>CM042067.1:9874669-10474669 GCA_023512825.1 Liposcelis brunnea
TTGTACCTGTTGGAAAAGTGTTTGCATTTTCAGTGTTTATGTGGCATCACGAGATTTAAAAATACTAGCTCTGCCTTGCAAAACCAAGTGTCCGATTTTAATGTAATATTTTGAGCACCTTAGGGTAATGTCCTTATCCAAACCCACTCTGGCGGATTAAGAGGGGGGTTTTTAAATTGAGATTCCCAATTTTAATTATTTAAAAATCAAATAAGGGCGACCTAAAAATGTTAAATCAAATTACACTCATCTTATTACTGACCATAAAGAAAACTAGGCCTATAACTTAGTAAATGATTCGCAAGTTCAACTGGCAATTATTAATTTTGACATATTTGTCAAATCTTCCGGAAGCAATTAACCGCAAGCTAATTGTCAAAACGTCAAAATACTTGGCTGGCAAAATATCAGGAATCTGTCTTCTAGAAGTGTCACACATCCTTGCATTGGACATGCTTTTTCTATTT
Organism: Liposcelis brunnea; assembly: GCA_023512825.1. Classification (NCBI taxonomy): domain Eukaryota; kingdom Metazoa; phylum Arthropoda; class Insecta; order Psocodea; family Liposcelididae; genus Liposcelis; species Liposcelis brunnea. The sequence goes on from CM042067.1 coordinate 9,875,137, forward strand.
TTCTATTTGTATAAAAAAAAATGACTTTCAGGATAGGATCTCCTGTGACGTTAGTCGGTTGACAGCACCTGTTTATTGAATTCTAAAGGAAATGACATCGGCAGCAGGAGGAGTCAAGGAGGGCGGTCGCTTTGCTTTTTGCTACACTGAAGATTCATTTTCAAGTGTAAAATAAAAAATATTAAGGAGTAATTATCATTATGTGGCCTCATGCTTAGCTAACTGGGAAGATGATTATCTTAATGGGGAAGGTAGATAGTTTTTTAAAGAAAGGATGGTTTATGGAAACAGTGTAATAAGTCTAAAAATTATTTATAGGCTTGGTTGGAAGTTTCAAATAATTTTTTTGGGGGCCATTGAAGGAAAACAAAATTTTCTGATTGAAAAATTTTTTTAAAATAATTAAAATAAATTTAGAAATTTTTTGAAACCGGTAAATGTTGAGAAAAAACTTGTTAGGCGGAGGATTAAATTTGGTGTTTTAGTTCGTTTTAATCCCAAGGCTAAGGTGGAGCATAAATCTATTTTATTCTCATCTTGTCTTAGTTTGACGGTTTCATAATCAGTTTTCATGAATTGATTTTAAGGATAAGGTCCCTGTTTTTTGAATCCGGGTGTTTGAAAATATCGTTAATAGTTTTTTGGGGCAGAATTTTTTTTCTACTACCAAAAAAACTAATCGTGTGATGGATTTTTATTATTTGCGACAAGTAAGTATATTAAAGTTTCAAATTTTTTGGGTTTCCCGCTGAAATTAAGTTTTAGGTAACTAATTTTTGTTTTTGATTTTAGAGTGCAAATTAAAAATCTAAGTACCATGGAGTGCCAATCAGCCAGATTTGAAATCTTCATCGATCGACCACTATTCTTCCCGACTTAAAATCCCGCCATATTATCTCGAAAGTGAACATTCCGACAGCAAACAACACGTTTAAAACCTACGACTATGATTCCTCGTTGGAGAGAGATGGAGATTACGAAAGTAAATACATCCCACCTGTGGACATGTATCAACCGTACAGAACCCAAAAAACCGGAAATGGGCAGATACTACTCATTGCGCTACGACCGAAATGTCATCCCCGACGGAAATGGATCGAATCCGCGAGGACTCCGTCGGTGCCGTTAACGAAGACCGAAATGGACGACGAATCTCAACACAAAATAATTCCAAAATATCACGAAAAAATAATAACCAAGTGCGATGAAAAGGATGTGAGCGATATATCAAATACGGCAAACAGCTGATGGGAAAAAATATTTTAAAATGACATCATCTCCGACCGGAAATTGTCATAAAAAACAATATAACGATCCGAATATGAAATACGTTTCGAAATATGATTATTACGGAAGTTCAAAGCGGCGGGAGTGATTTTGAAAATTGTGAAAATAATGTGAAAAACCGAAAGAAAAAACGATTGACCGATGATAAAATGGACGAGTTTCCGAAGTTTAAGTTTTGAAACGACGAAAAGGGTTCGCGGGCAAAACGGGAACGTTGATAAGTCGAGAGGGAATTCGAAACCTAGGAGGAAAATTCCGCAGAGTTATGAGGAATTGCAGAATCAAAGGGTTATGGCTAACGTGAGGGAAAGGCAGAGGACACAGAGTTTGAATGAAGCGTTTACGAGTTTGAGGAAGATCATTCCAACACTTCCGTCTGATAAATTATCTAAAATACAGACTTTGAAGTTAGCGTCCAGATATATTGACTTTTTGTAATCAAGTTCTTCATTGCGGGAATTCGGATATTTCGGAAGGGGAGGATTCGAATGGTGAGTTTTAAAAAATTTAATGTGATGTTTTTAACAGAGGTGGAGATGATTTTAAGGACAGTAGGGTCGTAACCACCACGGGTCAAGCGTGTGCTTGAACATCTGTAAGGATCCTGAAAAGATGTTTCCGCCAAAATTTTGATGCCTGTTTTGGTAATCTAATTATTTTGATTTGTATTAAAGTTTTTTTTACTGCCAAAACAAAAAATTGATTTTAATAAGCGAAAGCAAAACCTTTAGGCAGGGATATTTTAAATAAAATTTTTGCGTCTCAACTCGATTAAGGGCAATTGTAAAGACTGTTCCAAAAAATTGTGGTTATTACCAATCTCTTACTAATATTTTTGGGCTTGGCCAAATAATTGTCCAACTTCATAAGAATTATTCTGAAAAATATAGAGGATGGAAACGAAAGCTTTAAAGCATTATTAAGCACAAAAAGTTCTGAATCCCCAAGAAAAATGTTGAAAAAAATCCTTAGCGAGGAAAAAATCTGGAAAAAATGTCTGCTTCCTAACAAGTTCCAATGCTCCCGCCTCCACAGGGAACATTAACCATCGAAACTTCGAAATATTTTTGTTCTCGAACATGTGAAGTTTCGGCAGTATTCGCCATGGGTGGAACCACGAAAATTTTCTGCTAGTTTAAGGGAGAGAAATTTGGTCTTTGAATACAAATATATAACGCTTTCGTATATAAAACTTTTTTTTGGGGGTAAATTAATCGCCGAAAAAAATTCATGTAAACTGAAGGCCCTAAGAGGAAGGGAGCAGATAAGAAGGTGCGAGAGTAGAATCTATAGAGACTGCATATCACTTTGGGTGTTCTCGGGTTTTTCCGGAGCTTCCATAAGCTAAGAAAGAAGGGTGTCCACTTTTGTCGTCTGCTTCGAGTTTCACAACAAACCACCCGAAGTAGGGGTTTTGCCCTCTTTATTGATTGAAAAAAAATTAGGACAGAATAAAGAAAACCCCCCAAATCCTATGAGGTTGCTCACGCATTTAGCTCTTGGCCAGCCCAGCGTTTCTGTGTATAGGACTCAGAACCAGAACTAAACTCAGTCCGTATTCGCATAGAAACCGATTCGATAGTTTTTCGCAAACCCCAAATCTTAATTCATTGAATTGCGCAAACCGCAATCCGAACCAGAGGTAAGAGAAATTTACAATTTCCAGCCCCGACAGTTTTTTCATCAAACTTTTTTTTCGAAAAGAACCAGACACACTGTCATTGAGATTAATTTAATTATTTGGTTTACGGTCACAATACTAGTCCTCTGATTTTTTCAACAGTTTTCTAATTTTTCATACCATTATAGAAGATTTCCCGCTTTTTCAAACGACTTTTCCTAACCTTTGTTATGAGTGATTGGATTAGCTTAATTAAGGCGAAGATTTAGAGAACAGGAAAATTCTGCCACAATTTTAAAAACAATTTTTTTTGTGGTACGAATTTTTTAAAACTGTAGCAAAATAATGGATTTATCTCGCTTAAGTTTAATTAATAGCTATCCCCGCGGTAAAGTTTTTTTAATAAATTTTTGAGAACTTCGCTTATCAAAATCTGTGGTCTGCTATATTGGTCTATGCTTATCGAACTTAATTCAATTGTTTTACCAAACGCCGCTTCATGCGTAAATAAAATTGCGAAATCTAATCCGGCGCCGAATATTTTAAAAGTCGAATTTTTTGTTATTCGTCCATAACCCAAACCTTTCTAAACATTGTAAACATGTAACGTCCCGCCCATTTTCGATCTCCTTTTTATTTTTTTTTTAATTAAGGAATGAACCGCCGCGCCGATGGTTGTAAAAGGGATCTACCGCGTGCCTGGATTCTCTTTGACTTAAAAAAATAAAATTTAGCTCATTTTAAAAAATAGAAAACATGATTTCAAAACTTTCCAAGAAAAATTAATAACAAATAAAATTTTAAAGTTTTACTGAAGCTGTGGCAAGACTTTAAAGCGCTTAAACATTTTCGGCGTGAAAATTTTATTAACTAACTTCAGGCCCTTAGGGGCCCATAATCAGCCTAATGGTAAATCTCCCAGTAATTTTAAATATAAATTTACCTATAGCTATTTTGTTGAAAACTGGAACTAAAATCCTCTATTTTTTTTCTTTTCAGAAAACTGCAATCCAAAAATCAACAACAATTCTCTGGGAGGCTGTAGTTATGTGGCACACGAGAGACTTAGTTACGCATTCAGTGTTTGGCGAATGGAAGGCGATTGGGGAGGACATTCCTAGTCCTAGCTTTTCTTTTTTCTACGAAAGCTCGGAATTTAAACTTATGCTAATTCTCAACATTCAAATTTCGCCATAAATCCTTCGCCTTTACTTTTTCTTCCTAAAAAATAAAAAAAAATTATTTGGTAACTATAAATATTATTTTAATAAATTCGTTATATTTTTTTTTACTTATTTACGATCTATTTATTACTTAAGTACAATTTACTTCCTTTCTATAATAACAAAAAAAAAGAGAAATTGACTCATAGACAAAGAAGCTCCTCATCGTCATCATCATCTACTTTTTTTTGTAGCCGAAGATAAATATAAAAAAAAACGAAGAAAATGAACCGTTTTTTTGGACCGGGGAGGGAACCCTTCCTCGATTCTCACATTACATCATGTTAGTTTTTGTTTCATAGCATGGGGTCTTAAATATTACTCTGTAAACAGCTTTATAATATTGAAAAGACGGTGGGAACGCCATCATAGGAGAATCCTCATTTTTTTTTTCCATGGTCACGCGTGTTGACGTCAATAATTTTCTAAACTGAGATTGGAGAAAACAAAAAAGAGGGTTCCCGCCAAAAAAAAAGATGTGTTACTATTTTATAAAACAGATATGGTGAAAGCCCGAAGAAAAAAAGTTAACCCTTTTCTACATATATGAACAAGTGTCTAGTGTTTGTAATTATTTGTTTATCTACACAATCATAGTTGTTTATGTTTATACTAACGCCATGTAAAGCTTCATGTATTTTTTTTTTGTTCCTTTTAAAGCTCCCGGATCCGATTTCATGGGAAATCCTTCGTTTCTTCTGTCAACAACAAGAAATCTTTTTCAAAACTGACAAATGAAACCGAAAAGTTTTTAAGTATAAAAAATGCATTATGATCTTATTTTATAAACAAAGATTGCTTGAATGATAAATTTTATTTAAACAGTTTCGTAGCCACAGGGGCGCCTTAGCTGTAGAGTGAGCAAAAGGCAAAATGATTTTTTGTAATGTGAAAAATTCTTAATCGAGAGGGTAAGGGAAGCAATTATTACTGATTCTGGAAAAAAATTTTTGTAGCTATAAAATTCTTCTGTTATGATTGAAAATTTTTATTTCTAACAGACTAATGTTAGTTCAAAGTTCAAGTGATCTGATAGTGTCCTAAAGAAAGTTAACAAGGGTTATTTTAAGGGGTGCTAGCTCCCCCCCCCCCCCCCCCCCCCTCCCACAGACCCTCTTATTTACGCCTAAGATTCTTAGACTAAAATGATTCTAGCTCTCTTCAAAAATTTTAAAACTGAAAAAATTTTAATTTTATTGCTGGAATTTATTTCTGCAAAACATAATTTCAACTCTATCGCTAAGTCATCAACTGTTTACCAAACTATAACTTGCAAGCAATTGCACCCGACTTTTTTAACCTTTTCGAGTCTGAATTTCATTTTTTAATGATGCCCTCTTGGGTGGAATTTTCATTCTTGCCGATTTGAATATGATTTACACTTATTGGATGAAAAAAAAACACCCCGGGCCCGTAAGACTCCTAACACGGTTAGGCAGTCGGCAATACATTACACCTTTGCAAAGTAAAAAAATTCTAGCCTTTCTATTTCAGCTGTTGAAGATCTGAAAGTCTCCAGTTTTATGTTTTCGAGGTCGTAGATTTCGAATATGATATTATTTTTTAGGTGGGAGGCCACTGGGAGCCAGAAACAAGGGCCCTCGAATTTTTTAAAACCAAAAAGTAAGTCTCAAAAATTTGGGGGTCCTTGTTTCTGACTCCCAGTGGCCTCCCACCTAAAAAATAATATCATATTTGATATCTACGACCTCGAAAACATAAAACTGGAGACTTTCAGATTTTAAATAGAAAAGCTAGAATTTTTTTTAATTTGTAAAGGTCTCATGTATTGCAAGTTGCCAAACTTAAATTTTGCTCGGGGTGATTTGTTTTGACCTTAGGCACAAAGTTTAAATATTCAATCGATCAATAATTAATTATTTATATTTTACAAGTTTTTAATTGTAAATAATTTCCCCCATAAGTTAAACATAGGAGTTCGATTTTAGGAAAAAACTCCAGCTCCAAAATTTCCTGATATTTTCTAGCCACATTCTGCCTCGATTGGGCCTCTAATGTATTGCTGAATCAGTGATTTATGCAGAATTCCTAGCGTATTTAACAATTTAAAACCCATTTCCCTACTTCAGTAAATTTTGGGATCAGTTTTCGCAAACAAAATTTACAAAATTTAGAATAAACATTTTTTTGAGAAAAGTTTCCTTCTCCCTTTCCTTTACCGAGTTCACACTGCCTATGATGGTCTGCATTCACCCCTTTTGACCCTAAAAAAAACTTTAAGGCTAGGCACAAAAAAAATATTATAAACTGTCAAAGTTGTGAAAATGATCGTTTAAGTCTGTTAATTGCCTTTCATACGTCATAAAAATTGTATTCGATTTCATTGTTAAAGTTTTTAAGGGTATTTCAGTCGGGCCGGCCTCAGTGAAAAAATATTTATCATCGGGGTCGGCGCTTTTTGATATAAACGGATTGGACGATCGTCGCCACTGAGTATATATGAGAAATGCGTCGTCCAGAAAGTGAATTTTGTCTTCAAAGAGTAAGAAGAAAAATCAGTTTGATTATTCATCCCATTTTGACTGACATATTTATAACAGATTTCCTTTTAATTTTGTTTTCAAACCAACCAAATGCTTGTTTATATAATCCTCTTTTTTTTTTCTTAAATGCGTTCGTTGTCATTCATTTCTTTTTCCCTTTCATTCTTTTAATAAAGTTTTCTTTAATAATAAACATTTTGGGCCTTTTAATTTAAAAAATAAGAGCGATCTTGATTGCCAAATTTTTGTAAAACTTTTTATAGTCATTGGATTTTGCTGATGCTATCTCCTGCCTGGAATCTGGAGTATTTTAGTTTAACGATCTGTCATCAGAACATTAAAATGTAGATGGGTAAATAATGATTTAAAAAGAGTTAATTCAAATCTTCCAATGATGAATTTTAAAAATCATCCAAATTGGAGCAAGTTAATTTTTTAAAGGGCTTCTGAAGTTTTTTCACAAAATATACTGAGTAGCGGACTGATGCCCAAAAGGGCTTTTTGGGCGGTCGCCTGAAGGACCGCAGCTGAAATTGCAGATAATCTGCTTCGCAAGCTAATTTGATCTGCGGGGGCTGCTGCTGCAAGCTCATAATTATACCAGCAGTGGCGGAATAATTTTGGGCCTTGTTGCACTAAAGGGCCTAAAAAAGCCTTGTTTTAGGTTAAAGAGCTTTATGCCCCGGGCCGCTGACTAAACTAGCTTTCTTATTCTTTCTGTAGCAGGTTTTTTCACTCCCACTTTGTTTTCGGGCTAAATTTTTTACCTTTGACTGTGAACCCAAACCTTCTATGACTGTCATTATCAAGAATTTTTAACACCTAAACAACATGCATTTCGATTTTATCTGTTTTTCTCTTATTATTAATCCCAATCCTAACTTTCAAAAGAAGAAGGAAAAAAATCATTCCTGTGAAGTAGAGAGACTAAATGCTCGAGCTGAGTTGTTAATGACGAGCGTTGAGTTTTGGCAAAATTTCAACGGGAAACATTATTCCTCGTCCAACAAGGTGCAAAGATACTTCTTTAATATTTATGCAGGGCCGTAATAACCATCCGCGGAATTAGCCTTTCCTCGATAATCCACCGTCAAAAAACTCAAAACAAGTCCTAAAAGATTTTAAAAGTTTTTCAGATATCAGCTACACGCTTTTGGCTTCATTAGAAGAAAGATCAGCCATGGATTTGATGTGACGCACAAACCAAGCTTTCTCAAACCGATACTGGGCATAAGTTAAAATTACACCGTCAGAAAAATGATAGGAAGACAAGACACGGTCGTCATTACCTGTGAAGCGGAACGCATTCTTTGACATTATATAGAATATGACGGGGAGGGAAATATGAAAAAATAAAATTAAAATAAAAAGGAATAAAAGATATTTTAAATTAACCCATTCAATAACTGAAAGAGGGAAAAAAAGTTTTTAAAGTAAATGACTAATAATGGAAAAGAAGGAGGGAAATTTTTTTTTTTTTTTCGGGTTGAAAATATCTTACCTAAAATGATGGGATAGGTGAATCATTATGTCACAGGAAGCCGTTTATTATGAATGGCACAACAAGGAGGGATGAAGACTGGATGCGACAAAGGTGCTTAGTGTCTAAAAATAGAAATTAAAAAATTTATACGCTATTCTGATATTGAAGGAACATCCTTTTTTTCTTAATTTGGTCTTAATTAACAGATTTAAAAAAAATGGAGAGTTGGTTAAGATGCGTGTTGTCTTTAGTCTGGCGGATGAATGTGTATGAGTAGTCATTTGAGTCATATGACCTATTGGGAAAAATTAAATGACTAAGACTAGCCACACAAATTTAGGGCCTCTAGATTTTTCTTTTTGCTGGTTTTCCTCCCCCTACAAAGCGATTTACTTTTCACTTGATAAAAAATCAAACTTATTGCTTGGGGCTTAAGGTAAGTAGAAAAAATTTGGCAACGATTTTTTTTTTTTTTTTCATCAAGAAAATTCTCCCCTAGCCAAAGGCAAAGTGGAAAAGAGGTCTCTAGTTTAGTCTTGCTCTTATGGAAAAGGCATGAGTAGTATATTTTTTTTGGGCTTAACAAAAAAAAGAAAAAAATGTTCAGTGAGGACATTATTTGTGAGATGGTATGAAATTTACTGATGGGGTAAAAAATGCCTCAAAAATTATATTTTGGCTGAGAATTATTGGCGAGGCATCTGTTTAAAGGGAACGATTTGTTTTAGAGTAAGAGATCGATTGCAGCAGCGACAGATTTCGAAAACTTCTTCCTAAGCTTCAAAAATAAGTCTCACGACAACTAGACAGAAGCATCATTTCGAGACCCGCCGAAAAAGTTAAAAAAGGGGAAGATCCCTGCGAAAGGAGGTCAAAGTTGACTTCATTATACCGTGTTTTGTGGTTTAATGACGTCGGTTACGGTAAGAAGGGAAGAAAATATCCTTAGTGCAACAGAGTAATATAAACAGACCCGAATTAAATGATGCGAGTTGTCCCTGATTTACATTAAGCACCGAAAATAAATATAATCAAATGCAAACTTACCCTTTTGCGTTCATATCCCGGGCTTTGTTGTTGAAAATACCTTCTGCAGCCGCCATAATTTCAAGTTCCTAGAAAGAAAAAAAAAAGATTTCACACATAAAAAATCTTAGACGAAAACAAAAAAATTAACAAAGAAATTGACTTACAGTCTTGGAGAAAGAAAAAAAAAAGGTCATAAATGTCAAGGGACGCACCAACTGATTTATGTATTTTCTCTTGACATTAAAAAAAAACTAATAAATTGTGCTGGTTTACAACCAAGTCCAACTGGGGATCCCCACTTTACTTGTCACTTGTTCGGGTTTATGATATCGGGAAAAAAAGGACCTATGATGATGCTTCTGAACGCCCCTCCCAGCCACTAATAAGAAATAAAACCTTTCTGACATTGGAAAAAAAATACTTGAAGAAAAACAATTATTTACCTACACCTGAATAAAACGGCCATTTTGTTTACCTGCGCGGCCATTACTCATTCTATACGATTGGTTCAATCCCTCTCACCTGGTTAATCACAATGGGGATTTACAAATCACCTTTCGTTGGTTTTAAAATTCTAACCAAAGAAGGTCTTTGATTCTAACGTTGAATCGCCATTTTTGTTGTTTACATAAATCTTAGCCTAACGCGCATTAGTAAAAATTTAAAAAATATTTCAATTGATTTTATTAGTTTTGGTTACCAAATCAAAACCCTCTAAGAACATTTTTCCCATAAATAAAAAAAAAATTAAGTTTGATTTATAAGAAAAAAAATAAAAATAAAACTAACCTGAACTCCTCACATGTCCTCATGATTGATTTCTCTTTGGATCGTCAACAATAATTGAAACGTCCATTTATGAAAAAAGTGACCTTTTTCGCAAAAGACAAAAGAGGAGGATCATAAAACTGTCGATTTTCTTTTTTGTCACGCGTCTGAAGTTGTTATTTCAGATGTTTTTCCTTTTAAAAACCCTCTTGTGTGTTCACATCAATGATGAACCATCATTTATTTTGCATTGTTCCTGGAACTAAGGAACGTCCAGTAGGAGAAAAAAAATTATTACCTAACTGTGGGTGTCAAGCTACTGGAATGTCATTTATCGTTAGATGGGTTCATTTTCTAAACAGAAGAAAGGAATGTTAAACTTGGAAAGACACGACATTACTTTGTTTTTATAAGCACCATGCACATCAATCATGGCGACTGTAACTCGATTTTCTAATGACACTTTTTAACGGTTCATTGAATTTATAGTTTTGCTCTTATGATAATTAAATAAAACGGGAGATCTGCAAACTTATAGAAAAATGATTCAATACTGTACTACTGTACTAAAAACAAACTACTGATCGGTTGTATTAATTATACCTTTCTTCTCGTGACGTCACTCGGAGGTCCAACAGGGCTTTATTGGCGGATTGTTTACTTATGCGGATCAGAATCTTATAGGCTTTCCCGTATATGTCATTGATTGGTTATTGTAGTACAATCCTTGAATAAAATCAAACGATATTTAAAGTTATTTATGATGGCATCGGCATCGCAAAACAATATGATGTTAATAGCAGACGATTACTGAAAAGGATTCAAAATGGCGACTTTGCCTAATATCAAAATCTTCAGAATCACATTTGCTGATTTGTTATGAAAATGCGATCAATGTTTTTCCTAAACCAATATTATTTGTACATTTCAAGAGGGAAAAAAGTTAAATCAAAATAAATGCACATTAGATAAAAAAAAAAAAAAAAAAAAAAAAAAAAGTATAATAAAGGCGATACTAAAGGTATCTTGAAATGGCCGTTAGGGGCGCAGAAATATAAATGGTGGATGCAGATTTAATAAACGAAATATTTTTTGTTTCCATTCTTTAACACGTTAAAAGGATTGTTTCTTACACGTTTTATAAAAAAGAAATCTTTTCTCATGAAAATTCAAAGCATGTGTTTTTGATAATTCCACAGCTCACCCATTCGTAAATAAAATCGTTTATATAGTTGAATAAATTTCATCATCTCATCAATGAAATCGTCTGAAATGGTATTTCCAGTTAAACCTACATTAAACAAACAAGGATAAGACCCACCAAATAATAACCGAATAATTTTTTTTTTTTTTTTTTGAATACATATTTTTATATTTAAACTATCCAAAAAATGTTACATATACACCCATACTTATCTTATGTAGATTAAACGTTACTTATTTACTAAAAAATTTTATTTTTGAAATATATCGTTACACTGGGGGGGTGTGTAAAAGGCCAAAAAAATAATAATACAGATTTACTCAAGGATGGCTACAACATATTCGAAAAATTAGCTCTAACATCAATTCAGCTATGTAAAATGTTTCCTTTACAAGGAATTCATTGAATTCAATCGATTGAGGCAGGAACGAAATGAAACTTCGAATATCTTTAAGATGGAAATTTAAAAAAAAAAGAGATCGGAGCACCTTTTCTTAAAGACCACGTTTTGATAAAAAAATTTTACCTAAAAATTGGTATCCGTCTCTTATATTACAAAACAACCGGGTTAATTAACAAAAAAACCGAGCTTCTTCTCGGAATGTTCAGTTCGTTGCTAAAGCTGAAGATGTTTTTAAGTGCCGAGATTAGGATTTATCTCCCGTGAGATTTCAAAAACTAAAAATTTTCTAGGATTCACGCAGCACTAAATAATAAATAAATTTTTAGCTTGAAGAATTCACGGGTTGATTGAGAAAAAAATGGCACAGTAGCGAATCCAAAAAAAGGATTTTTTTTAAAGTTTTATATAATTATGAATTTATCTCGACCTTATAAAAGAAATTTACAACGAACAGGAACAGTCATCTTTACGAAAAAAAGACATTTTTAGTTTTGAGTAGATTAATTTTTGATAGATCATGAAATGTTTGCGGATAAAAGAAAGCATTTGGCGTAAGCTGGAATCCTGACTTAAAAAAAAAATACCTAACGTGGAATGAGAGCTATTTATAAAGAATTAATTAATTGCCCCTCGTTGTCTAATTCCATCAAACATTAAAATATTAACAAGAAATTAACAAAAATTAAACATGAAATTAGCTGACAAAATATTAAAAAAATTTCACGAACGTCATGATAATTTAAAACAAGTCATTGTTATTCAAATCGAAATTTATGTTGGCGGCCGTAAATTTTTTCCCTCTTTATAAAATAATAACGCACCATCTGGCGTCTTAATCGAGATGTTAAAAAAGCACTAAATCCGAAGACCACCATGATTTGCGAAATTAAGTCCAACAGAATCCCAACTATACGCCAAAGTAATTTCAAAAATTGCAATATTTCTTTTTCATAAAAACGACTTATTTTTATTGAAAACGAGAAAAAAAACGCGACTTTTTTTAGTTTAGGCTATTTATAAAATTTTTAACCGGATCTGACGTTTGCGAGATTATAACGAGCGAATATGGCGGAAATAAAAAATTGTTCGTTATAGAAAAAAAAAGATGAATTTGATTTGATTAAATTAAATATGGTAACTTATGCATTCTTTTTAATATGAGGTATTTGATCATGCGATGATTAAAAAATTAGGCCTAGTTCTAATCTAAAAACATGATCGGATAAGAGAATTAAAATGGATTTAAGTCGATTTAAAACCGCATTAGAACTTTCCGTGAGCGGCATTTAATGATGTCTAATTTTTTTAAATTACAAAAACGAGAATTTTTTTATCAGAATAAAAAAAGCTTCACGAATACAAAAACAGAACATAATAAAATTATAGGAAAAACAAAGGAAAACTTCCGATTTTTAAAATTTGTCCCTTTTAATTTTTCCTTTATTAATTTCCTTTTTTTTAAAATTCCTTATTATCTTTTATTCTTTCTTCTGCTTCGAGATTTTTATTAACTAGAATTAGAGAATGCGCTCTCCAAGATTTACAGATTATGGAACTCTATTTTCAAGGCAATACGTTAGAACTCTGAATCTAAAATGAAATTAAAGGAATGTTCATAAATAATTAGATGTTACAAATGCAAATATGATTCACCAAATCCCATTTTCTACTTGGAATAGCATCCTAACATAATGCAACTTTAAAACTTGATGGAAGTACTTTTTTTTAAAAAAAAAAACAGCGGCCCATTTTATCTTAAAGTTTCCCTTCAGTAAACCGATATAATTTCTAGTCAAATGATTGAAAAACTTTTTAAATTTAAATTCCACTCACACCATTTATTTCTAAAATAAAATCCTTTTACATTTCTTATCCGGCTAACTAACGATTTGAAAATATAATTCTGCATTCGATAACTAATAAATAAATAAACTCCTCCTTTTTAAAAATTTGATTGTTACTAAAAAAATTTGAAATTTTTTGATCAGCCATACCCGCAACGTCAACGGGGATCGCCAGATAACCGGTTAATGTTTAAACTTAATTTTTTTTTCTTTTCATTTTAAAACTTTTTTTTATCATTTTTCTTCATTATTTATCATTATTTTTATACACTAAGACTCAGAAATATTTAAAAAAAATTTGATAAATTCTACGTTTCTTTTTTTTAACTATATTTTTTTATCTCATTTCATCATCATTAATTTCATTCACACTAAAAAAAAAAAATCATTTTCCTTTGATTTTTTTAATATTTCTGGGAATTTTTCTTTTTGCACATACCAATATTCTTATATAAACCACTTTATTTTCAATTACGAAAAATAAATTATTAAAAAAAAAAAACACTTTCAGTTTTTATTTTTCGAAAAAATTGTCGCGAAGGTTTTTTTTCACTTGTTGAGATTAATGTAACAAAAATTCATTTGCCAGGATTACTGAGTATCACTTAGTTTACGATAGAAATGAAAATAAAAAGAACTTACCAAGGACCAATGCTTTCGATTTAAGAAAAAATGGAGTTACTGAAAATGGTTAACCTAACCTAATCACGTCAGGTTATAACCATGTATATTCGGTTTAGATTTCGAGAAAAAAATAGTGTTAAAAATAAAAGCTAGACTTCATAACCGAATGAAAAAATGAAAAGCCGTGATTTCCTGTATTAAACAAGAATCTAGATGGCCGCTTTTCCTTTGTTGATTTGAGTTACCAACCTCGGAAAAAAGTTACTGTTCTTTTCATTGTTTGTAATAGCAATGATAGATTTTATTTAAAAATGAAAACGGATTGATTCTGGAATTCAAAAATGGTTATTTATATTCTACGGCAGAGCCAGCAAATGGATGTAAGAGCAGAAGCACAGGCTAAATAGAGCTAATGACGTCAAAATTTCTATGGATGCAGTGTGCGTCCACAGTAAAGGTTAAATTCGTATTTCTTTGTGATTTTTTTCAGGTCCAACTATTGTAAATTTTAATAGTACATGTTGCCAACTTGAAGAAAAATGAAAACGACCGTTTGTAATAAGAAAATCATAGTAGCGGTTATTGTTTAATCAGAATGGTCCTAGAGATTATCGAAAGGAGTGCTTTTGAGCCTTGCACGGCAGACTTGAAAACAAATCATTTTTCTCTTTCTAATAATTTTGTTTAGGCCATTTTTTTATGGCTGCTGAAAGTTATCCTGATCCTAAAGGCAATAGCCAGCATATTATTTTCAAATTTTATTTAAATTTTTAGTTTTTTTTCGATTTAGTGGGACGGGTTGGGCAAAAATCTGAATAAATCGGCTTGTGCACGACTCTAATGAATTTAGATGCCACAGGCTTAAAATTCAAAAACAGCAATTCACACGGTTACAATTAACAAAAACGAAAAGAAAAAAAAAATGAAAATCCTGGCAAATGAAATCCTAAACATATATCCCATTTAATTTTTTTGCTTTTTGTTTAAAACGCCAAAAACGCAAATTTCTTTTTCAAAGAAAACAAAAACAAAAAGCAAAAACCTTATTCAATTTATAAAAAATCCAGCTATAATCCCGATAGCTTATATCTCACAAAAAAAAACAGTTTGCTTCGATTCTTCCGAAAACCCATCACTACTTTATAAAAAAAAAATTTCAGAACAAAAAAAAACTTTTTAGCCAAAACGTGTTTCATCGTTGTGAGTTTCAAACGCTGTTACTAACACCAAAGAAAAAAAATTTTTCATAATCATTCTCCCTGATCAAAAAGTCAGTCATATAAGTCACAAAATATTACAGCAGCGATATTAACACGTACAACCTACCAGCCACATTTACATCGAATTCGTCAAAAAAAAAAAAAAACTACAAAAAAAAAATAATTACTGAGTCTCTCTTCAATCTTTACATCAAAACGAGATCAAACCTTTTCGAAAAATAAAAAAAATTATAAAGCCACAAAGAATAATCTTACGTAGAACAAAAATCTAGCAAGAATACCTTGCCGATCATTCTTAAGCTAAAAAGGTAATTTAATTTCTATTTACCTTGATTAGAAAAAAATACTTAATTATTAAGTATATTAAAATAGGAATAAGCCAAATTTTTTTAAATTCTTATTTTAAATTCGTGGTCATTATAAACCGAATGCTCCGATCGATTAAAAGTATTAATGAATTTAATCCTTAAGTATTAAATCCGTCAGCAATTTTAAAAACAGCTTATTCCTTTCAAAAAAAGAACTTTTATTGCGATTTGTATCTAAAAAAAATTTCACGCTAACGACTTTATTTTTTCTTGCAGATCTGAGCCCTAAACCAGATGAAATAAACTTCAAAGCAGTTTAAAACTGATTTTTTTTAAAAAGAGTAATAATGTACAAAACTACGGTAACAATATGACTTCTTATTTAAAAACTGCACGATTAACTCAAATTCATTTAAATGGATTAAAAAATCAGATCTACAAAGTAACTTGAAGGAAAAGCACAACGATAAAAACGCATTTTTTGTTTTGTTTTTTATGTCAAGATTTTTTTAAAAAAAAGTAAAAGAAAGTCCAATTGCTCAGCGAGCGAAAAACGTTTTTCTTTAAAAATAAATAATTATTTATTCATTCGTTTTTTCCGCTTCTGGTTGACTGGACTCATCCGCTGAGGGTTCAGGTGCACTATCGTTGCTCGTTGTGTTTCCACCTTCCTCTCTTTTCTCCTCCTTCTTTTCTTTGTTCTCTCCGTCCTTTTCATCCTTCGAACTGGATCCTTCTTCTTTATTTTCATCTTCTAGCTGACCGTTTTCTTCCGCTTTTTCCTTATCTCCTGCTTTCGACTCGTCGACATCCATTTTTTCGTCTTTGTCTTGTGCTTCACCAGCTTTATTTTCTACTTTGTTCTCTTCATTCTTTTCTTCACCGTGGTCCTTGTTGTTTTGCTCCTCTTCCTCCTCTTCTTTTTTCGAACCTTTCCTACCTCGCCCTCGGCCGCCTTTTGTACTTCCTGCAAACAAAAATAGAGTTATAATAGCATAAAAAATTATTTAAATAGAAAATAATTTTGTGTGGCTGAAAAAAAATAATAAAAATTAATGGTTGAGCAGGGCCCACAGATTTGGTTTCTTCGAAAAAATTGAAAGGAATGAGCTACTGAGGCAAAAAAGTTAACGAATAATAAGAAGAGGGTACAGGCTTAAAGTCTTTTCCCTCTAATAAAAATTCTAAATTTTTTTGGCGCGAAAAAATTTGAAAAAAATTAAGGAATTTTAACTCACGATTCTGGTAAACAATTGAAAATTTTTAACTTTTATGCATAAATCTTAAATAAATGAGAAAAACAAGCATGTAGCACCTTTACGGTTAACCTGGAAGAAATTTCCTTGTTCCATTTGAATTAAAAATGAAACAAGAACTTTAAAGCTATCAATTCCGAGGAAAAATTCAGTCACTTTGTTGCTTAAGAGCTTACTTAAAACCTCATCACACAAAATCCAAAATTCAATCCCTAAGAAATCGTTCCAGCTCCTTAGCACAATATTTAACTCTCCCCTCTTATGATTAATTTTAACAGAATCAATTTTTTTTATCTCAAGAATGCTGCATTTCATAATAACAATTTAATTGCTTTAATCTGGGCACCTTAACCCAAACAAACGACTCACCTTTTGGAGGTGTTTCTTTCTTTTCAGCCTTGGCTGCAGGAGTCTTTCGCTCTCGTTTTGGAGGAGTTGGTGCTGCAACTGGTGTAGCTGGTTTCATTGAAGACCTTGTACGCCTTCTACCACTTTCATCACCAATATCCTTAACACCCATGCTCTGAAAATCGAAAAAAAAAATTAGAATCTAGTCATAATGGTTCATTCAATAACCTTCAATAACCTAAGCTTCATTAACATTCGAATTACAATTACAAGCTGAATTTTTAAACTTACCTTTAAAATCTCTTGACTTTCCTTAGCTGCTTTTTCTGCAAGTGATAATCTCTGTTTACTTTTACGAGATGGTTTTTCCTTTTGATCAGTCTCCTCCTAAAACAACAATTTAACATTAGAACACTGACAACAAAATCATTTTTTTCCCCAATACAACTACTTAAAACCACCTGCTATTCACATAAACCAATCCCTTTTTATAAATGTAATTACAAACTCAAACTAAGGATATTTTATTGCTATTATTATTATCACAAAGGCATTTAAAATAACGGCGAATATACGATGCCAACGACATTGTTTTAAACGAAAATGCTTTCAACAAAACACCGGCCGATCCACTATACAAACGGCATTCAGTGTAAGCGTGGGTGCGGTTACACTTGCCCAAAACATTGAAAATATAATAATTTTTGTATTTTTACCATTTATTAACCAACATCCACCGAAAATTTTAAATAAACTGATAAAAAACCCCCTTTTGGCGGGAATCAACTTATATAAATAAAAATGGCGGATAGGCTCGGCGTCAGCCATTGGCTTGTTAGTTGAAGGTCACCACTTTATACCAGCGATTTTACCGATTATAAATTACACAAAAAGCTCCTCATTTAATCACCATTAGCCATAATCACTACAAACTTGAAATATCCCTGCACGTAACCCAAACGTTTTTAATAATACCCATATACTTAAAATACCCGAAATTACGTCCGAAAATGTAATCCTTACTTCGTGTGCAAGTTTCTTGCCCTCTGATTTTTTTAAACAAAAAATTATTGAAAATATGTATTTACCGTATGAGGGGTATCTGTGGAATTATTGGTTTGATTTTCCACTGCACTATCCGACATTTTAAATTATATTTCTTTTAATAATACACGGAATATTTGCAATAAAAAAACACGAAATACAATTTACAAAGCTTTCACTGCGTGTATGCAAACAGCGATGGCGGCAGCGTGGGTCACATGACCCGTGACGTCACGCAATTCTGTTCGTTTTTAAATAATCGAGATGAATCGAGAATTTTAACTGATTTTTTTTTTGGATTTGAATTTTTTAAAAATGATTTTAGGTGTTTTCGTTAAACAATTCGGATGATTTCAGATGCTTTCGGTTATTTTTTTAAAATGGGATTATGATTTAGTGCGAATAGGATTATTTTGTGCCTTGTATTTTAATCTTTAAAGTACCGGTTTTATCGCCTAAACAGGTTCTCGAGGGTTTTAAATAGGATGTCGATAAAAAATAGGGAAGTTCTTTTCCCGTATTGTTATTTTTCAACTGTCTACGAACATAAAAGAAAGAAACAATAATTTTAAATATTTGTATCCAAGCGTTGTATGGATTTTTGCACTTCTGACAAAAACGTGCAGTTCTCATTCCCCAGATTTTCTCATAAGAGGCTTTTAATCAAAGAGGAAAAATACTTTTAAAGTTTCCTAAATTTTAAGGGTTGGGCTGAACAAGTAGAGTGCAGGAAATATTCCAATAAATGTTTTCGAAACCCATTTCTCGAGAAAAATTACAACTATGTTTGAATTAGTTTTTTTCGAGAATGCAAAATTAAAACTCATAGCACAAGAGCTACTGAAATTTTTTGCAAGTTATGTCAGTCAAATTAAAGTTTTCCATTGATGCTCAAGGGCTTCAAACCATCATCAGTTTTTAGCCTTACTCATTTAAGAGGTATTCCCCAGAGAAAGCTATGAACTTTTATGATGGTTACAAATACTGTTTTAGCCAAAACAAATTCTACTTACGGCTTCCATTGTGACAGGTTAATCTATATACAAAATCCATTTACTATTTTTCAAGGAATTAATAAAAATAAAATCTAAAAAAAGAAATTATCAAATCCTTTAATTTTTTTTATCCAATAACGGATCAATCCAACTTAATATTTCATTTTTAATATAACGCCAACAAAACCAATAATACAAACACATGAATTATTATTCCAGTGCAAAAAAAAGCAAAATATTAATTTATTACAAAACCTACGCCTACGCCGTGACCAGAGATTTTAATTATTCGTTATTACTTCCTATACTGTAAAATAAACGTGCAAAACCTACTATTTACAAAAAATCGTAACTTAATTGCACTGCATATTACCAATTCGGAGACAGCGACCAATATCTTCATCTGTTATAAAAAATAGGAGCCAAGAAGGGGGTTAAAAAAAATTTCTCCAACAATTATGAAAAGGTGCTACTATCAAAATTTAAGAGATTTGGCAAAGAGAGCTGCTGTCGCTTGGGTTTTATCCCCGTGAAATCTTCTCAATTCGGAAACGACTTGCTCTCTTGTAAAACCTAAATTTTGAAGCTCTTTGACATCGTTTTCTGTAAATGGATCTGTTGATAGGACTTCTATGGACGGATCTCGTCTCATTCCTAATCGTGAACTTCCTCCTGGACTATTTCTAGTACCTAAAAGCATGGAAAAGCAAATAAAAATCAGAAATTTAAAAAATTCACGTGAAAAAATTCGACACGAATTGACCTACAAGTCCAATTCTAGCATTTACTCACCGTCCCCACTACCACTACTACTGGGATTATTAGCAATGTTATTACTACTCTTAGCACTATCTTCTAATGCTTTTTGTAATTCTTGGTCTTCCATTTCCTTAAGGCTCCTCCCAATAGCTTCTTCTTCGCTAGTTCCACTTAATCTAGCACAATCTGGAAGATCTGTTTCGGCTAAAAATGGAGTTTCCGTCCCTGTAGTTCCAATATGTAAGATATTCCTCTTTAAATCAATGCAGCACTGAATGAAAAAAAATATAATTAAAAAATAGTGCAAAACTTTCACGATTAATAAATTCATTCTTAAAAAAATATTTTTAAAAAGTCGATTTTCTGTAATTTAAAAAAAAATAAAAACTTATATTTAAAAAAATAGCGAGGGGAAAAACAATAAAACTTAATCGAAATCTTCCTCTATCAATCGATGGCACAGCGGCAATTCACGTTCGGGTAAAAATCTTGTTTCAGTCCCTGTGGTTCCCAATCGCAACACATCATTTTTTAAATCAATACAACACTAAATAAATTAGGGGAATGATTACTATAATTCAAAACCGTTATGGCTAATTGTCATAACTTTCAACATACCTGATGTCTTTTAAGCATATCTAACCCCAATAACATGTCCATGGGTTGTTCTTCAAGAACAGAAAAACTGGTAGTTAAATAATCAGTTTCAATTTGTATTTGTACCATGTGAATTCGTCCAATAATTTTCTGAACTCCAACACCTTTGGCAATACCAGCCCACCTTGAATCTACCAATCTCATAATATGACACCGTTCAGCACAAGCAGCTGACATTATTGTTGTTTGAGCCCCTTTAAAAAAATTAAGTTTTTAAAACAAAATCATGAATAAATTTTACGATAACATCTTCCTACACTTACCAGAATCTATAAATGCTTTTACTGGATAACCATTAACCCGACAGTTTATATACAACATTACAACAGTACCAAAAGTTTCAGGATTATATTCCATAGCAGCTTCCATATTTGCTTCTATGTTTTTTTGCCTAATCTCGTCAGCAATCATTCTTTGTGCTTCTGTATCAAATGGATCAGCCTTCATCATTCTTAATCTTTGTGCTTGACGTTCTTGTCTTGCAGCTAACTGTTCTCGTAATACTCTAGCAAAGAGTTCTAAAAAAAAATTTGGTTTACAATGTAAAATTATTTCAAAACTGGAATGTGCAATTGGCTCCATGCAACTTCTTCCATCTCCAGGACAAGTGTCCTTGCCAATTTTTGATAGGATGCATAGAGCCTATGAAAAACTTACCTAAGTTCCCACTTAACAAAGCATCAGCAAGTCTGGGATTATTTTGTTTGAGCAACGATAACTGATCTGGATTATTTAAAAACATGTTTCTAATTAGGGCTGGATCATCTCCGTGATTTATTGCAAAGCCTCTACTACTTGAAGCTCCAGGCACTTGAATAGTACTAAAGTCTAGTTGTGGTATACCTGAAAAACACGAGAAAATTAAATAAGATCGTCTTCTCATACACTGCAATTCTTTTTTTTGAAAAGGAAAACAGAAAACAAGCTTATAAATTATTCATGAGGAAATTGTCCTATTTTTTTGGTGTTTTTAGCACTGGGATTTATAAATAATGATGTGATGCGTGTAAAATAGTTTCCGATAAACATGTCATTTTGCAATCGTTCGAAAAAAGTTCAATGGAATTTAAGGAGCTTGCACAATCTTAACACTTACTTATTTGAGAGCCACTTCCTAGCATTTGTTGTAAGATAACTACGTCCCCATCTTTAATTCCAAGTTTCTTCAGCGATTTTTTCTCATCTCTTAAGGGCCGGCCGTTGAATGATATTACGATATCACTGGCAGGAATACCCGTTTCAATTTCACAAAATGCT
Organism: Liposcelis brunnea; assembly: GCA_023512825.1. Lineage (NCBI taxonomy): Eukaryota > Metazoa > Arthropoda > Insecta > Psocodea > Liposcelididae > Liposcelis > Liposcelis brunnea. Next base: position 9,896,971 of record CM042067.1, read on the forward strand.
TTGAAATTTTCAAGTTCTAAATCCTCGCTAACGTCGAGTACAAATAGATTGTCTGCTAGCGTGGTTACTGTTACTTTCATCGTATCTAAATACTAATAGTACCAATAATTAAAAAAATAAATATAAAAAGACACATAAAATTTAGAGAAGTTCTTATGAACAACAGTAAGTGCAATGTCATTAGCAATTCATTCTAAACGACAACAACCACAAGTACCAACCTTTGAGAATCAAAGGAAAAAAAATTCCGCTTGCCGCTATTTTGATGTCAAGCTTGGCTTGCGAATTTTGAAATATTTTCGGAAGTAATATTTGGGGATGAAAGTAAAATAATTGATTAAAGCGGATGATTACTTAAATATTTAAGAATTCTAGGAATAAAGTTTGCTTTAAAGTTTATTGCATCAATAAACGAAGGTTAGTGTTGTAATTAATGGCCGATTTTTTCTAGCATCTGTATTTAATGTTGAATGTTCATGATATTGAAAAAGTTTGAAAAGTTATTTGTTTTCATTTAACAGACTGAAGAGAGGATATAGGGAAATTGAAAAAGACTTAAAGTTGAAAGGTGTGTATTAAGCGGGAAAGTATTTAGAGTTAATTAAAATGGGAAAATGAAGTGCTAAATAAATGTTCTGAAGAAATCTTGAAGTCTATTAGACTTGGATGATAATTCAAGACTTGCCTTCTTGGGCTGCTGAGGGAGTTGTAGCTAGTGCAAATATCAAGATTAAACCTTTTACAATTATGGGTAGAAAATAATGTCAACTGGATGGCTAATTGTTTGCTCTGTGATCCATCGAAACATAATTCAAGTCCACTTGGACCTATTAGACACCAGACTGACTGTTAGACCAGAGAAAATGTTTGAAATGACAATATAAAACAATGATAAGCAATGAGTTTTGTAGCTGAGGCTAAATTAAATAAAATATTGAATTTTGCTTGATTTACTTGGGCTTTAAAATAAAAAAAATTCTTTTTAGTACCTTTAATTATATTCACAATTAAATTGGTCATTGTTTACTGGAATGTGAAGGACAGAAACAAACTGATATAAAAATTTAACATAGCATATCACAAATTTTAATACTTCATTGACAGTTCATAATAACAGCCTGTAAAAAAAATTTCCTCCTACAGCTTATCACTCAATTTTTAATGATAAGCCCATACTTAAAGCCAATGTCAGTCCTTTTAACTTATTAAAATGAAAGCACTGGGATCAAGGCATTTCACTAGTCAACTTCCATAGGCTCTGATCCATCATATTCATCTACTTTTAATTCAATTTTATTATTATTCCTACTATTTTTCTCATTTTTCAATTTCTGTAGTCTCTTCATATAAATTTGACGATTTGTGTTAGTTATAGGTGCTACTGTTTGGCCAAAAGCTATTAATTGATCACGTAATTCACCATCAGTTAAATTACAACTAATTATGTCATTATTAGTTAATTTATTTTTCCTCTTTTTGTCTTGACTAATTAAATTTTCTAATTTTTTTACATAAATTGCACGTGTCGTACTTGTAACTGGACCACAATCAACCCCATAATTAATTAATTTACTTCGAATTTCTTCATTCGATAAATGTTCGGACGCCATGTTTGTTTATGTTTCCTCAATGGTTGCTGCCACTGTCAAAGGAAACTCAGCTTGGATTCAAGGATACACGAAACAGGCTCCCTACATACACAGACCGTGTGGCCTAATGGATAAGGCGTCGGACTTCGGATCCGAAGATTGCAGGTTCGAGTCCTGTCACGGTCGTCATATTTTTTTTGGGATTCAATAGATTGAGACATTCTCATGTTTTCCTTGTCGTCAATTAGAAATGAAAATAATTAACTGACATTTTTTTTTTTAGAAAAGTATTTTATGAATAGAAATGATTCAGCTAATTTTTTTTTACATGTTCTACATTTGTTACATAATCTTAAATGATAAAAGCATTTCTAGATTGCTTTCTTATTCGCAGGAATATTCCACCTAGTTTGAGAGGAGAGTGAACATTAGGAATAACAAAACAGTTGAGATAAAATACTTTCAAGTTATTGTATCAGTGTTTATCGAAAAAATGGCATCGGAAAAAGTTCTCCTAACGATACCTCAAGGGAAATTGCAAGGACAAAAGGAAGCGTCTGTTTTTGGATGTACTTATTACAGTTTTCAAAGGATTCCTTATGCTAAGCCTCCAGTTGGTGAACTAAGATTCAAAGTAAGCGTTCAAAAATTCATTAATTTTTTTTTCTGAATTTAAAAAGTAATTCAAATATTCGGTTATTTAGTCCCCTCAACCTGCTGAAGGTTGGACTGGAGTAAGAGACGCCACTCAGTCTGGAACTATTTGCCCAAGCGGAAATCTTCTCACAGGGGAGTATTTAGAAATATCCAATGAGGACAGTTTATTCATTAACGTCTACACGAAAGAGGTTAGAACTAATCGTGTTAAAATTTTGTGTGCATGTCAGCGCATGTCAGCATATAAGCTAAATTCATTACTGTTATAGCTCAATAAAAAACTTCCAGTTTTGGTATGGATCCACGGAGGAGGATGGGCAATGGGGTCGGGTAATAAAGAAGCGTATGGTCCAGATTATTTTATGAGCCATGATGTGGTTGTCGTGACATTTAATTACAGGCTTGGGGCGCTAGGTAAGTTAAAGCTTCACCATGCTTAGTGGCTAGTCATATTAGTAGCGTTATTTGGCAGACATAGTATATGCCGCTCCCTAACCAAGAAAAATAAGGTGTAAAAAATTGAGGAAGGCCCTCGAGTAACAAACCTTCTGCTGGAAGGGGGGAAGGAAGGCTTCTCTTATTATTGCTACGCCTGTTTTTCGGGGAGATATAACTCTGAATTTGAATTTTACCTGCGTTACGTCTATGGAAGATTTTAGAGCATCCATTTTCAAAAATAAGTGCTGGCTTCTCTTCACTGTTGCTAACGAAGAATTTGTTGATTGCTACTGTCTAACTGGAGTCATTCCTTTAAAAAGCGAATTCCATCAAAACCTGCAATCAAAAATAATTTTTTTTTACAATGATCCTTTCAGGATTTTTAAGCCTTAAAACAAAAGAATGCCCTGGAAACTATGGCTTGAAAGATCAACGCCTCGCTCTTATCTGGGTCAAAAACAACATTTCTTACTTCGGTGGAAATCCAGAAAACGTTACAATATTCGGAGAAAGCGCTGGTGGAGTGGCAGTTCATTTACATATGTTATGCCCTTCTTCAAAAGGATTATTCCACCGAGCTATTTCCCAATCTGGATCAGGTATGAGCCGCACGGCAAATGCCTTTACTCCACGAGAATGCGCTTATCTTCTAGGAAAACGATTAGGATGTGATGCGAAAAACGACACGGAATTATTAAACTTTTTAAAAAAAGCTCCAGCAAAGGATATCGTTGAGAAATCACAAGGAATTCTGCGGGAAGTTGAGGTAATAATTAACATAAGCGCAGGGCCGGGGCAACTCGGAGGTAAGCAAGGATCGCAGGGAGCACCAGCAGCAAAAGGCTCTGCTTAGCTACCTTAAGATCTTTTTTTTCCCTTGAAGTCTAAATTTTTTTTTGAGGGAAAAGGGCTCACGATTGCTTCCTGTGGCAGCAGGGGGGGGGGGGGGGGGCACTAAGGGGTTGCCCTGACCCTGCATAAGCGCATTATTGTAATCTTGAACGACTAAACACTGAAATTTTTTAATGTTAATCGTAGGGAACTCGCCCAGGAGATTGGTTATTAAATTTTGCGTTCACACCGACAGTGGAACCAGAATCAAATGACGCGATTTTAACAAAACCGCCTACTGAATTAATGAAACTAAAATCGCAATCAGATGTGCCATATATCACAGGAGCATGCACTAAGGAAATGATTCTTGGAGTCCGAGGTGTAACCGATTTTCCGAAATGGACGAACGACGAAGAATTTCAAGGTTTGATACCGAGAATCTTTGACGTGCCAAAAGATTCAGAATTGTCAATAGAAATTTGTAAAAAAATTAGGAAATTTTATTTCAAAAACGGGATAGACCTTAATAGTTACATTGATGTAAGTTAACAACTGTAAGTAGCTTCTGCGCCTTAACAAAATAATAAATAATGGTTTTTTGTAGGTACTTTCGGACATATATTTCGTTTATGGTGTATATTTTGGGGCGAAGCACCGAGTTAAAGGAGTTGTGAACTCCCCGACTTATGTGTTCCAATTTTCATTCGATGGAAAATTGGCTATGGTTAAAAAGATGTTAGGGCTTGAAGAAATTAAAGGAACGGCACATTCAGACGACGTCGCATATTTTTTCCACGCGAAAACTGACAAACCGATTGAAATTAACAGCCTGGAACATACGACAATTCGTAGAGTTGTTCAGATGTGGGTAAATTTTGCTTCCACGGGATCGCCGACTAATGACAAATTTGAAATTCAATGGCCACCAGCCGAAGCAACAAAAGATTTATTTTTAGATATCGATAAGGAATTAAAAATCAAAGAGGGGTTCTTTAAAGAACGAATGGAGTTTTGGGACGAGATTTGGAAACTTGCCGGGAAAGGAGATTAGCTGTAAAACTTGTAAACATCAGACACTAATAAAGCAAGTAAATAAATAATTGTAAATATGATTGTTTATTTTTCCTATCCATTCCTAATTTGTAAAGCCGACTCCCCCCTAAAATTATAAACCCTAACACAAAATCTGCTAGAGATAATCAAACACGACTAGAAAAAAACAAAATTCAAACGTCTTTATCACGGCTGATAAAATGATATCACCTAATTGCAATGATTGTGAGATGGTCGTCCTTGGTTAGCAGCCAAGCATAAATTATCAACCAGTCACCATCACACACTCTTACAGTATTCAATAGAATGGCGCCAGGAAATGAAGTTCTTGTTACTATACCGCAAGGCACGTTACGGGGTCGGACAGAAAAATCGCCGTTCGGAGATACATTCTACAGCTTTCAAGGAATACCCTACGCGAAACCTCCCACTAGTGAATTGAGATTTAAGGTAAGCTCTTTGATTATACCCTTTAAAGAATGTTAGGACTAATTTCTTATGTATAGTCACCACAACCTCCTGAGGGTTGGGCGGGAATTTGGGATGCGACAATAGCCAGAGGAATCTCTCCAGCTCATGATATTCTTTTTACTGGAGGAGAGCTCGCAAAGGGATCTAATGAAGATTGCTTGTTCATACATGTCTTTACGAAGAATGTCCCGAAATCCAATGATAAACATCCGGTTTTAGTTAATATTCATGGAGGTGGGTACACAGTAGGAGCTGGAAATAAGGAGGCCCAATCACCTGATTATTTCATGAGCCATGATATTGTTTATGTGTCAATGAACTATAGGTTGGGGGCTTTAGGTAAGTACCCTAACTCCTACCCTGGAAAAGCTGACTGCATACTATCGAAATTCTATTTCATTCTAGGGTTTTTAAGTTTGCAAACACCTGACTGCCCTGGAAACTATGGACTAAAAGACCAACGGCTTGCTCTGAAATGGGTTCAAAACAACATTTCCTACTTCGGAGGTGACCCTAACAACGTAACCATCTTCGGTATCAGCGCTGGAGGATCATCAGTCCACAATCATGTCATATCTCGTTCATCAAAAGGACTTTTCCATCGTGCCATTGCTCAATCAGGAGCTTCCACCAACCCTTGGGGATGGACAAGGCACCCTCGAGAGAGTGCTTACTTACTTGGGAAACGTTTAGGATGTAACGCAAAGAACGACGAAGAATTATTAGACTTTTTAAGAAAAGCGCCCGTAAAAGAAATCGCAGCGAAATCATCAGGGATATGGACTGAAATTGAAGGCAAACGAATTGGCGAAAATTTTTTAAATTTCTCTTTCTGTCCAACTCTCGAGCCAGAAAATGAAGATGCTTTTTTAACGATCGAATCCGTATCGGGAGAGTATCAGAATGACGTACCTTATATTACCGGAACTACAGACAAAGAATTATTAATGGAAGTAAATAACACGACATTGCTTCCACAGTGGAAGGTAGATAACGATTATCAAGAGATTATACCAAGAGAACTGGAATTGGAACAAAATTCAGCGATGTCACTTAACATAGCGAAGTTGATAAAGGAATTTTACTTTAAAGATGGAATGAACGTAGACAGTATGATAAATGTAAAGACCTAAAAAGAAGAATCTTTTGACTGAATCAAAGATTCTTCTTTTTAAATAGACCAAACCTTAGCTACATAAAACTCGAATTCTTATCGTTTTATTTTCAGGTATTGTCAGATATTGTGTTTGTCCATGGAGTGCACAGGGCTGCTAAAAAGCGTCTGACCAACAAAAATTTTAAATCACCGACATATTTGTATAAATTTACATTCGATGGGAAATGTAATTTTCTTAAAGTGATCTTAAAAAATCTTTTTAAAATAGATATTAAAATAGAAGGTTAGTATAAAGGAGAAGATTTCGAGTCGTAGCAGAACATTTGACCCCAAAAACTTTCGAAAGACACATGCAAACGGGGTCAACCGGATCTACCAGGCTCTGGGAAATGATGAATTTCAATGTATACGTGATGATATTCTACATTTTTAATTCTTGATTTTAGGAGCATGTCATGGAGATGATACTGGTTACATATTGATAAGCGAGCAACAGAAGCTACCGATGGAAAAAGGTAGCGCCGAGTATAAAACAATGCGTCGATTGGTTAAGCTTTGGGTTGATTTCGCAACGACTGGAACGCCAACGAATGAAAAGTCTGAAATTAAATGGCCGCCAGCTGAACCCGAAAAATATCAGTACTTAAATATCGGGAATGAGATAAAAGTGGAAAATGGATTCTTTAGAGATAGAATGGAATTTTGGGATCGAATTTATGAATTAGCTGGGAAAGAAATTTGACCTTGCAAAATTTGATAAATGATACGCTTTACTAATTTGTATGCACTAACTAAGCATAGAAATATAATTATTATAACTTTTAATGAGTGCAAAAAAATTGCGCTTTTAAACAAATTTTTGATTTAGATGAATGGTCACGGTAATATTCATTTCATTGTTTCTCTATTTCTATAAACAATTAGCTTAGCTCGATGTGAACCATTTTTAACAATTTTTAGTTTAAGTTATACTAATACTCATATGCTAACAATAAATTAAATGAATCGGCGCTTTTGAGATACTTTAGAAACAGCTGATGTGTTATGTCATTGATAAACCGATAGCATTGTATGAGTTCAATTGAAGATGTCCTTGGTACATCAAATAAATACAATGATTCGAGGATAAACACACGCCCAGCGCATACACTTCTAATCATGTCGTCGGACAACGAAGTTCTCGTTACGATTCCGCAAGGAATTTTGCGCGGTCAAAAAGAAGTAACGACATTCGGTGATGTGTATTATAGTTTCCAAGGAATACCTTATGCGAAACCACCAGTTGGAGAATTAAGATTCAAGGTAAGCTTCGACTAAAATTTTTTTTTTTGGAGTTATATTAATGCGCAGTTCTCACCAGGCTCCACAACCAGCTGACGGCTGGTCAGGAATAAGGGATGCTACTAAATCAGGAGGGATCGCACCATGTAGCGATATTTTTACTGGGCAATATATGAAGAACTGTGATGAAGATTGCTTGTTCGTTCATGTTTTTACTAAAGAGTTGCCTGTACCAGAGGAAAAGCGTCCAGTGTTAGTGTGGATTCATGGAGGGGGATATACCGTTGGATCTGGGATTAAGGAAGCTAATTCACCTGATTACTTCATGAGCCATGATATCGTTTTCGTGTCTATGAATTATAGATTAGGAGCTTTGGGTAAGTGAAAAATGAAGCCAGCCAGAAAATTAATATGCCTAGGTAGTACTCCTTCCTCCGACAGGATAGGCAAAATCAATTCTGGCCCTCTCACCTATTCTTAGCTTATGCAGAAACAAAATAAGGCGCAGGTTATGCAAAATCAACTTTGGGTCCCGAATAAATCAACTAAATAAGAGATTCGTGACGTCACGAGCACTTTGCTCATAAACTTCTATTTGTTTGTTCAAAACTGTAAAATATCGTTCCAGGTTTCCTAAGCTTGCAAACTCCGGAATGCCCTGGAAATTTCGGGCTAAAAGACCAACGTCTAGCCCTACAATGGATCCAAAACAACATCTCTTACTTTGGAGGTGACTCTAACAACGTAACCATCTTCGGTGTTAGCGCTGGAGGATCATCAGTCCACAACCACATGCTCTCCCCATCATCAAAAGGACTCTTCCACCGAGCGATAGCTCAATCAGGAGGATCTACTAACCCTTGGGGTTATTCTAGACGCCCACGTGAATGTGCATACTTACTGGGAAAGCGTCTGGGATGTGAAGCAAAGAACGATGAAGAACTACTAGATTTTCTAAAAAACGTCCCTGCTGAAGAAATCTCAGCAAAATCGAAAGGAATATTGAACGAAATAGAAGGAAGTCACATCGGTGAAAAAGTATTGAATTTTTCGTTTACCCCAACGTGTGAACCTGAAAGTGAAGAAGCTTTTCTGACGAGCCCTACATTATCAAAAAGTTACCAATTGGATGTTCCTTATATAACTGGAGCAACCGAGAAAGAAATGGTGTTTGAAGTTAATCAAATAGAAGAGCTGCCGAAATGGACCGAAGACAAAGAATATCAAGAGCTCATTCCAAGAGGGTTAAACGTGGAAAAAGATTCGGAGTTATCTGTAGAAATTGCTAAAAGGATCAGAGAATTCTACTTTAAGGATGGGATTACCACAGATGGACTAGTTGATGTAATAATGATATATCCAAGCAGCGGTTAAGACCAAAAAAAATTAGATGACAATAACCGATGATTTTTTTTTGCAGGTGCTGTCGGACACCTACTTCGTACATGGCGTATATCAAGCTATTAAAAATCGCCTTGGAAATAAAGAAGTATTATCTCCTACGTATGCCTATTTATTTTCCTTTCAGGGGAAGTTAAACATGATGAGAACATTTATGGAACTAATGGGAGTTCATGTGAAAGCAAATGGTAATTCTAGAAAATTTCATCGGAGGAAGTGGAAGGAAAGCTGAGGGTTAATATTAAGACTAATACTTCATGTTATTTGATATAGGAGCATCTCACGGAGACGATCTTGGTTATTTTTTCATAATAAACCTAGGAGATCAACTTCCAATAACTCTTCCGCCACAACCTCCTCTAGAAATAGGAAGCCCCGAACACAAAACAACACAACGATTGGTTCAGCTTTGGGTTAACTTCGCAACGACAGGGGCACCAACAAACAAAGATTCAGAAACAACGTGGCAACCGATTGAATCCGGTAACAACGTGTACTTAGATATTGGAAGTGAACTTAAAGTCAAGAATGGATTTTTCGAGGAGAGGATGAAATTTTGGGATGATATTTATAAACTATTGGGACAAGAATGTTAATTTATTAAAAAAAGTAAAATTGAGAATTAAAATGTCAGTGCTAGAACTATAGAATACGAAGAAGTAATTTAACATGGTATTCCCTATGTACATATGCCCTTTTTAAAATGATTAGATATTATTGTCAATGATCTTTCTTTTGAAATGGCTGCTGCTATCGATTGCCAGAATGATACCGAGATAAAGATAAAAAAATATTAAAACAAATTGTAATCAGAAGTAGAATTTGATAATAATAAATATTGCGAATCATTCAATGATAAAATATATGTCCTTGATTTCCTACTTCATATCATGAATACCTCCAACTGTCAAACAAGACACAACGCGTGTAATCTCTAGTGAATATGGCATCGACAAACGAAATACTGATAACTATTCCTCAAGGAGTTTTACGGGGTAAAAAAGAGACGTCATGTTATGGTGATATTTATTACAGTTTTCAAGGGATTCCTTACGCAAAATCACCAGTGGGCGAATTAAGATTCAAGGTAAGTCTTCATGATATTAAAAATACTTTAATTATGGCAGATTTTGGTGCGGTTTTCATATACTAATATAAGATAAATTTTTCTTGCGTCTCAAAATAAAAAACCCATTTTGTTATAAGGCTCCACAACCGGCTGAAGGATGGACGGGGATAAGGGATGCAACCAAGCATGGTGCTGCTTCCCCATGCATTCAAGTGGAAACCGGGAAATATGACAAAGAGATTTGTGATGAAGACTGTTTACTTATCAATGTTTACATGAAAGAAATACCGAAGCCTGGGAAGAAGTATCCAGTTTTAGCTTGGGTTCATGGAGGTGGATATACTATCGGATCTGGAAATAAAAATGAATATTCACCTGACTATTTCATGAGCCATGATATCGTTTTCGTGACTATGAATTACAGACTAGGAGCTTTGGGTAAGTAAAAGGTATTTTGTCAAAGATTAGAGAAGGGTTAATAGCCATATATAGTCTTGAGCCAGCTAAAGACTATATGGCTGATGGCACACTGTTACCTAAATTGGGGCACTGTAACTTTGTTCCAAAACTATTGCTTTTTATTGAAATTTTGATTTAAATCCTTTCTGCAGGATTTCTAAGCTTACAAACCTTAGAATGCCCCGGAAATAATGGTTTAAAGGACATACGTCTAGCACTACAATGGGTCCAAAAGAATATCTCCCATTTTGGGGGTGATCCAGACAACGTCACCATATTTGGCGAAAGTGCTGGCGCTTCAGCAGTTCACTACCATCTTTTATCGCCAACATGCAAAGGACTCTTCGAAAGAGCAATAATGCAATCGGGCTCTGCTTACAATACTTGGAGTTACGCCAGACATCCTCGAGAATGCGCTTATATCCTCGGCAAACGTCTAGGATGCAACGCAACAAACGATGAAGATCTTTTAAATTTTTTAAAAAAAGCACCGGTAGAGGATATAGTTACTAAATCTGATGGGATTATCCTTGAAGTCGAAGATCAACACATAGGAGAGAAAATTTTGAATTTTTCATTTTCCCCGACAAGTGAACCCGAAAGTGAAGATGCTTTCATAACAAGAAATCCTCTATTAGGAGATTTTCAACTAGATGTGCCTTGCATAACAGGAGTAACCAACAGTGAAATGATAATGTTAATGTTCAGTCCTAAACAACTTCCTCCGTGGAAAGAAGATAAAGATTTTCAAATGCTTATTCCGAAAAGTTTAAATGTGACCAAAGATTCAGAATTATCACTGAAAATAGCAAAGAAAATTAAAGAGTTTTACTTCAAGGATGGGATTAACGTCGACGGTCTTACAAACGTGAGTTACGACTTTCTAATACTTGATCTTAAAGATGAAGTCATTTTTGGAAAAATGGTTCAAGGCTCGTTGTCAGTCAAGTTAAAAACTGTTTAGAATTTTTAGAAATATCCGAATGCTTGCATAGCTTCCTCTTAGCTATTGGTATTTTTTAGCTCAGTCCAACTCTGGACTTTCTTATTTCCTGATATTAATCCAAATTCAAAATAGTATATTATTCCACAGTGATAAAGAAGCGATTATTCGAGGCGAGCGAAGCGAGCCGAGAGGAAAAAATAAAGACCTCGAATAATCGCTTCTTTATATTCACAGAGGAATAAGTTACTTTATATTACAAAGCAGAACTATATGAGAGCTCCCGTCTTCTTAGAATGCGTCGTATGATTTCATAAACGGGTTTCGCAGGTGTTGTTTACATGATCTGCTCAGTTTCAACAAGTCTGAACTTGGTCAGAGGACATCAATAATGAAATAGTATATTACATTCCTAGGGAAGCAAACGACAAAATTGCCTCTCAAGACCGGGTTTAAGGCCTGAGCCGAAGGCGAGGGCCTTAAATAGGTTGAGAGGGGCAAGTCGTTTGCTTTTCTTGGATTGTAAGATATTTTACATCACGAAGAGCTTCGGAAAATGCGATTTTCAATAACTTCCTAGGGAGGAAAATCGCACTTTCCGGCTCTGAGTGATGTAAAAACACATTCAAAATGAAATATTTTGTATGTCTTCCAATGTTTCATTATTGTTTTCATTGTTGATGTCAACAAAACCATCATAATAGGGGTTTTATGCATCTGAGTAATATAAAAATGTTTATATGTTGGTTTTTGCAGGCAATGAGTGACAGCTATCTCGCTCATGGCGTGCATCAAGAAAAAAAACAACGGATTAAAAATCCGAATATCAAGTCACCGACGTATTCATACGTGTTTTCATTTGAAGGAAAAACTTCACCAATGAAAGAGAAAGTCTCAATGCTTTTGAAGATTCCCAATGAAAAGAAAGGTGAAAGAAATGAGGACGTGCAAGAAGGGCATTTTCGCCATAAGCTAAACAATAAAAAAGTGCCCTTCTTGCACCTGACTCCTCAAATATTGTGTTGTAATAACATTGCCACAATATAAGGCAGACATAGGGCACATTCAATGATTGCTATGTTTTTGGTTGTAGGAGTTGCACATGCCGAAGACCTTCAGTACTTATTCATAGCTAAAATGCTAGGATCATCAATTCTAGAAAAAGGAAGTGAGGATTACAAAGTAATGCGCCGAATGGTTGATCTTTGGGTAAATTTCGCAACGACAGGAAAACCGACAAATGAAAAAACTGAAGTTGAATGGAAGCCGACAACAATTTCTGAAGACGTGTATTTAGATATTGGGCATACTCTCCAGTTAAAAAATGGATTTTTCCAAGAGAGAATGCAATTTTGGGATGAGATTTTTAAACTAGCAGGATACGAAATCTAAATCCAGAAGTGTTTAATAAATACTGGCATTTTCAAACAAAAACTCGTACTATTTCTTTCATAGCCTATTTTCTTTTCACAAAAACAAATCGATACAAGTTGATAATTTAACCCGGCTTTTCAGTGATCGAAGAACAAAAATAAACTTGACAGCAAAAATAAAATGACCGTGAATGCAAATAATGCAATCGTTTTCAGGCTTGAAGACTAATTGCAAAATATAAGTTCGCATGACTAAACATGGTCACAGGAACTTCGCTTGCATAGAATCCGATCCAATAACTCATCAATCTTTACGGAGAAAAAACAAAAATATAGTATATTCTACACAAGAGTATTTCTATGTCAAGTTCGTATGCAGCCCTTGCTAGCAGCTTGGGCAAGAGCAAAGACCTTTAGAAATAGACCGAACACTCCCGTGCTTAGCGCTGCAGCCAAAACAAATCAACTGAGTGTCTGGAATTCCGCTCAGTTAGTACAGTATTTGTCAAAGGTTCCTTTGTTCCTTTGTCAGAAATGATTCTTTCTGAACGGAAATCTGGACACTCACTCGATTTTTTTTGGCGTAAGAGCGTTTGGTCTATTTCTAAAGGTCTTTGGGCAAGAGCTCCTAAAATGCTCGGACTGCACTTGGTCGAGACATGAAAACAACTCACGTTGACTTTTGTTGATTTTTTCCATTAATATCGAAACGAAAAATTTGGAAGTCGTCAAGGAATTTGCATGTTTTAATTCCACTTGTCATGTCAGTAGAATGCATTATCGGGCCCGGAAGTCTTCTGGAAAAGGGTTGAAAGTAATTACTTTCGGCTCAATATGGCGGAAAGTGACCACTTTTTGCCCTGTATTTAAGGTTACAGAGAGAAGGCATGGAAACCGGAAATGCATTTGCTACAATGTAGATGAGATACGGATCATCATTAAGAATAGAATTTAATGCTAATTAAATATCAATTAAAAATAGTGTGACTTGTGCATGTGATATGCAGTGCACAAGCTGTATAAAAAAGCGTGTTTGTAACATCAACGGTCATTATCCATGACAAGTATGGCCCAAACAGAAGGTGTAATCGCTTCTATTCCCCAAGGGACCTTACGAGGAAAAAAAGAAATATCTCTTTACAATGATATTTATTACAGCTTTCAAGGAATACCTTATGCGAAACCACCAGTGGGCGAATTGAGATTTAAGGTGAATTTGTCTGTCTAAAAATATTTACACTGTGCTCAGGGCTGCGACTTTACGCTGATACCAATGCCGGCCTCGGAGAATCTGCAACTCATCCCCAATTAACATCCTACTTTCCGGTGCTTGATATCGATTTAGATGAATTTCGGCAGATTCGCAGCTCTGGTGCCAGAATTTCTTTGTGGTGTTGAATCTTTTTTAATCTTTACACTTAAGGCTCCACAACCAGCTGACGGATGGTCAGGAATCAGGGATGCGACTAAACCGGGAGCTACAGCTCCATGCATTGACATGTTTACTGGAACTGGGGGAGTTGCAAAATCATGTGATGAAGACTGTTTGTTTCTCAATGTTTACACTAAAGACGTATCAAAACCTGAAAAGAAGTATCCAGTAATGGTATGGATACATGGCGGTGGATTCACCTCTGGATCAGGAAATAAAGATATTTATTCTCCTGATTTTTTAATGAGCCGTGATGTCGTTATCGTATCAATGAATTATAGATTAGGAGCTTTGGGTGAGTCGAAAACGTTTTGATTAAAAATTAAAGAGAAATATTTACCAGGAAATAGTGTATTTAAGTTTGCTGGAAAACTGACATAATGCCAGAGAAATAGGAATCAGTTTCGTTCCTTTTTTTGACACTTTAACAGCGGCGTACCAAGAGTATGTTTTTCCCCCTTTTTCTTCCCCTGCAACATTCTTAGATTATCTTCTTAGATAAGTTCTGATTCTCTTTTTTAAGTAACCCCAAAGGCACGAACATTTTCACGCTGTGGCCACTAATCGCACTCTATTAGATCAAAAATATTTTTTTGCAGGATTCATAAGCTTGCAAACCTTAGAATGCCCAGGAAATTATGGCTTAAAGGACATTCGACTTGCACTGCAATGGGTTCAAAACAATATCTCTCATTTTGGGGGCGATCCAGACAACGTAACCGTTTTCGGCCAAAGCGCTGGAGGTTCAGCAGTTCACTACCTCCTTTTATCGCCATCGTGCAAAGGACTTTTTAAACGAGCGATAAGTCAATCTGGTTCAGCTTACAACTACTGGGCTTACGCTAGAAAACCAAGGGAACGCGCTTATCTTCTTGGGAAGCGTCTCGGATGCGACGCAACAAATGATGAAGAACTTTTAAATTTTTTACAAAAAGCGCCAGTAGGAGATTTAACAATCAAATCAGCTGGGATAATTTTTCAGTTTGAAAAATTACAACCCGGGGAAAAAACTTTAAATTTTTCATTCGTTCCAACAAGCGAACCTGAAAGCGAAGAATCTTTCATAACGAGGGATCCTTTATCAGAGGGATTTCAATTGGACGTACCTTATATAACAGGCGTCACTAAAAAGGAAATTTTAATGGTACTTTTTAATCCTAAGGATGTTCCGCAATTGAAAGAAGATAAAGATTTTCAAAACTTAATCCCGAAAACTTTGAATTTAGAAGAAGATTCAGAGTTATCTATCCAAGTTGCAAGGAAAATAAGAGAATTTTATTTTAAAGATGGAATGAACATCAATAGTATTGTCGACGTAAGTAAAAATAGAATTTTATATTACTCAGATGCATAAAACCCCTATTATGATGGTTTTGTTGACATCAACAATGAAAACAATAATGAAACATTGGAAGACATACAAAATATTTCATTTTGAATGTGTTTTTTCATTATTGATGTCCTCAGACCAAGTTCAGACTTGTTGAAACTGAGACGCACAAAGCAGATCATGTAAACAACACCTGCGAAACCCATTTATGAAATCATACGACGCATTATAAGAAGACGGGAGCTCTCATATAGTTCTGCTTCGTAATATAAAGTAACTTATTTCTCTGTGAATATAAAGAAGCGATTATTCTCGGTCTTTATTTTTTCCTCTCGGCTCGCTTCGCTCGCCTCGAAGAAAAAAAACAAGGACCTCGAATAGTCGCTTCTTTACATTCACTGTGGAATAATATACTATTAAATGTCTGCTGGTCTCAGGGCCATTGTTTTAGTGGAATCTTGTAAAGATGAAACTATATACAACTTACCAACAGGGGGAGGTCTGACAAATCATGCTATGTTTAGCTTAAATGAGAAATAAAATCTTTGGTGGTGGGGTCACTTAAGAGAAGCAGTCTCCCTGTTATTAAGAATATTCTTGATTTTCAGATTATGTCTGATATATTTTTTAACCACGGAGTTCATCAAGCTGAAAGGCGACGCACTAAAAATCCTAACATTAAATCACCAACATATTTATACTTATTCTCATTTGAAGGAATGAGTTCCCCAATTAAGCGGTTAATGTCAGCGATTTTAGGAGTGCCAAATAATATTAGAGGTAAAAGAAAGTTGTTTTCAGAGGTGCGAGGACGGAAGGTCGATACACAGAGTAGAAGTATTCCTAGAGGCAGAGGTGGAACTGGTATTTAGGGTTGGCCATGTAGCGCGTGCACCCCCGTCGTGGGCGATAAGGCAGGGGGTTGATGGACGTGCTACAAGCCAAAGGCCTTAAGGTAGACCGCGGCGGCATTTGAAGGTCAACGTTTCTAGAGATGCGGGTTGTTTAAGGGGTCCCGATTAGAGAGCAGCACCTAGCTGCCAGGAAAAATATCTGCGACGCGGCGATAGGGGTTCCGGCCCTAAAGCCACAGATAGATAAAAGGCTCAACTTCGTCTCTCTTTCGCCTTTCAATCTTGATTAGCCAAAGACCGGTTTAAGTGTTTAGGCAGCCATGCAAAATTATAATTTTCATCCCACTTTGCTACTTTTACAATTTAAATTTAATTTTAGTAACTCCTGACTTCTTTTTTTTCATCCAGGATCTACACACGCAGAGGAAATATCATACATGTTTCTTTCTAACATGGTACGACTCCCTAAATTTGAACAAGGGACTTTCGAGTATAAAACCATGAGACGCCTGGTGGATTTTTGGGTTAATTTCGCAACCACAGGAAAGCCCACGAACGAGGAGTCTGAGATTGACTGGCGTCCGACAGAATTTTCTCGAGACTTTTATTTAGATATTGGGAAAAACTTGAAACTGCGAAATGGTTTATTTGAAGAAAGAGTACGATTCTGGGATGAAATTTTTAAACTAGCAGGACATGAAGAGTGATAAAAGTGTCGAATGAAAATTAAGTGTTCGAGAATGTGAATCATAGAAAATAAAAACATGGTTTTCGGTACGATTAGCCCTGTTTCTTTACCTTGCCGGCGGCAGTCGCAGACTATCTCTGTCTCTTTTGCACGCATTTTGTTAGAAAGAGATAGAGATAGTCCACGGCTGCAGCAGATGAGGACAGAAACAAACCTATTATCCATGAATCTGGGAAGAGGCTTGTAACCAGTCTGATTTTCAACCTAAAAATCATAGGAATTTCACAATGAACATGTTTCCAAAAACCTTGGCCCACCCAAACGAGAGATGCTTTTACAGAGGATGCAGTTAGATAAAGTCTGAGCGCTGCACACAGAGCAACGATCAGTCACTTACAAATTAGAGATAACACATTTTCATCCTAAGCTCATGAGCTTTTAAAAACCTATTTCTTAACACACTATGTAATCAGGGCCGGTTTTAGAGAAAATGCGCCCCTAGGCTAAAAAAATTTTGCGCCCCCAACTTATTTTTTTAAATTATGGAAATAAAATCCTATCTTTAAGAAGTTACCAAAAGCCTAATGTAGAAGCCTTTTTCTGGCCTTTTGACCTGCGAGGAAAGGCCTTTGTAGCTAGTACAAAATTCAAACATTTTCCGCCCCGAAAAAATTTCCGCTCTAGGCTACAGCTGATATTGCCTAGCGGGAAAACCGGCCCTGTATGTAATGAAAAGTACAAAGGAGATTAGATACTTAAATATCGTCTACCATACATCAATTAATTAACAATCAGATAAAGGATCAATTAGACAATCGATAAAATAGCGTGACTTTGCCATTCACACCCTATAAAAACTAACTTTACTCACTAGGTAGTCGCAAAAATGGCGAATACGGCAACAGATGTACTTATTTCTATTCCCCAGGGAGTTTTACAGGGTAAAAAAGAAGAATCTCCTTACAATGATATTTATTACAGTTTCCAAAGAATTCCTTATGCAAAACCACCACTCGGCGAATTGAGATTTAAGGTGAGCTTTATGCCTAGATGTACTCCGCCGGATTTTTTTAAGCGTTTTTTTAATTTTTAATTGTAAAAGGCTCCGCAACCTGCCGAAGGATGGAAAGGTATTAGGGATGCAACTAAACAAGGCGCAATAGCCCCGTCTTTTGAGATGTTCAGTAAGACAGGAAAAATTTCAGAAGAAAGTAATGAAGATTGCTTATTTATCAATGTCTACACTAAAGTACCAAAAAGTGGTCAGAAGTATCCGGTAATGGTATGGATTCATGGAGGCGGATATACTTCTGGTACAGGAAATAAAGATGCCTATTCACCTGATTACTTTATGAGCCGTGATGTGGTTTTCGCTTCTTTGAATTATAGATTAGGAGCTTTGGGTGAGTTCGTTTAACTTTTTTTGAAAGTACCTTTTGTTCCAATTAGTGATTTAAAAAAGGACTTCGAGTAATGAGCCCCTTGTTGAATATTTGATCTAGTTCCAAGTTTTTCCAACTTCTTAAAATTCTTCCTCCATTCTCCTTTTCTAAATTCTTCTCAGTAACCTTCCTTCTTCCAGCTTCTTGTTGGTCTTAATCAAACCTTTGTCTTTTCCTCGACCCTTACCAATTGAATCAGCATCATATCGGCTCAATCTTGCGGATCGTATCTTGCCTATGAAAGTTTAACCAAGCATTGTTCTTCTTTTTAAAATTTTAATCAAGAACTCATTTCCAGGATTTCTAAGTTTGCAAACTGTAGAATGTCCTGGAAATAATGGCTTAAAGGACATTCGACTTGCGCTACAATGGGTTCAAAAAAACGTCTCCTACTTCGGAGGTGACCCAAATAACGTGACCGTATTCGGCGAAAGCGCTGGCGGATCAGCCGTGCATTATCTACTTTTATCGCCATCGTGCAAAGGACTTTTAAAACGAGCAATAAGCCAATCTGGTACTGCTTACAACTTCTGGGGCTACGCCAGACACCCCCGGGAATGCGCTTATCTTCTCGGAAAACGTCTAGGCTGCAACGCTACAAACGACGATGAACTATTATATTTCTTACGAAAAGCGCCGGCCGAAGACATAATAATAAATTCCTTTGGGATAATCCTTGAATTTGAAAAAGAACAGCCTGGGGAAAAAATTTTGAATTTTTCATTTGTTCCGACAAGTGAACCTGAAAGTGAAGAAGCTTTCATAACAAGGAATCCCTTATCAGACGGATTTCAACTCGACGTACCTTACATTGCAGGTGTGAATGAAAAGGAAATGCTAATGGTGCTTTATAGCCCTAACCATCTTCCTGAGTGGAAAGAAGATAACGATTTTCAGAACTTAATCCCGAAAACTTTAAATTTGGAAAAAGACTCAGACTTATCTATTGAAATCGCAAGGAAAATCAGAAAATTTTATTTTAAGGATGGAATGAACATCAATGGTCTTATTGACGTACGCACAAACAAACACGATTTCAAGTGTTTTCTGACCTCTTAAAGAATAATTATTGAAAGACTGTTCTGATTTTTAGGTTATGACTGATATATTTTTTACTCACGGAGTACATCAAGCTGAAAGGCGCCGCATAACAAATCCAAACATTAAATCACCGACATACTTATACTTATTTTCTTTTGAAGGAATAACATCTCCTCATAAACACTTGATGTCAGAAGTGGTAGGAGAACCCAATAACAGAGAAGGTAAGAAAGACATGTTTTGACAGTGGACGTGAAAAAGACAAGAATTATCGAGGTGCGCGGGAGGAAGGCAGAATACAGAACGGTTTTAAGGTATTCGCGGAAGTAAAACTAGAGGTAGGCGTCCGTGGCGCTGTGGTAAAGTCTCTGACTCCGAAACGAATGGTCGAGGAAGTCGAGGTTCGATCCTAGTTCGTAGCTCCGTTCACCGCTGTACATATCTTGTGTACATGTGAATATTAAACGGAATCCGAACAGTGTCTAAAAATAGTAGGTGTCGCCCTTGTTCGTACAGTGGTTATGCGGCATGAGTGAACCTGTCGTCAACTAGCCACTTGCTCATCGATTGAGCAATTTCCTGGCATTCAAAGGGAACGGGTAATACGGCTTCAAGCTGTGTCAGTCGGATTACTAGGCCCAAAGGAAAAGGGAAAAAAACTAGAGCTAGCCAATAGTGTCACTGACTTGGCGGCCTAACGAAAGATTTAAGGTACTTCGAGCAGGAGCTCCAGCAGCTGATTTTATTATACTCTTGAATTTCACAGAAGAGTAAATTTTTCAGCTTGGACGTTTTCAGTAACTTCTCTTATTTTTGATCAGAGGACCAAAGGACCGACTTTTGTTGGTGTAGAGTAAAACCTCCATATTGGGAAATGCGCAATTTACGCAATTGCACCAGCTGGGAAAACTTTATGTAAATTTTTTTAATCTCTACTTTTCTTTTCATGCAGGATCTTCACACGCAGATGAAATTCCTTACATGTTCATTTCTAACATGTTTAAACTACCTCCATTCGAAGATGGAACTCTCGAATTCAAAACAATGAGACGTTTGGTCGATTTTTGGGTGAATTTTGCAACAACAGGAAAGCCTACGAACGAGAAGTCTGAGATTGATTGGCGCCCGACGGAAATTTCTCAAGATGTATACTTAGATATTGGAATAGACCTGAAACTGCGAAATGGTTTCTTTAAAGAAAGAGTACGATTCTGGGATGAAATTTTCAAATTATCAGGATATGAAGAGTAAAATGTTTTAAAATGCGTAAATACAAATAAATGATTTAGATGTCTTTTATGAATTTTTATCTCGATTGTAAATACGTGTATCATGTTCGCATCTTCCTCAAAATTCCTCTGAACACTCTTCGGAATTTTTTCTCGGCTAATTAATCTGAGCCCACTAACAATGAATTGCACTTTCTTTGCTGAAATCATCAGCGAACCGACTTGGTGTTAAGTGCTAAGCAAATACAGCTTAAATTGGTCCAAAGAATAAAAACATTTAAATTGTACGTAGCAGCGAAACTTCGCCTGCATACTAACAACAAATTGAGTGAACTCATCATTATTTTCGTACAAAATGTAGTTTGACACAATGTAACATATGTTACAGTATGATAACATCACTTATCTTATAACAGACGCTTTACACAACTATTACATAACGCCCTTGATCTCGAACTTGACAAATACACAAACCGATAGCCAAAGCGAGATCAGTAATCATCTCTCATTAACAGTAGTTACTATGGCAGGAACAGACGATATACTAGTTACTATCCCTCAAGGAATTCTACGAGGGAAAAAGGAGCAAACGCCTTACGATGAAACTTACTACGGTTTCCAGAGAATACCTTATGCTAAACCGCCAGTGGGAGATCTACGATTCAAGGTGAGTACTAATTCGTAATTTTTTGTATTAGGGTAGAGTGGGGTAAAAATGAGACAGGGGGTAAAAATGAGACACCCTTTTTCGAAGTTTCTAGACTGAAGTCTCTTCAAAAATGCCGTTGTCTCAGTTTTACCCCACCCTCCTAAGGTTTCTAGTGTTCTGATATTAACTTCTAGGCACCGAAACCAGCTGAAGGATGGACAGGTATTCGAGATGCTACCAATGCAGGAGCTATATCGCCATGCATTGACATGTTAGGTGGAACAGGGGGAGTCGCGAAAGAAAGTGATGAAGACTGCTTATTTCTCAATGTTTATACTAAGGAAGTACCAAAACCTGGGAAGAAGTTACCAGTCTTGGTTTGGGTTCATGGAGGTGGATACACTTTTGGGACTGGGAATAAAGATGCTTGTTCACCTGATTATTTCATGAGCCATGATATCGTTTTCGTGACTATGAATTATAGATTAGGAGCTTTGGGTAAGTTAATTAATTATTTTGAAGAGTACAGAGTCGGGGCAAGCTTTTGGTGAGCCTCTCCGCCGCAGGAAGCCATTGTACGTCATTTTCCTTCTAAAAGAATTTTAGACTTCAAGCAAAAAAAAAGGTCTTTAGGTAGCTGTGCAGCGCCACCTGCGAAGCTTACCTCGCTTACCGTGTTTCTCCGATCCTGTTGAAGACCGGAGGTGTATGTTTAGGGAATAGTTTGCCAGCAGACATATTGCTGTAGAAAACTGATATGGTGACAATTTTTTGAGTCGCAGATGGTACTTCTCTGGCGGCAATGTTTCAGAAACCTAAATTAAGATCTCTTGGGAAACTTAGTCTCACAGAGTCACGCTTTTTGAAATGATGGTAAAAATATTTTAATTCCAGGATTCCTCAGTTTACAAACTTTAGATTGCCCTGGGAATTACGGACTAAAAGACATCCGTCTTTCCCTTCAATGGATCCAAAAAAACATATCCTTTTTCGGAGGGGACCCAGATAATGTCACCATATTTGGCGAAAGCGCTGGAGGATCTGCGGTTCATTACCATCTTTTATCCCCTTCATGCAAAGGACTTTTCAAACGAGCGATAGGACAATCCGGTGCAGCATCCAACCCCTGGGGCTATGCTAGACACCCAAGAGAATGCGCCTACCTTCTCGGCAAACGCCTCGGATGCGACGCTACAAACGACGAAGAACTTCTCGATTTTTTACAAAAAGCTCCAGTGGAAGACATAATAATAAAATCCGCCGGGCTTATTCTTGAAGTCGAAGGACAAAGAATAACTGAAAACCTTTTAAACTTTTCATTTGTTCCAACAAGCGAACCTGAAAGTGAAGAAGCTTTTATAACGAGGAATCCTTTAAAAAAAGGATTCCAGCTGGATGTCCCTTATATATCAGGTGTATGTGAAAAAGAAATGCTGATGTTACTTTTCAATCCGAAACAAGTTCCATCATGGAAAGAAGATGAAGATTTTCAAGAACTCGTGCCAAGGAGTTTTAATTTAGAAAAAAATTCAGAGTTATCAATTAAAATCGCAAGGAAAATTAAAGAATTTTACTTTAAGGATGGAATTAATCTCGACAGCCTGATTGACGTAAGTTTTTTAATTCGATGATTCACAACTGAAATTTATTTTACCCAACCAGATACTGTCTTTAATTTTCAGGTAATGTCTGATATATATTTTAACCATGGAGTGCATCAAGCTGAAAAACAACGAATAACAAATCCTGAAATTAAGTCTTCTACGTTTTTGTACCTGTTTTCCTTTCTAGGGAAATGTTCGCCAGTAGTAGAGTTGATGTCAAAATTGTTAGGGGTGCCCGCTGAAGTTAAAGGTATCATTTTTATTAGCAGTAAGTTAGGGTTTTCCCAAATTGGGCCTTGGTTGCACAGATTAGACACCCTTTATAGAAAGAGACTGTCGAATGGCTGCGGAAGATCTGATTGGTCGACCGATTTTGAACGCTATGACAGGTCGCCATATTGGAAATTGAAAGAGAAATTGGAGAAAATCATGAATGCCGATATACAAATTTCTAGTTTCCCTTCCAAAAAGGTCCACAAAAGTACTGTATTCTGCTGATAGCAGAAGGTAATTCTTCAAAAATGAGAATAGCAGACGAATTAAAATGGCGTTCAATTTGTTAATGGCTGCGATGAGTTCGCCAGTCTCTTTCTAGAGTTTCTAGCACAGATAGCTCTAGGGAGCCTAACAGGGAGGAAGATGAGTCGTCTGCTATACACGAGGCTGCCATGTTCTCGAATTGGCATCCGCCATGATTTCTAAGTGGACGTAGCCACATTGCCCCATAAGCTTTTTACTAGGCCATCATGGTGACTCCAAGTTCGAGATCATGTCGGATCCCAAACCGAGAAATGGCAGCCCAGTGTGTAACAGACGACTCGTAGAAGTGCCCACTTCCTGCTAGGCTCCCTAAATAGCTCTACACAAAAACAATTACTTTGTGCGTGTTTTCATTCTCTCAAAAATCTGACTTCAGCATTCCAAGTAATCGAGTCATGGTTAATTCTTTCAATAATTTTTCTGGGTCCCAGGTCAGACTGAAAGATGACTGACCCAAACTTTCTGATTACTGCTGAATTAATTTTAACGCTGCTGCACGATTCAAACTAGCAACTGTCGGATATGCGAAGAAAATGCCTAATCTTTCTTTTTTATCATTTTTTCTCGTAGGAGTTTCACACGGAGAAGATCTCGGCTATATGTTCCTCTCTACACAGATACCATCACCTCCGCATGAGAAAGGAAGCCCCGAATATAAAACAATGAGACGTTTGGTGGATTTTTGGGTTAATTTCGCTACAACAGGGAAACCAACGAATGAAATATCCGAGATTGATTGGCACCCCACGAAAATTTCAGAAGATGTGTATTTAGATTTTGGGGAAGACCTAAAGTTGAAAAGTGGGTTTTTTAAAGAAAGAATGCAATTTTGGGATGAAATTTACAAATTAGCAGGATATGAACTTTAAAGCGAAAAATACATAACATGCAACAAAAAATTTTTTTTTTGTGAAAAGTCGCCGATAGAAACAAGTGACGACGAGTCGATAAGACATCGGGGAGGAACTGATATTGAAGGAAGATCTTTTAAAAGAGAGGACAGTGCCGGATTTATACATTTGCGGCCTCTGGGCAAGAGCTCACTTGAGGCTGTTTACTGGAGAGGATGAGATTTTGGGATAAAATTTATAAATTAACAGAAGAATTTTAAATAAAAGGGGAAAAATATACCTAAATTTCAACAAAATGTGAGCATATTTTCTTTTAATAAAGACTTTTACAGGTTTGACGCAATAAATTATCTTGGACAGTATTATTACAGTAATTTTCATTTTCTTTGAATTTTTTGTCTTCATGTATTTTAATTAACATTTTTATTCTTACAACAGTCATTTACTATAAAGACAATTGCTTCATTTATACTATTAGCGCTATTCTCATTAGAATAATTATTAGTGTTAATGTCTTTTTCAATTTCAATATTTATGTCATTTTCCTGACCTATATTTACGTTTAGTTGTTTTTAAAGCATTCGATTAGAAAATTAAAATTTCAAAACCAGTGAAAATTAAAAATTTTTTTTTGATATTTCTTTCATACTGATTTTATTATTTGTGTGATGATTCAATTAGAATTTCCAGTTCCATATTTTTTCTTTTATTTTTCAATCTTAATGGTAAGTCTTTACTTTAGTAAAAACAATGAAGTTTTTATTTTACATCAGTCGGAACAACTGATACTAAACCATGGATATGCAACCCTTATTACATGACTGCATAGATTTTGCCAATTTACGGTAAAACCATGTGTTTTTTGAGCTAGTCAGACCTAGTATTTAATTTATCCTGATTTATAATCAAGGATCTAGGACCAAACTTTGAATTTGTTAACAGATATATAACATAGCTCTCGGAGATGACGTTTTAGTGACCATACCACAAGGAACCTTAAGAGGACGAAAAGAGGTTTCTCCTCTTGGTGATATTTTCTACAGCTTTCAAGGGATTCCGTATGCTAAACCTCCACTGGGAGAACTAAGATTCAAGGTTGGTTCATTTTTATAAAAATTTATGGCGCAGTTTTACGAAGCACCAAAATTTTTTGTACAGCCTCCGCAACCTGCTGATAAATGGACAGGTATAAGGGATGCAACCAAAACCGGAAACGTTTGCCCGGCTAATGATATGTGGACAGAACGATTGGCTAAAGATGCAAATGAAGACTGCTTGCTTATCCATGTTTACACGAAAGAAATCCCCAAACCGGGTAAAAAGTATCCAGTGCTGGCGTATATTCACGGAGGCGGATATGATTTTGGTTATGCGAATAAAAATCATTATTCACCTGATTACTTAATGCACCATGATATGATATTCGTGGCATTTAACTATAGATTAGGAGCGCTAGGTATGTATTTAAAATAATATTTTCAGAAAGTGCTTACAAAAATCAAAATCATTAAATATTTTTAGGTTTCTTAAGTCTTCAAACTCTTGATTGTCCTGGAAATTTCGGCTTAAAAGATCAGCGCTTCGCCTTAAAATGGATTCAAAACAATATTTTTTATTTCGGTGGCAATCCCGACAAAGTCACTCTTTTTGGCGAAAGCGCCGGAGGAGGAGCAGTTCACAATCACATGCTATCTCCATCGAGCAAAGGACTTTTTCACGGGGCGATAATCATGTCCGCTGTTGCTAATAATTTTTGGGGATACCAAAGAACCCCCCGTAAAAACGCTTATTTACTCGCTAAGCGTTTAGGATGTAACGCTACGAACGATCAAGAGCTTTTGGATTTTTTAAGGAAAGTACCAGCGGTAGACATTGTCGACAAAACAGGCGGATTATTTAACGAAATTGAAGAAGCGCGTGAACATGAAAAAATGACGACCGTTTCCTTTGTTCCGCTTGTTGAGCCTGAGCACGAGGAAGCGTTTATGACAAAACGGCCTTTGAGAGGGGAGTATCAAGCAGATATACCTTTGATAGTAGGGAATACGGATAAGGAGTTTATTTTAGAGGTGAACAGTCCGGAACAAGTCCCGAAATGGACAGAGGATAAAGAATTTCAAGATCTTATTCCGAGGGGGTTTCGCATCGAGAGAGATTCGGAAATATCTCTGAAAATAGCGAGGAAAATCCGAGAATTTTACTTTAAGGATGGGATGACCCTTGATGGATACATAGATGTAAGTAAATATAGAAAAAATAGTTTTCAAAAGTAAAAGCGGCAGTGGGATACAGCAGGGGCGTAGCAACCACCCCCGCGGTCTCGGGGGTCAAAGGGGCCCCCGATCTTTCAATTTTACACTAGATCAAAAGCCTTAAAAAATTGAGGAAGGACACTCGAGTAAATTATTCATGACTGATTTACTGTGTTAGTTAAATTTTTGCTAATGTAGAAAAAACGAAGATTTAAAGTAAGCGTCATCTTTCGAGGACCCCCCCTCCCCTTTCTTCCATTTATTCCTAACATCAACATGATGACGTAATAAATGCTCGCTACCATAATTTTTCACCTCACACTTTGATTTTAAAACACGCCCTACATACATGAGAAAAAACTGATATTAGATTGAACCAATTTACAGGTTCTTTCCGATTCTTATTTCAATCATGGCGTCTACAGTGCAATCAAACATCGCCTCGACAACAAAATCAAATCACCAACGTTCCTTTATGTATTCTCTTTCGATGGGAAATTCTGTTTCATAAAAAAATTCGTGGAAATAGTCAGAGGAAGAAAGGTTAACGTAAAAGGTAAGCATTACTTTCAGTGTTCGCACCAAAGACAAACGCTAAAACGATAAAAATTATATAACACTCACTTTGTTCTATTATACAGGAGCTGGACACGCAGACGAACTCGCTTATTTTTTCATACTCAACGGACCGAAATTCACGTTGATACCCGGAAGCCCCGAACACAAAACAATTCAACGAGTAACTCAACTTTGGGCAAATTTTATTTCGACAGGCGTACCAACTAATGAAAAATCAGAAGTAAAATGGCCGCCAATGGAAACAAGTGATGACGTGTATTTAGACATCGGGGAGGAACTGGAATTGAAAAAAGGTTTTTTTAAAGACAGAATGAAATTATGGGACGAGATTTATGAATTAGCAGGAGAAGAAATGTAATTAAAGAGAAAAATAATGCCTAGTTTTTTTTTGTTGATAATAACTATAAAAATATTATTTCCTTTCGACGGGCCGTAAAACAGAAAGGATTCTTGACAGAATTTTCTAGAAAATGGCTGCGCAAAAAGATGATAAAATGTAAATCCAAGATTTTTAAAGATTTTTTTCATTGATAGCGATCAACTCATCTATTCGTCATTAATATAACTTTGAATGAATGTAAATTGTTGTCACTAAAATAATTACACATTGCTTTATAAGCACCATAGTTATTTAAATGATATAGTGTTAATTGATGTTATTTAATTGTCATGTATTGATGCTCTATGTAATCCATGTAATTAATAAATATTCCTTATAATTTTAGCCTAAACTTTTCACAAACAATAAATGGTCCTAAACAGTAATTATTAACATAATTCTGAATTTCTATGAATTCTTCTGGAGTCATGGTTTTTAATTAATATCTTTATTTTATCACAGTTATTTAATGTAAAGTCAATTGCTTCATTTGCACTATACCATTATTAGTATAATAGATTTAATTAATGGTTTTATCTTCTATATCAACCTTCGTGTCATTTCCTAATTTACACTTAGTTCTTAAATCTTTTGATTGGCGGATCAAAATTCTTTTAAGTAGTGAAAATCTAATTTTTTTAAAAAATTTCTTTCTTAAAAACATTTTACTTCTATGCAATGACTTGCCTGGAATTTTTACTTCCATACTTCTCTTTTTGTTTGTCTATCATGATGGTAAGTTTTTTTGGATTTTTAATTTGAGCTAATTTCAAAACAATCATTTAAATTTAAATTAGCCTTTTAACATGGCACTGGGAGATGAAATTCTGGTAACCATTCCGCAAGGAACTTTACGGGGGCGAAAAGAGACATCTACATTAGGCGATATTTACTACAGCTTTCAAGGTATTCCGTACGGTAAACCTCCAGTGGGCGAATTAAGATTTAAGGTAAAACTTTTCCTTTATAATAATTATAAAGACATTGTACAAATTTTTAAATTTCTTAAGCTAGCCTCCACAACCTGCTGATAAATGGACAGGCATAAGGGACGCATCTAAACCAGGAAACGTTTGCTTTGGCAAAGACATGTGGTACCCGGACCAACTGGCGAAAAATTCAAATGAAGACTGCTTACATCTCCAGATTTACACAAAAGAAATCCCCAAACCGGGTAAAAAGTATCCTGTGCTTGTATGGATTCACGGCGGCGGATACGATTTCGGTGTTAGCAACAAAAATTTTTTCTCCCCTGATTTTTTCATGAGCCATGATATCATATTCGTTCCTTTAAGTTATAGATTAGGAGCGCTAGGTAAGTTTTAAAAAAATATATCTCCTAAAATTCTTTTCAAAGAATTAAAATAAAAATATTTGTAGGGTTTTTAAGTCTTCAAAATCTTGACTGTCCTGGTAATTTTGGTTTAAAGGATCAACGTCTTGCCTTGAAATGGATCCAAGATAATATTTTATATTTCGGGGGCAATCCTGACAAAGTTACTCTTTTTGGAGAAAGCGCAGGAGCGTCAGCAGTGCACAATCATGTATTATCCCCGTTAAGTAAAGGGCTTTTCCACAGAGCAATATGTATGTCAGCTGTTTCTAATAATCCTTGGGGATTTCAAAGGCACCCCCGTGAAAACGCTTATTTACTCGTTAAACGATTAGGATATCACGCAAAAAACGATAAAGAGCTTTTGGACTTTTTAAGAAAGGTCCCTGCAGGAGATATTGTTGTAAAATCAAAATTACTACTAGAAGAAATTGAAGGGGCGAGGGTATATGAAAACATAATGAATGTTTCGTTTGTTCCGATTACTGAGCCGGAGCATGACGGAGCATTTATGACTACTCGTCCTTTGAAAGGAAAGTATCAAGCAGATGTTCCTTTACTAGTAGGAAATAATGATAAAGAAATGATGATGGAGATATATAGTCCGGAACAAGTGCCACAATGGACAGAAGACAAACAATATCAAGCTCTTATTCCAAGATGGTTTAGAGTTAAAAAAGATTCAGAAAAATCTCTGGAAATAGCTAGGAAGATTCGAGGATTTTATTTCAAAAACGGGATGACCATAGATGGATACATAGATGTAATATAATTTTGAATTTGTAAGTAAAGAAAAATTTGATTTATAAGGGAAACATGTGTTAAGCCGATTATTTTAAGGGAAGCTCAAACATTCCCAAAAATATTTACCATGCATCTACAACATTATTTTGATAAACACTTTATTACCCTACACACAAACTATTTCTTAATTCTCCAGTTGAGTCATTGAAATTGTCCATCAGTTGAACGAAATTATAAATAAATACCCTTGCTAAATAGCATTTAAACCAGTACTACAAAAACCCCTACACTATTTGAAACTTTACTACTGTAATTAATTACGCAATGATGCTTCATAATTGAAAAATTGCCACCAAAATTTTTGAAGCTGCAACTGTTTTCACTTTTGAAAAACAGTGACAAACCACTTCCATAAACAATCTCACACACTAGCAGGCCTAAACTGTGTATTTTCTTTTATGATTTAAAGTCATCAATTAATAACCTGTTTAATGTAAATACCAAACAAATCAATATCAAATTGGATCAATTTTCCAGGTTCTCTCTGATATCTACTTCAATCATGGAATTTACCGTGCAGTCAAATCTCGTTTCGACAACAAAATCAAATCACCAACATTTTTTTATTTATTCTCTTTCGATGGGGAATTCTCTTACTTGAAAAAATTTCTCGAACATCTAAGAGGGGTAAAAACACCTGTGAAAGGTAAGGATAATAAATGTTTAGTGCTCACCTAAAATAACACGTCGAATTCATGGATTCCTTCAAACACGAACTAATGCAATCACTAACTATTTACAGGAGTTGGTCACGCAGACGAACTTGCTTATTTTTACATACTTCCCGGACCGAATTTCACATTAATACCTGGAACACCTGAACACAAAACTATACAACGTGTGACTCAACTTTGGGTTAATTTTGCAACTGCAGGAGTACCAACAAATGAAAAATCAGAAACAAAATGGTTGCCAATGGAAACACCTGATGGCGTATATTTAGACATCGCGGAGGAACTGGAATTAAAAAAAGGAGGTGTTTTTATTGATAGAATGAAATTTTGGGACGAGATGTTTAAAATTGCTGGAGAAGAACTTTTGTAATAATCGAATAAAAAACACCGCATAGGTGACATGCCACAAGTATAAAGCAGACGATATTTTAACTGCCATGTTTGATCCTAAGTGCAAACGAACATGTCAATCATTAAATAATCGAATTTATTTGCTTTCTACTTGCTGGAATATCCCCAAAATCTATAAGAATCAAGTTACAAACTTCTCTGGTCCTGCAGGCCATAAGATTATTCATTCGAAAATAATTGAAGGATGTATTTGTAAAAGGATTTAAGTATCAATTTAATGGCAATAATTATGATAATTATTTTTATTACTATCAAACATAAAATATACAGTAAAATTAGTACAAGTATACTAGTAATAATGTAATAAAATACTCTGTTTAGATACTAAATCCCGACCATATTAGACAAATGGACGGAACATTGTAATCGCATTAAATGCACAAAAATAAAAATGCAGATCTTTTTTAAGATTTACATTTCTTCTTCTAAAAACACACGTGCTTATATGGTTCTTTAAGCATTGATAGCTTGACTAACAAAATGACAATGAATCTACAAGTCATGCAATTATAGAGATTCTTTGTATATGCTCTTTAAATCTTAAAATTTTTTATCATTAATTTAAATTTTCCCTTATACTTTTTAGGCCGAATAACAATTTTATACAAGCAAACCATAAAATTAAAAAAGAAATAATAAAAACAACAACATTGAATAAAGAAATTTACAAATTCTTTATATTCGTTTCATTCGAACGGATTCATTGTTTGCATATTCACTTTTTCTTTAGGAATGCTAATTTAAAAATTAAACCACAGCTGAATATTCATTGTATATATGTGTATAAACGATAGCAAAGCTACAGTTTAAGTATAATACGCACTACGAAGTAGAAAAAGGGTTCTTTTTAAAAATATTTAGAAGGGTGATTAATAGAATTTGGCAAATGCAGCTTTATTGTATATGACTTATGAGCAAAAAAGCTTCAAAGACCCGTCGGCGAAAAGATATTTTTATTCAGTCGAAAAAATTAGAAAAAATTAATTAATAGCTACGAACTAAGTTTGTTAAAACTAAAATAAAACCTGGAAAAAAATCAAATATGGCCGATAAATATTTAATAATTAAAAAATTGTAAAATACTAGATTTCAACATTGTGCCAGCATAAAAATTTCTATGACTACCCGTTCTTGCTTAAGCAAACTATTTTGATATTTGAAATTTAGGACGGAAAGGTTTTTTAATGAATAGAGAATTTTAGACCCTCAAGCAGAGACTGAAATTATGAAGAGAAAAAATCTGTCTATCGATCATGGAATCGGCATGAACATATAAGTTTAACGGCGCTACTACCATAAACATCAGGTGGATCACATGTGCAAATAAAATTGCTTAGGCCAGAATGTAAGATTTTCAAATTCATATTTCTAAATCTAGCAAATACTTATCATTTCAGGCTCTGCTAAAAGGATGAAGTCTAAATATTTCTACTTATCCTCGCAAAATTAAAACAATTAGAGGTCTGCAGGGCTGGGCCTAAAAATTTTTTAATTGTAATTTTTTTTTTGCAAATGATTACTATTTCTTTCTAGCAATTATTAGTTTTCTTTTTCTATTCCCAAATAAATTTCCTTTCAGTTTCCAAATTAAAAATTTCTTCGGTTCCAGAAAACTTGCCGGGCTTCAATTGAGGCAAACTCAGACCTCTAACAATTAACTTTGGACAATCTAAAAAGGTTAAATTCTACTTCTAGCCCAATCTGCCAAAAAAATAAAAACAACTTTTTCAAAGAAAAAAAAACATTTGGCACCACAGACTAAAATGCCAACTAATAATTTTCTTTACAATACATTTTCTCATCATATACATTCAATCAAATAACAAAACAACCAAAAACCTTCTTAAACAACATTACAACAACCAACCAAGTAACAAAAAAAAATTAAAATTCCTTTACAACGAAGTTTCAAAACGCTTATCCTTATCAACATCATTTTCATAAACGGACGTTCTGTCTTTCTTCGTACTCGACTCCTCTTTATTTTTATTAACTTCATCATCCGACTTCGTGCTTTTCATAACAACCTTAACTTTCCTCGTTTCCCCAACAGACGAACTCGATTTTTTAACCTTGACATGAGATCCAGACGATTCCCTGCTGCTGCTCCTTCCTTCCCTCTCTCTACCCGTTGCTTTCCTCACGGTCGGCTTATCATCTTCAGCCGTGTAACGTCCTACGTTGTAAGCGACTACAGTTGCGTGATCTAGTTTACCAGGGACTAGCACTAATTTGTCACATGCGTTTTTTCTTCTTAGTCTTTGCTCGGTTTTTGGTAGCTCGGTTAAGACTCCGGTTTCTTCTGTACAGTATAACTCGATATCTTCTAAAATTTTTCTTTTGGCCGAGGTTAATCTTATCGCGAAATCCAACAGCCTCGTACATAAATCTTTAGCTAACGTGCATATTGGGCCGTCGCCTGATACGTTGTGCCTTAATAAATCGTCCAGGCGGAGTAATGTAAGTTCGTGTCTTTGAATTGCTTGAACTACTGGTAAATTTTGAGTTGCTATGTCTGGTTTGTTAGATGGCATGACCTGGGAAAAAAAATGTAAATTATAAAAAATCTTTAGTTGTAAAAAAAGAAAATTTAGCGAGTAAAAAATTTGTTTCTTTTGACATGGAAAAAATTCCTTTTAAAAGAAATTCCTGCATTATTCAAGGAAAATTAAATTTAGAACTCTTCTTGTTGAACAAATTTTTCGGAGAATCTCTTCTTGTAAATTAAATTTTTTCAAAGAAAGTGTGGAAAACTTACAGCAAATTTCCCGACAACAGGATCAAAATTATCAGATACCCCATCGCTGGTTACGAATACAATGTCGCCAGATTCGACTTCCGTCATTGAACACGTCAAATTACTCAATTCTGGGTTAGTTCCGTCAACTGGGCCAAGAGCGCCTAATGCATCTCTCATGTCCCTCATACAATGAATGTCATGAGAACCTTAAAAAAAAATTCAAAAGCATTTAGTATTTTATAATACTTCAAAATCTAGCTCAAGGATAAAATAAAATTACCTTTAGTGATTTCACGAACTCCGTATTTAATACTATAGACGTAGGCTAAGCTATCGCCAACGTTGCACACGCAAACGATGTACTTGCCAGTTGAGGCCAAAGGAAGAACAACTGCTACCGTTAAGGTTGTTAACATACCCTCTGACTGAAGGATTAAGGAATGAGCCATGTGAAAAGAACGAAGTAGTGAGACAAATACTTCCTGCAAATTAAAAAGAAATCTTTTTAAAAAATAAATTTTTGAGCTACAAAAAAATAAGAAATTACACTTACGGTTGTGTTGGTAACTTTAGTAGCCGTGTAAGGATTAAATAGCGTTTTGTTGAGATATTCTACACAACCGTGTACAGCAGACCTCGCAGCTATACAAGATTTTTCTCCCCAGTTGACACCGTCAGCCAGAGCTAAAATCGCTGAGTTCTCTCGAGCAACCTAAACACAAAAAGAATTTTTTTTTACATTTTTTTTTTTTTTTTTGAACTAAAAGATGATAATTTTAAGTTTACTTACAATCCCAAAACAATCGGCGATAGGATTCCCTGCATGTTGATTCGTAATAGGATTTTTTTCGTATAAAGTTGTGGCTAAACCATAGGCTCTGTTATGAGGATTGTTCCAATCCGGTATCCCAGCAATTTCTTCGCTTTTAGCTAACGGCCTTTGTTTTATACTCGACTCATCTAATGAAAATCAACACAAATATATATTTTAAATAAAAATTCGAATGCAAGTCAATTTTTCACATTTTCAAAATTCATTTTTTGACAAATCAAACCAAAAGCCCTGCAGCCAGAAAAAAGATGAAAAGCATTTTTAACGAAAAAATCCGTGTGGTGGCGTGCTTGTAGTTCAATAATACTGGGCCCTTAAATTTACATAATTTTTTTTTAAAATTCTGAAGCAAGAATTTTTCCTGGAATTTTCCTTTTAATATAACAAAATTTTAAAAAATTTGTCCAAAATTTACCATGACAAGAAAATTTTAGAAAATTTCTTGACTTCTAA
This sequence comes from Liposcelis brunnea, assembly GCA_023512825.1. Classification (NCBI taxonomy): domain Eukaryota; kingdom Metazoa; phylum Arthropoda; class Insecta; order Psocodea; family Liposcelididae; genus Liposcelis; species Liposcelis brunnea. The sequence goes on from CM042067.1 coordinate 9,931,773, forward strand.
ATTTTTTCTTTTTCACAAAAAAACCAGCTAAAAATTTCCGATTACAAAAACACTCTCGAAAAATTCTTTTCTAGCGTCCAGAAAAGGTCGCCATTTTAGTTCGACTATTGCGCCAACCCTCGGCCATTAACTAAAGTACAATAAATCATTACCCCAGGACTGGTTTGTTCCCCAAACAATTCATACTGGCAACAGGGCTACAAACAAAAGCTGAAGAAAAAACATTGATGCAATAGCTCCGCAAGTGTTACATGCAAATCCTTTCCTCGGCTCCTTCAAATAAAACCAAAACAAAAAACAAGATACCACCTTTACACAAAATAAAAACAAGATGCAACAATCACAGAATAATCACTCTAAAATAAAAAAAACGTGCCAACTTAAAAAGACAGACATCACATCCACAGCACGAAATCCCAAACACTTAAATCCGCCGACTTACCAAAATTAACTCGAAGGCGAACATTTTTAAAAGGATTAGGCGCACTTTTAGATTTCCTTAACGGAAAAGTTCCCGTATTCGTGCTTTTAGTCACTGCCAAATACTGTAAAATACTTGGGGCATAATCCGAAGGCGTCGTTACTTCATTCCTTTTATTTTTATCACAGTCATTTTTAGTACCCTGTTTCGTTTCAGACGAAATCACTTTTTTCTCACGTCCGTCACCTTCTTCCAATTGACTCTGCCGCCTTTTTTTTGCATTATTATTGTTTAAATTAAACTCGCAAGTTTTATTAATTATATTTTCAATCGTCGGTATTAAAACATCCGTCGTAGTCTCGTTATTATTTTTAACGGATTCGTTCATATTCGGATCGCAACCCAAATTATCATTCAAACCGAATTTAATTAAAGTTCTATCGATTGCGTTCAGCAATTCCTCGTTAGCTAATCTTTTTTCTTTTTGTTTGTGTAAATTTTCGTGCGATAGATATGTTTCGAAATCTCCGTTTTTTGCAGCTTCAATATCTTGTTTTTTTCTTGAATGTTTCTTTTTATGCTTCGTTTCGATAATCGTGTTTTCGTTATTTTCCAAACGAATTTTTTCCTTTGCTGTGAACTCCTCCTCGTTTTTAGTTAAATCGGACACGGATGTGCAAACGGATTTTTTACCCGCTGGAAATAATTGCCCGCCCGCCCGAATATTTATTTCTGAATTATCAATGGGATATGTTAATGATATCGATTGTGGAACGTTAAACCATCTACCAGAAACTGAACTAAAGACGCAGTTGGTGGAAGCAGCTAAAAAGAAAAGCAGAAAACAAAAAAGCAATGGTTATGGTACCCAGTGAAAAAGAAAACCCCAAGAAAATTAATTTTCCTTGAATTGCGACATAAATAGCAAAAGCTGTGACATCTAAAATTAAATTATTAGGCGGCTAAAAATAAACATGATGTTCTTGTACCAATCCTGCAAATTTCTATAACCCATCACCAATAAATTTTGGCTAACAACACCCTTTGAAAGCCAAAAGCCATTTTTAAAATTTCCCTAATATTTACATATTTTCATCAAAAAGCCTGAAATTAAATATTATCCTTTATTGATTGCATTATTTAAATTAATGCACAAACCTGGAGCTTTTGTTTGATTCTCCACCTGCCCAGGAATAACATCCATGATATCGATATAATCCACATCTGGATCACTTGTGCTCAAATGCTTCTGACTTGGATTAACAGTCGTCAAGCCCCCACCAGGACCTGTTAATGATGCAAATACAGACTGCTGACCAACAATTATATTCCCAATGGCCAAAGGAGGTAGTTCTTGTGGCGTCCTTCCATAAAGTATGGTTGGCTCATGTCTTTTAGTCTCATGTCTAAACAAAAAATTTTTTTATCATAATGCAAACCTAGATAAACCTAACGCCTGCTATATTATTACGCACGTACGCTAATGACATAAATAGAAAAGAAATCAAATGTCACATACGACCATCGCATTTAGACTTATTTATTAATAACGTTAATTTGGAGGTCGTAATACCCACGACCGAGTTCAAGGTTATGCTATTTCGTACATGAAAATTTTCCTAGGTACGCAAAAATGATTGACACTTACCCGCTGAGGTATCGTTGAATAAATGATCCCGAACTTCTCCCAGCACAATCCGTTTGATCACTTTCATTATGACCAGAAACTGATAATTGTTTAAAGAAACTAGAAACTTTTTTACGCATTGAAGGCATCATTTGATAACGTTATTATTTGACTATTTGGTTATGCTAACGTTAAAATTTTCTCCTTCATTGTTATTTATTCGTTAAAAAACATTATCTGACAATGACTTTAAAATCAAGATTAAAACTTTCATTCTGCCCTACATACTTGTTTTTAAAAACGACCATGTTTGTTTGGTTTATGATTGTTTGTTTTGTTGCTCTTTGCGACAGGTTAGATTTTGCTGAGAGAAACTGTCATGGCGGATGAATTTGCCCGCCATTTTTTAAATCTGAATTTGATTTTTGCAGTTCATACGCAAATATTTACTAGCTGAGGGTTTAAAAAGGTGAATGTGCAAAATTTATTTAGGTTTAAGTATTTCTCACTCTATTATAAGTAATATTTTGAAAGATTAGTCATTTTTCCTATGAAAAATGAAGGCTCTTTACTTTGACAATTTTCATATGTGGCGACTGCTTGCTAATTTTGTTTCTGAACGCGCAATACAACGTAATCCAGAAGAGAAGAATGGAGTGAAGTTTAATTTGACTAATTTATTAATTTTTTTACTAAAATTCGGGCCTTGCCCTGAGCTAATTTCTCATATTTAATTAGCAATTTATAATTTAACATTATAATTTTTTCTAATCACTCGATTAAAAATTATATTAATATAAAAAATTCAATGGATAATTCTTGATTAAAAATAATATGGAGAAATACACAGTAGATTTGGACAAAGTTCTTGATGAATTTGAGTTCAACGAAGGTTAGTAGTCATTGTTTACCTTAATGTCAGGTATTTTTAAAGTAACCTTTCCATAGGTTAAATAAGCCACGCTTAGGAAATTGCCCATAAAATTATTTTTTACTACTTTAAAAAAAAATAGATGTTGAGTCACACTTTTACAATTCACCTTGTAATTAAATATAATAAGACTGTTCTTTGTATGCAATAAGGAGATAATGCAGAATTGATAAATAAAACATTTCTTGTTTTATTTATTACAGAACAAGCAGTTCATCATGCACATTTCAAAAGAGAGGATCTCCCAGCTACAAAATATCAAAAACCCCATTTCCAACCTATCAACATTGCAGATGCAGATTTTAGCCCTTCCATTAAAACAACAATGCCATACTCATCATATCATCGAAAACATTCAGAAGAATCTACAGGATCTGATTCCACAACCCACAGTTTCGTAAACAGTGATATTAATCATAAACAAGGAGATCTCATAGAATCGCCTGCTTTGAATAATTATCATAGTCAACAAGTTGATTCATATCAGGAAAATGATCAAGTTTTAGAGGAAAATTTAATAGTAACAGAAGAAATAAAGGATAACCAAATAGTTGAGCCAGAGGGAGAACTTTTGGACATTGATAGCAGTATTAATTTAGATGTCGTACCAGATAATAGTGATAGTGTGGAAAATTGTGTGGAAGAATCTCCAAGTAAACCTGATTTAATTGATAATGAGGTGATTAATGAAGAAGTTTGTGAGGATGAAGTAAATAACAGTTTAAAGTTACCAGATTTAACTGAGATTAGTCAAGAGAAGTCAAAGGAAGTTGAGTTTGATAAAATAGGAAGTTTTGATTTGATACAGAATGATACAGATACAAAAAATGAATTTGAGGAAAAGGAAGTTGTTTCTATTAATTCAGAAACTCAAGAAAGGTAAGTTTTAATTTGAACAAAAAAAATTTTAGTGAAAAGAAATCAGCGATTCAGCATTAATTGTGTTTTTATGACAGTTCATCAACAACATCACCATGCTCAGAAACAAATGATATTGATTCGAATGATAAAAAGGAGGAGGTCTTGGAACCAATTCAATTTCAAAAGGAGCTCGACATCACAGACGAAGATTTACAAAAGTATTTAGAGGAATTAGAAGAGGAGGAAGAGGAAAAAGAAGATTCTCAGTTAGAGAATGATATTGAAAATGGTAATGACAGCAATGAAAAACCAAATGAAAAAGAGAATGAGACTGAAGTAAAACCAGTCAGACCAGGATTTTTAGACTTAAATGAAGCAGCAAAATCTGAATGTTTAGGATCTCCAGGTCAAACTCCTTTGCCAAAAGATGTAGAAAGGGCTGAGGTAGTTTTTTCTGAAACTCCAAGGTAAGAAATTTGACATTTGCATGTTTGTGATCATGTGATGAGTATGTCAAATTTTCCAGACTGGAAGAAGAAAATGCCAGAAATGAAAGGCAAGAAGAAAGGGAAGAAACTCAATCATCAAGGCGGCAAGAATCTGAACATTCGGAAGAGGCAGAAAACGGTTCAAGTTAGTCAATTTCGAAGTTTCATAATGCGTTTTTTTCTTTAGAATCTTTAGGATAATTTTCTGGGATTCATAGAGTATTTCCCAAATCAATAGTGAAAGCTTGTATTTTTTTTAGATTCCATTCCTCCCCCGTTAACAGTCGATGAACGTCGCCTTGGAAAAGTATCTCCATTTTGGATGCCAGATCATTTTGCTACTAGCTGTATGGATTGCGACGCTAAATTTACTGTTATTAAACGAAGGCATCATTGTCGAGCGTGCGGTAGGATACTATGTTCAAAGTGTTGCGGAATGAGGGCTTCGCTTGAATATTTACAAAATCAAGAACAAAGGGTCTGCGGATCTTGCTTTCATACATTAGCCAAAGGTAACTTTTTACATAATATAACTGACATTAAAATTATTTTCAACTAAAAATAATTTTTTTTAACAGTAATGATGTACGAGCTTCAAAACGAAAGCGAGAATGAATCTTCGCCTCGGAGGAGACCTAACCCCAATAACCCAATGGAATATTGCAGCACTGTGCCGCCTCCATTACAAGTTTCTAGTGCTAGTAGTCAACCTCCTCCTTCAGTTCTTGTTCCTGTTGGTGTATTGAAACGAGAAGGTTTGATTTCATTTGATTTTTTTAAAAAAATCTGAACTGACCACTGGCTACAATTTAATATTTTTTGATTAATTAGGAACTTCTAAAGTTAAAGAATCAACTAAGCAAGTAATGTTTAGCGATGGGATTCGACCTGGCGGAGACTTAACTGAATTGGATGGACAGCCCGAGCAAAGAAACGCTTTCCGGAAAGCCGGCAGAGTAGCTAAAAGGGTTGGGACACCTCCAGGTAAAGAAAAGTCCAATTTTTTTTAGCTATTATTGTTAATTGCTACGGCTTTGCCTAATTTTTTTCTATTACTTTTTTCAGGAAACGTTTTACCTTCCCCAGTTCGAATGCTTCCAGCTATGGATCCGACAAATCAAAGCTTCATGGTCGATAAAAGTCTGCCGCCCGTTTGTATCGTTAATAAAGGAGAAACTACGTATCAAGAAAATTGGCCTCATGATAAAATAATGGAAAGACTGAGAAATCCAGATTTACCTCCTTTAACATTCGCGGTTAATAGAAATCTTATCGTGTCCGTTAAAATTGTTAAATGTAAGATCAGCTCTAAGTGAAAAATCTTTTTTCAATTTAATAAATTCAAAAATAATTTTTTTTTTTTAAATTTTTTTATAGTGGAATGTTGTATGAACAAAACTTGCTGGGCGTTAACAACCAAAGGAATGGGATGCGTTGGGCAAGATGAAATTATTGTTCTAATAACGCTAAATAGCGAAGATGAAGATACCATTCCAAGGGATGTATTTTTGCAGTTGCATTATATTTATCAGGAAGCGTCGAAAGGTAACTGCTAATTATGCAAAACTTATGATAAAATTTTTTTAGGTTCCCAGACCAAAAAAAATTAAAGAATATTTCTTTGCCTTGTTGCGGACAATATTTTCCACGGTTCATGCTTAACTTCTATTTACCGTCACGCTTAAACGCTTCGACTCATTTCCAAATATTTTTTTCTAGGTAACACCGTCAATGAATTAGGTTACTGGTGCGTGAAAGAATCCACATTTTTAGATTCTAAACAACACGGAGGATTTTTATTCGTTAGGCCTACGTTTCAATGTCTCAACCACATCGAAACTCCATCCCCTCCTTTCCTAGTTGGGGTCCTAATTCACAGATCAGAAATCCCTTGGGCCCGCGTCTTCCCGATACGTCTTATGCTTAGGCTCGGAGCCGAATTTAGATATTATCCTTGTCCATTAATCTCTGTTAGATTTAGGGAGCCTGTTTATTATGAAATTGGTCATACTATAATAAAACTTCTAGCGGTGAGTCTTAATATTCCCTTTAAAATTTTTTCAGAGTTCGAATCATTGAATAAATTTTTTTTTAAATTTTAGGATTTCCGAAATTTAAGTTATACCTTACCTAGCGTAAGAGGCTTGAGAATTCATATGGAAGCTAAACAAACCTGCATCTTAATTCCACGTAACAGATACGATCAAGTAATTAGAGCTCTTAATAATTCAAACGATCCAGTTTTGGCACTCGCTGGTAATTTTAGCATGGAAGCGGACGCTCATTTGGTTTGCATGCAATCGAAAGGTGATGAAATTACCTACAATACACAAGCTATTAATATTCAAGACAAACCACAAAAAGGTAAATTATTTTGGTTAAAAAAATGTCTGCACGGGCTCGTACAGACCTTTTAATAAAATTTTTTTGTACCTGATTTAGTAACTGGAGCCAGTTTCGTAGTTTTAAACGGAGCTTTGAAAAGTACAAGCGGTCTCGCAGCTAAGAGTAGCATCGTCGAAGACGGGTTGATGGTTCAAGTCCCAAGTGAAACGATGGCTCAGCTAAGAACGAAATTAAGGAATATGGAAGATTGGAGCGTGCGTTGCGGTCCTATCGACGGTCAGAATGCGGAGGAAATCGTTAAAATTACCTGGTGTGAGGATGACAAAAATTTTAATATTGGGTTAGTAAAATTATTATCCAGGAAAAATTTTTATGTGTTAAAATATTAATTAATTAATAAATTTTGTAGCGTGAGGAGCGTTATAGACAACATGCCGTTAGATGGAGTGCCTTCAATTAGAGTACATAGCGGCACGGATTACATGGGAAGTACAAAATTTATTAGATGGACTCAAGTCTTCATTATTAAAGTAAGTTTGATCTCCTTTTTTCATTTATTTTTTCTACGCAGAAATTTATTAATATTTTTTAAAATTCTTACAGTGTGAAGATGGTGCTACATCAGCTAAAATCGGAGATCCCTTAGAAGTTAACAAATTATCAGAAAGCATAGCCAGGGCTACATGCATAGCTTTGACGAAACTTTTAGATCTTCTTGCCGCTTCCGGTATGACTATTTTAGCTGTCAGGGCCACGATCGATCAAGACGATGTAAGTAGACTTTACCTAAAAAAAAATTAAATTCCAATCAAGATGCTTAAAACTAAAAATTTTTTCAGGTCGGCTACGAAGCAGGTAGCAACGGCGAAAAATTAGGGCCAATTTACATGAATAGTTTAGACAACGAGCTTATTCCCGTTTTACATAAAGCTGTATCTCTCAACGATTCAGTCGCTGTTTTAGAATTAACTTTCCACATATTGGACCAGTGAGCTAAAAAAAATTAATTACACTCATTTATTTATTATTAATTTTTTTATACACTGAAAAATCGTACGCTTCTCGTCTGTACAGGATTAAGGTGCTGAGATTAGCTTTTTTTTTGTTTTTACTAAACAGTAAATCGTTTACCGGTTCGCCGTTTTAAACAGTTAAAAAATATGAACGTTAAAAATTATTTTAGTCTGCTAGAATGTGATATTGTTATATTGGCAGATAAAGATCATCATTAATTTAGCTGTGTTTTGGCTAGAAAAAAAATTAATAATCTAATTATATTTCACCAATTATTTGTAATTAGGAAAATTGTATAAACTCATAAAAAATGTGAAATAAAATTTTATTTTAATATAAATTAATTTAAAAATGATTAAAATTGCTGTTGCTACCTTATTTCTTTAGCTGTTGAAGATTATTAATACTTACTTAACAATCCACGACCCATACGTTCCCAGTCTGGGCATAGCAAGTCCTCAGAGCTTCCTGACATAGAGCAATTTCCCTGCTAGGCGGAGATCCAAGCACATACATTTCATCTAAAAATGCAGTAAACAATGGAATCGCTTTCTGATATTTCCCGGAATCCATATACTCTATCCCTTTCGCGTAAAGCGTTTCAACTTGTGAAATTTTCTTCATAATCCCTAGCAAGTCAATTTTATTCAAGCAACGCTGACATCTCGGGTTTGTTTCTGATTTTTTACCATTCGACGGTTGTGGGAATAATGCCTTGCAACTTGGAGTTTTGCACCTAAAAATAAATACCTCAAATTAATTTCTTTAAAAAAAATGACACTTAAGCAAAACTATTACCTTAATCTAAAATTCTCCTTGGTCAATAAATCCATCGTAGGCCAATCTTCAACGCATGCTACACACGTGCACTTAAACCAATAACGTGACGTAAGTTCTCTTATTCTTTCCATTAAGTTTCGCTTTGTGAAAATCGGGCCATAATTTTCAGATATGATTTCATCTTTGTTCAAAGGACGCACAGCTCGAATTATTATATTTTTTCCGTGAAAATATCTGGAAAAAAATAGTTAATATTAGAAAATGGTTTTTATTTTTAAGTCTAATCAGCGGAAATCTCTTTGAGTACCTTGTTACGGCTGGCGCGCATTCATGATTGAATAAAGCAACCGTAGGGTAAACGCCAACTGCAATGTAAACAGTTTTCGAACCACGTGTTTGGCCTAATGCTGACACTCTGGTCTCGTATATTTCATGAGCGTTGAACTGAAGAACTTGAAGATGATGAAGAATCAACGAAGCCGTTAATATTTCGTCTTCCGAAAATTTTTCTTCGACTAAAAATAAATTTAATTTCTAAAGTTTTCGTCCTGAATAAAATTTAAACAATTGACATTTACCTGAATTAAAAAAATTCGTTTCTTTAAGACATTTAACCAAAAAAATAGCCATCAAAGTTCTTTGAAAGTAATCTTCATTCAACCTCAAATCCGAATGAGTTGTCAAATTATAAATCTGAATATACTGAGATTCCTTTTTAGAAAATTCAACTTCTTTTTCATTTTCTTTCTTAATTTTTAAAGCTTCAATTTTACTTTGCAAGTGTTTAAAAAATTCAAAACCCTCTTGAGTGATCATTCGTAACGATAAAAACGACAAAACGCTCATTCCTGATCCGATGAAAAGTCCTAAAAGTTGACATTCATATTTATGATACGTCGAAGTGGCTAAATCTCTGCATTTAACGCTGCAAAATGCTAATCCAGCACAAATTTTACAAGGAATTGGAGCTTCTAATTTTGAAAAGCAATTATGGCAGTGAGATGAAAACATATTTGGAATTAAACAAGCAGCGTGGGGTTCCTCAACAACTAAAGTTGTTCCAGTCTCGATATGATCTGCTGCTACTGCAAATCTTCCAGCTTCTACGCTATGCTTAACCGATATTAATTTTGAAGCGTTTGAATATTTTTCATTGGGAGATCCCGTCACTTCCGGTAAAGGATTTTTATCTTGAATTTTTTCTTCCAAGACTTTGTCGTCAGTCGGTAAAATTGTTAATAATTTTTTAATATCTTCTCTTTCTTTTTCTAAAACTTGTTTTAATTTATTATCTTTAGTTTTTCCTTTTTTAGACCTAAAAAATAATTACACTGAAAATCAAGATTCCACGTCGTAGAAAAATTTTAAAAACTTACCCGTGTTTGAGTTCTGTTGTTTCCAATTTCAAGATTTGTTCTTCAAGCAATTTTAGGGACACCTGCGAAGATACTTTAGCTCTCTTAAACTTTCCCTGACTTTTGTAACATTCTCCCATTTGTCTGTAGATTTGATATTTAAGAGGCCCTGGGTATCCTTCTTCAATAGCCATGTGTAGATCAGTCAATGCCTCGTCATACTTTTTCAAAACGTAAAAAGCATTTGCCCTGCTCTTGTAAGCCAAAGGCAAAGTCAGCCCATCATCAATCGAACGGTCTACCCCTAAAAAAATTTAAAAATTTAAAAAAGCGTTATAATGAAGACAATATATGATAACTACTTAAATGCACTGGACAAAACTTGCTTACCTTGGCTAGGTGCGCGAATGACGCTCTGACTATACAACATAACCGCTTTCTTACCATCCCCTAGTTTTAATGCCTCATCTCCTTCCAAACGACTCGTCCTTGCAACTTTTGCCGATTTTTCTCGATAAATTTTTTGTATATTTCTCAAAAGGTCTTGAATGGCCGACCAAACCTTGACAACAAACCAAACGTCATTTAGTAAATGAATTAGATTCCGAAACAAATAATAATTTGATACTTACTTTCTTGTCAGTGCAACAAACTCGAATTTTATCCTTTTCTAAAGTTTCTTTTGCAAAAACATTGTCGATCCAGACGTTTCCTGCTTTTTCAATAACCGACGCCGCAAAATCTTTGAAAAAACCTTCTTTTGATGACTGCAAGGTGGCAGCACTGCATATTTGCCGGTATTTGTGATCAGGAAAGTCCATGATTTACGGAAACTGGAAAAAAATGAAATGAACGTCAAATCGTATAAAATGAAGCGTGTTACAAACTCAAGAAGCATCTTTTCAACCAAGAAATAAATCAAATATTTCTTTTTTCACTCAACTAAGATTGACACTGGAAAAAAATAACTTCGGGAGGTTACAAACAGACGACGAAAAAAACGGTTTCTCATGGAAAGTTACCTTTTCCGGTTTTATTCACATTGACCCCTTTTACACGAGAAAAAATAAGCACAACAATTACCACCGGAACATACTCTCTTAATTATAAATAGAGAGGTCTTGGAAGGCGGCCAAAAAGTAAAAATAATACAATCTTTATATTACTATCGCGTAAGCTAATAAACGAATCATTTTATGATTCTCCCTTCTTTCAGTTCAGCTTTAAATTTTTATCTACATTATTTTTACATCCTATTTATAACAATTTTATCACATTCAACACCACGATCATAAATGATATAGTAAAATGACATAATTTTGGCGCCCATATTTATCACTTTTGGCCTTTTGCTATGATTCATATTTGCTGCGGTCAATACAAAAATAAACCAAGTACGCATTTTTTTTGCATATTTCGTGATGATTTATAAAATAGTTTTAGGAATTATTTAAAATAATACACGATGATGCTTTTAAAATTACTGATATTCCACGAGATATTACTTCAGGTGATTATCTGACATAATGATGTTCATGTGTTATTCATACGATTTTACCTAATACCCAATTCCATGTTTTCCTGGGTTGTTTTCGGAAAGTTTGTTTCCTCAAAATGTGGTTAACCACTTTTTAAAACACGACTACAATATTTAATACGGATAATAATTAACGAACTTAATGGTTTTTGTAAGTACCCGAAGCACAAACTTTCAAGAACTTTGATTTTTATTCTTTTAAAAATTTCCGATATACGTTACACTAAAAATAATTTATACAACTCAGAGGAAAATCCACAATGTATCATGTAATTTAATTTGGGATAGGTTAGTTCTATTATCATGACTTGTGTTTTGTTTTTGATAACCTTGATTTGTCATGTTCCTAATCAATACCTAATAATTTTAATGAACTTTTTTCAGTGGGGAAGATGAAGAAGGACAATCATGTCACAATACCCCCTGAGAGAGTGGGCCTACCCGAAAGAGTAGCTCACGTATATTACTCTCATGGATTGTTTTGCTCGTCACATCCAGTGATTGTTCTTTGTTCAGCAATATCCGTCATATTACTCTGCTCGTAAGTGTCATATTTAAAGAAATGTTTATCCAGATTAGGTTATTTACATTTTTAATTGTTTTCAGATATCCATTAATAAATTTACCCCTGCCTGGTGATATCCCTGTACAGACAATTACAGAAGGCTTCAATTTCACAATACCAGATAACATCACTGTATTTTCTGATAAACCATATGTTTACATTCAACAAATAGTATTGAAAACAGGGGTTTCACCATGGTTAAAGGATATGACAGTTCACGATGCATTCAGGGCTCCTTTACATCAAGTTTTTCCTTTACTAGAAACGATTCGAAATTATCAATTGGAAAATAGGTAAGAATTTTAAATAGAAAATTTTAGGAAAAATGATTCATGATCAATATGATGTATTGATAGTAAACTTCAAGGCTCAAGAGATAATAAACTGATAATTTAAATGGATAATTCTGAGAATTAATTATTCCTTTTTTTTCCCAGTTCTTTAACAATATCAAACCTATGTTTGCACGTTGAAGCAGTAAAATTAAAATCATCAGAAGAAAGGAGAAAGTTGTTACCAGAGTATAATTGTTTGATATTATCTCCAGCTAACTTTTGGCAGCAAAATGAAAATAATTTTCAACAGGACACAAATTTATTAGGGACTATTTTTAATTATCATGTGAGTTTAAATGAAGATTCAAAAAAATTATAAACTGGGCAAAATCAAAAATTTACATTGGTTTGTTTTAGAATTTTCAAAAAGGAAAGATTAGTTTAACTGAAATTTTATTTGGCGTTAATATAAAAGAAAGTGGTCTTAAGAGGCATCCTTTAAGGTCACGTTCAAGAATTTTACAGTATGCAGTGACTTTAGTTATGGAAGAATTTGACGAGAGGTAAAAAATTTTTAATTTATCGAATTTTCGGTCTGCCAACGCACTAATTATTTATTTTATTTTTAGGTATATTTTAGGCCTTCGCAAAAAATTAGAATCCCAATACCCACTTCACACAACCATAAACGAGCAGCACAATTCAACAAAAACGCACAGGCAATCTCACGAAACCCTCCATGTCTACTACCCCGGAGAATTTAACATCCACGAGCTCTTGCCATTAATCACCGTTTACATCATGTTGTTCTTATACATCTATTTCTCCGTTCGAAAAATCGAGCCAGTCAAATCGAAAATCGGAATAGCATTCAGCGCAGTTATAACCATTCTCTCTTGCCTCTGCATGTCAATCGGAGTTTGTTTTTTCTTCGGCTTAACAGTTTCGCTAAACGGGAAGGAAATATTTCCATATTTAGTAGTGATCGTCGGTTTAGAAAACGTGTTGGTGATAACCAAATCGATAACTAACACTCCTTCACATTTAGATGTTAAAATTCGAGTAGCTCAAGGCTTAAGCCGGGAGGGCTGGTCGATTACCAAAAATTTATTAATTCAACTAACGATTTTAACGATTGGATTCAGCACGTTCGTATCTGCTATACAAGAACTTTGCATTTTGGGAATCGTCGGTCTAGTCTGCGATTTTTTTCTACAGTTATTTTTTTTCACGACGATCTTATCGATTGATATTCATCGGATGGAATCAAATTTTGATAATAAAAATAGTTATTATTACTATTATTCGAATCCGGCCCAGAGGGTTTTGGCTAATAATAAATATCCTGGAGTAGGGTATGATAAACCTTACTCTAGGTATTATGGTTTAGATAATAAAAACTTAATGAGATCTAAATCGCATCATAATTTAACATCGTGCACAATCACATCGACGTCTCAATCAGGAAGTAATAATGCTTATCCCGCCAATGTTTTAGGTAAGTTAATTAATAAAACGAATTTATTTTGACAGAAGGCAGTAGTAAATCAGACGAGCTAAGCTATCCGCCATTCTAATAAACCACAAGCTGCACTAGCGCTAAGCATCGGTCATCTTTGAAACTAAAAATAACACTAGCGCTATCTATTAGTTATCTGACAAACTAAAGACCACACTGGCGCTCCCCATCGGTTTTTAATAATGACACTAGCGCTAACCTATCGTCGTTTTACGAACTGAAATCGATACTAGCGCTGTCTACCTGTTGCGTTCACAAACAAAAAATCAATACTAGCGCTATCTATCGGCCGTTTCAAGAACTCGCTCGCTGTAACCGATTGAGAAGAGTTATGAACGACTGCAAGCGAATTTAATTTGCAACTGCCTTTATTCTTCTTCGCCTCATCATTAAAAAACAAATGAACTAAATTTTAATTTTTTAATTTTACAGCACACACAACTCCCATTTTAAATAAAATACCGAAGCGATTGAGACTCGTGCACATTTGGGCGAGTACGAGATTCTTTCAGAGAATTTTTATGGTTGCGATGGTAACTTGGATGTGCTTTATGTTATACACCGCAGGTTTTATTCAACAGGTTTTCCAAATTGACGAAATTGCAAAATTTCATGAAAAACTTCAAGACCCGGTAAGTTGGCAAAAATCCCGTTTCATCAATTTATTTTTCGGACAAAAATCTAACCAGTCTTCTCCTTTTAGAACACAGCGAAACAAGCTACTGACGGGGCCATTATGGACAGTGTGAGCGATTTAAAAACATTTTCAGCTATAATCACAGATGATGCCGCGTCGGGACATGCAAAGAATAATGAAAACGATCATTTTGAGGTTGATGATTCTACCGAAATCTTAAGCAGATTTCGACACAGGGATCAAGACCTTCACAGAAGGCTCTCTTTATATCACTGGCCAGTCATGATGTCTTTGTACAATATCTCCTTGACAGGGAAACATATCACAATTTTACCGTCAATTAGGTTAAGTCATATCGTTAACCCGGAAGCTGCGATGTCAATGCGAAATCCAAATGAAAAAGTAGAACATTTTCAATGGAAAACATTGGCTGTGGCTTTGGATCCTTTAGATTTTTCAAGCTCAGGTACTTAAATTTTATTTTTATAAAAATTCAAAATTGACTTTTTACTAAAAAAACTTTTAATTGCAGATGCTTCAAAATCTTCATCCCTTTTAACCGAGACCAAAGACGGACCATTTATTCCTAGAAGCCCCATGGAAATCGCATTATCTCTATTACTTGTCGTCGTAAGCGTTTTAGTTCTAGCCTACATGACAATGGTTTTATATAGATGCATATGCACCAGAAATTACGCCGAATGGCGAAGTAGCTGGGAATCTAATTCGCAGCAAGAAAGCGGCACCGAAGTGAGTTTAGTTATCACTTTATCAATTAGGGAAAGGGCTAAAATTAAGGTTGAAGAAGGGTTGAGTTCCGCTTTTCCTTTAAAAAAATTTCCCTCATCAAAAATCTTCTTCAATTTCCAGGTGGTCCTTGAGGCAGTCGCCACATCCCTCGAAGGCCACACTCAAGAAATCGAATGCCTATCAACGGACGGCCTATTCATCGTATCGACCTGTCTATCGGGTCAAATCCGAGTGTGGAATTCATCAGACGGAGAAGCTTTAAGCCAAATTGATCGGACTAAATACTTTTCATCCGTTAAAAGATCAGATTCCATATTCTTCGATCCTGACCTCAATCATTCAGATTACGAATCAGGATCTCCGCCATCGCGCGGCGAAAGCGAGATGTCATCGCTCCACATGAAAAACACGCGTAGAAAAATTTCAAGTGATTTAAGTGTTTATAACATAGTTCCGGTTTTCGAAGAAAAAGGTGTCGTTCATCGGAAGAAAAATCAAAGGAACGATGTCGAGTTAAAGCCAAATATAAATTTCAGTGATTTGAAATTTACGAATTTTAATAATAGCCAAAGGGATTCGAACAAAGGTTTCGATTTCGGAGCTCAGTACAAATGTTTGTTAAAAGAAAATAATTTTATGGACGAATCGGAAGTGGATGATCGTAAATTAACGAATTTTATATTAAACGATAGTTTAGTTTATAATAATGAAACGGAAAGGAACGATAAACGATATTCGCTGCCTATTAGTTGTGAAAATTCGAACGGTTTATCAAATTCCAGTTATATTAGTGAATTTTGTAATAATTGCGAGGGTAGCGGGAAAAATGTCGTGCCTCCGATATGGTGTTTAGACTGTTTAGACAATCTCATTGTGGTCGGTTGCAGTAATGGAAGGATAGAGTTTTGGGAATGTGTAACAGGCAAATTTAAGGTGGGTTTAAGTTTAGGGAGTTTAATAAGGCGTAGACACTTTGATGAATCGCCTGCAACATACGGGATCGCCATTTGCAATTCTAGAAGATGCCATTTTCTCTCAAGATTCCTCTAGCATATGCTTGCGTGATGATGGAAAAGCACCCAATACTTAGCTTACGAAGCAAACATGGCGACTCCCATTTCGAGATTATGGCAGATATTTAGTTCAAGAACTAAGCAGCTTCCCGAATTGCAAATGGCGATTCCCTCCTAACAAAGGACTCATTGAAGTATCTACTCCCCATTAGGCTTCCTACGTAAGTTAACTATAAATTATAGTCAAAATTCCCTGCGCTTATCTCTGTTCATTAACCTGATTGATGCTTTAATTGAAATTTTTTTGATATAGTGTGTGTTTGAAGATGGGAGCAATATCGGCGTTACGTCGATTAAAATGGTGGAAAACCGAATAATAGCAGCTAGACTTAGTGGTTCGTTAGACTTTTTACAGTTGGATAATCAGGCTCGAGGGAGACATTCTGACTGGGGTTTTACTTCTAACAGAAGAAGTAAGTAAATTTTTAGAATAAATAAATAGACCTTATTCTTATTAATGCATCATATTACAAAATGGAGATTGGTCAGAGATAACAAGAAATTCGAGCGGTTGAGTGGATTCGGTGTATAGACCTCCAAGCGCTAGTCTGACATTTTATTCATTGAGCTACGAGAATGGATGTCGATTTGTCCTTTTTAGACTTTGATTTAATCCTGGACTATTCATAAAACACTCGGGATTTTTTTTTTGCAAAATGCTTCGTACAAGTTGAAAATAAACAAAAGCTCTAATTCGATGACAATAATTTCAATATGGCCGCCAATTGACAGCTATAGTAGAGGATGAATTTGAGCTAAACCTCCTCAATAGTTCCAGCCTCATCCCGTAATTAAATTAATTTTTTATTTATCTTTAAAATTTCTAGCCCACGTCCGCACTGGAAGTGCAGGTTCAGCTTTAGACTGGGAAAAGCAATCAGACGAAATACGATGTATAAAATTAAGCACAATCCGAGCTCATCAGCAACCGATAACAGTTCTAGATTGTGAAAATGGTAGAATCGTGACTGGATCTCAAGATCATACCTTAAAGGTAAAATTTAACCCTAATTTTTATTTTACCTGGCTCGAGTCTTTTAGCGTTCTCATGGCGAAATTTACTATCTTAAGGTTCTTCGGCTAGAAGATAATTCATTACTCTACACCCTTCATGGACATTGCGGACCAATCACCTGCATGTTTATCGATAGGGTAACTCCATTCCTATCCGGTTCTGGCAGCCAGGACGGATTACTCTGCGTTTGGGATTTACTAACAGGTGCATGCATCTACAGTATACAAGCCCATGACGGAAGCGTTACTGCTTTAACTTATTCAGCTAGTTACGTTATCAGCCTTGGAACTGATGAAAGACTGTGCGTTTGGGAGAGGTTTCTCGGCCATTTGCTGAACACCATTCACGTGGTAATTATTCATCATTTCGATTCCTGCAAAAAAATAAAGACAAACCATTTTTAATTTTTAAATTTTTTTTTTTACAGCTGCACACGTACTGTTCAAGCATGGTAATGGTAACTCATAATCTCTTAATAACAAGCAAACAAGGTTCGTTAGTTATGTGGGACGTACGGACAGGAGATCCAGTTCGGATCGTACGTTTAGGCGATTCTGATCATTCAGTTTTCGTTAAGCAAATCCTTAATTTAGGAGATAGCGTTGTGTGTGATTATGGGAATCAACTTCGAATTGTTAAATTTCCTATTATTACCGACAAGACTGAATAATAATTTTTTTTTTTTTCATTTTGGATTTTAATAATCCAAACTAGGGTTGAATTTTTTGTTCGTTTAGCCTAATTGTCTTGTCTCAGCTTGTTTTTAAATTATATTTCAAATAACGAGACGTTCTTAAATAAAACGAACATTCCAGTGATTAATGTCACTGAATTAAATTTTAACACGTGGACAGTACGTACACGGTAGACGGATGCCGGGCTCTTTTAAATCTTCGGCTACGGTTATTTTTTAGCTCCAGGCTGGAATGTGCAAAGTGCCAATTTTGTTTAGCTGAGTCCTCCGTGGACTACTCTGATTTTTTGTAAGTCTGATTTAGATTAACAACGTAGGACTCAGCCTTCACCTCCCATCAAAGAGTTTAAAAATAACTTGTGCTTCAGCCTGATTTTATCTTATTACCTTGCACATCCTTCTTATCAGTGGAGATTTTTAACAATTTAAAGACGTTTTAGAATTGACTTATTTTTTCTGTAAATTATTTTCAGTCTTTCGAATAAACCTTACAATTTTTCCTACTTCTATATATTTAAGACATTAAATTAAAAAAAGAAAAAATGTATTTTTGTACTTTTTCTTTTTAAAAAAAAGATTTATATTGTGTAATCGAAATTAGTTTCGAGCTTTAAGCAATAAATGGATTTCATCAATACTTTCAAAAAAAAAAAAAAATAGTTTAATATTTTTTGAAGTTATTAATGAAATCCCTCTCTGGACCGGTAGTTTTATTTTTTATTTGTTGTGACCTTAGATTTAATTGTAGATGAATTTTTTAAAAGAAAAAATAAAATGACTTATATTAGAAAAATATAGTTTGCAAATTATTTTTTAAGACTCATCTTTCAAAATGTGAATCGGTTTTGGTGACACTATTTTTTAACAAGCGCAGAGGTTCTTTAGAGTCGGAAAATTCCAAATTGAATTTTCGCCCTGCTTATCATACAAATTTTTAAGGAAAAATCATTCTAAAAAAATTATTATTAAAGCCATTGTATATAAATTGGAATTTATATTCAGTTAACAGCATTTTAAAACAATGCTTATACATTCTAACCGCTCTATTTATGACTTTCTATTCAAAAGCCATTACGGAAATATTTAAAAAAACGAATTTCCAAATATCCCCCGAAGAATAAAGCTTAAATTTGAGACCCAAGGATCCTTTTTTCTTTCTACATCTCATAAGTGGCACAGAGCATAACGAAAAAAAAATTGTAAGATCAGACCAACTGATTTTTTACATAAAAATCCTCGAATCAAAACCAATTTTGAAAATGCCTTTCCTACGAATTTTCTTCTTATAAAAACACCGAATCGACTAGTCATTTCTACTTTAATCTCGCAATCATTTTAGCGGCGTTGGCCATTCGGAATAATATTAAGACGAACACTAAGTATCCGGGTTTATATTTTTCTTTTTTTTAGTTTGCGAAGTAGATTTATTAGTTACGGTGTCTAAATTCTCCTTATGCTATAATCTTTTGCTTTTCCCTTCGCTTCTTGGACCTTCGGTGATTGATTTTAATTTATTTCTTTCCGATAAGGATTTCGTTTCCATTTTTTCCTGATCGCTCTGCCAATCAACCTTTAAGAAAAGTGAAGCAAATTAAAATATTGTATTCGAAGGAAAGTACAGTATTTTGATTTTTAAATCGTACCTTCTGCCTATGCTGCTTAGTGGCATCTTCCACTCTATCCATAACCATTTTCTCTGTTAGTATTCCGTCTTCTGACGCATATGCAGCAGCTTGCCAAGCTACTCCTAGTTTTGCTATTTCACGACCAGACATACCTTCCGTCATTTTAGCCATTTTCGTACATAATGCACTATAATCAAACTAAAAATAAAAAATATTAAATATTAGCCATATCTCTTTTAGAGGACTCCCCTCTTTCTTCATTAAAGATCATAAAATAAAATAAATAATTACCTGCTCGACTTTTAGCCTTCTGGCCCCTTCGGCAGCCGGCTCTAAAACAAATTTCTCGAAGTATAATCTAACCAATCGTTCTCGTTCTTCCAAACCTGGTAACGAAAATTCCACCATTTCGTCCAATCGATCATTAACAGCCCAATCGAACTGCTCAGGAGTGTTAGACGCTAGTACTAGCATAAATTTATTTGACTGTTCACCGGTTCTGTATAAAAATGCGTTAAGGGCAGCTCTAAGGTCTTCAGATATCGTTTCTGAACTTCTTTTCCTGAGGAATGCATCGGCTTCATCTACGAAAAGAAGGAGGCCTTTTCGAGATGTAGAGGCCCAGTCAAAAACTTTATGAATGGCAGTGACTCCATCTCGGCCCATAGGTGCAACGTCTCCGCCTGTTAAAATAGCGTAGTCCATACCGGAATGCAAGGCCAGTTTCTACAATTAGAAGAAAAAATTGTTTTTAAAAAATTAATATGAAAACTATCTAAATAAAAAATTACGACTCTCACTTTTGCGAACATTGTTTTTCCAGTACCCGGTGGCCCATGCATTAGTATATTCCGATACATTCCCTTGTTATGTTTTGTATTTTTTGTAGCTATTGCAATATCTCTAAGTCGTTCTTCTAATTTAGGAGCTAAGACGACACCTATAAAAATTTCACAAAATTTAAGAAATTAATTCAAATGATATCCAACTGACTATTTCTGACGACTTCAAAAGTCAGAACTTACCCGACAATGCGTCAGGTGAGGCTTTGGCAGTGATTTTTTTAACATTTTGAATAGGATGAATCATAGTATCCAACAACGAAAATCTAGAAGTTTCTCTAACCAGGGAAGGTTTACCTAAAAAAAAAAAAAATTAGCCAAAAATTTTTTTCATAATTTTTTTAGGTTTATCCCACTTACCTAATCTAGCTTCTAAAAATCTAGTAGCTACTGATGTTGAGCCCTTTGCTGAATAAACACCTAAAGCCAGTAAAGAAAGTCCACCAACAGCAGCCAACACCTTATCCCAATCAGTCAGCAATGCATTAACACCGGTTCCAAAAACTTCACCACCTGTTCTGAAATAAAATCACACTTATTATTAAAAAAATTGTCCAATCACTAACAAACAAAAAAAAATTAACTTACTTTATTGATTCAATCCAAGTTTTCCGATCCTCAGATGCTTTTAATTTAATTTGTTCTAAAGTCAGATCTGCATTTGCTCTTTCTGCTTTTGCTTTGGCTAATGCTTCAGCCTCAACCTTTTTCATATCAACTTCCTGCCTCCTTTTCAATTCATACTCAAGTGTTTCTCTTCTTAATTGTTCTTGTTTTGCGACAGATTCTTCTTGCCTTCTTAAATTTTCTTCATTAGTCTTTCGTTGTTGTGCTAATTGGTCTTCATACCTTTTTCTGGCTAACTGATCCTGATATTGAGCCCTGAGTTGATTTTGTTTGGTCTCTTCTCCAAGTGTTTTCCTTTTTTCCTCGTCTGCCACTCGTATTTGATGAATTTTAGATTCCTCAATATGTGCTTCATATTCCTTTAATTTTGACAAGTATTCTTTCTGTTTAGTTAACTCTTGTTGTTTTGTTAATTCTAAGATTTCCTTGGAGTTTCCTAAAAATGAACATATACCACATTTACAACATAACCTCACTTGGTTAAATTTGATAATCAATTAAATAATTGTAAAAAAAGCCTATGATTTCATATCTGATGCATGACTCGTTATTAAATCGACATTTTAACACAAACACAAGTTGAAAAATAATTTAAATAACAATTTGAATTACATAAATGCATATTAACGAAACATAACCTCCGGATGATGAAATATTTCAATGTCATGCACAATATGATTACTTACGCCATGTTTGTTTGTAGTTTAATTACTAATAACTTTAATGTCATCAATTGTAATACAAACCCTCTTACTTACTTGATTTTTCTAATTCTTTGGCAGCAGCAGCGGCTCTTTCCAAAGCACTTGAATCAAACCGGTATGCTTCCATTCCTTGTTTATTTTTGGGTGGGTCATCACTACCACCGGAATCTCCGGATGCTGGAGGAGTTATTCCAGCAATGTCGGAGAAATCCGTTTTCTTATTATTAATTCCGAATAACCAAGACATTTTTAAACAAAATAATTAATTTAAAAAATTTTCACGTGCACATTTTACAAAACCATGAGACCCGAGCTAATTTCCTTTTTCACCTTTGTCGTCGTCTGCTTTAAAAAAAATCAAAACGGTGGAATTCCTTTGAATGTTCGTTATGCAGGCTTCAGTATTTTGAATCTTGTTTGAGGGTTTAGTATTTTAATATTTTTTTTCGTTATTTACATGATTGTTATAAATGATTATTCCTTTGAAATCGTTCACTTACATAATTTTGAATAAATAAATAAAATACTTCTAGATTTTTAAAGGAAAATATGAGGTATTCGCTTAATAATTGGTGGTCATCATCGGGGATTCGATTCGAGTTGTGTATGGTAGACATAATTTTATATGTTCTTCAAAAGAATTCTTTAGCGAAATAAAACAGAAAAGCACAGCCATTTTATTATGAAGCAGACAGAGGGCCAAACCAGAACTGGCCAAACAACAGAACTTGATTTGTTCTTAAATAATATTTATAAGCACTGTAGCTTTCTAATTCATAAATTTTCTTTCAAAACTATTCACAAAGGCTAGAGGGGCAGTTTTAGGATTTACTTTACGCCTTACCTTAATCGTTGTTATCGCTCGTCACGCTCCCGTTTCATGCAGGTAATTTGATAATGATAACCAAACCATCATAATCTGAAACGAAAAGAAAACAAATCTTAAGATCCCCATTGTTTCAGAAGTACTTCAATGATAATTATTCCATTACTTCTGCCAATTTAGATGAGGGAGAATAGCCCTGAAAATCAGTTCTATTCACATAATGAAGGCGGTCACTTTCACGGCCATCTGCATAGCTTTAGCGCTGCAAGCTGATGCTGTTTTCCGAAAATCATTAGACGCCAAAAGAGAAAATGGGACGTGGTTGGTGCACAACAGCAACAATAGTAAGTAAGCAAGTCAGAAATAATTATTCCAAAATGTTTCATTCGAGCAATCTTCTAGGTATAGCGATTCCGGCCCAGGTACCAGGAGGGATTTACACTGACTTACAAGCTTCCGGTATATTAGATGAAAACCTTTTCTACAGATTTAACGATCATGAATACAGATGGGTGGCTAGTGAAAATTGGACTTATGAAACTACATTTGAGCTATCGTCAGAAATCTTGTCCAAGACTGTGATAAATCTTGTGTTTCACGGTTTGGACACCATCGGCGAGATATATGTAAACGGACAATTACTAGCAAACGTTAATAATATGTTCGTACGATATACTGTACCTATCAAGGATGTAGCCCAGGTAATAATAAATTCCCATACTTACATTAGTCAGGATAAACACTGTGGGATTATTTCTTAGGAAGGAGCTAACACATTACAAATCCGCTTCCAATCACCGATTTTGGCAGCCAAAGATTTGTACGAGAAACAAGTGAAGAATTACCTGATTCCACCAGATTGCGTACCGGATCAGTATCAAGGCGAGTGTCACGTTCAGCATTTGAGAAAAATGCAAGCTTCATTTTCTTGGGATTGGGGTCCTGCGTTCCCATCAGTTGGAATCTGGTGAGTAAGGTCAGTCAAAAATAACGCACACTTAGAGCCAAGTTTTAGAACAATCTTTTTTTATAATAAAAGGAAATTGGTTGAAGTAGAAGCATTCGATACGGCCATAATTCGAGATGTATATGTAACAACTGAAAAAAGCAAAGATGAGACATGGATTGTTAATGTTACTGCTACCCTTGAATCTGCAACAGATGAAACTCCTCCTCTCGTATTACTAATAGAGGTACTTCCAAATAAATACAGCAGTCCGATGGCAGCAATGAGAACGTTATCAGTTGTGAAAGATGAAAATAAAAATAGGACATTTACCTTCATGTCTTCATTTAACTTTATAGCGGTATGTTTAGAATTTTAAACAGAATTTTTGATTCGATGAAGATATTTTATAGTGTAACCACTATTTCAGGATACTATAGTCGAATGGTGGCCCAATAATTACGCGGAAAAAAGAAAAATATACACAGCAAAAGCCTCATTTTCTTCAGTCACTGACCAAGAAGAAAACGATACAATGCAAGCTGATTTCGGTTGTAGATCTGCTCAGCTAATCGAGGAACAACTCCTACCCGACAAAGACGGATTAAGTTTCTACTTAAAAATAAACGGAGTTCCCATTTTTGCGAAAGGATCGAATTGGATACCAGGGCACATCTTACCAGAATTGAGCTACGACGAAACGAGAATCAGACATTTGTTGCTGTCAGTAAAAGAGGCTAACATGAACATGCTACGAGTTTGGGGTGGCGGACTTTATGAATCCGATTTGTTTTACAAGGTTAGTTCCCATGCGCCTTAGCTCCATTAATACTGAAGAAAGATTCAAATTTTGTAAATAGTTAGCAGATGAACTTGGAATAATGATATGGCAAGACGCAATTTTCGCAAGTGCAATGTACCCTGCTGATGAAGAATTTTTACAGTCAGTATCATTAGAAATTGAACAACAAGTTCAAAGATTACGAAACCATCCAAGTTTAGTGGTCTGGGCTGGAAATAATGAAAATGAAGGATGTTTAGCTTCTAATTATTTCGGAACAGATTCAAACTATACTTTATACAAGGATGATTACATTAAGTTGTACGTTGATGTTGTCGGTGCTATAGTCAAAGAAAACGATCCGTCGCGTTATTATGCAACATCTTGTTTTTCCAACGGAATAAGGTCAATAGAAGAAGGATATGTTGCTGATAATCCCGGGAGCTCCCTATTTGGAGATAGTAAGTTAACAAGTTATCTTTTTTTCGGAGAAATAGTTAATGAGAAAAAAAAATTTTATAGTTCATTATTTCAACTACGGAAATGATCCTTGGGATGTCTCGCTCTACCCCGACACAAGATTTGCTACTGAATATGGATTTCAAAGTTGGCCATCGTTTAGGACGTTGTCGAATGTTAGTGTACGTGATGATTGGAATATGACGAGTGAATTTTGTACGCAAAGGCAGCATCACCCGAATGGCTTGAGTCAAATAACTCAATTAATTAATATGCATTTTCCATTGCCCGACGATGACGGTTCCGAAGAATACTTTAAAACTTACATCTATTACAATCAGGTATGAAATGCCAACGTCTAGCAATTGTCCATCAAAACAGAAATAATATGTCTTTGTTTTCAGATTTCTCAAGCTTTGGCAATAAAAACCGAGACGGAAAAATATCGGAGAGACAGAAGTAAATTGACGGAAGACAATAAAGGTTTTACTATGGGTGCTCTTTATTGGGGGTTGAATGATGTTTGGCAAGCGCCATCTTGGTCATCAATCGGTGAGTATCATACATTAGTCGTCCTTTTATCTCCTTCTGATTTCTAATAAAATTTTCATAATAGATTACGATGGTAGATGGAAAATTCTTCATTACTACGCTAAAAAATTTTTCAACCAGGTTTTGGTTTCCCCTGTAAAAGTTTCTGAACAACAACTGGATGTTTACATCGTATCTGACCTTTTAGTCGATGTTCCTCTAGTTTATTTAGATATTTTTGTATACTCTTGGGATAGTTTTGATCCTCTGAACGTAACTTCTAGCACACATTTACTGGTATTTCACTAATTATTTTAAACAGTTTAATCCTCATGCAAAAATTATAAGAAAATTCTGTCTTTTCAGAGTAATTCATCAAGTGCTGTTTATACCACCTACCAACTTCCAAATTTGGAGCCTAATACTTATTTTGTTTATTTTTCCCTATTGGGGCCAGACATATTTTCGGATAACATTTACTATCCAACACCTTTCACCCAGGTAACAAATCTTCCCCCGGCAAATGTTAAGGTAAGTAAAAGATTCCTGTACTTTTCGCTTCTGATACGTATATAGGCTTAACCACTTCCTTCTGCAGGTTACAACCATACAACAAATGAAGAATGGAACTGGTCTTCTAATAACCCTTGGAACAGACAGAATCGCTCCCTTTATGTGGTTGGAAACTGACGTCCAGGGACAATTTTCTGATAACGGATTTATGCTATTAGACAAAGAGAGACGACTTGCATTTACTGACAGGGACAACACAGTGGACATGGAGGAATTCGAAAACACTCTTACAATACGAACATTATTTAGCAATTTGTAACTGAATAAAATAAACATTATTATTTAATGTACTTCGCTGTTTCTTAATCCTGATTGTCTGCTTATCTTACTTTTTTATAATGTTATCAACTTTGAATGTGATTAGGTAAAACTCATCTTCAATCATTTAAAAAATTATCTTTGATGGGTGCGCTATTCATTGTATCTTTCGAGTACAATAGGTTGTTGGCAACCAAACTATAAGGCAGACTGGTAGTAAAAGATCCTGCTGGACAATACCAGTTTTACAGGCCGGGGGCCAGGGGGGGCTCAGTCCCCCCATCCCTGGCCGAACCTTGCCCCCTCCCCCCCTGGAAAATTTCTTGGCCCATGTGTTTTCCCTATTCTCCATGTTATAAGGGGTCATTTGGAGCCCCTCCTAGTAGATTTTGTGCCCCTCCTAATCTGGTTCTCTGGCTACGGACCTGAGTTTAACTAACTACTGCTTTCTAATGAACCTCAGCTCTGCTATAAGCCACGACGACCTGGATAAGACCAATATTTTTTATTTATTAAACTTTATCAGTTTGATACACATCCATATACACAATAACAATGATGTCCTCGAGCAATCATTTTAAGTATGATCAGTAAAATGTCACAGTACTCGCTGCGGTTAGCGACACGATAATACAATAGTAAATAAACAAAATTCAGATAAAATTTTAGCTGAAAGAAAGCCTAGAAACAAATTGGAAAAGATATAATGAAAATTATATAACGCATAGATCAAGTCCGCGTATTATCATCAAAAAACTGATGAACATGAAAACATACATTTATCTTTCTTAAAAGAACGTAATTTACAGGCCAATCGTGATCTCAAGTTGAAAAGTAATAAATCTTTTAATTAGTTATTCCAAGCGAGAAAGAGAACAATAAAAATCATGAAGGCATTTTTACTGTGCTTTTCATACTTAGTTTTACTGGCAAATTTTTCGACAGGTGAAATAAGGATTAGTCTAAATTCTGGGGATCAAACTAACAGTTGGAGTGTTCGTAACGACAGCAGCGGTAAGTGTATATGATGTATTTATTAATTCAAAGTTTTAGCGATTTAAAAACGAGGATGTTCTTGCAGATGCACGAGTTGAAGCTTCTGTACCCGGTGGAATCTATTCAGACTTAGGGTTAGCCCACGAATTATTCTACAGGCAAAATGATATTATTTATCGATGGATTGGCTATGAAAATTGGACGTATGAAACAACATTCGAATTACCACCTGAAGTGCTGAACAAAACAGTGATAAATTTGGTATTTCATGGAATAGATACAATTGGAGATGTTTATGTCAACGGCGTGTTAGTGCAATCCGTGAATAATATGTTTGTGAGATATGTAATATCGATCAAAGAAGCAATAACGGTAAGTTGATATTCAATATAAAATGGAGAAAGAAGTGCAAAAATATGCCGTTGTAGGAAGGAACAAATACTTTGGAAGTTCGTTTGAAATCACCTATACAAGCAGCTCTAAACTTAGCAGCAGAAGATGAATTTAGAGTTCCACCTAATTGTTCAGCACCAGCACAGCGAGGAGAATGCCATATCAATTACCTTAGAAAAATGCAAGCTTCGTTTTCTTGGGATTGGGGACCAGCTGCTCCATCAGTTGGAATATGGTAATGATTTCCGATTTTCCTTCTATGTCATCTAAAATTACTTGACAATAATTTTATTTAGGAAACCGGTTGAAATCGAAGCCTTCAACACGGCATTAGTAAGAGATTTGGTAGGAACAATCACGAAGAACGGATCATATTTTCTAATCAACGCTACTTGTTATGTGGAAGGCACGTCCGATCAGACTGATTGGAACACTTACCGTGTAAGGATTGGAATCCAAGCTCAAAATATTACCCGAACATCTTACACTACAAGTTTTCCGAAGAAAGTGATGAAAAACATTTACGCTTATGAATATGCTTATGAAGTACATGAGGTATTTGTAAACTAGCAAATAACCTTTCTTGCCAATTCTGAACAGAGTTTAATTTGACCTAAATTGCAGAATGTAGTTCCTCTTTGGTGGCCCAACGGTTATGGCGATCAACCGACTTACATTTTGTACTGCATTTTTGAGACGTTGAACGATTTTGATAACGAAAATTCAAATATAAATAAAAGCATAGCGTTTCGCACAATTGAACTCGTACAAGAAGAAGTTCAAGAAGGAGAGGATGGTCTATCATTCTACTTCAAAGTAAACGATGTTCCGATTTTCGCAAAGGGCGCCAACTGGATCCCGGGGCATGTTCTACCAGAATTAGGATATGATGAACGAATGTTAAGGCGCACGTTGCAATCTGCTAAAGATGCACATATGAATATGCTTCGTGTATGGGGAGGAGGAGTATACGAATCAGATTTATTTTATCAAATAGCAGATGAATTAGGTATCATGATCTGGCAGGATATGATGTTTGCTGTAGCTTTGTATCCGACTACAGAAGAATTTTTGAAAACTGTTTCGATTGAAGTAGAGCAACAAGTAAAAAGGCTGATATCTCATCCTAGTATCGCAATTTGGGCGGGGAATAATGAGAATGAAATGGCAATTCAAGGCAACTGGTAAGTCTGTGATTATGACTCCAGGCGCACAGTTCAGCAGTTTAAGGTGAGCTTTATAAATTATTGTGTTGTCGCAGGTTTGAGACTAGAAATAACTCAGAAGAATTCATTGAAGATTATGTAACTTTATATGTTAATACCATCCAACCAATAGTAGAAGCTATGGATAACACCAGGTGGTACGCAGTATCTAGTCCGTCGAATGGTTTGAAATCAATAGAAGACGGATATGTATCTCAAAATCCGAATAGCCCGCTATACGGCGATGGTAAATTAGCCCTATTTCCATTGTCTACACTGGTATCACATTTTCAGAAATCTTAGTTTTGATTACTCGATCTTTTAGCACATTATTATGACTACAATAAAGATCCCTGGAACAGTTCCGTCTTCTCAAACACAAGATTCGCATCAGAATACGGGTTTCAAGGCATGCCATCATTTATTTCAATATCCAAAATCAGTGAGCCAGGCGACTGGACTTTAAGTAGCGAATTCTCTCAGTCCAGGCAGCACCGCAGAGGTGGATATGATGAAATCACCAAATTAATAAAGTATCATTTGCCATTACCAGAAGACGATGGGTCGGATGACTTCTATCAGACCTACATCTACTACAGCCAGGTAAACCAGGCTAATTTATTAGAAACATCCAGAAAAACCTGAAATCCAAATTGTGGTTTCAGATTTCGCAAGCAATGGCAACGAAGACGGAATCAGAAAAATACAGGAGGGATAGAAATAAATTAACAGCCAATAATGAAGGACTTACAATGGGAGCGTTATATTGGCAATTAAATGATGTATGGCAAGCGCCTACTTGGTCATCTATAGAATTTGGCGGAAGGTGGAAGATGTTACATTATTATGCTGTTAAATTCTTTGCTCCAGTTATAGTTATTCCAGAATTTTCGGAAGGCGAATTACTAATTTATGGAGTATCAGATCTTCTAGAAGATATCAACGTTACACTTTCAGTGTCTGTTTATAATTGGGATCGTTTTACTCCTAGAATAGTTGTGACAACAAACACAACTTTGGTAAATACTGTGCATTTCAAAATTATTTATAAAAAGCTAGTGATCTCACATCTGATATCTTATTGTTTTCAGTTAAACTCATCAAGCTATATTATGGAAAGAATTATATTACCCGATATGGATAAGAGTACTTATTTTATTTACTGTACGATTTCGGGGGAAAATAACGTGTTCTCTGATAATTTTTATTACCCTTCTTCTTTCTCTGATGTTACAACTTTGGAGCCAGCTGTTATAAATGTAAGTATATGAGATCTCTGACTTAAAATTTGGTTGTTCCTACTGGTAAATTTGGGCTATTGTTTTCTGTTTTTCGACAAGGTTACTGTAAGTCAGACGGAAGCAACAAACGATATTTTGATAGACCTGGCCATCGATAGAATAGCACCATTTGTATGGTTGGAAGCGGACGTAGAGGGAATATTTTCTGATAATGGTTTTACTCTTATTGAGGAAACAAAACAAATTAAATTCAGCAACAGAGGCGAAGATGTAGACTTGGACCAATTTAGGGACACTTTAGTCGTACGTTCGCTGCTAGGTTAATGTGTGAAATAGAATATTTTATAATTAACTTAAAAAATAAAAGTAACTATTTAATTCTTTGAATTTTATATTAGTGAATGCTAATAAAAAGAGGCTTCCCTTTGTTAAATCACCTTTTCTCTAATGTGCTGCGGCTCTGAATCTTTGCCTAGTACTAAAACACACATAAATACGATATTAAATTTCAAGAACAAGATAAAGATAAAGAAATCAGATTGACATCTATTCAAAAGAAAATTACTACCTCCCAAATTGACGGATTTAGAATAATAACTACCCTATCAAGCAAGATTATCAGCCAGTTGGAGATGTGATGAACATCGAACAATTCTTGCTGCTAGGAAGAAGATTATTATGTTTTCATAAAAAAATACCCAATCTTTCAGTAAAATACTCAAGAAACAATAAAGTTCCGGATTACCTTATCTAATTGTTCAATCTCATCTTTAAATGCGATCTCGCAGATATTTGGGTTTAAATACAGCTTTCAAGATAGTAAAAGAACCGTTTCTTGTTTTTCAAGAAGAGAAACAACATGCAGCGACTTTTTCCATATTCTGTTATTTTGGCTTTAATGCTGATCTCTGTCAGAGGAGAAATCAGGATCAGTCTAAATTCTGGTGAATTTCCCGGCAGTTGGAATGTTCGTAACGAGAGCAGCAGTAAGTACAAAGTCAGTTCTTTCGGCCGAACATCAACAAGTGCAATCTATACCTCTTATTCATGCAACAGGTGACGTTATAAGCGCTCGTGTGCCTGGCGGTATTTACTCAGACCTCAACTTAGCCGAAGACTTATTCTACAGACAAAATGATCATGAATTTAGATGGGTTGGGTATGAAAATTGGACATATGAAACGACATTCGAACTATCACCTGAAGTATTCAACAAAACTGTGATAAATTTAGTATTTCATGGAATCGATACTGTGGGAGATGTGTATCTAAATGGAATAAGGATCAAATCGGTTAATAATATGTTTGTTAGGCATATCATACCTATCAAAACCGTAGCGAAGGTAAAAAAATACTATTTAAAAATGAACAAAGTTCAAGCGGGTTGTAAAAATTACATAACTACTTCACAGGAAGGAAATAATACGCTAGAAGTTCGGCTAAAATCACCAGTGCTTGCAGCGAAAGAAGCAGCAGATGCACATTGGTACGACATACCACCCGATTGCCCATCACCTGAACAACATGGTGAATGCCACGTCAACTTCCTGAGAAAAATGCAAGCTTCATTTTCTTGGGATTGGGGTTTAGCTGCTCCTTCAGTTGGAATATGGTAACCTAGCCAAATCCTTACAAAATGTTTCTTGGTGTTGAGTAGTGTTCCTTACTTCCGCCATTTTTAGGAAACCTGTGGAAATCGAAGCTTATAACACAGCACTAGTAAGAGACTTAGTTGCTTCAATCACAAAGAACGGATCATACTTCGTAATGGACGCTACTTGCTATTTAGAAGGCACACCCGATCCGACTGAGTGGGGCCAAGCTGGTTTATTAGTTGGTTATGACGCTGCTGATTCTACCCGAATAGCACAAGCTAAAGGCGTTCCGAAGCAAGTGACGAAAAACACTTACGCTTATCCATTTACCTTCCTAGCAGACGAGGTATTTTCATAAACTAACAAAATTTTTTTTCTGAATTGGATTTAACTAACGCTTATTATAGAGAATAGTTGCTACTTGGTGGCCAAACGGCTATGGCGATCAACCACTTTACAACTTGAATTGCTATTTTGAGGCGGTCAATGGTGCTGACAGCGAAAATTCAACATTAGATAAAACCATAGCTTTTCGTACAGTTGAACTCGTGCAAGAAGAAGTTAAAGAAGGAGTAGATGGTCTCTCATTCTATTTCAAAGTGAACGGTGTACCGATTTTCGCCAAAGGTGCAAATTGGATCCCAGGACATGTATTACCAGAATTAGGATACGATGAAAGAATGATTCGCGGGACATTACAATCAGCTAAAGACGCTCATATGAATATGCTTCGGGTATGGGGAGGAGGAGTTTACGAATCAGATTTGTTTTATCAGGTAAGATATTATTTTGCTTATCAATTTGATCGCATGCCACTATCACATTATGATTGTTTAGGTGGCCGATGAACTGGGAATAATGATTTGGCAAGATATGATGTTCGCTGTTGCCTTATATCCAAGCACTAACAATTATTTGGGATCGGTTTTTGAAGAAGTTGATCACCAATTAAAAAGACTTGCTTCTCACCCAAGTATAGCAGTTTGGGCTGGGAATAATGAAAATGAAGCTGCTCTAGGAAGCAATTGGTAGGCATACTGCCCTGTCGTGAACAAAGCTTAAGTATAAAAGGAATTTTTTTTAAATTTTGCAGGTTCAACATCCAAAACAATACAGAACAATACAAATCAGATTATATAAACCTTTATGTATCGTTAATTAAATATGTGGTGGAAGCATCAGATAATTCCAGATCCTACGTTATTTCTAGCCCTTCGAACGGTTTAGAAACAGAACAAGAAGGATTTTTGTCGAGTAATCCGTACAGCCCATTATACGGAGATAGTAAGTTAATTGTCGAAACTTTTATCAAAGAGTATGTGGTAGTGCTTTTAGCAGCTGTTAGTTGCCAATAACCCCAGCCGTACATAATCAGCTGGTAACAGGTGGAGCTGGCGTACAAGTAATGGCCGTTTTTACTTTTTGTTTGCCTATGTCACGTCTGAAACTATGTATCCCGAACAAGGCTAATAATAACAAAGCTACTTATAAATTTTTTTAACAGCGCACTATTACAATTATGATAACGACCCCTGGAATGCATCTTTATATCCCAACACGAGATTTGCCTCTGAGTATGGTTTCCAAGCCATGCCTTCTTTCAAATCAATATCAAAGGTCAGCGAGCCTGAAGATTGGAACTTAAATAGCGAATTTAACATATTCAGACAGCACCATCCGGGAGGAAACGAACAAATGTTAAATTTAATAAAGTATCATTTACCATTGCCGGAAGATGATGGTTCAGAGGAATTTTACAAGACTTACATTTATTACAGTCAGGTAAACAAAACAGCCAGTTACAGATTTTTTGGCATGATCAAGGCGGAGATAAAAAATATGAAATGAGGACAACGTTTTTATCCAATTTCAGATTTCACAAGCAATGGCCACGAAAACAGAGTCTGAAAAATATAGAAGAGACAGAGGAAAGCTCACTGATACAAATGAAGGGTTGACAATGGGTGCTTTATACTGGCAATTAAACGATGTGTGGCATGCACCAACTTGGTCTTCTCTAGGTAAAAGCATTATCATTAAGTTTTATGGCATAATAGATATGTTTTTACATTTATTTAACGTTTTTAGAATTCGGGGGAAGGTGGAAGATGTTGCATTACTACGCTGTGAAATTTTTTGCTCCTGTTATTGCAGTCCCAGATCTTCTACCAAGTGGTGACTTTCGTATTTTCGGGGTATCGGACCTTTTAAACGACATTGAGTTTGGACTAACGATTATATTATATTCTTGGGATAGCTTTGCACCTCAATCAATAATCCTCGTCCGAAGTGAATTGGTAAAATTTCTCAATAAAGTTTCGGAAATAATATTTATGATATCTACACATTCAATTTTTTTTTATTCAGATTGGCTCAAATAGTCAAATTCTTGAGACAATCACGTTACAAGATTTCTTTACAGAAAATTCTTGCGAAATGACGACTTGCTTCCTGCAGTTTACGATTTCTGGAGATGATTTTTCATCTGAAAACTTTTTCTATCCTGCTTCATTTTCAGATGTTACTAATCTGAAACCAGCAAATATAACCGTAAGTCCTCCACTACCTCATCCCCTCTTTGGTAAAAGCCCAATCGGTGAAAGAATTGATTTTTTTACAGGCCACAGTAACAAGGGACGAAACAACTAACGAAATCGTAGTTAGTTTAGAAACTGACGGAATAGCCCCTTTCGTTTGGTTGGAAACAGATGAAGAAGGAATATTCTCAGATAATGGATTTACCATGGTTACTCCTACGGCGCAAATTAAATTCAGCAACAGGGAAGAGGAAGTTGATATTGATAAATTTAAGGATACCCTTGAAGTTCGCTCTTTGCTCAAATAATTATTTAACATGGCAATCCAATATTTTGAGCCAAAGAAATGCGAAAAATTCTTGATCAGAAAAAAATTTTTGAACATGGAAAATATTTTCAGCCAAAACACGTTATGATTGAAATTAAAGATATTTAATTATTTTTTAATATTTACCATTATAGTTCATTAAACAAAGTATTTTTTAAAATAATTAAGTGCTGTTCATCTACAAAATCTTCACTCTGTGTCAAATCATCATGTTGAACCTTTCCCTTTCCAATATTTTCATCATCCTTCGCATCCTCATCCTCTTTGTCCTGGTTCGTCCTCCCCGCACTTAACGTTAAACCTTTCAAAACATCCAGACAAAACAAGGACGGATTCGGTAACGTATGACTCGGAGAATCCAATATGATCGACGAATATTCAGACGGTAATTTATTATAAACCAATGGCATTTTCTTTTTCTTAAAAATGTCCCTTCTACTACTTTCAGCGATTTGAGCAGAAAACGGCGTAAAATTTTTAGCAGATTCCCCGCTTATCGTAAAGGACTTCTCGTCATCTTCATTTTCTAAACATAACAATTCCTGATCTTCATTTACAAAATACAACTGCGAACGTCCTGAGCCGCTATTAAGAATAAAATTAGCGGCGATGACTCTCGTTGAACTTACATCTTCGTTAACAAAAATCGGCGAAGCTGACGATGGATCAAAAACGAATAAACTATTTTTTATAGAAAATGCGCACATGCACTTACTGTAAGGATCACTAACCAGTACAGTAACTTTCAAAGGCACAGTCCATGTCATACAAAGCGTTATTATATTCCAGCTTGAAATATTAGACTCCGTAGCTGTGACTATAATATGCGATAATTCATTATTCCCAAATTTAAGAAATTTTATATCGTCTCTTTTAAGCGGAGCAGCTAAGCTACATTTTAATACGCAATCGTTCGCTTCCCAAACAGTCAAAATTGGTCCGAATCCAACAGCAACTAATGAAGCGTCCTTTGAAAAATCAACAGCGTTGCAAGGAAGTGAACGAAACGTCCCAACGTTAAGCACTGACCAAATTTTCTTAATTTCATTTAATTGATGGGCATCAAACAATGCCCATAGCTTAAATTTTTTATCTTCTCCTGTGGTTGCTACTACTTCATCTGAGCTTATTTCCAACGAATATATCTCTGAGTTTTCATGAGGGAGTTCTATATTTGTGTTTAAACAAAATTCCTGTTTTACTTCATTAAACTCCCAAAATTTTAACCGGCATTCGATAATCAATCCTTCTCTTCTTAATTCAGCCGTAATCATCCATTGGCCAGACTTACTAAATTTACAATGAGTAACTTCCGTATTGTTAACCGTTTGACCTCTATCCCTTGTTATTAAATTCCTATTGGTAATGTCCATAGAATATAAAAATCTGCCATTGTCCTTCGGTGTTAAAAATTGAACGTGGCCCGTTCTGCCGTTAAGCACAAATGCCTCAGTTTTTGGATCGACACTAAAAATGCTAGTATTTCTATACAATCCTAATCCAGACCATCTTGAAAAATGCTGAATAGTTGAAATATGATTAAAATGAGAGCTTGTTATTAAAATACGATTATCTGCAGTTGATACAGCTAAGACGGATGATTCTGGAGCGACTTGAATGTGATAAATAGAAGAAGTCAATCTTGGCAAAAACGTTTTATGTTGACTAGCTAAAGACCATTTAACAATCACGTTTTCTTCTCCTCCACTAAATAAATAATTTCCATAATCTGAAAAAGCGATATCTTTAACAGGTAAATAATGCCAATGATATTCGTCTTTCAAAGGATGTGAATCTATTATGTTCCTCCAAATATGAATCCTTCCTAAGGAATCTCCAGTTGCGAAACTGCCCTCTGTCGGGTGGAAAATTACGCATGTTAATTCAAGCTCTTTACATGTTAAATGTCTTTGTACTTTAATGGTATCTTTATTGAAAGATTTCTCATCTAAAAACTGTGCAATAAAAACTGCTCTAGTTGCTATGCCGACCAATACTTTTGTATTCTTACAAGTGCCTATAACAAAATTTCTTGCACATTTTTTGAATGCTGATTTATAAAAATTAATCCCAGGGACTGGTTCCCCATTTTTCAATGTAAAAACACTTATATGTGCTTGATTTTCATCTTTCAAGCTCCATGAAACAAAAATAACAGTTTTTCTTGCCTTTTTAAAAACGTCAACATAAGCGGCTAAAAATTTTCTGCCTTTAGGATCATTTAATGGTTCATTTTCCCATATAACTTTTTTGTTAAGATCATAATAAGTTGTACAGTCTGTACTCTGAGTGTTAAATTTTTGTGTTTTGCAAGCAGTTAAATATTCATGATCTAAAATTAAACTGATACAACTTTGAATTTCATTGGTATGTAAATTAAACACAGTTACCTCTCCATTTTCTGTTACTGCGATTACTTCTGATGAATTTTCAGGATGAAGTTGACAGTGAATTATGTTGTGGTTGCAGTTAAATAGTTCCTTTACACAATCACCTGTTGAAGTGTTGTATAACTGACAAGAGCCTCCTGACGGTACTATTAATGATTTTCCATTTTCACAGAATAATGGTCTCTCATAAACAATACTCCCTCCGGATTTTTGTCGAACGACCACGTTAGAAAATTGTGAGTTTTTGTTTTTCATTGAAACAACCATTTTTAATATAAGAGATCCTAGAAAAAAAATGAGGTAAGTATTGTAGCTCAGTAGCTCTACGACTGCGACATAAATCAAGGTCTGACTCTGAATTACTTACCTATGATATGATTTCTAAAGATATAAGTTAATAACTTGAATATTCAAGAAAAGTTAAATAAGAATGAGGACTTCAGTGAATTATCACAGTTATTTATGATTACAAAATTAAATTGGATTTGTTGTTAAAAAAGCACATGTTCTCGTTCGCCATTTTCACCGCTTGATGACGTCAATTTTCATTCTATTGCCACGAAAACGAAATGGTAAACAACCACTCGCAGGAAAAAATCTTTTTTTTCACCGAGAAAAAGCAGTAACTGCATAATAAAAGACGATTAATTAATCGGATTTCTATTAAAAATGGATTCTTCTTTTTGCAAGAGTTTGCCAAAGCTTGTAAGTATAGAATATCATTATTTTCTGATGCGATGCTTTGAGATTCAATACCGGCTAAATTTTGGAATGAAATTTCGGCATGGAATGGAAAAGAGTGAACGAATTTTTTTCTGATCTTTGGGCTCGGGTTAAGGGTGAAGGAAGCAAATGGCGCTCTTAGAGAAAATTCTTAATAATAAAATTCTTAATACTAAGTACACACAGAGAATGGGCAAAAGATATAATAGGACAGGAGGGCGAAATTGGGGAGAAAAAATGCAGTATGTGGAAAAAGAAGCAGGCATCAATCACCTTGTCTTGAATCTTGATTCCAGGGCCATCAGTAATTTTAATTCCCTGAGATTACCTAGCCTTCCGGCTAAATGTTGAAAAATAAAAAAAAATTACCTGATTGTAAAAATCATCCTCTGCATAAATCATTCCTTTTAAAGCATGAATACCAGTGTATCTGAAAAATAAAAGGAAAGGAAATTGTTAGTATCATTAAAGCTACAAAGCATTTAAAATTATCAAACTTTTTTTCAGGAGCTTCATGCACATCTGAATGGATCATTAAGCACTCAAACTTTAAAGGAATTACGAGAATACAATAAACAAAACAATAAATCACATGTTGATGATAAAACATGGGCAGAATGGGAAAATATTATTTTAGGAGGAGACTCATGCACATTATCAGAGTAAGTCAGTTTAACAATTTTCAATTAATAATTTTTCACTAATTTCAATTTTATCATTCCAGATGTTTTGAAATTTTTAAAATAGCTCATTCAGTTACAAATAACCCAGAAGCCGTGAAAATAGCCACCATTAGAGTTATTGAAGATTTCCAATTGGACAATGTCATTTATCTTGAATTAAGAAGTACATTAAGACAGGAACTAAACATGACCAAAAAAGAATACATCAAAGCTATGATTGACGGAGTAGAGGAATGCAAATCCAAAAATCTCAAAATCAAAGTTAAACTCATAATCTCAATCAATCGAAAAGAACCTCTAGAAAGTGCAGAAGAAAACATAGACATAGCTTTAGAATTTGCAAAATCACATCCTGATATTATTGTAGGGATTGATGTAAGCGGTGATCCCTTACAAAAAAAATTCACAGATTATACAAAGATGTTAGAAAAAGCAAGGAAGGAAGGACTGAAATTAACAATTCATTGTGGTGAAGTTCCTGATGATAAAGAAGTATCTGATATATTAAATTTCGATCCTGATAGATTAGGTCACTGTACTTGTGTTCATGAAGGGGATAAATCTTTAATCTCTACTGAAGAAACAAATTGGTCTAAACTTTTAGAAAAGAAAATTCCAGTTGAATTATGCATAACGTCAAATGTTAAATGTAAGACTGTGCTAACACCAGAGGAACATCATTTTAAATATTTGTACGAAAAAGGACATCCAATTACACTGGCAGTAAGTAAATCTAGTAATTTTGATTTTTAAAAAAAGCTTAATTACATAATATTTAGACCTAACCAAAAAATTTTATTTCAGACAGATGACAAAGGAGTTTTTGGAACAAGTCTCTCTAAGGAATATGAAATAGTGTCCAAGTGCTTTAATTTAACCAAGGAAAATTTATGGATGATTAATTATGAGAGTATAGACTATACTTTTTCTAAAGAGGATGAGAAAAATAACTTAAGGAATATCTTAAAGCAGTGGAAAGAAAATTACTTGACAGAAAGTTGAAATGACTAAAAAAAATGAAACGCTGATGTCAGCGCTCAAATAAATTTTATTGCTTAATATACGAGACATTAAAAAGTAATTAAAGTCGTCTTTTTTTATGTACCTAACCCACAAGAAAGCTCTTCGAGAGATTTATATCGATTATAGCACCTAATTAAGTGACCTTTTCCATAAAATCGGTCTAGTCACGCTACCATTTCCGAAATTATAAAACATCACTTGATTTTATTTTTATTACACCAAGGCCGCAATTCTCGATTCATTGGTCTTGTAGGAAATGAGTTTACATGTAAGTAGCGGTTTTTGTAGTGACAGCGAATCGGTTCGGTTTAAAGCTTGAGAATTTTTAGTTTGATTCTGACGATTCTGATTGATTCGAAAAAATGTGAGGTGAGCAAAGGGCTTGACTAGTGACAAATATTATTACAAGATCGGTTGCAAATGGATGAGCAATAATATTAATATAGAACATCGGAGCTTTCGAAGCAGCACAAGGATCGAAACGTCGAAACAAAACAGTGATAAAAAACTAAATCAGTTGCAGTACAGATGTGCTGTACTTGCAAACGAAACTTCCAGGGGCTCAGTTTCAATGAAGACTTGAGCTATGAGACCAGAGCTCCTATGTTATAGCTACGCCACTGCCCTACAACCACTCTAGCAGTTTCCAAAAAAAAATCTTTATTGAGCCATCTCAGAAGACGAATGGGCGCTTCTCTAAAATATCCTCCAACGTCAAACAGATAATTACCCATTTCTAAATATTTACCAGCTAACGTCTTCATTCCAGTAAATCAAGATTAAGATAATAATCAAAGAGCAACAGGAAAGGACTAAATTCCAAGAATAATTAGGTCGATGATTCATTTTTTTACAGATATTTATAGCGAAAATGAAGTCAGAAAGTGGGAGTAACATCATGACGCCTCTTAGTGCAACAATGAAAATATAACAAGATAAAAAATTTAATCATGCGCTGCTAAGTTCAAAAAAAAAAATCTTATTAATCTTGATATTATGATTGTACTTATTCTCTTCGAGATAAGATAGATATTACATGTGAAAAATGTTAACTTTTGCCTCATGAATGCATAATCGCGATAACAAATATTATAATTTAGCCGAAAGCAATAAAAAGAAATACTCTCAGTTGATAACTGCCATCGATTACACCATGGGGGTGCTTCAAATTTTAAGTCTGGCACTTTTAGCCAGCTGCATCAACGGAGAAATAAGAGTTAGTCTTAATTCTGGTGGTTCTGTTCATTGGACTTTTAAAAACGAAAGCAGTAGTAAGTAACACAATTAATTTTCTTGTAAAAATTTATTAAGAAAATATTATTACTAAGCAAAAATTATTTTTTAATCAATAGATGTGCGTTTACCGGCTACAGTACCTGGAGGAATATATTCAGATCTCCAATTAGCTAAAGATTTATTATATGATCTTAACGATGTGAAGTACAGTTGGGTAGGAAAGGAAAACTGGACTTACTCAACAACCTTTCAACTTTCCCAAGACGTTTTGGATAAGTTAGCAGTTAATTTGGTTTTCCACGGGATCGATACTGTAGGAGAAGTGTATCTTAATGAGCAGCTTATTCAATCTGTGAACAACATGTTTGTTAGATATGTTATTCCGATCAAAGGAGTAGCAAAGGTAAGAAAATCATTATACCAAAAAATCCGCATTCTTGCCATGCTGTTAATCGTTAACTTCTCCCACTACAGGTAGGCACCAATACACTAGAAGTCCGCCTAAAATCTCCAATAACAGCAGCACGAGAATTAGCAGAAGCCAACGGCTACGAATTGTATCCAAACTGTTCACTCATTGAAGAATATCGAGAGTGCCATATTAATTTTCTAAGGAAAATGCAGGCTTCGTTTGGTTGGGGTTGGGCACCTTCTGTTCCATCAGTCGGCATATGGTAAGTTTAATTAAATGATTGACTTAAATCTCTCGTTTACACTGTCAGGGCCGGGGCAAGCCCTCTGGGGCGCTTCTCCGCCACAGGAAGCCATCATGCGCCCTTTTCCCACTAAAAAAAGTTTTAGACTTTAAGCAAAACAAAAGTCTTCAGGTAGCTGTTAGCGCCTCCTTAACATGTTACCCCCCCCCGGCCCTGACACTGTGATACAAACTCTTTACAGGAAACCGGTTGAAATAGAAGCTTTTGACTCAGCCATAGTAAGAAATATCGCCGCTACGATTCGTAAAGAAAATATGACATGGTACGTTGATATTGAGTGCTATTGCGAAGGAGAACATAAAGGCTATGGATATGTAACAGGAATGGCACGGATTCCTTCAAAGCTTAGTTTTTCAAGTGTAAAAGCTAGCAGCACTACAAATATCACTAAAGTCCAAAAAGATGCAATCACGGGTAACTATACTCATTTCATTTACAAAACGACAACGGAATTAAGAACGGTAAGTATTGAAGTTAGGAAACGTAAAACTGAAAGCTTATTGGGCAAAGGTTTTTGATGATAAGAACGTTCAATTTTTTAAAGGATCAAACTGAAGCATGGTGGCCAAACGGTTATGGCCAACAGTCCCTCTACAACTTGACATGCGGGGTTATTTCGCAAGATGGCGAAAGTAAAGAAGAATCAATCCGATCAGTCGTAATTGGACTGCGAACAATTGAACTAGTCCAAGAGGAAAGCAGAGATCCAAAGGATGGTCTGTCGTTTTACTTTAAAGTTAACGATGTGCCGATTTTTGCAAAAGGAGCGAACTGGATCCCTACTCATGTACTACCAGAGCTAACATCTGATGAAAAAACGATTCGGAATCTTTTGCAATCAGTGAAGGATGCAAATATGAACATGCTTCGGATTTCTGGTAGTGGAATATATGAATCAGATTTATTTTACAAAGTAAGTATAAGAAAATGGGCCTTGATCAAAGAAATTAAGATATACATATTCCTACTATTGACCTAAATATCTCAGTTGCTCCAAGAAAATTAGACTTTTTGCTCTGGTTGCTGCTATTACTTGATCTAGTCTCCTTTGTACGAGCATTGTACGAGATCTAGTCTCCTTTGTACTCGTATATGAAAAATCATTACTGAAACCGAGCTTATATCCATCCTACTTGTTACAGATTGCAGACGAACTAGGAATCTTAATTTGGCAAGACATGATGTTTTCTACCGCCCTTTATCCTGCTAACAAAGAATTCTTTGAATCAGTCACCTTGGAAGTCACACAACAAGTTCAAAGACTAAAAGCTCATCCCAGTGTAGTGCTTTGGAATGGGAACAGCGAAATTGAATATATACTAGCAAACGATTTTACGTAAGCTGACACTCTTTAGCTGACAAATATATTTCGAAGCATTCGTTTAATTTTTAACTTCTATCTCAGGTTCGGAATTAAAAATGTGACACAACGTCTTCAAGACTACAACGCACTCTTCGTGGATACTATCAAACCTGTTGTAGAAAATTTAGATCCATCGCGGTGGTATGCAACTTCTAGTCCATCAAACGGAAAGAAAACTGATGATGATCGTAGAATACCGGAAAATCCTGATAATCCCAACAATCCTTTATACGGAGATAGTAAGTTCGTCGTAGATTCTTTTGATTTCCAAATCAGGCCCGTAACCAGGTCGCAGGTTAAGAAAAGACCACCTGTCCACTTGTAACATTGAGGATAAGGAAGATACATGGGCCGAAAATTGTCCCCCCTTGGCTACGGGCCTCTGCAAAATTATCAATAATTTATTTCAATTCATTTTTTAGTTCATTATTTAAATTATGAAATCTCTCCCTGGGACATGTCTTCATACCCCAACGGAAACTTTATATCAGAATATGGCTTCCAAAGTATGCCTTCTATCCTGACCTTATCAAAAGCCTTCAAACCAGGAGATTTAAGATTCAGTAGCAAACCCTCACAATCAAGGCAGCACCTTCCGAATGGTTATAACATAATGAAAAGATTAATATCCATGAATTTGCCTTTAACACTAAATCAAGAATCACAAGAGTCTTATGATGATTTTATTTATTACAGTCAGGTAATATTTTCATCCATATTTTAAAAATGAAGGAGAGTAACATGAACTTAGCTTACTCAAAATTTTTACGTTTAGATTATGCAGGCGATGGCAATGAAAATCGAAACCGAAAAATATCGAATCCAGAGAATGTCTGGGGGTGTTAAAGGAACTATGGGTGCATTATACAGTCAGTTAAATGACGTGTGGCAAGCCCCAACTTGGTCTTCTATAGGTACAAATGTAGCTCTTGCGGTATTACTTATGCAACTTCTCTACTATATATGATTTTACCTTTCTAGAATACGGAGGAAGATGGAAGATGCTGCACTACTATGCAGCTAAATTCTTCGCACCTCTGATAGTAGTCCCATATCTTCAACTTGATACATTGCGTGTCTACGCAGTATCAGATCTTCAAGAAATTGAACTTGTTACACTAATA
This sequence comes from Liposcelis brunnea, assembly GCA_023512825.1. Taxonomy (NCBI): domain Eukaryota; kingdom Metazoa; phylum Arthropoda; class Insecta; order Psocodea; family Liposcelididae; genus Liposcelis; species Liposcelis brunnea. The sequence goes on from CM042067.1 coordinate 9,975,386, forward strand.
ATATCGCTTTATTCTTGGGACAGTATGACTCCTAAACATAAAATATTTACAAACGACTTCCTGCTGGTATGATACCGCATATGACTATGTTACATAATATCGTTGTCTGTGCCCATCTTAACTAAACATTAATGGTTTCGTTTTACAGGAAAATTCGACTAGTCATATGATTTTGGAGCTTCCCTTAACGTCATGGTTGTACGAACACCAATGCGATATAAACACCTGCTTTTTGTCCTTAACACTCGAAGGGACTCAAAGACGCCGCTTTTCTGTCGACAACTTTTTATTCTTACAATCATTTACACATGTATCTAACTTGGAACCAGCCGTATTAAAGGTAAATATACTACAAGTCAGACGTCTAATTGGTTTTAGAATATAGTATTCACTGCATAATTTTTTAGGCTTCAGTGAGAACGAGTACCAAGAAAAATGAAGTACTTATTGATGTAAGCACGGACCGAATAGCTCCGTTCGTATGGTTAGAAACTGAAGAAGATGGAACCTTCTCAGATAACGGATTTATTCAAATCACAAACACGAAGACGATCACATTTAGAAACAAAGATCAGGGTGCCACCATTGACATTGATAAATTGAGGTCTACGCTTAAAATTAGGAGCTTATTTAGTAATAGTGCTGCAAAGCTGACAAGTAATATAATCATAGTGTATTTATTGTTAACATTTTTTAGTTATGTAAAAAATTTATGGTGATTAATAAAAAATTATTTTTTAGTTTAAAATTTTCCAGTTGAAACATTTCTAAATATTGTTTGGATTGATGTTTTTTAGTATCGAGCTAGCCTCGTGGCGCAATATCGCGCCCTACTCACAATCGGAGAGTCTAGCGGTCGAATCCCGGTTCGAAATTTTTCCCACCGGAATTCACCTACGGCCACCAATATCTGTGTCATGTGAACATAATTTAAGACTCGTGCTATGTCGTTTGGACTGGGTCCCCCTTGCAAGGTTATGACGATCCAGCAAGTGGTTACATGTCTAGTACACCCTCCATTGGTCCTGCTAACTTCACGGAAACTAGCAGGACCGAAAAGTTTTCAGCAATTCAGATCCTAAAATTTTTTTTCCGGTACAATCCGGTACTGAAAAAGCAACATCGAATGACACTATTTAGCATCCGGTCTGCTAGTACCAAAAACCGGGATTTAAAAAACTCCTTGAATACACCCATTAGGGGCCGTTCAAGTATTACGTAAGCATGATTTTGGTGAATTTTGACCCCCTCCCCCGGGGTGTAAGCACATTTCGCCATACTTAGCTTATGGCGAAGATGGTTAATTTTGACCCCCTCCCCCCCCTAAGATGCTTACGTAATACTTGAACGGCCCCTTATCCCAAAAATAACTCTGGGCGATAATTTGCATTCAAAATCATGGTCAGGATCTAGCTGAAGTTAAGTAAAAGAGGAAGTAGCCTTAATTCGGACAGCAGCTGGCCAAAAGAGTTTTCCATCCCCCCCAAAAAAAAAAAAAAAAAAAAAAAACTAAAGCCGTACTTTTAGGCAAGTTGTAACAAGAAAGCGGCGAGGCAATAACAATTATTTCTATTTGTCGTTTTAGTTCTGATTCCGTCCGCAACAGCACAGAGAGAGAGTGTATAGTTTTGTTTTGTTTTGTTGATTTTTCTACCATAAACCACGTGACTGATTAAAAACGAAAGACTTTGCAAATAGGGGATCTTGTCCATAAGTTAAACAAAGCACAACGATTTTTTTGAAATCGTCGACTCTTAACTAATGAATATAAACAAGACCACGTTTGACATTGTAGCAGAACGATTTTTTTAATTATAAGGGAATAAAAATATTTTTCGATAGTGAAAGAATAATAATGTAACGTGAAACACGTGGACATATCAATTATACAGTTTTAAGGAAAAAATCGAATACATTTTTTAAGCAAAAATTAACATCAAAAGCTTTGGATTCATCAATGTAAATATTTCAAGCCGGGTAAGTGAAAATTTACTTATAAACTTAAATTATCTCAAGTATATGCGCAATTCTGAACGGGAAGGGAAAGTGCACTATTAAAAAAAATTACTGAGAACTCGCCGCATTGCAAAAACGTGCATAATGTTTAGTTTCATACGAGTTTAAGACCGGCATGCGTTCATACTCTCAAAAACAACATAAACCTTATGGAAAAAGATTAAATAGTGTTAGTATGGCTAAGCTTCACGATATTTTTCTATGTCAACTTCTTCATTTCCTTTATCTGGAGTCGCCAACATTCGTGAATCGTGATCCTAAATATAGAAACCTAACCTCCTTTAATTTTTCGTATCGCTTGTTGTCACTTGATACTCAGACAAGCTAAAAATTCTAACAAAAAAAGGCTTAGTCAGTGATGGCGCCAGAAAAAAATTCTGCATGGGGCCAAGGGTGGGCCACAAATTTTTATGCGGGGTCAAAGTCGAACAGTGTCACATTACAGCAATATTACTGTTCTTCCGAAATAAATGGAGCCAAGGGGGGCCACATTTCCAGCTTGGGCCACGGCCCAACCTGTCCCCCCCCTTGGTGCCGTCCTTGGGCTTAGTCTCGAAACGCTTACCGGTCAAGGGCACATAAGGTAAAATAAAAGTTTTCAATAACGTTGGCATGGCGATCTTGCACCTACAATGCTCAATGACAATTGCAGTAAGCACTTTACCTATTTTTTTGATCGATTTTGTAATCACTGACCGTGATTACCATCGCTCACCTACATTCTAAAGAATTATACTCATTCAAACCACCTTTTAATATATTTTCATTGCTAAAAATAACTTTGTTCAGGCAGGTCACGCTAATTAGTCTAAGCCTCCGACTTACCGGAAACGGTTACCTCTGTCAAAGATTGAAATAACAAACCCGATGGTGATAATGATGAATCATAAATGACATTCAGTTGGAAGTATCGTTTTAAAGTGTGAGACTCCATCAGATCATCATGCAATTAATTTGGATACTAGTCGCCATTTTGCCGAGTTTTTCCAGCGGGGAAATAAGAATCAAGTTGGATTCGCCTTCTTCCGTTTGGAAAGTCCGAAATGACAGCAGGGGTAAGTATAAACATTTATAAACTTTGCTGAACATTTCAAGTTTCAATTATAAAAAGAATAATTTTTAGATGTCAGCCTGAGTGCTTTTGTCCCCGGTGGAATATATTCCGATTTAAATTTGGCTCATGATCTGTTCAATGTTCGAAAAGCGGAGTATAGAGATAATTACAGATGGGTTGGTTATGAAAATTGGACGTACGAAACGACGTTTGAACTTTCTCGAGAAATATTGGACAAGAAAGTAGTTAATTTAGTTTTTCATGGGATTGATACTATTGGAGATGTTTATTTGAACGGGAAGTTGATGCAATCAGTGGACAATATGTTTGTGAGATATGTAATACCGATTAAAAATGTGGCAAAGGTATGAGAGACAATGATTTATACTAATCCGGTTTCGCCAATACTAATCAGTGACGTAACCAACGCCCCCGCAGCCACCGCGGCACGGGGGGGCCCACTTGAGGGAAAAAATTAGTAAATATAAAAAAATGGTAAAAAAAAATTTTTCCTCCGGACAGCAAAGGGCGGACACCAAAGAGGTTCGCGGGGTGGCCCAAAAATTTTAGTTACGCCACTGATTCTAACTGGTTGTATTATATGCTGAAGTGTTCAGGACTTTCTGTACCAAGTTGTTGTACTTACACTGTGGCTAATACAGATATATAACAAATCACGATTTAGTTTCAATTTTCAGGAAGGAACAAATACCTTACAAATCAGGCTTAAATCCCCCGTACTAGCGGCTCAACAATTGGCAGAAGCTTACGGCTATGAAATACCTCCCAATTGTTCATCAACTATAAAAAATGGAGAATGCCATATTAATTTTTTAAGGAAAATGCAAGCTTCGTTTTCGAGTGAACTCAACCCAGCTGTACCATCGGTAGGCATATGGTGAGTACCAAAAAAGGTTGTGTCAAGTACTCTTTAACTTAATTAATACTTAAATCTTCCTTCAGGAAACCAGTGGAGATAGAAGCTTTTAATACAGCAATCGTGAGGGATGTAGCAGCAACCATTCAAAAATCTCAAAACACGTTTCTGGTGAACATTGTTTGCCATTTTGAAGGTGCCATGGAACATCACCCTTACTTATTTGGGATAAGACTGAACTACTCGGATTATTCCATTTATTCTAAGTACAACAGCAATGCAACTTCTAGTGAGATTGATGCAGCGAATGGCTCCAATCATTTCATCCTTAACAGAACCCTTAGGGTTCAAGAAGTAAGTACCTGAATCCCTTGCGAAGTAATCAGGACCGGGGCAAGCCCATCGCCCATAGTGCGTCTCTTGCCACAGGGAGCAATCGTGCGCCCTTTTCCCTTAAAAAAATTCTAGACTTCAAGCAAAGAAAACGTCTTCAGGTAGCTATGCAGCCCTGCGACTCACCTCACTTACCGTGTTGCCCCGGCCCTGAAGAGAATTATGCTCGGGTCTGTTTTGTTAAACTGAGTTTCAGTTATTTTTCAAGCACGAACGAGCAATCTTGGGCTCAGGTCTTGCAAAAAATGTTGCCAGACCAGAAATTTCCGGCTTGCGCTGGACTCTAATATGAAAACTTAATTACAGGATCCAAAATATATTTGGTGGCCTAACGGCTATGGAAATCAACCACTCTGGGATGTGTCTTGTGAAGTTATACCACCACTTAGTGAATCATCAAACGAATCATCCATTCTACAAGTGAAAACCGGTCTACGTACTGTTGAAATTGTCCCAGACAAATCACCTGAAGGCTTTCCGGTTGTGTTCAAAATAAACGGTGTATCTATATTTGCAAGAGGTGCAACTTGGATTCCTTCTCATATATTACCGGAATTAGCATCTGAAGAAAAGACGATTCGAAAGCTCTTACAATCAGTAAAGGATGCTAACATGAACATGCTTCGAGTCTGGGGAGGCGGAATGTACGAATCTGATTTATTTTACCAGGTAAAATAATAATTCCATTCTTTTTGATCATCCAAAACAAATAATGCAGCTCAGTCTTGGCCCTGTTTAGATAGCAGATGAACTCGGAATCTTGATTTGGCAAGATATGATGTTCGCTTCAGGTCTATATCCAGCCAATGAAAAATTTTTGCAAACTGTAGCAGTGGAAATCAATCAACAAATGAAAAGACTAGTCGCTCATCCTAGCATAGTGATTTGGGCTGGGAGTAATGACGTGGATGAAATTCTGGCAACTAACACGTAAGCATTTACTTTTGTTGATATAATGGTCAGAACGTGCCCAAAAAATTTCAATCTTTCTTGGGCACGCAACCTACGCCTTAGTCTGTACCAAAAGCCACGCAAATGACTACCTTAGCATTCCCTCCAATTTGACTAACAAAATACAAGAATATTATTGTGCTTGCATTAGATTTCACATCAAAAAGGACACACAATACCTTCAGGATTACATCGCTCTCTTTGAGAATACTATACAACCAATAATTCAAAAACATGATATTTCACGATGGTACTCAACTCCCAATCTATCGGATCGCATCAAAGCAGCAGCTCAAAATTCGAATTTTTTGGCGCAACAAGCCGGTTAGTTTTTCATTCCCAGTTTTTATACTAGTTTATTTTTACATAGCTTGAGTTTAAGATAAAATGTTCTGTTTTAGATCATTTTTTTCATCCTGACAGCAATCCCTGGGCCATGTCAACCTACAAACACCCAAAATTTGTCTCGAGATATAATATCCAAAGCCTACCTTCGTATAGAACTATGTACGACATTAGCAACCCGCCTGCAGATTTGAAAGTAACAAGCGAATTTTCAACATTTAGACAGCATAACCCTTCAGGATACGAAGAAATGATTAAATTAATTAATTATAATTTAGTTTTACCGCCTGATGATAAATCACAAGAATTTTACCAAACTTTTATTTATTATAGTCAGGTAAGAAGAAATAAAATTTGGATTATTAACCTCTTGTGGAAAAATATCCGAATTTTCAAACCAATTACTTTTCTAGATTACACAGGCAATGGCTAAAAAAACCGAAATCGAAAAATACCGAATTAGCAGAAGCAGAATGCCCAGCACAACTTACAATCAAGGAAGCACGTTAAGCGCTTTACTTTGGCACCTGAACGACATTTGGCAAGCTCCAACCTGTTCGTCTATTGGTAAATCAACAAAATAAAAATTTCTTTCTCTCGTAAAATAGTCCAGTTTCCTAATTCAGAAAATGTTGATTTTAGAATTCGGAGGAAGATGGAAAATGCTTCACTACTACTCCAAGAAATTTTTCGCACCAGTCATAATCGTCCCTGAACTTCAGTCAAACGGCGACTTGATAATTTATGGAATATCAGATCTTTTAAATAATATTAACGGTAGATTCTTCGTTTATTTATTTTCTTGGGATTCGATGGATCCTATCACCAGAAGGGAAATTAGAGTTTCTTTGGTAAGAAATATCAAATTGAGCTATTTTTTCAGGAATTGCAATAATTTTTTCTTTTTGTAGGAAAATTCAACCAGCACTATCTTAACGACCATTTCTTTACCCGAGCAATGGAAAGTGTGGAAAGAAATAAACGACACTGACGCAGAAAGTAGCTTCCTCTACTTTCGCTTGGAAGGTGACAACAAAGTACTTGCTGAAAATTTTTACTACCCTTCATCTTTTTCGGAAGTAACAAACTTTAAACCAGCTAGATTAACTGTTAAGTATTTTCCCAAAAAATTAAATTCCTCACTATTTCAATAACATATTTACCAACTTATTTTAAATTTTTCAGGTAACAATAATTGAAAATAGCTTTAAAACAAATGACGTTGTTGAAAAAAATTCAACTAATAATGAAGTCTCAATTTACTTGGACACAACTCAAATAGCTCTTTTTGTATGGCTAGAAACAGACGCTGACGGAGTATTTTCCGATAACGGATTTACAATGATTGATGGGACAAAATTTCTCAGATTCAGCAATGGAAATGAAAAAGTAGACATTACCAAATTAAAAGAAACGATTAAAGTTCGATCTCTCTATATTGGGAACTGGGCCGGCGATTGGGTCGTCCTCAATCGTAGCAGCGCGCGATTAACAAACAGTTTCATACTTATTTTATTGTTGTTCCCAATTTTAAAAGCACTGATTTAAAAAATGACAAAATTACCAAATAAATCTATTTTAATTTTTAATTTTTTTTAAAATTTATTTCATCCTTTTTATTTTTAAGAAGACTGAATGCTTTGACACATGACAACAAAGTGATACATAATATCGATTTACGATAAAGCTATCATGAGTTGCCAAAGCCTATTAAAAACATTAGTAACGATTAGTGCTGGTCAAAGTGTACTCCCATAATGAACCCGTCACTATTTATTTTCCTCAGTATTGTTTATTTTATTAACGGTGAAATACGTTCAAGCCTTAAGAGCGGTCATGTTAACTGGACAGTAAAAAATGAAAATAATAGTAAGTAAATTAAATTTTTCCTAAAAAAATTCAGATAAATAACTTTCATATTTTAAATAGGCATTCAAACATCTGCTCAAGTCCCAGGAGGAATTTACTCAGATCTAAGAGCAAACGGAATACTTAGCAATGACTTATTCTACAGATTTAATGATCTTGAATATAGATGGGTGGCTAAAGACAACTGGACTTATGAGACAACGTTTCAAGTACCTGATGAAATTTTAAAGAAATCTGTTATTAATTTAGTTTTCTATGGATTGGATACAATTGCTGAAATTAGCCTAAATGGGAAGATAATTAAAAATGTTGATAATATGTTTGTGGCTTATGTTTTGCCAGTTAAAAATGAAATCATTGCCAATAAATGTGTGCTGCGCATAAAGTTCACATCTCCTATTTTAGTGTCTCGTCTGCTGGCACAGCAGCATAAAGCAAATTATACAGTGCCACCAGAATGTACTCCAGATCAGTATAATGGAGAATGTCATGTTAATTTTTTAAGAAAAATGCAAGCGTCTTTTGCTTGGGATTGGGGACCTGCATTTCCATCTGTTGGGATCTGGTAAGTAAAACAACAGATAGGTTTAAACGTTTCAGCTCATAATGATTTACCAAAAAAAAATTAATCTATTTTTGCTATTGTGCAACTTTAACTTGAGGCGTAAAAACCCCTTCTTCATACAATTTCCATAATTATACAATTTTTTTTCAAGTTTTTGATTTTTTAAAAACCTAAATTGATCAATAAAGCTTTTGAAGGAATTCTTGAAGCTGTAATAAACTATGAATCCAAATTCTAAGAAACCCTTGGTCAAATACCAAAAATTATGAATGGAACTTTTAAAAAAATTCTACATATCTGTTTAGGAAACCAGTTGAGATAGAAGCCTTCAACTCAGCATTAATACGTCACATAACAGCCAGTTCAGAAAAAGTAACAGATACAGCATGGAGAGTAAATGCAACTTTATACATTGAATCAGCATCAGATGATGAGCTTGGCAATCACATAATCTTAGCTACATTAAAAAGTCCAAAAGGGGACGTAATAAATGGCACTGTCATGGACGAAATTAAAGATCCTAACAAAAACAATGCGTTTATCACGCGAGTAATTTTTTATTTAAACGAGGTGAGGTACTTTGTAAAACGTAAAAAGCAAACCAACATTGAGTCATTTTACTTACCCAAGCATCACTCCAGAAAAGCCAAATCCCGTTGATTCATTCATACCACACAATTTATCTACAGCACTATCACTCGCTTTTTACACTAACTACACAAACCACTCAAACAATACCAAATACATTAATTTTTTACCCCGATTTTATAACGAAATGCACGTCGAACACCAACCGCCATCGCCATCACTGCAAGCTGCAAAAATCCACTGCCATCTTGATTTCGTTTTCGTGTCATCAGAATTTTTACCGTTTTATTCAAAAAAATTATTTTGATTTTAGAAAAATACTCAGCTTTGGTGGCCGAATGGTTTCGGGGAACAACCATTATACACGTTAAATGCAACTTTCCAATCTTTGAACGACTCCGAGGTATCATCGAAGGAAATAAAAATCGGGATTCGAACCGTTGAACTTGTACAAGACGAGCTTCACCCAAAACTTGAAGGCCTTTCCTTTTATTTTAAAGTTAATGATGTTCCTATATTTGCGAAAGGTTCTAATTGGATACCAGGGCATGTTCTTCCTGAATTAGGGTACGAAGAAAATACAATACGGCATCTCTTGTTATCCTCAAAAGAAGCCAACATGAACATGTTGCGTGTTTGGGGAGGTGGCGTCTACGAATCAGATTTATTTTATCAGGTATTCATAATTCTTGCAGACAAATCCAAAAGATTCGTTTTATAATTTATCATGCTTACAGATAGCAGATGAACTGGGGATAATGATATGGCAAGACATGATGTTTGCTTGTGCAATGTATCCAGTAAATGAAATTTTTTTAAAAAGTGTAGAAGCTGAAATTGAATATCAAATTCGAAGACTTCAGCATCATCCTAGCATAGTTATTTGGGCTGGGAATAATGAAAATGAAGCAGCTTTGAGGCAAAATTGGTAATTGATTCATATATCGTTCAACAATAAAACAATTTTATTTATATGACATCTTTTCTAGGTACGGAACACAAACCCGTTTTGAGCTTTACAAAAAAGATTACGTGAAACTTTACGTTGATACGATTCAGACAATAATAGAAAAGAATGATAAATCAAGAACATATATTTCCTCTAGCCCAAGTAATGGACTTAAATCAATAGAAGAGGGTTACGTAGCACAAAATCCATATAGCGCACTTTTTGGCGATAGTATGTAAATGCTATTATTACATTTTAAAACCATAATACATTTTCAAATAAAATAATTATTTTCCAGCACATTATTACAATTACTTATTCGATTCATGGGATAATAATAAATATCCCAACACAAGATTTGCCTCAGAATATGGTTTTCAAGGAATGCCGTCATATAAATCATTATCTAACGTAAGCGAACCAGACGATTTAAATATAAATAGTTTATTTTTTAAAAAAAGGCAGCATCTACTAGCTGGAACTTCATTTATGCAGCTTTTAATCTCTCATGATCTCCATTTGCCTCCTAATGATGGCTCGATCTACTTTTTTAAGACTTTTATTTATTTCAGTCAGGTAAATATACATTTACTAATTAAAAATATTCTTTATGGTCAATTTTTTTCTTTAATCTATTGCAGATTACCCAAGCAATGGGAACGAAAACAGAAACAGAAAAATATAGACGAGATCGAAGTAAATTAACAGATACGAACGAGGGATTTACAATGGGCGCAATGTATTGGCAATTAAATGATGTTTGGCAGGCACCATCATGGTCTTCGATCGGTCAGATTCTTTTTAAAAGATTTTTATCGATTTTGCTGTAATATAATTTTAAAAAAAATTATTTGTCTTTTGCAGAATTTGGCGGTAAATGGAAAATGCTACATTATTTTGCTAAAAAATTTTTTTCTCCAGTATTAGTATCACCGGAATTAACAGCGTATGACGAGTTACATGTGTACTTAATATCTGATCTCTTAAAAGATGTGCAAGGTGTACAATTAAATATCACAGTTTTTTCATGGGACGATTTTCAACCACGAAAAGTTATTTCATTGAACGAGACTTTGGTAAGCTTATTTTTTTATTTCAATTTGTATTAAAACTTATTAACATTATGAAATTTTTTTTAGCATAATGCAACAAGTCAAATTCACGCGACTTATCAATTATCCGATCTTCTGTCTCAATCACAATGTACAAAGACAACTTGCTTTATTTATTTCACACTGACGGGGCCTGAACTATTCTCAGAAAATTTCATTTTTCCATCAAAGCTAAAAAATGTTCAAAATCTTTACCCGGCGAATGTTACGGTAAGAAAAAAAATTCGCACTTAAAAATACGACTCGAATTTTTAAAAAATATACAATTTCAGGTCAACGTAAACCAGCCAAATAATTCAAATGAAATATCAATTCAAGTAAATACAAATAGGATTGCCCCATTCGTGTGGCTTGAAACCGAAGAAACAGGACAATTTTCCAACAATGGCTTTATGCTACTAAAAAATTCATTGCAATTAAGTTTCAGCAGCAGGGGGGCTGCAATAGATGTAAATAAATTTACAAGTACTCTGACCGTTCGATCATTAATATAAATTATTCTCTCAAAAAATTGTGCAAATGATTTAAGTATTTTAAAAAAAATCTGAAAAAATCGCATGAATCTTTATGCTTTAACTGCCTTCATTTTCTGAGCTAGATGAACTATAATCACAGACTAACTTAGGTTTTTTCACTACAACACCCAATTTTCTCCTGTCAAGAGCTGTTTCTTTTAATAATTTTCCAGTCCTTAAACCAGTAAATGTACTTGAACATCCTGTGCTAGACGGTAGCGCTGGTCTGGTCATTATCTCCTGTCTTGTCTCTTCCATTTTTTCTGAAACATCTAAAAAATAAAATTTTTTTAGATCATATTCAATTTATTATAATACTATTACAATTCCTTAATCAATCTTACTCTTGGCTGGTGCCAATGCTAATAGTGAAGCCATTTTAATATCATCTGGATGTTCAGGTAACAATTCTAAATCTAAAGAACTTTTATTTAGAAGAGATTTCCTCTTTGCTTCTTCCAGTTTCTGTCTTTTTTTGTCAGCCTGCAAGTACAAGATAAATTTAAAAAAAAATGTAAACAAGACTGAAAAAATAAAAACAATTAATACCAACCCTAAAACTTCTCCGTAAAGCAAGATTTGCAGAAAAATCATCCCGCCAGACATCTTCATTCCTCATTAAAAGTTTATTAATTGCAGAAGATTGTTTCTTGCTATTTGACACATCCTCGTTAGTATGTTCTAATTTAAACATAGCATCATCAAATAGTTTTTTGGAAGTTTCTTTAGTTTCAGGTACAACTTGTTCATTTTTTGTTGGATCCCATCTGCTTTCTTGTCTTCTAGCCCCTGATACTATTATATAATCTAAATTCTAAAAACATAAAATCAGGCAAATAAGTTTTAAATATATAATTTAAAGCTACCATTTATTTCTTGGAAAATTAAAGCCATATGAAACTTACCCCTGGATCTGTTTTTATTTCAAAATGATTGTCACATAAATGGCATTTCATTCTAAATTGGTATATTGGTGTTGAATAATACATCCCAATCTTCTTTTTTTCAGCATTATATCGAACCCCCATTCCAATGTGATTCCCACATCCATCACACCATATATTATATGGCATCTCAAATCGAATGATAAGGATACCCATGTGGAGCTTTCTAGCCCTTTCTCGTAGTGCATGGGTACCTGAAAATCGAAAAAGAAATTATGAAAATGTTATTAGTATGTTTTCATTCCTTTACAAAACCAGAAATTCAGCTATATAAAAATTAGGGCATTAATTTTAAACTTACCTTGGAATTTATTAATTCCTCCTTTCTTCGGATCATAATCCGGAGGATAATACAAATTTTGTCCTTTCCTTTCACCCATTTTAAATATTAAATTTGAAATAAAACTAAAAATAAAAAACGATTCTAATCGCCATCAAAATAATAAAAATATTGTCGAAGTTGTCGGCCTGCATTCAGTTTAGAGGAATCAGTCCTGTAATGTTGGCAGCATTGCAAAGCCTCTAAAAAATGGCATCGCTTGAAGTTGATAATTTAACTGACAGTGAATTACGATCAAAATTAGCGGAATGTGGACATCCCGTAGGTCCTGTGACAGAAACCACACGCAAAATATTAATAAAGAAACTGAAAATATTAATGAAACAAAAAAATACAGTGAAAAATTCAAATAAAAGTTTAACTAGATTCAGTTCTGGTGATGATTCCGGGTCGGATACTGACCAAAATGGCAGCAGTAGGAATTCACGAAGAATATCCATGCCGCCTCCAAGTAGTTATAAATCTTCTAAACGTAGAACAAGCACACGAAATAGTACGCCTGAAGTATCGCCAGTGCCTTTGATTTCTAAAGTTTCAAGTTCAACCCCAATAGGACCAACGCGTAGCAATGCCGAAATCAGGAGTAGATTTTCCACCCCTTCATCTATTAAACAAACTTATTTTCCACCTAAAAGCAGGTCTACTATTGGGCCTTCACCTTCTTTTACATATGATTTTGATTCAGGTAATAATCGATTGTGTTGTGTAATATTGCATCTGTGGGAATGTTTGTTGTTTAATCAAAAATTATTTAATTTTAGGGTCAGACTCTGATGTGACTGATTTGAACCGTAGTCCAGGTTCTGCTAGACGTAAATGTGGGCCAACATATGGCACATTATCAAGTTATAGATCAAGGCTGAATAATTCAAGTTCCAGTTCTATTTCAAAAACTAGTACTGATTTAAATTTGTCACGATTAAAAAACTACAGTGGCAAAAAAGAACCAAGGTAAGTTTTTTAAAAACACAACATGACATTGCACTGCAACAGAAGTTATTTAAATATTTTGCTTTTGTATTTCAGGCAAAATCTATTCTCTGGTTTTGTTGGGCGGCTATCTCGTATGAGCGATTCATTAAATCCACAAGATATTAAAGAAAGTGATGCAGAAGATGATAGCCCATCTGAGAAATGGACTGCTGTAAATGTGGCATCTAGGAATTCTAATATTAGGGAATGGAATGTGCCCTTTAAATCAACATATTTAAATTTAAAATCGAAAGACACTCCAGTTACAACAAAATGGAAATCATGGAACAATAGTCATTTGTTGTCTATGGTGTTATTGGCAATATTTATATTGTTTTTCATTTGGCTTGCATTAGCTTATTTTAAAATTACGCAGCGTGCTGCATTGACTGGAAAATCAAATAATTTTTATCCACTTTGCACTGATGAGGACGATGATAGCTTAATTAGGGTAAGTTGTAGATTTTTTATTAACAGAGTAACATTATTTTTTTACATAATAAATTTTTAGATAAAATGCATTAAAAAAGAAGAGCTGCCATATGCGGTTCAGTTGTACAAAGATGTTCATTTAGAGCTTCAAGCTCGAGCTTTACGCTCGGTTTGCGGGCCTGTCTTAGAGGATGGGTCTCTTCAAAAGCCTTTCATGACAGAAAGAGAACTTATTCAATTTTTATCTCGTTCAACCAACACGCCTGTAAGTATATTCCGAAATAATTCAATTCCCGCCAATTATATTTCAGCAATAATTTTTCTTTTTTAATTTTAGGACATTTGGAAAATAGAACAAGGAATCGAAAATCTAAAATTGTTACTGCTAGCCAATCGTCATTGGGGAATATCTTTAATAAAAGAATCAGACGACTATCTACCGAGTGCCGATTGTTACATTCCCGACACGAGGCTAGCAGTCCCGAGCGATTTCAGCTCGGAAGCCAACATATTATTTATATCTCCATGTCCACGGATACCATGGACTTGCTACTTAATCAGACTGTTTTATAAAATTTTATTTATTGTTGCCATGTTAGCTTTGGGAACCTCTGGCGTTTACTTAGCTATTATTAGTATTAGGTACTACAGAAAAACTAAAAAAGAAGAAGAAGAACAGGTTATGGTTATGGTCGAAAGAATATTAGAATATGTGTCAGAGACATCTGATAGAGCGAATAATAGCGTTGATGCTAATGGTTCTTCATCCGTTATTTCTCAAGACTATGTAGCCGTTAGGCATGTACATGATACGCTTATTCATCCTACCGAACGTCAAAGTAAGTATTAAAAAAAAATATTCCCCGACTAAAAAACGGCTGATTGGATTTTGCAAGGGTCCCAAAACTCAGATTCTCGAGCTTTTTGAATATTTGTGACTCTAACCTAAATCTCAGAATTCTGAAACGACCCTTCTCAAAAACTTTTCAGAATTTGCTCACAAAATTTTATTTTTTTTTTTCAGGAATGGCTAGTATTTGGAGTAAAGCCGTTAAATTTATCGAAGAGAACGAATCTAGAATCCGCACCGAAGTTCAACAAGTATGGGGTGAAGATGCTACTGTTTGGAGATGGCTTGGGCTGCCTTTAAATAAAACTCAAGCTACCACTGCAGAAGGTAGCAACGAGTCGAATCATCTTTACCCTGATTTGTCGAGCCTGAAAGCGGAAGCTAGAAGAGGTTCCGATCGCGTTTGGCAAGGTGAAGCCTTTGAAACTAGTGAGGGATCGATGAATTCTTTGCCTTTTTCACCAACTCAGTGCCTAAAAATTCGACACATGTTTAAACCTGATCAGTAAGTACTAAAATCAAACAATTTTTTTTTTTTGCCAATGAGTTTTGGTATTTTATTTTGATATTATTGTTTTTAAAGGGATTATGGTCCAGACTGGGTATTAAAAGTTCAAGACGCCATTGTAGAAAAATGTGAAGGAGCTAAAATTGTTCATTTATCAGTGGATCAGCAATCTAAAGAAGGATGTGTTTATGTTAAATGTGCCTCACAGCAAGATGCTGGTCTTGCTTATCGTCATTTACACGGATCTTGGTTTGATGGTTCGTGTTAAAAAATATTTCCATTCATAAAATGATTTTTAAAAAGCTTAAAACTTATTTACGTAATTGTTTTTTTTTTCAGGTGCTCTAGTTACTGTTAAATATCTTCGCTTAGAACGGTACCACGAGCGCTTCCCCGATTCCGTCAATGCTAAAATACCACTTCGCCCGTCTAACAATCTTAAATTAAGTCTTCAAGGAACTTCCTCTGCATAGTTTTTGATACGAATGATTACATTCAGAAATTTTAAGAAGAATAAAGTTAATTTAAATTTTTCTGTTTTATATAAGAATCTTTTTTGATAAAAAGGGATCTATTTATTATTCCTAATTGGAGGTAATCCTGGAGAAGAGTAGTGATATTTCCTTTAATTATATCCACATAAGTCAGACACATTGAGCAAACTCTAAGTTTTCCAAAATGGCGAAACAGGTCGTGCCCCCCTTAAAAAATTTAAATCCGCCTCCGTCAGTCATTTACTTTTACCCGACTTGCGGTTATGATGTGATCGCAGAATTTCTTTCCTTTTGCTTTCCTTCCTTGGCAGCGTTGCTGCTGGCTCCTCATTAACTTTTTTCTGTAATTGCTTCTGGACATATGTCTCTCTTTCTATCTTTTTCATGTCGTTGGGTCTTTGCTCTTCCAAACCAACTCCTTCCTGCTGTTTTATATAAGTCGCCGAGTCACCATTTTTAAAGTCTTCCTCTGCTTATCGTTGCTAATCTTGGTCTGCCCTTCACTCCTAATCCTGCCATGTTTTAGCCCACCCATTGTCGTTCCAGCTCTGCAACACGCCTCATTACATTCACCTCCTCTTGTCTGTTCGCAAATCCTTCCATTTCTAATCCGATATCGCAGGCTTATGACCACAAATGGATATCTCCACTGCGCGCTAGGCTATACAGTTGGCGCTTTTGATTGTTAAAATTATCGTTTCTAGCCATAACTGGAACTGGGCAAGACCTGAGGATTGAAGACTTCTTCGCGCCTCAGAATTGCATACGCTCGCCATGCAAAGCACATCCTACGAATTTACTAAACGGCTGCATCGTTAACATGCACAGGATCTTTATCTTGTAAACACTCATTTGCAGATCATTACTCTCAAACCATCCACATTACTAATAATTTAGGATTTCAACATTCAAAACTTTTCCCCCACGAAAAACAAGTCTGAGCCCCTTCCAAAAATAGGGGATAAAACCGCCTATGATTCCTGATTTAAAATTCCGAGAACAATCCATCGGATAGTATACGCTTCAGTTACACGGTAATGTTCCCCAGATTCCAACATGTATCCAACAAAAAAAAAGCCGATCAAAAAAAAAAGTTCTTTGTGTACTTTGCATAATACAGAAGCAAAAAAACCACGTAACAACAAGTTTGGACGTTAAAAATGAGAATCAAACAGTTTTAAATCAAGTCCAAAGTGAAAATATTCAGCGAATAAAAAAAACCCTATCTTGTTGGAAATTAAAAAAAAGCGATTCCGCTATATTTTTTGATGATCACGTCTCCTCGTAGGCTATGAAGAAGATCCCCGATCAGCTAACGATAAATGCCTGCAAGCTTATTGAAAGCTCGCAATGTCCCCATGGATTTAATTTTTTTTGTACATTGACGAATTCTTGTGTGAGATACTTAATTTGTTACACTGTTGATTCTTACCAGTCTGATGTATAGAAAAACCCCCGCTTCATTTTTTAATTTTTTCTTTGAGGTTTTTGCCGCTTTAGGCTGGGTTAATTTTAAATTCCATGTCCACTTTTGAAGTTTCGACTTTCGAAGTGGTTGATTCGCTTAGCCATTTTACTCGAATGGTCTACGGAACTTGAAGTTTTACAGCCACAGTTAGCGACACCTTCCACTCAACACAAATGAGGGCAGTTCTTCTCCAGTCTATTGCTTGTAGGCATAAGGCATCCTTTCTCACGTTGTCAGTTCATTTTTTTCTAAGATCATTGGCACCTCGGGCTCCCTCTAATTCGATACCTTGACCTCGCGGTGCCCTCACCAAAAGCGCCGCCCGAAACAGGGGCATGCAAGCGAGGTAAGACACTTGTGCAGGGGCAGGCAAGCGAGGTAAGCTTCGCGGGGGCGCCAACAGCAAGAAGCTTTGCATGGCTACTTTAGGACTTTCTTTTTTTACTTGAAGTCTGAAATTGTTGGGAAGAAAAGGGCACTCGATTGCTTTCTGTGGCGGTGGGAACTGGGGGCGCACCAAGGAATTGCTCCGGCCCTAACACCGCCCATTGAAGCCAAAGGGGTTTAACAGCACTTGTAATTCTTGGCTGCTGCTGAAAGTTTTCGTACCTGATACACCGCAGGGTACGAATTTTAAGCAAGGGGCGGTGGCTGTGATCTTGCACCGGCAGATTCTACATCTCGCACTCATTTCTGAAACCGTTGGCCGAATCGCTTTGTTATAGATTTGCCTTTTGGGGCACCAACTGGGCTATTGAGCGAAGAAAGCTGTTATTACATTGAAGTTTGGCGCTGCCTTTGTACTTTACATTGTTTTTATCCCTGTCAGTAAATCAAGCTTATTAATATCTGAAGTTGGCCTTCGATTTTAAACTCCAGCTCTCCAACCACCGTGGTGCTGCCAGCGAACCAGCATTTTTCTTCATCTACTGTTTTGTTTCTGAAAATCTTGAGGAACTCTTCGTTAGTCTTCAGTCCTAGATTGATGGCAGCAAGTAGCAAGGGACGCACACAGCATGCTGCTAAACTTCCTCTCTGAATTTCCCATCAAGTGTGCTATCTCTATTGTCGTAGTTCAGTATAGTTTTCTGGGTTGCAAATTTTAAATTCTAATCTTTAATTCCCGTTTTTTCAGCTGTTTCATTTTAATAAAAATCAGCAAACTCCCTTTTCCTCCGGTATAATCTTCTCCATATAATGCAAAATAATCGGTACCATTATACTATCTCCAGAGGAAAAAAATGCTGTCAATTTTTTTCCCAGTAAACAATACATCGGTGTTTTGTCCTCAAGTGAAAGATTTAAGAAGATCAAAAATTTACATGGAAAAAAAGAAAAAAGCACGGTTCATCTAATTCCTCTGCAAGATTTATCTTAAGAAAAAGAAAACAAACGTTCTTTTCACGGTTAGACACCCCATCATTTCTTCCCTTTATTACGTCCAGGAAAAAATCCTGGATTGTTACAATAAGTTTCCCCGTTGGGAATTTATTACTTTTAAGATTAATTTTACCCATCTTTCGATTTATGTACAAGATGCTGTAAATAATAAGCGTAGAGTTTCAGGTTACAAGTCCGGAAACACTAAACTTTTCTTCGTTATCCTCAAGATGGTTCCTTAGGAATTTTTTTTGGGCAATCCAACGAATTCCTCTCAAAGTATTGACTTCAATTTCATTTTTCTTTAAAATTATTTTCCATGAAAACGAAAAAATTCCTTAGCGGAAAAGTGATGCACCCTTATAAAACTCTGACACAGAAGAATGATAATAAATCCTCAAGATGTTGTCATATCCTGGCTAATTTTTTCAAAACTTTTTCCCAGCAGATTTTTCTCCACTTTGTCGACATTATTCTCCTCAATTTGTTTGTCGCCGAAGCTACGGTGTTTGGTGCGGTGGCGGCGGTGTCCCGTTCCCTAATCACTTTTATGATTGACGAATTTCCTTATCTCGAGAATAACAGTCTTGTTTCCCTCTTTCCCCGGTTATTTTTTTTTCTCGTCCAATTAAATCCGCATTAATGACTGGAGGAGGGAGGAAAAAAATTCACGGACACGTAAACTCAGCACCGCATTAAAATCAATGAGAACCACTTAAAAAACTCTCAATCGGATAAAAATCTGGGGTTGTGGAGGGTGAAATTGGTTTGATTTGAATTTCGAAGGACCGTGCTGTGTTCAATCCCCCCCTCTTCTCTCCCCGCCGGGAAGATCCTTTCCTGATAGGGTTATTCGTATTTTACCTTCGATTTTTCCCCCCCGTTTATTTGTTTTGTCGGATTTCATTTCATATTCGGGCTATTTTTATTATTGTGGACAAGCAAAAGAACTTAGGGTAAGTTCCCTAAAAATGAGGCCAAAGTTGCTACGAATGTTTTAATCCTTAGTGTCCCCCTTCTCTGCCTACGTCCCTTCCAGCCAAACTCGAACACATTTTTAGTGCCCAAAAGGGCTTTTTCTTGCCCTCTTAAGCAGGGGCACCGAGAGGGGGGAACCGGGGTAATTAACTTGAGGCTAGTTGTACATTTTGTCCAAGGCCCACGGGCCCCTAGCGAGTTTAGGCCCGTGGGCACGGGCCCCCTTTGCAATTAGGCAAAAATTAAAAAATTTTATTTTGCTAAAATTTTGAGGAACTTTATTTAATTATTTGGGGGACGGGGAGGGCCGTATGACAAAATTTCCCATGGGGCCAGGCAGGACTCTCGGAGGCCTTGCCTTGCTCTTTAGAACAGAGGGCTGTAGTTCCGCAATAATCCCCTTAGCGCACTATCTCCTCTCATTCCTCATCAAGTGTGAGGCCGTTATTTGTGCTTGCAAGAACCATCCACTCAATTTACTCAAAACCTAATATTAAATAAATAAGAAAAATCTTAAGGATCCTACCGTTAAAATAAAATTTTCACTTTAGCAGATTTTAAATTCTACAAAGATCGCATCAACAAAGTAAAGTGCAACAGATGGTTAAATTTTATATTCCCTTCTCAATTTTCCCATGCAGCCAGAAAATAATATTTAAAAAAAAAAAAAATTCCCCTTAAACTGGATGAATAATTTTCAAAGCCTTTCTATCTTTTTTTTTTTATGAAAAAAAAAAATTTCTCTGTAATATCCGATTTATTATAATGGTGCGCATGAATTCCGACACAAACAATTTCCCAACTTTTTATTAACAAAAAATGAAAAAAAAAAAAAACTCCCGAAAATATATATTTTCCCCGCAGGTTTAATCTTTAATTTTTCCATCAAAAAATATATACATCCTTCAGAACAACAACAACAAAACCCCTCGGGCTTAAAAAAATTTTTACAATCTGGCACCTAATAAAATATAGATAGGTAAATTAATTTACAGATAGGTGTCGAAATACGATGAATAATGTATTTGGGTAAAAAAAATTCTCAGTCAGCGATTTCGAAAATAAAAAAAAAAAAGCTCGACGATAACCATTTTAGTTCAATTTCCCCCCCTCCCCCCCACAACTCCTTTCATCCCTCTCTCATCTCTTCCCACGCCAGTTTTTCGTCATGTATCCCATTTCAAAAAAAAAAAAATCTACAGCCAGGACGATGTCGACAAACGACAAACATTTCAAAACCAATTTAATGGTCTTTTAAATAATAAATCAACGTAGGGAAAAAATTCACGTTTGGGTTTTTATACCGCGCGCTTTTTGCTTCATCCCCTAAAAAAAAATAATTAAAATTATTCAGGCACGTAGCTAGAGGATCCTAGTAAACAACAGGATTTCACCTCTTTCGCTTTTCTTTAACTTTCGAAAGTCTTAGGAGCTTCCTTGATCGAAATGGGCCTAGGTTATCAACTTTGGGTCCTCAGGGAAAACTTTTAGGGTAGGGCGTAAGTCCGAATTTAACTACTTTCGACCAACTCTCCTGCCTTCTTCTTCTTTTTGTTAAGAATCTAAAGGGCAATGACAATTGCGCTCCCCCCTCCAATTTTTATGATTACTTACATTGACTGAGTGCTCTCGGCTGTTTAGTGTTTACTCTGAAAAAATCGGATCTCAGGGTCTATGGATATTTCTATCTAAGGCTTACATATTGGGCAGGGGCCACGGTCAATGTTCTTCATCAGGCAACTTCCACAAATTTTAGAACTTTGTCAACAGATTTCAAAATTCTTAAAGTTAAGAAAATTTACCAAAAACTCAATTTGAAATTCAAATTCTAGAAATCCCGTCAAAAACAACGAATGCCCAGGCTAATAATATCATAACTCTGTAAAATTCTTTAATTTCATTGGCTGATTTTTTTAAGCGCGAAAATTCCACCAATGAAAACAAAGATTGTGACGTCATAATAACATTAGGGAGCCTAATAGGGAGTAAACCCTTTGATGAATCTTATTCTGCTACACACGGGGCTGTTATGTTCTTGAATTACCATCGACCATGGTCCCAATAGGAAGCTTATGGGACAGTATGGCAAGGTCCACTTCGAGATCATGGCAGCTCCCGAGTTTAGCAGACGACTCATCGTAGTGTCCGCTCCCTAAATCACATTATTAATTATTGGCGGGCTTTGCAGAATTTTAATTTTAAATCAAATTTTTCGATGCCTAAAACTTCTTTTTTAATAAAATCTTTTCCCTCCGTTTTAAGTTATCGTCACTAGGGAGGTATTCATGGTACTTGGTATGAGTGGTACTCTTTCTCTGGGAAAAAATTTTTTACTACACCAGTAAACTCATTTTTGGTAAAAAATAAAACAAAAAATTAAAATCAATAATATCCCATTTTATTTACATAATGGTAACATATATTAAAGCGATTAATATAATATTGTATAATCTACAACTAATGAAGAAAAATTTGAAGTCTACATTCGTATACATCGTTTCCCACTGGTCCAAAAAAATTTTATTTATTCCTTAATGCAAACGCTATGATCTTCAATTACTTGATCAGGTGCGATCTGTTCTTCATCCTCACTTGCATCGCTTTCTTGTTTAACATAATCCACAACTAACTCTAAACCGATTAAAGCTCTTAAATCTTTGCATTTCTTCCCGTCTTTCCCTTCCTTCCCTTCCTCTTCATCTCCTCCTCCTCCCGCTTTTCCTTCTTTCTCTTCGACTGCTTTATTTTCCTCGGTTTTATCTCGAGGTTTGTAAATGTTTTTTAAATTCGACATGACGTAATGTACGCTTTGCGGGTTTTTTTCCGTGACAATCGGACGTTCGTCAATGGTTTCACTACGAGGTAACGGAACGCTGAAAGCAGAATTGTGCCGGTTTTTGCTTAAAGATGGTTCCAAAACCGGCATGGTTTTCTCGAGGGATTCTTTGGATTCGGATCCATTGTGTAAATTTAACGGAGACGAGGGTAATGCTGATTCGTTGTTTAATTTGTCAGCTGCTAGTTTTCTATCCCAGACGTGAGCTGAAACCTGACGGAAATGTCTTTAAGAAAAAACTTTAAGCGCCATTTATTACATGGCGAAAGAGAATTATAACTAAATGGAAAAATAAAATAGGATAGTTATGCTGAAGTCATGTAAAGATCAGGCCTTGTAGCTGTAAAGTAGTAACAACTGCCCCCCCCCCCCGCCCCCCCAAAAAAAGGTCAGCCTACTGGGGGGACCTTACGTAATTTGAGTTTCTGAGGGTCCCGGAGGCCCAGTCAAGTTGTGGCCTGACAATGTCGTTTATGCCATCATTGCCTTCGTTTTGTACCACTCTTCAAAAACTTGTTAGCCGTCTTTAGCTATGAGAAAAATTTTAAAAAAGAATCAGGTTTCAACTTAATGCTTGTTGGAACCTGACTACGTCCCAACAGACGGAAACTTCCCTGAAATATTGTACCGCTTCCTAATGTATCAGCATGATCACTCAGTTTTTCTAAACGACTCTAAAAAATCTTCCCCGAAATATGGTTCCGCCTCTGCGGCGGCCAAAAAAATTTAGGCCATCATTATAACTCACCCTTAAATCTATGAAGAAATGAAGAGGATCGATCCCATACGGAGGATGAGGCGGATACAACGGCGGATACCAAAGCGGAGGAGTTGGCGGCAAAATTTCGCTACCAACACTACTACTCTCCGTAATCGGATTGCTCGGAATGCTCGAATTCGCTAATTTTTCCGCCGTAAAATTACTACTTCCAAACTCCGTGTTTTGGTGTTTTTTCTCAGCGCTATCACTCTGATATTTTTTACTCGGAATTTTTTCTGCTATTTTTGATTTATCTTCACTTTGTCTCGGCGTCGTCAATTCCAACGGTTTATCACTTGATTCGTATACAATCTGTTTCGGAGGTGTCATTTCCCTCCATGAGCGTTTCCTTTGCCGCCTATGATGAGTCTAAAAAACAAATTTCAAAATGAAAGGGAAAAAAATGAGAAAAGAAAAACGAGGAAGATGTATTAAAAAAAAAAAAACTACCTGCTGAGCTTTTAAATTTTGCCTTTCTGTTTTCGCTTGAACGAAGCTTTTCAACATTTCACTAAAGAAAAATGTCTGAGGTATCAATGGTATATTATAAAGATATGGAGGTGTGGCGGCTAACAAAAGGGAGACTAAATCACCGTTTCGAACATCGCTAGGCTTCGGAGCAACAGCACCTAAAAATATTAAAAAATAATAATTTTCAAAATAAATTCGCAAAAATTTTTTTATTTTTTGTTTTACCATCTTTCGGTTGACTATGAATATTTTTATAATCAGACTCCTCTAAATCCTTCCGACAATTGTAATACATTCTCCCATTTTCAATTTTCGACTCTTCGACCGTTCTACTATTTCCAGGTTCTTTCCCTTCTTCCGCGCCACGAAATTCCATTTTATGGTAATTGAAATTCATTTTCTTTAACAAATTCTTTTTAGCTCAGTGTGGCGTCATTTTTCTAAAAAATAAAGAAGAAAATTTTCAGTAATAATCGTCTTACGATAATGACGATGAAATTGAGTGCGGGTTCTTGACGTAATTAATTCAAGACGTCCATTGTCCGGCCCAAGACGGTAAGCAAACAAAGAGCATCGACAACGGACGGGCGGGACGGAACCGTCTTACATTTATCATATCTTTATTAAATTAACTGTCATGGTAAAGGATTTCTGGATAGGCAAATAGCGGGAGTAAATGTTTAGTTTAAGTGATATATGATTTTCGATGTGACTGCATCCGTGGAAAATCGAATCAATTTAACCAGTCACTTTCCACTAAGTCAAATTTAATGGTAATAGGCGAAATGCTTTTAGCTGGAATAAGAAGATCCTGAAGCTTACTGGTCAGTTTTTCATCACAGATGTGATCAAGTCAGAGAGGATGAAGTGGACCTTCATAATTACAATTGTTGCAGGTATGTTGTGCAATGTTACACAATGTTGCGGAATGTTACACAATGTTGCGCAATGTTACACAATGTTGCGCAATGTTACACAATGTTGCGCAATGTTACGCGATGTTACACAATGTTGCGGCAATGTTACCCTAGGCGAGGCCCGGCAGAGTTATAGAAAGAATATCCAAATTTGGGCTGAACAGACGATTACTTTTTGAATGACACTTCCTCCAGCACACAGAATGATCTCCCGTACATCGGATTAGAAGGCAGAACACTCAAAAACGCTTCTACACAATGGTCCAAACCCTAGTCCCTATTGTGCTTAGTAGCAGAGCACAAGTACCCTCTTGTGGCTGCGAAAATATGGTTCTACTACTAGTGCCTACTGGTAAATATTTCCCTTAAGTCTCCTTTTCGACTACAACAGTAAACCAAAAGATACAAAATCCACTAGCTCTTAAATGTATTCGTCTTTACCAAACGGGACCCCCGCAAATTGTTAACGTCTCACAGGATTACATTTTCCACGTTAGCTTGACAGTATATAAAAAAAAAAAACAAAGGAAAAAAGGAAAATCCTCCTGAGCTTAGATTAACATGCCCGCGAATACCGATTGAATATCTCACCGTTATTTTCACTCATCGATCGAAAAAGTTGAATGTTTTCAAGTGTGCACAATGGTACACGTCTCACTTACATGAAACTCAATGGGAACATTGTTACGCGGACAATAGAAGTTCGGAAACATGATATTCGTAAAGACGTTAATTTTCCGACGGTTCATCGCCATGACGGGAGAGAGAAAGTCGCAGAGAGGGGTGGGGGGAGGGGGGGAGGAAAAGGAAATTTCGAAAATAAAGTTACGGCACTGACATTCACAAAACATCTCAAACCACGACAGCTTTCAAAGAAAACAAGTCCCCTTTGTCGGATCAGAAAATGGTACAATGATTTTCGCTTGACAACGGGCGTTTTGTTTTCGTCGCACGAACGGCGGTT
The DNA here is from genome assembly GCA_023512825.1 of Liposcelis brunnea. Taxonomy (NCBI): domain Eukaryota; kingdom Metazoa; phylum Arthropoda; class Insecta; order Psocodea; family Liposcelididae; genus Liposcelis; species Liposcelis brunnea. The sequence continues at coordinate 10,000,934 of CM042067.1, forward strand.
CCTATCTATTTATCCTTGTCTTCCTAAACAGACGGTTCATCATCTTACATCGCTGCACTTGAGAAACCTCGGATTCACATTATCTTCAACGGGGTGCGAATTTACTATTCAAAGATTTCCAATACTAACAGGAGCTGTTTCACCTCCCCCCCCCCCCCCCCCCCCCGTGTAAATGATGACGATTTATGATGATAGAGGAATTTAAAAAATAAAAGTGAAAATAATTTTGACGACTTTGCTGACGAAATTCGGCCGTATAGTTCAGCAGGCACCTAGGCTTCACCAGTAGATTAAATACCTTAGCATTGTTCTACTAGGACTTGGCAGAAATGACGGAATTAATCACATTGGTGAAACTCAAAAGAAATAATTTTGGTTTTGTTCAAGTAAAGAGTCAGTGATCTGAAAATTGACAACTGACCTCTTGCGGACAATTTGTGCTCATTAAAATTCCCTGAATAGTTTTTTTAAAATGAGATCGCACGATTATTGAGTTTCATAAAACTATTCAAATCAAAGTCTAACTGACGTGAGCCCCTTTAGAAAATCCAGGCTGGCAAAAGGGGGGAGGGGGGCTGAAATTTCATTATGCCACTGGTTTTCTAGTTAACAATATCAATCCTTTATAACAGCAGAGACCATCTGCAATAAATTTTTTTAAGTTTCGCCAGCCAGAATTTAAGACCAAGTGGCACCCTACGACGTCACTTAACATAAGTACAAATCACTCAAATACGACAGCTGAACACTTCACACAAAAATTAGCAATAAAACGCACCGCGTGTTCATATTTCACCCTTTCCTTTTCATAAATGACCTTTAATCAAACCTAATCCTAATCACCCACAACTAAAGTTAGATCAAATTTTAAAGTACCAAGTCGTAAGTACGAAACACCTTTTCCATACAAACACTTTGATGTCGATCAAAAAGGATTTCAAGAAGTTTTCCCTCCCTTCCTCCTCCCGTTCCTTTTTCTTTATCTAGCAATTAAACATTCCCATTTCGAAAATCTTTGAAAAGAAATTGAGCCAGTGTTGAATTAAACGAAAATTGAAGTTTCGGAATAACTCATTTAAAGGATTTTTGATTTAATTAATGTAACAAAACTTTGCATTCTTGTGACGCCATGTTTCCGGTTCCAGTGGAACCGACGAGGAAGGTGGACTCTTTTCTGTAGGGAGAAACAGGAACAGTCGGTCGGAGTCGGGGAATGGGAAGAGGGGGAGGGGGAGAGAAAAAAGGGAGGCATTTCATTTACTGAAAACGCGATGATACGCTGATCATTTCTGTGCCAGGAAAAAAATAATCATGTTTTTGGATTTTGATTTCCAATCGTAATTCTTTTCCAAAAAAAAAAAATTACTTTGTCGAGAGTATTTAAAAAATTTTCAATCATCGGTTTTCAAAATATCTCTTCATGTCAATATTTTTTTCCTGCCCAGTCCTGTAGTCAGAATCAAGATTAAAGGAAAAGGGGCACATTTCCTCTCGAGGTTTTTAATTTAGATAATTTAGCGTTTTTCTTTAAATTATAGACATTTTCATTTTTTTGTAAAAAATTGTCAGGGGGGCAGTGCTCCTCCCTCAGCCAAGAAACTACCTTCCCCATACAAAAAACGGATTTCCTTATTTCCAGTTTCAATAAAAAATATATAAATATAAATGAAAACATTAACATGGTCGTTTGTGAAGTCATTATCTCAAATGTCAATTGTTTTATCGCGATTTAACAATGTAAAAACCTCTTCTGATGATAAAAAGAGGGGGATGATTCCTCCCCGTTTCGCCAACCTTGAAAATTATTTCGCTCTCAAAGATTATCTTGCAAGTGCAATAAAATTTTCTTCGGTTTTATTTTTTTCCCTTTAAGGGCAATGGGGTCGCCGCGCGGTGTGAGTGTACAGCCTGTCAGAAAACATGGAAGATGATGTCATAATCGGGAAGACCGGATTTTTTTAAAAAACGTATTCCCAACCCCTTCCCCCTCTTGAGGAATTGAGAGATCCGCACTTTTACAAGCTGAATGATTTATCAGAATCAATTCGAGGCAACGCCATTCATTTCCGTAAAAAAGGGTTTACAACCGATCGAATTCCGTTATTATGATAGATCGTTGTCATATTAAAGGATTTTACCCCATTCACAATTAGCATGAGTCATTATTGGGAAGGGTTGATCATTGTTTCGGAGGCGTTTTGTTTCTTTTTTTACTACATGGGCACTCGTGTACTTAATAAACGTTGTTCGAGGAATTTGGGGGATTTCAGAGATTTATGAAAAGAAAACTGATTAGAGAATCTAAGAGAAGGGAAAAATTTTAGTTTTAGTTTTTTAGTCCAATCATTAGAGTCAAAAAATTAATTCAATTACGAAATAATTCCGAAGGGAAATTTTTTTCGTTAAAAGGATAGTATTACGCTTCAGAAACATAAAGAAAATAAAAGCAATCAAATCCGAGGGTGCGTTTAAAAATTGCGCACCTTCAAAGGTCAGATTTTTTCACGTCTTCGGCAGTAAGTCAAAATCCCGCAACGGTATCGAGAAATCGTTTCCACCATTGTATTCTACGTAAAATTCTGAAAATTCTGAGAATTCTGCCAGAAAATATTTTGTTCGAATTTTTTCCGATGACGAAAATAAGAATTATTATAGTCGGAAAAAAAATCAAAAAATGGCGAAAATCATGAAAAAACATAAGTTTTTTGTTTTTTTTGCTGCGACACGATTTTCTCTTCGGTATGTGGAAAATCGCTTTGCATATCGTAAACTAGATTCATTTTGGAGTGTAATAGGGGGCACACCGATTTTTTGTCTTCAGTTCGTCCGGCAGATACAGCCCCTCAAAACCGGCAGGAACCATGAAAAACTGATAAAATACCAATTGAAATCGCAAAAATTTGGTTGATTATCATGATATATGATTCCTAAGATCGAATTAATCAAAAAAAAAAAAAAAAAATTTGGGGCAAAGCCCTTATGCCGAGTCTCCACTTGTGAGTTAATCAACAACTTCGATTAATTTCCCTTGTGGATTAACTTTTCTACCGTCTAATTCCTTTTATTTTTTCAATCAACAAACATCTAAAAACACAAAAAATGTTAGGATGAGCAATGCCATTGACTAAAAAAAACCATATTACATTTGGTTTAAAGGTAAATGGACAAGGTAAGTTAATCAAAGTTGTTGATTAACTCACAAGTGGAGACTTAGCATTTGTACTTCGGTCAGGAGTATTGCATCTTATTATAAAAAGAAATTTTGAGGGCAGCGGAGTCGGGCAGAAGGAAAAATCTGGTGGCTCAGAAATTTAAGACCCCTATCTAATTTTGACTTCAGGTTCTTGTTTTGGGCTCCTCCTTCATCTCCTTCTTCTTTTTGGGCCCAGTAGTCAGACTGACACAGCTAGAAGCCGCATTACCCGTTCCCTTGAAATGCAATGCAAGGAAATTTCTCAGCCAATGACATTGAATGTGTCAAATGGCTAGCTTGACGAAAGGTTCACTCATGCCGCACAATCACTGTACTGTGCACAGTACACAACTGTGGGCGCCTGCTAAAAATTTCTGCGCGGGTATAAAAGAAGGGAGAAAAAAAAATCCCGGTCGCCACTGCACTATCATTCCTCTTTTTTATGAACTCATGATCACCTCAATTATTTAACTCTTCTCTGATAGAATCAATAAAACATTTTTTTTGTTTTGTCGTCAACACAATCGTCATCTTTCATCCGGTTTTTCCCCCCGTCTCCTTTTTAATTCGAGAATTAAAAATCCAGGAGGAAGGGGGGAGTAGAAAAACAAGAAAAAGAATTAAAAAACAGATTGTTCTCTCTCCTACGCGAAACCGACGGCCGGACGAAAAAAAAATCTCCCCGAGATAAATTACAATAAAAAAAAAAACACGACTTAATAAGACAAAAGGAAAAGTTTTTAAAAAACTTTCACAAACAAAAGGTACTAAAAATTTTAAGTCTTTCGGATGATAAATTATTAAAAAGCGTAAACGCTACGAAATAAATCGCTTCCTAATACAAAATAGTTCCTTGTTACGCGAAACAAGAGTTTTATGAATTATGAAATACTTAGGGAAAAACTTCGTCAATCCTTTACTTTTTTTTCTCCTTCCTTCTCTTCCTCTCACAGCTTCTAAAATTTTTTTTTAATTACTAGGCTTAAATTAAAAAAAAAAAAAAAAAAAAAAAAAAAAAAAAAAACAGGATTGTGGCTAAGAAAAATTCTTTCTCAAATGTCTTAAAATCCTCATTTACCTCCTACTATTCAAGGTCACAAAACTTTTAATAACCGCAACAATTTCGATAATTAAAAGGCATTCACTGATTACTTATCGCTTAACATAAGTAATGTTAATCCCCTGAGACTCAATAATTTATATATCTTAAAGTAATGAGAAAGCGATAATAACGAATATTAAAAATTTTAAAAAAAGAAAATTTCTTGGGTTTTAATAACGATTCTGGACCGTTTCCTTGTAAGTTGGGAAATTTTTCCCTTTTAAAACGACACACGCATTATAACATGAAATCATATGCAAATACAATTATATCGCACTGACTGTCATGTAACTTCAATTCCGCGTTTAACTTTGTTAAATTTCAGTGTCGGTGTTTGTTATTTTCTACCGCGGGGATAAAAGACCGGATTGGCAAAATGGGGCGAAAAAAAAATTTATTAAAATTTTCAACTGTCGCGATAAGTACACTAGCCGAAGACACAAATCGTTAAAATTCACAAAAAAAAATAATAAATTTCTTTAAAAGAAAAAAAAAATATTTTTAAAGTAATAATTAAGAAAAAATTTTTTTAAAAAATGAGCCTTACCTTAAGAAGGAAGACGGATCACATTGCAAACGATGTTCGCGGAATCTTTATTCTAAATGACGATCAGTTTCACCACTGTATATAGGAATTGTCAGTCAGAACATTCAAATGTGATAATAATCAAGCGCGAAACACGGGGATGATTCCGCTAGGGGGTAGTTTTTCATCGTTGTACATTACCACAACAGCAATTCTTTGTTTTTTCTTTTGGAGTTTTTTCTTATTGGCTATGTTGGAAATTCTTATCTGAAAAATTATTTTTTAATAAAATAAAAAATTTTTGTAAATTTTTTTTAAATAATGGAGTGAAAAGAAGCAATCAACATTGTCCTTAGTATGATAAGAAAATAAAGGCGAAATCTGATTCAAGATTAGCCATTAGGGTGGTGTAAAATAAATCGATTTCTTCCGATTTTGGTTCCCGAGCAAAATTTGTTTCCTTAGACCTTAAAAAGTACCCTGAATTTTTTTGGTCCCAGAAAAAATTTCTAGCTCACGGCCATTTATTAAATTTATGTAAATTCTTCAAAGAAACGTTTTTGAAAAACTGTCTCAGTTCCAAAAAGCAATATAAAAATTTAATATTTTTAAGGTAAGGTAAAAATCCCTTGTTATTTTAGAGTTAGGCACCCCGCCATACAAAATTATTGCTCTGTTCTTACCGGACTACCCCGAATATTTTGAAGTCGCAAACTTGAGTAAAATGGGCCTAAATACAATAGAAAAGACCCCTTAATAACACTTTCCCGAAAATGCAACGCTTACTCCAAAATGGCGGCTTAAAAAGTAATTTTTTAGGGAAAACTGTAACTGTAATTGTTTGTGCCTTGAGATGCAGCCCTTTTGAACGATTTTTATTAAATTAAGCTTACTTGAAGGACCTAACTAGGTACTATCTCAGGCCAAATATCAAATTTTTTCAAGACGCCATTTTGGAAAAAAAATAAAAGTTGATAATTTGATTTGATTTTTTTTCGGGTTTGGACCGGCAGATTTTAAAAAACTAAATATTGGGTGAAAGTACTATTAGAGGACTGTATTTCAGTAAAATTTCGGATTTAAAAAAAATTTCTACAAAAAAAAAGTTTCTGTTGAATTTTTTTTTTTTTGAATTTAGTACTTTAATAGTTTTTGCACGTGACTGACTGGTTATTATGTCTTGAAAACTAATTTAAATATAAAAATAATATTCTTCCCTTACCTTTGACTCAATTAATCTGGAAATAATAATTAAATCCAGTTTCCCAAATCAATTTCCAATTTGGCTTCTTCAAAAAATTTATTAAATTTTATTCTCGCTTCTTTTTCATTTTAAATTTCACTTCCTAAAAATATTACAAGATATTATTTTTTGAAAAACTTTTAACAACTAAAAAAACGATATCTTACCTGTTGTTTACGAACATTTCAAACCCATCGCCGACCCTCATTAACATCCCCAAACCGGCTCAACAGTAAAATACAAAGTATAAAAACTTTCAATTGTTGATATCTGTATAAGCAGAATGAAAACCGGTTGGGGGGGAAAAAGGGAGTGGGGGCTTTGGGGTTTGGGGTGTTTCAGGGTTTTGTGAGCTACGAGAGAACCGATCACGGCAATCTGCGCCTCTTCTCTTGTTCTTCATCCTTTAAATCGACCGTAATCCAAACTATGAAACAATGAGGATCCCGGATTTTTTTAAAATCCCAATGATGCGCCACGTTTAAAAGGCGGAGATCTCCGTTGATGAAACGTTTCCACTCCCGCCTACAAAGGCTGAGCGAGTAACGTACAAATTTGTTTTCCCATAAGGATATTACAGCTTAGGAAAATTCTCAATAATTTTCCATATATTTACCTTTTGTAGTTTGAAATGTGGATTCGTGTTTTCTGAAATCTGATACTCTCCGCTTCTTTAAAAAGAAATGTTTTCGCATGATTTTTTTATGGCGGGACGGGACATTTGTTTTTTATTTTTTTTAAAGCACGCGGGAAGAAAGAACTTTTTTTTAGTCCTGTAACAATGGCTTAAAAACGCAATCATTTTTTTTAGACTTATAAAATAAAATGTATTACACACATTTTTTTATGTTATTGGAAGAAATTCTAGTTTGAAGTTTTACTCGATAGGAAAAGAAGTCTTGCACCTCCACTGCCACCACTTTTTTTTAAAAAGATTGAATACCACACTTTGAACGTTTTTTTACTGCCCTGAAAATTCAGTTCAGGCTAAAAATTTGGTTTGGTTATCGAAAAAGCTTCTTTTAAATTTTTTCGAACAATCCCTTTATAAAATTAATTGATGAAAAAGCAATTAAGGGCGCGAGAACAAGGAACTAAACAGGGTCAATGAGGTTCCCGGTTCTAAAGGATCTTTACAATAACCAGTTCATGATTAGTTACTTCATCAAATGTCAATCGTTCATCGGCTAAATCCTGGGATTATAAACTTTAGCAATGAGTAATGAAGATTCGACAATGTTAAGTTTAACCGTCGATTGTGACAACTTTGAAAGGGGAGTTTGATAGCTCAAGATACTTTTGAAAATTAGGTGAAGACTACCAGCAGAAAAATTAAGCAATTTTTTCTATCAAATTTCACTTTTCCTCTCAGCAAAAAAAGAGTTAAGTCAAACCCTATTTTGCATCCTGTTTCCGGATTAGACTCCTAAATAGGAATGGTCTTTCCATGATGATTTCTTTTGGCCTCGATCCCTTTAATTTTGCTAAAGGGCTTCCAGCTTTACTGCAGAATGGATCACGAGAAATTTAGCTTAGCAAAGCTATAAGTCGTGATTTCAATATTATAAGGTTCTAACTCCACTCAGCAAATAGAATTAGACTTATTATAAGCTAAACATATGATTTTGGTGTCGATTCCCACAGTGCTCCTTAAGAGCATGGACGTTCTCTACCAAAGTTATTAAAGGAGCCAAGTTGCAAAGCAATCTCAATTTCGAAAAATTTAGGGGTCGTTGCGCTCCCTTCCAAAAACGATTCTTGCAAAAAAAAAAAAAAACAGCCAAGTTTTACCTTCAGCCTGTCAAAGTTTGAGATCTAAAAATTAGTCAAATTTTGCAAGACATAATACGCCAAAACTTTCAGCCATTTAACTGATATTCAAAACTTTGCCAAGTTTTTTTGTAACCAAACCCACTATTTGTGCAAAAACTTGGCACCGGGCTTGAGAAATATTAAAATCATAATCAAACCGGCATCATACAACTTTAGCTTAAAGCATAAAACCCCAGAACGAGAAAGAGGTGAGAAATGACTGGGAAAAAAATTCCAGAAACAAGATGATTACTTTAGCAAAAAGAAACATGAATAAGAGGGGCGCGATAGAGGTGGAGGAGGGAAACGAAACGAAGAGGATTCTCTGAGTGAATACATAATGACAACAGAAATCTGGAAAAGCGACAGAGGATGACGATAGACTTATTATTGAATTGAAGAATACGGCTGGCTGAACCACATCCGACTCAGTGCCGGATTGAATCTTCCTCGTGTTTTCGCAAAAACCACAAAAAAATGAAGAGGATAAAAAAAAATTACATAATATTATTAAAAAAAACATTATACCTTCGAAGATATAATTAAAACGTCTGCCTGTCAAGACTTGGATTTGAGATGATAATGGGAGAGGATGAAGGATTTGTAGAGCGAGAAAAGGGGAAGTGCCGAAGGGAGGAAGAGTGAAATCTGCATTGTTAAACACCGTGGAATTATTCACTTCCCTCAAGCCGGTATAACTTTTCACGGGTTTCATGTATTATTTTTTTCTAAATGAGAGAAAGGATCCCTTATCCACTCGTATACTTTTCCCTTCTATAAAAAATTTTTTTTCCATCCAGTTTTTAAAAAATATTAGGATGGAAATGGAGTTTTAAAAAAATGGGATGAACAGTGCAGTGGGAAGATTCACACATTTCAGCATTTTTGGGCTTTGAAGTGTATAATGATTTACTTATACTGTTGTAGGGGCCATTGATGAGGTATCAAACCGAGGGGACACATAACTAAATGATTTTTCAACCTAACCTAACCTAACCAACGCCATTTTTCACCTCGCGAAAACTTTCTTTCAAAATATGTATTCTTTCTAATTCCAATTTAGTCAAACTATTCAATTATGTATTCAAGATAGACAACTTCACCCAGAAGAAGAAATTTTAGCCATTAAGGCGATCCTCTGCTGGCAGGGACCTACGGAATGTGAGTCAATGAATTATAGCACCATGCCACCGCCTCCCCCAAAGACTTATAAACTTATTTTAAATGAAAAAAAAAAAATTATAAATATGTTTCACGTACCTCTTCCATAATTTGGTTTACATACCTTTCGAAAGCTCGTGACAAAAGTTTTCTTGTGATACTAATTATTTCGCACACGGCACAATTAACAGCACAAACAATTTTTCAAAGATTGCATAAAAAATTAAACTGAGCCGAAAAATTAGATTCCGAGTGTAAAATTATTTCGAAACGATTTTAATTTTAGAAACTTGTTTCCAAAAAAAATACTGGAGAAAAAGCTTTTCACAATTATTTTTAAGAATTTCTGCAGTGTTTTGTTTGTTGCTTAAAGACCATTTTCCCATTGCCCAACAACAAACAAAAAGCAGAAAAATTTTTTTTTTTTAAATTTCTCAGTCAGTGGGGCAGCTAGCTCATTTTGTGTCTCACCAACTCAAAATAATAATAAAAAGAGATAGTTACCTGAATTATATACAAAAAAATTTATTTTCTTCTTTTTAAAAGAATTACCGGCGCCGTGATAAGAAGCAGCATCAGCAGGAGCAATCGATGGACATATTCCTCATTATTCAATTGATGACGTCATTCCTTTTCAAACTCATTTGCATTGTTGACGGTCACCGAGAAAATCTCGCGCGAATGTGAAATGGGGAGTTTAACAACCCTTACCCCAAAAACATCCCCCTTGTTCAAAGTCTTGTTTTATTAATTTATACTTGGGAGTTGATTCCGAGAATAATTTTCCATCCGTTTTAAAATTTTTACAATTTTTTTTGTTAACGATAATACTCGACCAGGGGGCTAAAACTGAAAAAAAAAAGCGATTAAAATGGTTCAATGGATGATTCGATTTCAGCTTATCAAAACTGCATATTACCTGTATTTTTTTGTTAATTCCTCGTTAATATTGTAAACTTCGTTTGGTTTGTATATCATCGAGAGTTTGCCTTAATTCCTCGTCCTCAAACCTTCCCTCTAAACTTGGGATTAATGCTTTAGCCTCTTCTGGAGATTCAGGGCAGAGATTAGCAAGGGCTGCTAACTCGAATTTGTGGAGTTTCTTTTGCATTAGTAAACTAAAAATAATCAATAGATTAAACATGAATAAAAGCGAGTATACATTTTTTTGCATTAAAATAAAATTGAACTTACTTTCTAACTGATGAGATCGTTTCTTTGTTTTTAAATTTTCTAAATCTATTGGTATATGTTAGAGTTTTCATAAATACATCGGAAAATTCTTGCTCTTCTTCAGCGCTTTCGTTTTGGGCTTTTCTGTGTTCCAGCAACATATGAACTTCAGATATAATTAAAGTCTCGGCGTTTTCAAATTCTAAAAAAGAGACAAAAAAAATTTTCAAAAAATTATCGGGCTATTTTTATTAGGCACTCCAACTGGCTTTGTAGCACTTTGTTTTGGCAAAAAATATTTTTCTAATTTTTATGCCAAAAAAAAAATTCCAGAATATATATTGATTTAAAAATTTATTTAGAATATTTCCTTTGCCTAATTAAACATTGCTATTACCTGAATTAAGAAATCTGAATAATCAAATTCCTATCCCTTAAAAAATTAAAGAGCTTCCTTGTCTTATTGACATCAATTTTAATCAACTGCCTTGCAGTTGCTAATCTTATCCCATTATTCTTTTTACTTTCATTAATTAACACTTCCTTAAGCGCAAAAAAAGTCAGAGGCACAATTCTTGCATTGGAACACAACTCCTTCTCTTCTTCTGATAATTTTTCATAGCCAGGTAGCAAAACAATATCAAGTGGAGGTGCTGGCCTCCTCGAATTAGTAATAACTGGCTTCACCATCACAGGTTTAACATCCAAATTCAAATATTTCAACGACCCTGCTGGATTTAGTTTCAGCTGCTGCAATGATTTCATCATTTCTTCTCTTGATGCTTTTAAATTTTCATATAATTTACAACTATAAAATCTTGTTAATCCATTTTCTCTAAATGATCTTAACCTCATAAAATATCTTCTTAATTCAGTTTCTCTATCTAATCCTTCTAGTAAAAAATCAAACTTCTCCCCTGATATTAGTTGCATATAAGGAAACAATCTATCGAGCATTATTTTCCCCAATGAATTTTCATATTTATGCAGTGTTATTGGAAATTTCCTTAACAATAACAATCCATGATTTTTAATTATTCTTTTTCTTCTAAAGCGCTCTTTAACTCTTTCATTATAATGCTGAATCATAATAAAATACAACTCTCTGGTTAAATCACAATCAGGGTCATCATCCTCAAGTTCTTCAAAATCCAGATTTGTTATGATTGATTCAGCTGTATTATCAAATTCTATTTCAAAATCTCCTCTTGGTGCATTATAACCTGCAAAATATCTATACTGTTGTGAGCCAACTGGAAATCGAGGAGGCTCTTCACTAACTACTGATGCATTGTATTTATATAAAGGGTTTGTTTGATATGATGTGATTAAGTTGCAGCCAAATGCAGGTAAATCAGTTACGTTATTCTTATTATCAATATATAACTCGTTAAAATGTTTCTCGATTTCAGATCGTGTTTTACTTATTATCCTTTTTGATATATCACTCCAATTCCCATAACCAAATTCTATAACTGCATTTAATAGATCCAATTCTAATTCAGGAGTCCAATCTGATGATGAAAAAATAGGCACATGTCTTCTGTCTATCCGATACTGATGATCACTCCTATGCTGCTGAGTCTCCAAACCAAATGAAAAACACTGAACACATATTTCCAAACATGTACATTCGCAACATTTAATAACAGGTTCCTCTTTCAATTCTTTCTTGCATATTGCACAAGTTATTTGAGTTTTGTTACTAACATCAAACCAGTCTGCCTCAACGTTTACTTCATCTGCAACAAACAAGAAAGAATTAAAAGACTTCCTGTTTCTTGCCATGATTTTAAACACCGGTCATAGATCAACGTAACTAACAGAACCAGGTAAGGTTAAAGTTAAACTTTTAACAAGAAAATCGCTATGTACTTTGGATAAATATCGATTATAGTTACCTTTCGGAAATTGTAAATCGGCCGCATCTTCTTCAAGAACATCTGTGGATGTCCCCGCTGCCATTTTTTAAGTTAAATTTAAAAAAAAAAATCGGCACCAATGATACGAATGTAATCGCAAACAAAGCGTCGTTCTCGTATATTTATCCACGTAGTTTTATCCGCTACGGAAATTTACGGGTATAAATATATTTAAAAATACTTGTTTAGCTTACGCATGGAAATATTTCCAAATTTTTCTCCGTCAAGCATATGATTGCTCAAAATCATTTAGCGGGTGTAATTTGCTGCACGCAAAGTAAACGCGGTAAAATAAGTTTTAAAAGTTAAATGGTTAATTATGGATTACGAGAAAATGCATAAATAATTTTAAATGTGATAATTAAATAAACCATTCGCAGTAAAAAATAAATTTTATTTATGATTTATTTTAAACGATTGACATTAAAATGAATTATACTAGAATATTTACACACCTTTTTTTTTGTTTTCATTTACAAAAATAGGATATAAATTGCTTATAAAAATATAGAGATTTATAAATTAATTAAACAATTTGAATAATTTGTATAACATTAAACATGTCGCTTTTAATAAATTATGAGAAGTAGTTACTTTGTTACAGTAGACAATAATATTCATTTAATTTTTTTAAAATAAGTATTTTCCGACCTAAGTATTAAAGGGTTCTATCTCCATTGTCACGAAAATTATTTTCACTAAATTGAACATTTGCGGAGCTGAAAATGGAGATAAAGCCCTGTGGCATAGAGGTCAAATGTTATTTTGTGGACCATTTTAAGTGGTCTGCCATTGCAAGAGTTAAATAAAACAATTCAAGCAATAATTTTTTTCGAGAAAAAAAAATTTTTAAGCGCTATTAAATGTCGAAAAAAGAATATTAATAACGACACGAAACGCGTAAAAAAAGCTACAAGGTTTTTGTATCTTATAAGATCCTGGTTAGTACTGGTTTCGCAGGTTCCTTGTCGGTCTGAAATCCCACATCACTGGAAAAACATGTGCTGCTACAAGCTGCCCTACATTAAAATTAAATGATTTTTTTTTTATTTTATTTACTCGGTTAATTAATCCGTAAAATATTTTTTATTGATTATTCTAGTTAATGAATGTATGAGTATTGGGGTATAATGAAATACTGTTCCAGTTATCGATTTTAAAATGATATAAAAACACGTGGCTGCAGACAAATTAAGTCATTAAAGGCAATGTTTTATTAGCAAGATTTTAATTGTCGGGCCTCAGAGGTAAACTAACGAATTTGACAATGGTCAAGGGACCGTTTCTTCGGGAAATCAAAGTGCAGCGGCCATCTTGAACTTTCGGATTCAATGTTTTATCTCTTTCGTATAAATTTAAAAGCGAAAGAGGATGTTATAACCTGATTTAGATGAGTTTATGGTTTAATACCAGGAAAATCTCTTCATTCTAAACAAGAATAGCGCTGCAGTCAGCGCTCAAAGAGAAGAGAGTTTGATAGCGAATAGAAATGGCTGACTCGAAACTACGGCAGTAGAGTCAGAGTTGCCCCTCACGTCTTTACAGAAGCGGCTAGAGGGATTAGATAAAGAAGTTACTATGCAACTTTTAGTTGCTTAATTAAAAATTTAGATTGCTTCACGTACATTACTAAGGCACACAGACAATAGAAAACTTGCCGCCAGTCTAATCCAGCTGGCTGATAGTTCATCGTAAGACACTAGAGATGGCAAAATTTTTTCAACAATGTAGACTGCTCAAAAATGAGATTCACGCTTTTTGGTCAAATAAAAATTCTTGAGAATCGAGGTTCTTAATTTTTCCGGACAAAGGTAAAAATTATCTAAAACAATCAGGTTACAAGTTGAGAAAAAATCAGATAATTTTGGTCTATGAAAAACTAAGCCCATCATAGCACTTAATAGCACTTTTTCGCATGGACCACGCCAAAAGAGGGCTAGGTACCGGAACCAGGACCAGGTGCACCACCCTAACTAGAAAAAGTTTTGCCCCCAAAGAAGAAGAAATTATAAAGCATTAATATCTTGATACTTTTGTTCAAATTTATGAATAGACTTGAAAAATTTTTCGAACTCCGGTTTAGTCTGCAAAACTTTGGAAATGTGAAAATCTCTGGGTGGTCCACCCTTGGCTTCTGGAGCCGACTCTGCTTTCTCGCGTATTCCCTTCTTGACATAATAATTTTATTACAATTTTATGTGATCATTTATTACAAAAAATAATTTTTATTTCAAAGAAATTAATTCTCTTTCTCAGTTCCGTTAGTTTTTTCATCAGTTTCATTCTTTTTCTCAATTTTTGATACCCAATCTAATATTTTCTGGGAAAAAGTTTCTAAAAATTTTATTGGCAACATAAAAGCAAAAATTTAGCTCTCGTCAAAGAAACTAAGGCAGTTCGAGAGAAATAATTTATCAAAACATTAAAACTTCTTCTGTCTCCGTCATTATATTTTAAAAATTAGCGACAAATACGAGGTATTTAATTACTTGATTAATTAATAATTTAATAATTTTTTCCTTTAAATTTTTCGGATTTAAATCATTCTAAAAAGAATCGACTAACATTTTAACAAAATAAATAATTTGACTATTTAATTTACTAATGAAAGTTCCGAAAATTCATCAAAATCGACATCTTACGAACAAGCGCATTCGATGATTTTCGTATTCTCCCAAACCGACACCTTTAACTTCGACGGATCATCTTCATCCGGATGAAGAATTTCCAATTCCTCCATTTTCGACGGAGCGCAACACGGTTTCGGTATCCTCTTATCCATATGATTTAATAAATATTGAAGCGTCGAATGGCGACTAGCCGGATTCCACGTTTTCGGGCACCTTCCAGCACATATCCCAGCGTCGAACTTCCTAGGTTGAATAACAAATTTGTAACCAGGCAAATCAGCAAAAACGACTTCCATGGGATGTCTTCCACATTTCCCCGGGTACCTTCTCCTCTTCCTATTTTCAGGTGCCCG
Organism: Liposcelis brunnea; assembly: GCA_023512825.1. Lineage (NCBI taxonomy): Eukaryota > Metazoa > Arthropoda > Insecta > Psocodea > Liposcelididae > Liposcelis > Liposcelis brunnea. The sequence goes on from CM042067.1 coordinate 10,016,049, forward strand.
CCTGTACCTTAACCTACTCTTCACGTTAACTATCACGTTTAAATATGGATCGGTTAATACGAGATTCCGTTCTTCACATTCTTCACATTTAATTAAAACTTTTAACTCCGGATCTTCGGTAACGCTAAAACCATCAGTCAAGTCGACACTTATCCACTTTGGTAAACAATCGTCCGCTTCGATTTCTTCTTTTTTTAATAATACGTTATCGTTCGCTTTAACTATTTCTAATTTAACTCGTTGCTTCTCTGTGGCACAAAATTTAGGAACTATTAATAATCGAATGGAAGTTTCTTCTACTTCGACGATGCTGTTGTTGTTGCTTTCGCTCGGAATGTAGATATCATATTTTAATATTTCATTTCCTATCCCGGCATCTTCGGTCCGTGAATTTTCCAGACCTGAAAATAGAAAAGGGGGAAATTAATATACAGATTATAAAAAAATGACAGGATGAAGCCGGTTTAGTCTAGTTAACTAGATGATTAGGTTGAATAACTGCGCAGCAGTTTCAAATATACAACGTCGCCATCTTATTATAAGGGATTTCCGCAAGGATATTAAGGACAAAAGATTGAACAGAGTTTGTGTGTTTTCTCCCTATTTAAAATTTAACGTATTCCTGGAATTTCCAATTGGGACTAAACGTAACGAATTAGAATTAAGTGTGAATTGGCTAAATTTGTAATTATTTAATAATTTAAGATCAGTTTTGCACAGTTTAACGCAGCAAAACATAATAATTAAGTCTCAAGTCCGAATTTGAAAAATTTAAAGATAATAGATTTTAATGGCGCAAGTAAAATGGCCAATTTAAAAAATTTGGAGTCAGAGGCTCGTGCTTTATGGATATTAATTTGAAAGATAATGTTGGGTTGACTCAGAATTATGGCACTTGGCTTGAGTACATGGGGCAGGAGATATGGGATAGCTGTGAGACATTCAGCGGTAAAACCCAAGTATTTAGGCTAAGCAAGTGGTAACAGGCCTAGTACAGCCATTCTAATTTGTCTTTTGAATGCGGCGTTATAACAATAGGTCCCGCCACAGGAACAATAGGTATCTTGCAAGAAAAGACATAGGGGCTGAGATAAGTGAGGGAAAAATCTCACCAGCCAACTTCTCATCACTGCTGTGATTAAGTCGTTGGAGGCTACAGTGTACATGTTGCACGTGTACTACTAAAGAAGACTATCAGGAAGGTTCTTGATGACCGTCCAACAATTTAGAACTTTGGGGAGGGAACGGTAACATCTCAATGGATGTAGGTCGTGTCAGGATGCCGGCACGGAGGTGCCGGCCATGCGAATCGTCTGTAATGTGGTACAAGAGCTTCAAGCCTTGTAATGCCACGATAAATAATACGGAACCAGAGGTGCCATCTTCTGCAGCTCGTAATGATGGAGGATACAGGACAGTGGCGTAACAATGCCAGGAGATGAGGCCACCCCGCAGAAAGTTTTACTCGAGGTTCCTTCCTCCATTTTTTTACTGCTTTTTATCTAGTGCAAAATTACTTTTTTACTAAAATGCCATCAGAGACCTTTTTGACCCCAGGCTACCCCTGACCGCGGGGGCCACGGGGTTGCTTGCTACGCCACTAGTGCGGATTAGTTCGAGTTATAAAGAGAAATCGACCTTTAGATTCACGGGTGTGAGTAGGGCACACTTTCCACTAAGCCATGGCTTAGTGGAAAGTCATCTCTTAAGAGATGACTTCAGTGGTTTAAGTGTCTTTTTGCTTCCTGCAGCCCTACCTCATACCTCCTCAAGGAATTTAAGACTAGTATTAATCAGTGACCGAACATGAATACTGTTAAAATCAAAATCGGGAGTCACTAATTCATCGGCTGCTAATTTTTCAGCACATTTGGCGGGTAATCAGGCCCTAGATCAAAAAAATTTAAGTTTCAGAAATAAAAATTTGTGTACCAAACCTTGTAAAAGAATCTAAAGCATTAATTTTACCATTTTAAATGGCCTTTTTACTTTTAACAAGAAAGAACCACCCCAATACAAGAAAGGGGCTCTTCAATTAATAAGATGCACTCCTAGTACCGTTTTATTAATGTCTCGAATATAATGACAACAACGTTTCCATTGTCAAAAAGTCACTGATATCGACGACTCTTTAATAGCTTTTCTCTGTTTCCTCTTCCAAAAAAAAATAAATTGTGTAATTTTTTATTAAATTCTCACCTGAATGTGTAAATCTGTACAATTTCTTCCTAACAATATTTTCTTCATCATAATTCAACGTTGAGTTCAGTCTTCGTCTTTGGTTCTGTTCAAGTAGATCAAAATATTCCCTGTGTTTGGTTTCAAATTCGCTTTGACTAATATTTAACTGCAAAAAAAAATAATAAAATAAAATAAAATAAAATAAAGTTAACATTTTTTTGTGGGGATAAAAACGAACGTGTCGCAATTAATACCCGAGAGATTTTGTATAAAAGTCAACTTTACCTGTGCGATACTCGGTACTCTCGACATGTTTAGATCCTTTAAAATATCGAATTGAATATCTTCAGCCTCGAGGGACATGACGCCGATAAATGGTATTAGAACAAGGGTTAATTCAATCAAGATCAAACGACATCTAAGAACGACTCCAGGGGATTTTAAGACATCTTTTCCCATATCCGGACATTGGTACACTGATTGCGACAATCCATTTAACTAACGTGCTATCTCTTATCTCGGGTGCAACTTTGAGTTACTGTTCATCTGTAAAAAAAAAAATTCTTTTATTTAAAAAAACTATTAGGCGTGGTGGGCTCTGTTTAGCGGCATAAAAAATTTTTTCTTAAGGTGTTTATCAAAATGTTGTAAATGATAACTTATAGTGGTTCACAGAGCATAGTTCACGATGTAATATCAATAGTTATAGCAATAAACTGTTTTTTTATTTTTTCCTAATTGGTATGCTAATTTAACGAGGCATTACTTTACATTTTCGGGCATTATTTATAGAGTAGTTTCCTTGAACTCAGAGAGTCGTTTCTGCTTTTAAAAAATTTAGAAGAAAACAGAAGAAATTAATAGATCCAATATTTATTGGGGCGAAATTTAGTCTATGATCTTTTCGGCAGAGAATGAAAACTTCTTTGAGAAAGATGAAATTAGAAGCATCAGCTAACTTTTTAACGAGGAAGTAAAGGAGAAAAGATTAAAATTTTTTACATAAAAAAAAGCTTTAGATTCAAAAAAATGGTGGCTACGATAAATCATAAAAAGAGGCTTTGATTTTTTGAAAATTTTAGTTGCAAGTAGAGCGTAAAATTCTTTTTTATGAAGGAATTTTCCAAGAAATTTTTCTTAAGCTGTTCATTGTCTTCAAGTTTTAAAACTCGAAACTTTTATAGGCCAATGTTGTAATTAAATAGAGATCTAGTAAAAAAGCCTAAAGGAAGCACCTGTTTCGATTTTTCAATGCAGATATTTTCATCATATCAGCCTAGTTTTTTTTAATCATAGATGGTGAAATAAATTGTATGGTTTCCCGAGAAAAAATGTTGCGGTTGTGAAATTTTTTTAAGAACACATCATGAACTCCTTATAAGAACAGACGGCGAATTTGAAACTTGACAGGCAAAATTTTTCAACTGAGTTTTAAGCCCAAAAAATTGATTTTCTTCTTCTGAACTTTAGACAAGATAAAATCTAATAGGTCTTGCAAGTTTTTTCAAAATCCACATTATGCGATTCTTTGAATTTAAAAGTTTTTTTCGGCTTCTTGTGGTTACTTTTAATTTTTTCAGCCAAAATTATTTTGAAACACAAGAAAGAAAAAAAAATGATGGGAACCTGCACAGTTATAGCGCTGGTTCCTCGTGTACAAAGCTTCTCGCTGCGAGGAGGAGGAGAATGGGGTGGGGCTAAAGGGCAAAGCTTTTTAGATCAAACGAAATTAAAAATTTTGAAGTTTCAATCAGCGAAAGATCTCACAACTTTGGCTATACTTTCTAATGTAACAAATTTTTCGGTTCGAAATACATTTTGCGATTTGGAGTCTTTGCAGTTCAATATCTGTGAAATTTTATTCAAAACTTTATCAAAAACTTGTTCTGCTGGGATCATCATTTTCTGTTAAAAATAATAAAAATAATGTAATAGCCTCAAAAAAATTTAAATCCATGAATTTTGGGAATTCCTCAAATTTTATTGGAGTTAAGGTAAATGCACCTATTCCTGACCCTGCTCCTATTCCTGATCCGTCGGGAAATAAAGCTCCAAAATAAGGCCCATAGCAGGTTTTGAAAATCGGTAATTGCTCTTAAAGTTGCATTAACAAGTGTAAATTAAATCCCATTTATTAGATTGGCCTCACCGCTCATGTTTCGGAAAGAAAAAAATATTTAGTTAGTGAAGGTGGGAGTGGGATAGGATTTTGGCAATTTCCTTAATATTTCTCGTAAGCGAATCTGTTTGAAAAATAGGGTATAAAAAAATAACCCTTTCATATTTTTTGGTGTTTTTTGTACCAAAAGGTTTAGTATGAAGTACTTAATCACATACATAACAATCATAAGCTTGTTGCCCCTCTAACCTTTATTTCGGGGGGCGATCAGTAATAGGAGCATATTTTTTTACGTGTACCTATTCCTGACCCGCTCATCAGGAATAGGGACAACCAGCAATATTTGATGTACCTAATCCTGATTATCGGTTTTCGTGGCTCTAAAAGAAAAAATAATGCAAAAAATAATAAAAAGCGGCTTTTAAAGGTTTTTAATATTGATTGTAGTCTATTTTAATGATCACAGTAGTTGGGAATCAGTGCTCAGTAAATACATGGAGATTTACTGCTAAAAACAAGTTAATGTTCTAGTAATGCTTCTAATTAAGCTTTCAGCCTTCTTTTTGTCTTCTGTTGCAATCAAAATAGATACTAAAAAATTACAGGCAAGCCTGTACATTTTTGGCATCAACTACTTTTTTTTTTACATTGTAGCACAAAGGTGAGAAACTGTTCCTTCAACTGCTTTAAAGATAAGTTGAGGCAAATATTGTCACGGACAGACAGACTGACACAAAGGACAGAGAGAAATATTGAATAATTATTGAGAGCGATTCGGGAAAATGAGAAAAAACAATCTCGAAATTCGTAAAAACGAAAAAGTTTAAGTTTTTTGCAAAATAAAGCTTTAACGCTGCAAATTTTACGACAATACTGAAGCAAAAGCCTGAAAAACCAAGAAAACAACCAGCTGAATCCATTAAAAATAATTTCCAAGCCAAACAATATTAATAAAAAAAAATAAAATAAAATTTTTGAATGGATCAGGAATAGGAGCATCAAGGGTCACTAATAGGAACATCGACTTTTTTGCGGATCAGGAATAGGTGCATCTGACCACTTTTTTCAAAAATTCGAAAAAAATATTTCTCTTCTTTAATTGATCAAAATTGACCTTAGAAGTTCTTAAGGACATATTAATACATGTTTTAAGCATTATTGGAAAAAAATTTCTACTATCGTTTCTTTGTTATGGAGAATTCTTTGAAAAAATTTTGTTAAAGGGTCAGGAATTGGTGCGTCTACCTTATAGAAGACTTTTTCAAAATTTTTAAATACGATTCAAAAGCTATAAAAAATAATTCGATTCAGCCAAATTTGCTCTGAAAGCAATTTTGTTAATTTTTGATGGAATAAAACTACAAATTCCAATAATTCAGATTCATCCAAAATAACTCATTCATAGAAATTAATTAATTTTTATTTAATTAACGTGCATGTGCACGAGCTTTTTCATAAATTAGGTTTTTTACTTTTTTTTTTTTACTAATGATGCAATCGACTTTTATCAGATGTTATGTCACAACTCTAACGGTTCTATTTCATTCATTAAAATATGTGCACCTCACTTAAAAAATTTCACAATGCAAAGGGGGTTTTCCATTTCTTTGCCAAATTTCAATTTTTTTTAATATTCTTTCCACTACAAAAATTTTTGAATCGCTAAGAAAAGCTGCTGATGTTCTAAAAAAAATTCAACCCTTCAAAATTTTCAAACTTCAAGATTTTAAATTTTAAATTAAAATTTTTAAATGTAAACGACAATCTCAAAATTTTACAGTGACCACATGGACCTAGTCTAAGTATCTAATCTCAGAAATTCTAAATCCCTAACCTCGTCAATTTAAAAAAAAACCGAATAAAAAAATAAAACTTACCTATTTTTTGCAATCCAGTTGTTGAAAATCAAAAATCCAAAAATCGGGAAAAATTCAGTCTCTTTTAAAAAAAAAAAACCACAAACTAATCCAATTCAAACCGAACAAAAAATAAATAAAAATGATCAAATTTCCATTAAACAACACCGCGTGGTTTGTTTGTTATCAATTATCACTTAACGACAACTTGAGTTCACACTATACAGCAGAAAATTTTTTTTCCCCAAAAAATATTTTATTTAAAAAAAATTTTTTTTCGCACTTTTTAGTTTGAACCGGCCGGTAAAAACTACTCAAATCGAATGCACACACACAAAAAAAAAGTAAAATAAACTCACGAAATAAATCACTATGTATGAAAATAATCTATTTTTAGTGTACCCGCGTGCCACCGCGAAGTGTCCATTCATTTGAAGCCGGGTTAATATGACGTACCACTAGCACACGGTCTATCAAAGCCGAGTCCAAAGCGTACTAGTCAACTTTCAACTATAAACAATAGATTACACTACTTTTTAAAGTAAAACTCTTATCTGAATCAGTGGCGGCTCGTCCGACTTAAAAACTCGCGCCCCCGAACCCGTCAATTTAAAATATTATTTTAAATTCCGGAAAGATCCGAAAACTGATCCCGGCTAAAAATTTCTATTAAAATTTCACCGAGAAAAAGTTTAGAGATGTCGATCGCGCCTCGAGGGAGATCGAATTGAGAAGATGATGCGAGACGCGACTGATATCATGTCAAAAGATTACTGTGATAATTTTGAGCCAATCATAATGCTTACATTCTCGGAAAAAAATTATAGTCGAGTTTTTTAAGAGGGTTTTAATGCTTAGCTTACCTTAAGTTCTTGGTACGATTGTACCTGCTCGGTTATGTATCTATTGTGTAATTATTTAGTTGACTATTTCTTAGAGAGCAATTGTCCGTATGAGTTAATATTATTTTTCTTGATTAATATGGTAACTGTCGCGTGACGCAGTGCCCAGTTCCGTTCTCGGGAATCATTTCATTCACCGGGGAATTTTTTCCTTCCTAATTATATTTCTTTTCTCGGGTTTACTACTGAGATTTCGATCCGAAGAAATGGCAGCATCACTAGAAGAAAAAAAAAACCGAATGAAAATAAAAAATGGATTTAATTAAAATACAATTGCACGGAAATAAAAATATTAAAATTTTAAAAAAAATGCCTAATTTTTTTTTTTTTTGTTCAACTGGAATATTCCAGTTAGGATCAAGATCCGCTTGCTAAATATTATGCTGAATTAATGTTGCAAAAATTTAATGTATGGGTGGTTATTTACCTCACAAAAAATTTTCCGTTTATTTATGATTTGCGAGCATTTCGCTGGCGTTAATGCTTAAAAAATAAAAAAAAAGGACTGATTTGATTGCTTTGCTCTCAAACATAAAATCGATTTCTGGATCAATTTTTTTAAAACTGTGAGGACAAAAAAATTTCTTGCTGATCTCCAGAACTTTTCCAGATTAAAAAATATTCCAATGGAAGCGTGAACTTTTAAAACATTTTTTAGAACTTTATTTTTTGAGATTCCCCAAAAATTTTCAAGATTTTTTTTGGGAAAATTTTGAGTCTTTCGACTTATTTTTAAAAATTTCGAGAAATTTTTCTAAATTTTTAAAGCTTTTCCCAAAAAAAAAAAAAAAAAGTATTAAGATGTTTTCCAAATTTTGAGAAACATTTGATTTTTCTAAAAAAGAATTATTGAAAATCTCCGAAATCCTAAATCTTGATATTAGGGACTCATCGTCTCTAGAATTTGAAATTTCCCTAGAAAAACGAAAATTTTAGTCAGTAGGCACAAAACATTTTCCTAACTTTTCTATTTGCAGAAGTTTGAAGAAGAATGGATTGAAAATTATTGATCAAAAAACCGATTGATCGAATAAACTAACGAAATCAGAATCAGACAATACTAGCCGGCGTTTCTTTCACTCAAAAGCATAGTAGAATAATTAAATCTCCAAATTCAAAAGAAAGAAAGAAAGAAAGAAAAATAAATAAATAAACAAGTCGGAAACATTTATAATGGAGAAAGACAAGACTGTTAAAATAACTAAATCATAATAATCATAAAGTATAAAAGAGATCCACGCATACGCATCAGCACGCATAAGAATTCCAGAGTTTCCGAAAATAAAAATGTTTTGATGTTTTTTTTTACTCTCGGATGTTTTTATGTCTTCGTTTGGAATATCAAGACAACCGACCTTTTTCTTTGAAGTAAAAAATTAATAAAGCCATCTTTTTTGGGATTGTCAGTGGATTGTTTGAACCTGATTTTTATGAATACCTGAAACCAATGGTCGCACTCTTTGGAAAGAGAAAGAAAATTATGACTTTAATTGAAGACCTTAGAAAAATTTCTTTGAAATAAATTAAATAGAAAGTTGGCACATTTCAAGCACACCTAGTTTCTCGGAAATTCAGGCTGGTCAATAATACACATTTTTTTTTATAAATTGACCTAAATAACTAAGAATGTTCTAATAGAAACGCACAACGTCGACAAAATGCTATTTCCAATAACTAGTGACAAAGAAACTTTTCACTAAAAATCTTGCATTTTTCGCTACTACTTGCCAATGTCGATCAAATAAATTTTATCAAAAATTATAAGCCTACTCTTATAATGATAAATAAGTTTGATCGGAAATCAAGAAAGATAAACTAGTTACGTGTATGAAGTCATGTGCTGTAGATTGTCAAAAAATGCAGACAGGTTGTCAGTATAATCAAATATGTTCTTAATTTAATTTTTAGTGCAAGCACAAACTTGTTTGACTAGAATTATGGAATTACAATACTCAGATAAAAGTTCTTGTTGGCAGGTTCACTAGCTAAATAATTAGGCATTGGCACCTAAATCGTCATGGAAAATATCGGGCCACAAAGTTTACCTCTAGCAGTGCATTTGCCAGAGAATCATAAAAAAGAGGCAAACGGGTAATAACGTAGCATTGTCAAGAGAAGCGGGAGGGGGCAGAATGATTTTTTAAAGTATCTTCCAATTTTTTCCAGCTTGCTATTATTACATGACTGATTCATTACTTCAGTGGTCTTTCACCAAGTGTGGGGGCTGCAGTGTTAAACGCCACTGCCCCTAGATCAGAATATGCATCTCTTTTATCTTCCTCTTTAAACCTATTTCTATAGGCAATGTGCTCGTGACGTATCTCGTGACGTCACGAGTCTAAAAGCTATATTTAGCTTATATATTCGAGACCTCAAGTTGATATTGCATAACCTGCGCCTTATTTCGCTTCTGCATAAGCTAAGAATAGGTGATTGTCCTCAAATTGATATTGCCTATCCAGTCGGAGGAAGGAGCGCGACATAGCCTATCCACTCCAGAATGTAGGCCTCTCTTACTATACTCTCTTTCTCTTGGAGCTCTCTGGATCTATCGGAATTCTACTAATTCTTGGTTTGCCATTTCTCCGGGGCTTATTAACATTTCTCTGATCGTGCTAAAAAGTTGAGCACAGAAGACAAATCTACAAAAATAATGATAAACTAACTAACTATGACCTGTACAGGGCTTAAAGCCTTACTGCAGCATCACATGTAGTAAGCCAGGCGATCCTGTCCTGGCATGACTTATTCCTCCAGTAAGAAACTCCAAGCCGGCATCCTTCGACACGTTACCTCCCATCCAAGCCAGGGCCTGCCGAGGTCTGGGACTTGTAGGTCTTCCGTTAAAGACCTGACGCAACATGTTCTGCCCAACTGAGCTTAGACGATTTAACCACTCCTGTGATCAACGGTTGACCAGCGAGCCTCCGGACTTCCTCATACGATCCGTAAGCGGATCCCGTCTAGGTCCAAGAATCCGACTGAAGACCTTGTTCTTTAATGTCAGCAGCTTCCTTTGCGCACGGACGGTCAGGTACCAGGTTTTGCGGCAGTAAGTGACAATAGGACGAAGAACGGCGTTATAAAAAATGGAGCTTCGAATTGCGTCTGGTGGAAGAACTTCAAACCAAGAGTAATACGAGAAATCGTTTCCATTTTTCCAACGTCTAAAAAGCTTAAGGGAAAGAATTCCAACCCACCTCAGGAATTATTTGGTCTGCAACCGGAGATTTATTGACCGATCCGCATCGGATTCTCGAAAGATGGAAGGAGCTGTTAAACGTCACTCTACCGGCAAAATGATGATAGGATATCCAAAAAAAAAAAAAAAAAAAAAACATGCCAAAAGAAAGACTGACGAAAAAAAAGACCCTAAAAATGACAGTCAACTCGGAAAATTCAAAACTTCAGGTAATTAAATTCCGGAACGAAAAGCTAACGCTATTGCTCTCATTGTGTTCGCATCGCACTTAGGGATTTACCAACCTCAAGGTTGGTGCAAGCAGTCAAGTAGGATTTCTACAATCATTTTACACCGCACGTATACTTTGAATACCATTATGTCAACTTTATTTTTACAATTTCTCGCTAATGTAACAATTTTCCATTGAATATGTCTCTCGGAAAAGTTTATCAACCTTGACCCTCCAGTCATACAAAAAAATAACAGATCCAGATGACTATGACGTTTAATATACATCATGTCGTTCGTGTGATATAATTTTTCTGTTTCCGTTATTATGATTCATCATATTTTTCTTTAATTTCCGGTTCTGGTTATAGAAAACTTTTTTGTTACCGGCTGGTTTTCACACCGGTTGTTGACTCATCGAGTGACGTCACGACTATTCAATACCTTCTGACTCAGATGGTGATCCTCACCGTCGGGGGGCGCAACACACACACACACACAAAGACACAAAACTACTATAATGATCTAATTAGGTGGCAAAAGGTCAATCGAATTCAGCTAAAACTTGTCCGCCTTCGCCGTCATCATTCCTAACTGGAGAGTTATAGACAACGGAATTTATTTTTTAAAAAAGGAGGCGGTTTACTAATAAAACGGTGGAAATACTTAACCAGACGTACGAAGAATTTTGCAAAACGTGTAAAGCATCAAAATAAACATTAAAATGATAACATAGGGCATCATTATTTCGATGGAATGCAAGTTAATAAAAACGAAATAACGGATCAATTGTTTAAATTAAAAGATCATAAAGCGGGATGATGAAAAGAAATAAAGAAAATCAAAAAGAGGACTGAATAGCCGCAGGAATGTCAGCAGGAGGATTACTCATACGGAATTTCAACAGAAAAACAGATTTTCGTGAATCATTTGTTTTTCTTCAAAGCTGCATGCAAGGAGGAATCTCCAGGCTAAAGATTCTTGGGCTAAAAATTAATGTGTTGGGACATTGTAAATAGCTTTGTTTGTTTACGGAGCTTAAAAATGCAGAGGCTTGGCCATGCAGCCCTCTCAGAAGATAACTGCTTCAAAAAAGTCTCTGCCGTCAGCTGCTCAGCCTATCTGCACTTTTCGGCCTAAATGGCTTCAACAACTATAAGCTCAGATTTTCAAAAGCACTGAAAAACTTACTTGGCCACCCAAGCTGGCCCAGTCTCAGCCAGTTTTAAAAACTCGAATTGGCCGTAACATCGCCTTAGTGCCGGCCTCTAAAAGGCTTTATGCTTCTAGCAATCTGGGCAAAAAAACTAATTCAAGCCTTTTACTGACATTTTTCAAGGAAAAATTAAAGGCTGCCTTGGTCTCAATAAAGGAGGATATCCTTTTGAGGGCGAATGATGATTCTTTGAAAGGATCGGCGGACAGGCAGTTGTTTTTTACAAGTTTTATTGACGTAAATTGACATATACAAGGATACTTAGAAAATCCAGTCATAAAAATATAAGTAACTGCGTAAGAATAATTAAATGAAGAAATTACATCCAAAAAAAATTATACGGGAAAACGTAAGGAAATATAAACGTTACATAATTTTAAGATGTTCAAGAAAGATATATGTGTTTCATTGCTTTGAGGGAATGTTCCGTACGTGGGTAACGCACTCGAATAAAAATATTTTTTCATAAATTATGCCCTGATCTTGAAACTAAAATAAATAGGTGAACAAGTAAGTTAAGTTTTTAAAAAAAACGTAATGGATTGTTTGCCAAACCAGGTAAGGTACGTTTTTTTCAAAAGTTGCTACGTTATAACCATTGAGGATCAGCTCGACTCATCGACTTTTAATTTCTCTTTTCCTCTCTCGGGTGGCTCTACAGGACCTGAAGTTTTACTGCAGCAGTTAGCACCGCCTTCCATTAGTTCCATTGGGCGCGATTGAGGGCCACTTTTTCCTAATTTATTCCTATGGGTAGGGCACCCTTTATGTTGTAGTTCGCTTACTGTTTCCTTAGCATTCACCTTTCCGTTTATCGCCATGACGATGGATCTCTTTTTTGGTGCCAGAACATGTCAGAGTATAACCAGAAACAGTTGGTTCAATTTTCTTTCTGCACTCACCACCTTCCCAGAAAAGCCGATAAATAAGAAAAGAGAAGGGCTATCACCATGGCCCTTCGATCCTTGAATGCAGCCACCCGGATCAGGGAAGTGGAATCTAAGCCAAACCAATCCCTTAAATTGAGCCATGAGGTTTTACTTCTGCCTAATCAACGCTACCCCTCAATCTTCCCATGCATTATTAGGTGCACTAGTATTTTTCATCTCAAAAGAAACAGCCAAAATATTCAAGCTTCAGTCGTTTTCACACAGATCCATCTCCTCGCCCTCTTGATTTACCAAAAGGGCAGTGCCTCTCTAGTCAGGGGCGCTCCAGCTGTTGTCCTGCCCGCTGAAGTCTACAATCCTTGATCACACTATTCCAGGTCAAGAAACTCTTTTTCCAAAAGCGTCCTCACTAAATTGCCAATTTTTATTTCCTAGTTCGGTCAATGAGGGCGCTGCTATCTTTGAGAGAGGCGAAGGTTTCTTATGGAGTTGCTCCTTTGTCCATAAACAACTGATTCCATTGACTTTCAATTGTTTCCACTGTCTAGAAAAGAACCAATGGGGAAGAGTCTCCCAATCCTACAAGCGCTACCACGGTCAAATCAAAAACTAAAAAAGTTACATATTTAGTGAGGACACCGCGTAGCCATGGCAATCAACAAGAGATTTCGGCCTGTTTAGAAGACCGTGCACTATTCGATCCAATTAGAAAACGAAAATTCCTGTCTGTTTCGAATTTCACATCAATTATATTGGTTGGCTTTTATTTTTTGACAATGTAAGTACTTCCAATTAAAGTTCCCAAACACAGTCCACTTTTAGGCTATATGGCTAACGTAAAGGCCACGATCACGGTCTTCCAGGTCTTGAAACTTTTGTTCGTTACCATGGCAACGCTGACTCCGAAATTAAATAAGCTTTTAGTTCATGTAGATTGCACTAGTGCATCAGCGGCCGACTAATGAAACTGATCCGCTCTAGAGCGCCTTTAGTAATGTCGCACTTAGATGGGACTCTTTTCGGCTTGTGATTGGCTGGCCACCACGACAGTTGCACCACCTACCGGTCCCAAGTAGCACAGCCATAAAAATCGTCTGCAAGACTTCTAGCAGATGTATAAAGATCGCTAATGTCCATCTACGGAGACGTCTAGTAGACGAAGACATTTTGTAGCGGCCTGTAGACTCCTAGACAGAAGACATCGAAGAGAAGACGAAAGTAGACGAAGACATCTTGTAGCGAGCGGCCTGTAGACTCCTACAAGATGTCTTCGTCTACTAGACGTCTCCGTAGATGGACATTAGCGATCTTTATACATCTGCTAGAAATCTTGTAGACGATAATTTTACTTGTGCTACCTGGGGGTGGACCATGAACTATTTTCGTATTGAAAATCGGAGTCACAACAAAAACCCAAAGTTGCAAGACCATGGCCACGATACTCCCCGACACATACAACACGCTACACCATTCTTCATTTCTTTAAAAAATCTTGCAACATTCCGTATCAACAATCAAAACCATATAAATTACCGTATATTGAAATTTGAAGGGCACATCTCCCCCTTTCCCTCCGCTTTTAAAAAAAATTTATTACGATTCCAAAAGGTAGGCCAATAATCGAGGACTTGCGTCGCATTCAAAATGTATTTCTTTTCCAATCCAATTAACTCATCTCGAAATTTTTTGGTTAAATAGAGGTGTTGATATGAACTGACGAAGCTACTCATTACTTTTGTCGTTGGTTCATTTCATCAAGAAGGAATGCGTCCTCCGTGGGCGAATCTTGTATTTTCCGCACTAAACCGTTCTAATTTTAGATCATATCCTTGCCGGCCATCCCACGAAAACAGCTTTTCGATTGTACAGGGTTTTCAATTTAACCTAGGAAATTCTTCTAAACCAAATATGGAATGCGAATGCAACTTCTTTAACACTCGTTGCTTTATCATTCCTTTCTTCAAAAAAATTAACAATTTCCAAGTTTGTTTTCTCATAGGCTTCTCAGAATTTTCCAATTTTGAGCCCGGGCTATTCTGTTATTTTATTTCAAGAAAATGATTAGATGAAAGAACAGGCCTACTACGAACTCTAATTCGCTGTTCAACGTAGAGGTAATAAGAGCGCGGTTATTCAGGCGTTCTTCGAACATATGAATCTCTCTTTCAATTAAGACTTCTAACATCGAGCGATTTAATTTTTTCCTCGATTTGTTTAGAAATAGGCATTTACACACTTTTTAATTTTCATTATTATCCCGAAATGCGCGTAGTATATCATATGCATAGTAAATTAGTCTTAAGATTTCCTCGTGGTTTTTCTTAAATTTAAATTTAAATACTGACCGATTTTATTGCTTTAAGATTGACGCATTTAAGAAAAACCAAAAAGTATTCTTGCGGCGCGTAAATTTTAGTCGTAAAATTTTTTTGTTTTCATTTCAAGTCTATTTTGTTTTGAAATAAGTATGTAAACTTCGGGCGTGTGCAAGGGGCGGCAAAGGGTAAAACTGGACAGTTATTTTTTTGGCTTAAGATTTCATAGAGGAGAAAGTATAAAGTGCCTGAAGGATTTTTTAAAAAATATTGATGAGGTCAGAGCCTTCCGGTGAGGGATATAATGGCACCTCATGTTTGAAAATCGTGTCCTGCATTGTATTCTAGACACAATATAGGACCCTATGTTTGACCGGCAGCGACAATGTAGCAACAGCGATATCGGAAACCTCAATGAACAGCAGTGGATTACCAGCGTCGTGAAATACAGTAAAACCTCTCTATAACGGACACCTCGGGGCCAAAATTTTTGTCCGTTATTGGAGGGTGTCCGCTTCTCGGAATATAAATTTTTTTTTAGAAAAATTATAAAGAAAAAAAAAAGATGACTGAATTGATGAGAACTTGATTGGTAAAAAAATATATATTACCGAGGAATTCAATGTAACATATTGCCAGTGATAATCTGTCGAAAATTTAAATTTCACGAAATTAGAATAAATTTAGAATTTCCAGGTAATTTTTTCTTGTCTTCTAGTAAGGGGTATTTAAATATGGAATAGATAGGGAAAGACCTAAAAAATTTTGTCTTTGTCCGGTATTGGGGAAGTCCGCTCTTAGGAGGTAAAAACACATGGGGTTATATGGGGAAAAATCCGTCCCTGAAAATTTTGTCCGTTGCGGCGGGAGTCCGCTAATTGGAGAGTCCGCTATCGGAGGTTTTACTGTAGCAGCGACTTCAGTGGGCAGGATATGAGCTTTTAAGAATAAGTAGAGGAATTTGTCATGGCCATGAATGAAAAAAAACGATACTGTGAGACCAATAGAACAGCCTTGTCAATTTTTGCGAGCCGCTTATTTTGCATCCTCTCGAGGTGCTTGCTTCTACTCCTTATGTTTTGTTCGGACAAGTTCAGGAGTCAGGCTAAAACCTGATATGGCTCATAGATCAAAAGCGAAGCCTCAATTTATGGACGTACTTTATAAAAGTCCGTTTTTTTTTTAAAATTTGCATCCGCCCAGTGTGCAAGAGTACGTCTTAAAGACGTACACACCTGATTTGTCCCAAATAAGACGTCCTTTTTAGGACAATTAAAGACCACTAAGAGTTCTAGACGTCATCTTGCACCTCGTAAAGCACCTCCATCTTCTTACTCATACGATTCAAGGCTTCGACATTGCTTACTCGTGCGGTCCACTGAATTTATTTACAGAAAGGACCGTAAGAACAGCAAGACTCTTGCACTTTTTTCACAAGAACCGCAAGACTCTTGTAGTTCTTGTGAAAAAAGTTCTTGTCTCGCAATCATTTTTACAACCGTCTTCTTGTTCTACTATTGCTTCTCAAGACTTTCTTGGGGTCTCGCCCATCACTAACTCTCACTTTCTCGTTTTTCTCAAATAGTCGTTTTAAATTTCACTGATTTTCCTCAGCCGCTTTTTTATTAACTTAATGTCTTTTAAATTTTTTAAGAGACCTTTGGCGTCAACTTTTAACGATTATATCAAGGTCTGGTCCTTATGCAGGAATATAAAAGTACAATTTAAAAACTTACTCAGAACTACGTCGACATCCCATCCTTTGAACTTTCTTTCTTATTATTTTCCAGTTTCCACCATAGAACACAACACGAACTTGCAAACTTTCCGAGGTGATGTCACCTTCCCAGCTTCCGCTTTTTAATATCCCTACGAAAAATAAACACGAGTCAATTGACATTTTAACTTTTCCATCCATCTATTATCAAAAATCATAAAGACCGAAGTGACAATTACCATAATATACATTGAAAAAACCTCTGGAATCTCCCATATTTGCATAATGCATCAAAGCTCAAGAGTTCAAAATTCACATCTGCGTTAAAAAACACGTCCTGTTTCAGAGCTTCTGTTTTTATTTCCTTTAAACACGTTCATCATCCCCTTGGGGGAATCAGTCAGTCGATCTACTCTTCGTCCGGAAGCATTTCCCTTTAAGCTTTTTTTCTTTCGGCAGCAGACCACCGCATGAACCATCGCAGCATCTGAAATAGCAATTTGTTTTATTTATAAACCCCGATACTCAGAAAACCGGATTAATCACGGTTAAATTTTGAACGGTTGAGTCACGATTAAAAAATAGGTTGTATGTGTACCTTTTGAGAAAAAAAAATCATTTACGTCAATATCTTTGTATATTTTGAGAATGGTTTATTATACTCGCCTACCCTTTTCTCATCTTTTTTTGCTTTGGTGGTTGGCCAAACTTTGACTCATCTCTGTATGTAAATATAAAATGTGCGTAGTAGTACCTTTAACGATAAGCAGTGGCGACGAGGAAATGAAAAATTAAAAAAAAAAAAAAATTCGCCACAAAGATTTATGAAAATGGATTCCAGAAAAACCGCCGATATATTAATCTTTGCGGTTCTTTAAACTATCACATAAATAGTAAAAGAACAATGAAAAAAAAAAAAAAATGGTTAAACTATTTCTTCCTCCAGAATAAAAAAAATAAAACTTTTAAGATTTATTTACATGGAAGGGGACAGGGATGACTTTGCATTAATTGGAAGGTGTAACTTTTTATATGAACTAAACACCTGGCTGGATAATATTTGATGATATAAAATGTGATAGGTCGTTAAAAATATTTAAAATTTTAAAACCACGCGTTTTTTTTTTTTTTAAATAACGGAAATAGCTCAACTAATTATTAACGAGATTCAATTTAATGCTCAGTAAATCGTTTTGCGAATGATATTATGAATGAACCACATCATCGCTAGTTATATTTATGAAAGAAAAAAGAACGTTAATGATATTACATTCTTTTTTATACAGGGTGAATCAGTTTTCAAAAAATTTTCAAAAATATTTTTAGGCCTGAAATTTTAAGTAAGACAGCAAAGCTTATTGTAATAAATTAATTCTTTAGACCTGAAACAGATTAGTCGGTTAATTTATTTTAATTCTTCGGTTAGGATTTTAATAGTTTAATAGTTTTATATGATTTTATGGCTAAATGGTGCAATGGCTATTAATATTTTACGTGGCGTCTGTTTTATTTTACCGCAATGGTTTTTTTTAAAATACGATTTTGACCACTAATATCAGAAGGCTTATAAGGAACTATATGCACATAGGATCACCTGAGATCAATATTTCTAAAATTTGGGAAGAAGTGGGGAATAAATAAAAATGAGTTAAGGAAATTCTTCTGGTACACAAGAGGTTGAGCAGTAGCAAAACAATATTTTTGGGGCTTCCCCTCAAATTTTTCTTAAGGGACCAGCCAAACTTAAGATGGAGTTGTTTTGTAGAAGTTAAAAATCGTTTGGTTGGTGTCTGGACTTGAAGACCCCAATGCCTAGTTAAAACAGTGCAATTGCCAATTTTTTGCAATCAACCAAAAAAGGGAAGAAGTAGAAATAATGCTGCTTCTCAGGGTAAGATGATGTGAACATTTCAGAAGAGAAACTCTCCTTGCGAAGATTGTGGTGGATGCACGAGCCACTGCAATACCTGGCAGTTCTCTGCGAATCCAAACCGGATGATAATCATTCCATGGCACAAGGTAATCCTGTTAAGTTCAAGTTTCTCCTCATCGGGGGAGATTAGTCTCTTAAGAGACTAGTGGATCGAACTATTCAAAAGTAGTGAACATCTATGGTGCTGGAGAAGCCCAATTCAAAGAACCGACAGCAGCTAGAGAGCCATTATAGAAAGAGACTGGCGAATGGCTATGGAAGATCTGTTTGGTCGACCGATTTTGAACTCCATGACAGGTCGTCATATTGGAAACTGAAAGAAAAATTGGTGAAAAATCATGTGTGTCAACATAAAAATATCCGGTTTCCCTTTAAAAGGGCCCACAAAAGTTCTGTCTTCTGCTGATAGCAGAAGCTAATTCTTCAAAAATGAGAGAAGCAGACGAATTAAAAATGGCATTCAATTTTTTAATGGCTGCGAATTCGCCAGTCCCTTTCTATAGGCGGTCTCTAACAGCATTAGCAATTACGGTCTCGGTCACGGAAAAAAGACTGAAGACAAAGAAAAATCGTGCTGTTGATCTAAAAAATTGACAGAAGCTTCCAGTGATCTCAAACAATGAACACCCTTCTCCCCTCGCCCCCCCAAAGGCCTTAGTTAACAATTATTTCTAACATTATTAGAGATGAGCAGCACCAAACATTTCTTACAAACATTCATAGGATTGTCTTAATCAGGCGGTAAGAAAGAATATTTAAAAGGAAAGAGGAAGGTTGCTACTACGGTGAAATAATAATGAAATTATTTTAGTTTGGGAATTCCCCGAATACTAGCAAGGACATAGATAGGCGTTAAAAATATTTATATGGCATATTTGGATTGCACGAGTCAAAATATGTCTACAGCAATATAGATAAGCAAAAATTAGTTTCCTTAGAGGAATTCCCTTTTAACTCTTTTTCAAATAAATATTTTTCTCACGACCTAATTTTTTTTTCTTAATTATTTCATACCGACATCGTTCTACTGGCTTAAATTTGCAAACCCAAATGTTCTCCTCCCCTGCAGTCCTGGGGTTACCTGATCAAAAAAAATTTCTCTCAATTTTTTTCAGCCCTCCTCTCTTTTCAACTTCTGCCTACAAAAACTGGAGAGCAAAAGGTTGAGAAAGCAAAAAATGTACATTGCTTGATAAATGAATTTTTATGTTGAGCCTTTCATTGTATCTTTAGCCAGCTCAGACATAGTCTTAGTCTCAGATCTTTAGTCTTAGGCTTAAGCTATGTCTGACCATGTCATTTTTTCTAGGGTTAAAACCATGCGTAGATTTCCAACTAAAATGTACTTTTTTTGGCTAACTCTATAACTTAATCCATCAGTAACATTAAAGAAAAAAATTAACCTTTGTTTCACAACCGAAAAATCCCCTGACCTGGCAATCATTCCATACACAATAGCAAGATTTTTACTGTAAACCTTAACATCTGTGAAATAATTAATTTGGCAAAAGTTCCGCTACTTACTTTATAAAAAGAATACTCGGAAGTTAAAATTTACATAATTCTTCTAAAAATAAAACATAAAACAATGATTTCATATTTTGATATAAGAAGGTATTCCCCCCCGAAAATTTTCTTTGGTAAAATTCCAAATCAAACTTTCAGTCTAAACATTTCTCTTCCCCACACCGAAAGGAAAGTTTTCCCTTCAAACAACGCTGACGCTTTTCGCATAAAGCTGCCACCAAAAAATTTCATTTCGTTATTTTTAAAAAAATACTCAGCTAAAATTATTAATAACGGAATAAACAATTTTTTTTTTAGAGAAAAAAAAAGCAACACACCTCCAGGCTGATAACCTACGAGCTGTGCAAAATTAATTTCCGATAGGAAGTTCATGATGATGAGGAATTTAAAAATGGAAACCGGGCCACCATCAAAAATGACGAAATCAATGACGAATAGTTAAATAATGACGTCACGTAAACAATTACCAAAGAGGCGATTGCTCCTGATGCGAGATTGTTGGCCAAAATCAATATTTATAAGAGAAAAAAAAATTCTAACCTGTTTTCAGGGAAATCTGATTCAAATAAACAGAAAGCTCATCTGTCTTTCGAGCATTCGTTAATCATTTTTTTCCCCTGAATTTTTTTTTTTACATTTTAATAATTTTTTTTTCTTTAATAAAATGAAAAGTTACATTTTAATGGACTCAGCTGACTTGTTATTATAAATAAAAACGACGTAAACATGTCACACTAAGTCGATTTTATTTCTTTTAACGAGATTTACGTTAAAAAAATTAATCCCTAATTTCTTCCGGCTTTTTTTCTTCAAAATATAAGAATGACTTACAGCTAAGCTCAAAATTAATCGTGAAGCTTAAATTAAAGAAAAAAAAATTACCCAATATCTTCTAGGATTAAGACCTTCAATCCGGGAGCTTTTGACATGAGATCCACCTTCATCCTGCAAAAAAAAAAAGATCAAATTTAAAAAAAGCGTAATAATTTAAAATCAACAAAAATAATCGCTTCAATTCATAATTTATCAGCAAAGTGTGAAAAGTTAATAGGTGAACATGATCCACTACTTGGTGGGTCTGCCCGGGGCTTTTAAACAGCCGGATCTAACGTAAATGACGTCACATTGCAGGTATTTTCCGATCATGATGCCTTGATTACCGTAGACAGTCGTATCGCGTGACTCAGGGTCTAGAAATCAAGGCACAAGGACAAAAAATTTTTGGTTTCTATTAATTACTAGCACCAAAAATTTTCGGTAAATTGAACTAATAATCATAGATCGAATGAGTACTTATTTCCAAGTATTTTATTAGGATCTGAACCTTGCTACCCTTCAAAGGAGTCATTGCCCTACAGTGTAGACATTTCGAGAGATGACGCCATCGATGAGGGTATCATCATTGAATTCATCTACTGAATCATTTCGGATTATTAGTAAAAAAAAAATTTAATGTATGGGATTACACTTAATTAGGATTTGTTTTAAATTATAAGGTTGTAATTTAAATTGCATAATAAGTCTGACCTATATATTTGATCACCTGTGTTCTTTGGCAATAATCCAATATAGCCACTGGATAGATAATCCCGAATAATTAATTATCTCTGACAAATACCTCAAAGAATACACTGCATTTAAGGATTCTACTGTATTTACTTTCATTTTTTGGATCTTCAAGCTAACATTTAAAATGGAAGATAGTGTGCTACTTTTGCTAGAACTTTTCCTAGTTTCCAGAGGTTGCATTAAATTTTATGCAATTTGTTTTACCTCTAAATTCTTTTCATAAAATTAAAATTTTAAAAATATTATGTCACAGCTTCTGCACTGTTAACTACTTATACATGTAGCTTAGAAATGTTTCTTTTCTGGGGCAATAGGCTGACGGCAAAAACTGGGCAATAGACTAGCGAGTACTTTTTTTTTTTAGCACCCAGAGGCTAATAGCTCTTTTGATACATTCAACAAAGTTTGAAAGGTTCTAAAATTTATTCTAAAGTCAGGTCTAACTGGACTGCTTGTCAATTTAATCCTTTCATATAATTTTCTCACTTCTCTATGACCGAATGGCAATTTTAGGACAGAATATTGCAAGCAAAACAAGGTAAAACCATCCCACAGAATGTTTTTCAGTAAGAGATTTGTTCCCTTTATACTACTAGGAGAAGTAATAGAAACCAAAAGCTACATAAGTAGTGTTTGACTATAATCTACCACAACTATGAATAAATTCCTGAGTTAAATGCTACCATCAGGGAATATTGCTATCAGATCATCGAACTATCCTCACTTTAATTAATTATAGGTAATAATTTCACCTGCATTATCCATGGTCTTGGCTAACAAATCTGAAAGCCATCAGAATCAGTTTCACGTTTCGTTTCCCACTTGCAAAAAGCCGAAAATGGCGTCCATTTTATGCACCAAAGCATTCCACCATTCATTGACGGATAAATGCTTCTAATTTAACATGCTTCCGTAGCTGTTCATATTAGCACGTTATGATTACAGATAAGCAATGCTATTCATTACAATTCATTGAATAACTTGTTCGATTCATTCATATTTTCATCATAACCGAAGTCCCATGCTGCAGCAACGTCAACCAACGCTTTCCACGAGATTTATCGTAGAAGCTATATGAATTATTGCAATAACAGTGCTTAGTTAATTTATACAATCAAGTTATTAAATTAAATTGATAAACACTTACCTTTGACTTAATAATTAGCTCCAAAAAGCTTTTTCTTATGATCCACTAGGTATTTTCCCCAACCCCTTCTAAAACCGGAACCGGAACTAACAAAACAACTGCGACTGCGATATGATTCGATATATCGATCGATTATCGAAATTCAAAATTATAAAAATTGAAATGATTATTTTTGGCAGAAATAGCAGCAGAATTTGTCTTCCTGTCACCTGTCATTACCATTACCAAGCAAAAGATTCAATATATGAAAATCTTCCCTGTTTATTTTCCCGTTTGATAAACCGAAGAAAAAAAATTGCCGCCATATTTGGAATGTTCATAAACGAATGCCTGGAGCCTAAAAAACAAAGGTTCAGCTATTTTTAAAAGCTGTAATCAACATCCGCACTAATTAATAGGTGAAAATCCGTATAAATACATTCAATTCTAATGAAATACAAAATATTATGTTTACTTACTTCTTGGAGTCTGGCGGTTTTTTATCTCATTTTAAAACAGAGGGGCGGAGTTTCTCAGAACAAAACGATATTTGTGGCACAATTTTAATAAGAAAGACTCTTACTGGAAAATGCTTAAATACCTTGTTCGCAGAATATTAAGCCAATATTGTAATTAAATTTTATGCAGTCAGTAATTAGCTCAGTTTCCGAAGAAAAAAAACTGAAGCATAAGGGGGAAGTTTGTCGCCACCCGTTTTTGCGTGACTAAAAGTATCAGTCGGAGATTAAACATTCAAACATCATCTCGGGGATCCCGAAACTATTGTGTTCGAGTAAATATTGAACGAAGCTATATTGTCTGGCGGTTAAAATATTTGGGAAGTACTTGTAGAAAAAAAAAAATAACAGTAGAATGTAAACAAATCGGCAGGGATACCTAGAAAGCAGGTGACCTTCGTGCGATGACGTCATTTGTATTCAATTGTTTGGAAGTGTGACGTCACGACTCATTG
Source organism: Liposcelis brunnea (assembly GCA_023512825.1). Classification (NCBI taxonomy): domain Eukaryota; kingdom Metazoa; phylum Arthropoda; class Insecta; order Psocodea; family Liposcelididae; genus Liposcelis; species Liposcelis brunnea. Next base: position 10,039,785 of record CM042067.1, read on the forward strand.
ATGGCGCTAGGAAAGTCCGAATGAGATTAGTTTCGGTTCAATGACACGCTCACGTAATATCAGTAATATCAGGTACAGGTGCGAATGAAGGTATCATATCAATGGCAAAATAAAGGAGTGTCTTCCTTACAGTCAGTTTTAAATTTGGAGAATTATTCATTCAGTGCAGTAGCTCGAGTGACATCACTGCTAGACTCAACAAAAGAATAACGTTAATGGCGGATTATCTTTAGCTTATGAGCTTACGATTTTAGGTAAGGATCCGTTAAAGAGGAAAACTGGCTGAAATCCCCGCTGAAAGAAAATCTCGTCACTGATTAAAATCGCATGTCAAGACCCATTGTTATAATACAACAATACCTAGTTGAAAAAGAAAATTAGTTCTCGTTGAAATCGAGGAGATATGACATAGATAATTATCAGGGGAATACCTTGTACCTGTTCTGCCAATTTTAGATCCGTCAACGCCAGAAAGTGATATCTCACACAGGATAATTTTAAGAAATTTCCTTCAGATATATAAAATGCATAAGCAAGATAATGTAGGCGTATAAAGATGGAAAAGAGTTAACTAATCAGTCTATCCTTAAATCATATTCAGCCCAACAAAATGAATCATCCTTATAATCATGATTTTATTATGCCTCAATTCTACGTAATGTCGCATTTTAAATTGCATTGTTCCCGTATTTTTAATGGTACATAATAAAACTTCGGGATTCCCGCACAGTTTAATTTTAGATTTAAGAAGGGCTTTCCCCGTTGTGCCTAAACTCACGGGGCGTAGTCCTTGTTAAGTACAGCTAAAGAAAATAACGCTTTAATTATTTTCATAGTAAGAAGCCCGGATCGGACTTCCGGCTTAAGATCCGTAACCCTGAAAAGTTCAGGACCCTGAGAAGTATATTCACGCATGCACCCGAAACACAATGAGCGTTAAAAATGATGAAACACAAAACAGGATCGTAACACAAGAATTAATTACGGAGTTAATGCTGATGTGTAACAGTTATATCAAGGACATCGTCTAGAAACAACGTTCCACTAGAGCGATTTTTTTTTTTTGAATTCCGGGTAGAAATTTATTCAAGAGAAACAAAAAGAGATTGAAATCAAAAAGCAAAAAAAAAATCTTTTTTCGAAAAATTCAACAAGTCTTATATTTTAATTAAAGAAAAAGTAAATTCTATACACAAAAATTAAAATTTACAGTAACTTGGTCATCGTCTTCGATTCTTTAAATCCTTTAAATCGAATACCCTAATTATTACATTACGTTACTTTATCAATACTTTTGTTTTTTTTAAAGTGGGAAGGCTAAAATGCTTTAATGCAAACCGGACCAATTACCGATCGAATTTTCCTGGGTGATCAATAACTACAGCAAATGGAACACTTTTCAGTCTGCTGTTAATCGAAATGTGGCAAGCAGTGGTAGATGATCGCTCGCACAGGCAAGATTTGGAAGATGGATGATATCTTTTTTAGCTTCGTCTGTGTTAGGTAACGTTAGTTTTGATACTAATTTTAAATTGCCGTCTGAACGCCGTTTTTGATCGCTGTCCCATTTTTGACTGTGAAAATAAGAGAAAAAAATTATTAGTTATTATAATTCTGTGCGGAGATCGAAAGAGCAACAATCCGGTCTGTTAGAAGTTTTAAAAAGAAATTTTTAAGGACTGAATTTTTTAAATTCAAAACAAAATTCTGGGTTAATAACTGATTGCAAAAAAATTCTACAAAATTTCAGATCATAGAAAAAAACTTTCTGATCACGAAAGATGCTTTAAAAAAATTCCTGAACGCAAAGAAAAATTTTAAAAAAATTGTAGAACAATTCAGAGCTGCGATTCTATGGCGATACCCGATGCAGATGGCAGCAGCGACCGGCCTAAAAATATTCCACATTCCGCTACTTTTTTTTTGTTAAATAAATATTATTCTAATGGCGGTTTTAAAATATTTATAATTATGTCGTCTAAAATTTTTCTAATTGCTTTTAAAAAGCAATTTTTTCGTTAAAATATTCAAAATATTTTTTATTCGGCTCAAAAGTAGTTCAAAAAATTTTTATGTTTAGAAATTAACACAGATAAATTTACAAAAATTCTTCAGCCCAAATAAATATTTTCAATAAAACCCAGGGTCAAGCAAAATGCAGCCGAACAGAGCACCAAAATATTTAAAAAATCTTCTCTTAAGCCAAACTAGGCCTACAAATAACAGACCTCAAAAAATTTTTATTATAACTGACTAAACATTTATTTTAGCCTAGTTTTTTAAACCTAACTCTTCTCACCTATAAAAAATATAATCAACAGTCAACCAAACATCCTGATTCGTCGTCGCTTCTGGATACTCCGATTTAACATGACTATACACACTTTCTAAATTTAAAGGATGTTCTAAAGCACCGGTACCAAAATAAATCTCGTTATGACCTTGCCTAAAAAATATAAAAATTTTAATGAAATCAAATCATTTTGCCCAAAATTCTAAAAAACAAAAATTTACCTCTCCGAAAGACTAGAAAGATACTGGCAGGAATCAGTTACACCAACAAAAGAAGGCAGTAAGACCTTATTAAGTGCCCAACCATCATTCACAGGTTTTAAGTATTTGTTCGACATTCCTTCATACTCGAAAAAACTTTTCGTGACCAATTGATAAACAGCTTAAAAAAAACAAAAAACATTCTAGTAAAAAAGTTATTAAAATAAATTATTAAGTAGCACTCAAAATAATTTTTTTAAATCGTACCTGATTCTGGAGAATAATTCATATCACCAGTGAATATGATTGGCAAATACTCTGCTTGTCCTGTAAGCCTGTTAAGCCTCTTATACGCTAACCTGTCAATTTCAGCTAACATTAATTGTGTCTGTGCTAATTTAATATCATTTCTCTTGGGATTGTACAATAAATGCGTTGTCGCTACAACTAATTCAACGTTAGGCCGATCTCTCATCGCCAATTTTAAAATTATTCCAATGTTATCTCGATCTAAAAAAAATCCATTTTCATTATTTGTTTTCAAAAAAGTTTCTTTTCTAAATTTTTAAAATTTACCTAACAACCGAACTTGTTCTTTAAAAAATTCAACTGTCGTGGATTTAACAAGCTTAAATTTATCACTCTTAAAATAAATGGCACAGCCATCTTCCTTGTCATGTGTCCTCTGCTTATAAACACCTTCATATCCCAACTCATTTAAAAAACGATTGTAGAACGGATCTAAAATTGCAGCATCCACTTCTTGCAAGCAAATGATCTAAAAAATAAAAATAAAATTTTCAGAAAACTAAAAATTATTAACTTAAGTAACTATTATCAATTTTTCTTACATCAGCTTTAAAATTTGAAAATTCCTCAAGCAATATATTGCTTCTTGCATCCCAAGTAAGTGATCTTTTGTCATGCCATCTATAGAGATATCTATGCCTGTCTAGGAGGGTTTGTGATAATACATTATAGGTAGCTACAGTTATTAATTCATTTTTAATAGCTTCTAATTTATCTGAAATAAATATCGTGTCAGAAAAAGTTTTCCCCAGCTCTTTTAAGAAAAAATAAACTTGAGCTAACTTGTTTCTAAAAGTGTCCTTCCATACTCTGTATACTCAGTATGTCGTATCCAATTTAATTTGTGTTTCAATTCATTAGCTAACTGCAATGTAATATTTTCTCTTTCTGATTCCATTGATAAATCCAAATCCATATCTGCCATTCCAGAGATCTCGTTTTCTTGTTCATTTTCTGCAACTCCTTCACAAACACTTCAATTAATTTTTTGATCTTTTCAATCTTAAACATAAAAATAATATTTCTTACCATTAAACGATTTGTAATCCAAAGCAGATTGCTTATCTGTCCCTTCTCTCAAGCACATTTCCTCCACCTTTGCTGCCATTAAAGCTTCATGAACACATTTTTTTCTTGTATCTGCTACATTATCTGATCTAGCTGCATTGATCTTCTGAATGTCGACCACTAAAATCATCATGATCCCAAATAACATCCAATTCATGGTATTTTTTAATCAGATGAAAAAATTTCAAAAATGATTCCTGATAGAGTAAGTAACAACATTTTGTGTGAATAAATTGTCAATGCTGATAAGGCAAAAATAGAAATTGATGTAACTGTATTAATCTCAAAACTTGTCAGATAAATAAAGAAAACTTATCTGACCTTCCTAATTCCCATATTTAAAAAAATTTCACATTATGTATCTTTAAAATTTATATCCATTAGAGCTTACATAAGTGAAAGTTTCAAATAACCTTCACTAGCTGCTCTCAAATCATCATTTACATCAGGTAATCAATGTCATTGTTTATCCACTCGAAACATGAATTTCTCTTATTGATCATGCTTATGACAAAATTTTTCAAAAATACTTACATCTAGCACTAGCGGTTCTATGCGCGCAATTTTTATGATACTTATTCAGAGTATTTGTCTTGATAAGACAAGTAGCTCTTCTACATAACGAATTAAAAAGCATTGTTTAAAAATTTTTTGGGGTGTGCACCCTCTGCTAAGAGAAACCACAATGAAATATGTGAAACATTTGAACGAACAGGATCAAATACTATTAAAAGTTTAAAAAGTATTAAAGGTCGAGCTCGACGTCCAGTTGAGGTTATGTCAATGATAATAAAGACCTTTTCGTTTCACAACACTAAAGCACGATGATGCATGATTGATAAAAATTATTTCGCCGTTGATTTCCCAGATGGCTTTAACGCAAAAAACACTATCGAAAAATGATTTTAAACAAAACCCAAATATGCGTATTTAGAAGAACTTGATGATTCGATCATGGATGCGTAACTAAAAAAAATGATGCTTCAAAACAAAGGGGGCCCGTTTGGGGGAATTAATGTGACAAGATTTGATGTTAAGACGATCCCTACCTTGTTTTTTATTAATAGCACGTTTCGTAATCCAAATCGGGTTTTTACTACGCGTTAATCTGGAATTTTTATCATTGGTTAAAATCCATAGTTGGAGACTGGTACTTTTGTATACGAAGACGACGCGGAACCTCCAAGATCATGCAGTGTACTGATAATTTACAAAGCAAAACAGAGATGAATTTTTTTGGGGAAAAAATCGTTTTTATGTTCCCATTTCTTTTGGTTTGAAAATTAGGAAAATTAAATACAAAATAAAATTTTTAATTCAAAAATTCAAATAAAACGGGTTGCCAACATACACTCGAAAAATCCGTTAACGAAACGACCGTTGACGTGTCATTTTGAACTTTACTTCCTATCCAACAGGATGATAAAAAAGCGATATAAGCAAAATTCGTTAATTTATCATTTAGAAATTAGAATTGATAATAAAATGCAATTTCGATAAAAAATTAAGCTTTTTTTTCTGGTTGCAATATACAGGTTGGCAGCACTGTCGAAACCGTCGTTGATATTTTCAAAATGTCGGAAGTCAACGAAATTAACGGTGACGCCGATCTACTAAATCAACCGAAATCGCTTAAAATAAACTGAAACGACACTTTAGATAAAAAAAAATATGGTACAAAAGTTATTGCCGATACCTAAGCAGGATAAACAAGGAAGAGCTTGACGAAAATGACCGCTTAATGATTTTCCTAAAATTAGTTGGGGGGGACGCCATTTGCAAATTAAATGCAACGAACTCAGACATAAATGAGGCGAATGATTTACAGCTTTTCATTGAAGGATTGCGAGATTATTGCCAAGAAAATGTACAATATCAAAAGAAAAACCATTCAAATTCCGGTAAGATATTTTAATTGGACATAATGCTTTTTATCACGGATCTCTTGAATTAAAGCCAATGCGCCAATTACATTAAACCAAAAAATAACACGGATATTTAAATACACTGTATTCCTCTTGGGTTAAAAGTTCATATTTTATATGACGAAGTGCTGTCTAGAGGCCAGACTATTCTTTGCCCATTGGGGTCATGCATGATATCATAGAATGACCGAAAAATCAATTTTTAGTCATTGTCTAGTACTAAAAAAAAAAACTGCTCTTATCTAGTCACGAGCACGCTGATAACTTTTCTAGAGTTCATTGCTATTCCGTATAAATATTACACAACTCTATGCAAAATGCACTTAAAAATTGTACTGAATTGGATTTGCTTACCTGCTTGGATAAGGGTTGGCACGATTTTCAAAATCCCATTTTCATTCCATAGCACGTCGATATCACCTTTCGGACATCCAAGACAACTTGTCTTTTCGTATAATTCTGATTTACATTTTGGCGGTCGTTTGCTTTTAGTGAATAAAGGAACTGTATTGAAGATAGTCGTGGATTCATCTGCTGATTAAAAAAAGCCTAAGCGAAAAGTTTTTTTTCTAATAAAAATTATCATTTAAATTATAATGACACTTACTTGCGAATCGCTTTAAGTATCGATTGTATTTTTTGAGGACTCGCCAATGATACCGAAGATCTTGCATTTTTAAAATTGGAATAGGAGTTAAAAGAATTAAATGTTTATGAGTTTTTCTAAGTAGATTGACTAACATGTTCACTCTCTTTTTCATATCTTTCACATATTTGTTCTAAAAAGAAATTAAAAAGTTTGTACGTTAGTTGGAGACGGATCGAATCTCAAGTCTTTGAGATTGTAGAAGCTAAACCACTTTTATACGCAGTTCATAAAAAAAAATATGGAAGCGTAGCCTTGGTCGAATGTTTTCACTATAAAGTTATGAGCCGGTACCGGTAATGAATTATAATAACCGATGAAAGCAGGTTTTTTAACGAATACTTTGTTTTTAGGCTTGGAAATAAATTTTTATAATATTCCTGTTTTGAATTTTATTTGAAGAAAAATTCTTTTTTTTTCAGAGAAAAATTTTAAAAAAAGTAGAAGAAATATTTTTCTCAAAGTAAATAAAGGATTATAATTTTTTTTTTTTGTAGGTGCTGTCGACTTTGAATAAGAGAAGAGAAAAATCCATTACGTCATCGTAGAAATCGGAAAAAGAGTTCCTACGCAAAATTTCGGACAATATGGATATTGTCAAACATTTTTAATAAGTACAAGGTCAGACACATACGTAAGAAAGGATATTCAATTTTGTAATGTTTACAGATACATTTCCAAATTGTAACCTTACCCTTGGCCCATAAAATAGAAATGTTTCTATTTTTTTGTTATAAGCTTTGCGACTTCAATATATTGCTAATTTTTTATGGAAACTAAGTATACATTATTAGGAAGGAGGAATTGCTATTTAATATTTAAACATTATCCTACAACCTACAAATCGGTACTTGTTTAACTTAGTTAGTTTCCAATATAATATGATCTATAATAGAAAATCAAAAGGGATCGAGTTTATTTCAAGAATATACTTAGCGGACTTCATATTAAAAACCCATGAACAAAATGTATAAGTGTATAATACTTACAAGCGTTGATTTCTGCAAGTTGTACTTCATAATGTCATAGGTCCCAATCATAATAATTGCAGTGTTGTCAGATCTTGGTTTTGTTTTGTAAATGTTTGACAAGGTTCGATACAATTTTTTTAATGTCCCCTTCTCAACTGTAACTTCATGATCAACTTCTGCAAGAAACATATTATTTCCATTAAGTAATGAACCAACATTTTCTAATTACCTCTCATAAATTCGGGAATTTATGTACCGATCCAAAGTTGGGTTCTCAAGACTGGGCACAATTTTTGCATTAAGGTATCCCCGTATACATGAACTTTAGCAACTGCATGATGCCTGTCACTCATACTTAATTTTAGTTCTAAGTGCTCGAGATTCATTCAACGTCATCTAGATTTCAATTTTAAAAGAAGTAATCAAAAAAATAAAGATAAAAAACTAATTGTGGTTTCCCGTAATGTTTGTTTTCAAAAACATAACCTCATTTTGTTAGCCCAGGTCGTGGTTCGAAAAAATAAAACGTGGGATCAGATGAATGTTGCCACGTCTATTTTTAAAATCGCATTATAATTCTTTTTTTCTCAGTTTACCTTAAAAATTTATTAAAATCTTCTTTTTTATCAGAAACGGATTCTATTTCAAGTAAAATTACCAAATAAAATCAAAGAATAATAATTAATTGCTTAAAGTAAATCGTTCAGATTGGCAACGTGATCGTGTCACAGAAAAAAATGGACCTTTATTTATTATGGACGTCAAATTAGTCGACAAAATTTTAGTTATCATTTATTATCTTTAAAATTATAAAAATAACGAATGTTTCTAGTCAATTGTATTTTTTTAAATTATCTTAATCCGTGTAAAGTTTATTAAATTAAAATGTTAAAATGATTGCGAGGAACGAGTTAATAATCCTCAGCATTCGCGAGTGGAGAGATACAATTGGGATATTACAACGACGTAATTATTACTGTACAAAGAAACACAGAAAATTTTCAGATGCTATTGTTTGATAGGAGATAAAAACATGTCGACCTATCAGTCTTTTCCGGAAGGTACAAATGAGGATAGGGAGGTAGTGGAGGAAGATGAGGAAAATCCTCATGAAGCTGGAGTTATGATACATGTAGTACCTGAAACAGGGAGATGTAAGTCAGAACCAAACTTAAAAGATTTTAATTTTAACATGAATTAATTATGAAAATTTGTTTTGTCATTCATAGCGAGATGGAGTCCTATAGAAGATTTAGATTCATTTTTTACTCGAATGTATCATTATCATCAAAAACATGGGTTTACTTGTATGATGCTTCAAGAAATTCTCGAATTGGGGCAGTTTGTTTTTGTTGTAATCTTTTCCATTTTCTTATTTCATTGTGTCAGTTATCCAGTGTTATTTAAGTAAGTACTCAATTAATTTTTAAGAAATAAATTGGTAAAAAATTGAAAACAATTATTCTTTTTATAAATTTTAGGGATAAGCAAGTGAAAAAAGAAAATAACTCCACGAAAACTTCAATTAGTGATGCAATATTGCCATGGGAAGATGCTCTTGCATCCATGGGGATACTCACTTGGATCTCAATTATTATAGCAATTGTATTCTGGTGTTTGAGGCTTGTTCGAGTATTGTATGATTTTGTACAATATTGGGAAATCAAATCTTTTTATAATACAGCGCTTAATATTTCTGATGTAAGTAGTTGGAGCAATAAAAAAAGTTTGTGTGGATGAAAAATTTTTTTTCTTCATTTTCAGAATGAGTTGGACAATCTAACGTGGCATGAAGTTCAAAGACGTCTTAGAAATGTTCAAAAAGAGCATGAAATGTGCATTCACAAGAAAGATCTGACAGAATTGGATATTTACCATAGAATTTTGAGATTTAAAAATTATATGGTTGCTATGGTTAATAAAAGTCTGCTACCTGTACAATTGAAAGTTCCTTTTTATGGCAATGTTGTTTTTTTTACTAGAGGCCTGAAATATAATATAGAACTTTTGCTTTTTAGTAAGTATCAATAGGATAAAGATTAAACTTGGATTTAAAAATTTAACAATTTGTGTTGTTAATTTTTTTAGGAGGGCCTTGGTCGCCATGGGTTAACAACTGGCATTTAAAAGAAGATTATAAAAAAGTTAACAAACGGAAAGAGCTTGCAGAGAGTTTATCGAAGCATATCCTCTGTTTTGCAATTGTAAATCTTGTTTTATGTCCTGTGATATTACTTTGGCAAATACTTCATTCTTTCTTTACTTATGCTGAGGTAAATTTAGAAAAAATTATGGAATGTGGATAACTGGATAAATTTTAAAATTGATTTTTTTTGAAGATGATTAAACGAGAGCCAGAAAGTTTAGGGTCGCGATGTTGGTCCCTTCATGGTAGATTGTACCTTCGCCATTTTAATGAATTAGATCATGAATTAAATGCCAGACTGAATCGAGCATATCGGCCAGCTACTAAGTATATGAATATTTTTACTTCGCCCGTGATGACGGTTTTAGCGAAGTAAGTGGGATGATTATTGAGTTTCCAATTCTAAAAAATTGAGTTTAATTACAAATTTTGTTTATTGCAGAAACGTCGGTTTTGTAGCCGGAGCCATATTAGCTGTGCTGCTTATTTTAACAGTATATGATGAAGATGTGATAACAGTTGAACATGTATTAACTGCCATTACTGTACTTGGTGGAGTTTTGGCTGCTGCAAGGTTTGTAAAAATAAAATTCGAATTTGCAATGGCTGAAATTTTATCTTAAAACCTAAATTATTTTGTCTCAGGGTTTTTATACCGGATGAAAATTTAGTGTGGTGCCCTGAACAACTCATGACTGCCGTTCTTGCTCACGTACATTATCTCCCTGAATCATGGAGAGGCCAAGCTCACACTCACACGGTCCGTTCTCACTTCTCACAAATCTTTCAATACAAAGCAGTAAGTTTACAAAAAAATAAAAAATTATCTTGAAATTTTGGCGTCTTACTAATTTTGATTTTTTTTTTAATTCTAGGAATACCTCGTACAAGAACTCATTTCCCCTCTCGTCACCCCGTACGTTCTGTGCTTTCATCTCCGACCCAAAGCCCTCGATATCGTAGATTTTTACCGCCAATTTACAGTGGAAGTCGTCGGGGTTGGAGATGTTTGCTCCTTCGCGCAAATGGATATAAGGAAACACGGGAATCCGGCTTGGCAGCCGGAAGGGGGTGACGCTTATGTTGGACCTCCCCCGAAATCGACGGAAAGCAATCAGTACACTCAAGCAGAAGATGGAAAAACCGAATTATCTCTTATTCATTTTACTTTAACTAATCCACAATGGAGACCTCCAGCGGATGCTGAAAATTTTGTAGGAAGGCTAAGAGCCCAAGCAACGAGAGATGCTGAGTTGTTAGAATTAAATACAGCCGGGTTTAATAATCCGTTGTGTACATCTCTTCATTCTATATCGTCATTAGGAGCAGGGGTTAGTTTTAATAAAATTAAAAATCATGAGAAAGTTTTTCGGCTAAAAAATTTTTTAACTAAACAAATTTCTGTTAAATTTTTTTTGGCAAAAGGAAATTGATTTGAAAATCTCGGTTTAAAATTTTTAAAAAAACCATTTTGACTATTTTCTTTTAGTACAACACATTCGCAACGAGTATACTAAGATATCACCTACGACCTGATGGCGACAACAATAGACGTCAAGGCCCTATAGAAAGATCCAGCAACCCATTTCTAAACGTTAGTCAATCCTACCAAAATTACAACGCAACATCCTCTAGTCAAACTGCTCGAGACGAAATCGCCATTCGTGGAGGATTAAGTCGAACCGAGGGGCCCTCCCGACCCGAAAAAGGGATCCTACTAGGCAGCCAAGAAGGGCAACAAACACTACAGCCTCCTAGATTAGGAATTCGAGGCATGTCAGACACGGCCACAAGCTTAGGAGCTTCGGTTTTCGGTTCGGGACCTGACGTAGCTCTACATACGGAACCGATGGAACTAACCACGACCGATATGGTTCTTAGCACTTTATATCTTCACGAAATACATCATCGGCAGGTAAGGGGGAAAAAAAATCAGAAAGGAAAGAGGAAATGACTTTAGCGTGCACGTCACGTACGGTTTTTAAATTTTCCCGGGTGTTTCGTACTTCCGGTCACGATTTATCTTGAGAAGATGTTTCCGGTTTGAGAATTCAAGGTTGAGCTTTTATTTTTTTATTTTTGTTGTAGGTTAGGAGAAGAGGGTATCAAACGGGTGAAAGCTCAATATGGCAAAGACCGCATCAAGAAATGCCGGGAATACAAGAGCAGCAAAGTGATGAAACTGAGGTCCAGAGAAAAAATGAAAAGTTACCGTTATTAAAAAAATAGACTCACGGTTGTGTCAAAAATATGATCAACAAATTTTTTTTTTATATAATTTTTTTTTTTTAATTTTTAAAATACGACGATATTTTTTTTTAATGAATAAATTATAAAAAACCGTTATCATAATTAAATAGTATATTCGTATATAGTCAGTGTCAGCTTTAAAAATAATAAGAGAAAAATTTCACGGAAAAAAATGCAATAGAGATTATAAATAGTGAAAGATTTTATTATTTTTTCAGAAATAAAAATAATCAACCCGCAGTGTAAATTCAAAAAAAAAAATTATTTCCTTTTCTTTTATATTTTTCCTAAGTTTTAAGCCAAAAATTAGGTTTTTTTGAAAATTTTTAAGATTATAGGAAAAAATGTTTGTATAAAAAAAATTAACTTTAGTTTGTAAGTGCCCCTTTGAAAAAAAAAAAGATGAAAAATTAATTGTAGGTTTTAATTTAATCGAAAATTGTAAATAATACAGAAAAGCGCAGGAAATATTTAGCTTTAAGTAAACAAATGATTTTTTGAATGATATTGTGAAATGTGTGTAATTGTTGTTTTTAATTTGGATTATTAAGAATGAAAAAAAAAAAAAAAAAATTATTTACTGCCAAGTCTTGTTATTTCTTTTTCTTTTAATATTAGATTTATTAAAGAAATGTTTACTAACTTCCCGGACAATGGCCAAAAACTCGTTTGAGAAAATTTGTTGGAGAGCGAAATGGACGCAAGTTTGAGGAAACATTGGATTCATAATTTGGCCAAAAATGATTTTTTCGGGTAAAACTGCAATATGATTTTTTCCAGAATGATTTGAAAGCCTACGTGCCCAGACTCATCGAAATTTATGGTTAAAAAGTCGCTATTTTGATTCAAAGTGGCCTAAAACTGCCAACCGCGATTAGCCCAAGTCTCTCGCCCCGACAGCAGAAAATATTTATTGCTCCGCCGATATTTATGGGCTGTATATAAGAATTTTAAATTTAGACTAGGGTTAAAAGAGCCAATCTACGATCAGTTCTCTTAAAACGTCTCATTAACATTTAAACCTCAACTAATAAAGCATCAAAGTCACGAAAACGTTACAAAAAATACCGAAAATTATATATCTTTACCATAAAAAGAGGGATATTAATTTTTTAAATATTCTGGAGGAAATCAACCCCTTAATGTGAATTTTCCACACTAAATATTTCCCTTTCTTGCTGTGGGTGCTTGTTAACCCCCCCGTTTTGTACAAAAGACCTCTCGCGCGACCGTTCGATTGTGATTCATTTTTGAATTCCGAGTGGCGACGACGTCAAATGTTTCGCTAAGTGAGAAGGGAAACACATGGATGACTTATATTCGTACTGAATTTTTTAAACGGTATTATAAAAGGGGACGACAGAGATTTTTTTATTTGTTCAGTTTTTTTTTATTCTTCGGATTTTTATTGTCCTCAATTTTGTAGATAAATCTCTCAACTCTTGAAGTGGATCGGGGGGTCTTTTTCTTAAGCGATACGCACTTTGAGTGGGTTTATGAAAGAAAATAAATTTTTAAAGCTGACCTTTACTGACTCCTTTGGTAAAAGTCGCTGTATAAGAACTTCCCACACCTATTTCCAGTTTTAAACTTGAAACCTTTTTAAAGGTTTCTCGTATTATTAGAACGGGGTTGTCAAGGATGCGGGCTTGTGAATTATTACTAGTTTAGCCCAGTAAAGAAAAAGATTTTTTAATAGAATTTTGGTACTAAAAGTTTTCTAAAGCGTTCACAGTAACTCAAGCTACAGTTTCGTTCACAATTTTTTCAGGTTCAAAATGGGCTCGACCTAAGCGTCTACACTAAGGCCCAACTCTACTTAAGTTCTCGCTGCTCAAGTCTTCTAATATTGCCACATTTCAGCACCGAGATTTACATTTAGCTTAAAAACTGCATACATAAAGTCTCGAATAAAACGAACAAATAAACTAATCAGCTAAATCCGGATTCTTATTTGTGCACTCACCCTATTGGAGCGTTTGAAATACAAGCGAAAAGGTTGTAAAATTTCACGATGAACTGAGATTAAAACTTTCTAAATTATCGGATCAATCTAGCAAAATGCTTGAACTCAAACTTAACAAGCGAACTCTAAAATGAAAATTTTTAATCAGGGAAATTAAACTCTCACCTAAACAAGAACTCATTCTCTAATTCCCCATATTTTAAGCCCTTGATCAATAAAATTTAAACCCTTTAACAAAAAACAAAAAAAAAAAGAACAAATTTTTTCCTTTCCGCCCTTTTTTTTCGTTTCCAGTTTATTTAAATTAATTCAATTTTCTCCTCCGTTTTTCTTTTTAACGCTCACAGTATATATTCCTTTTGTTTTTTATTTTTTTAATTAAAAAATACTCCCCCATGTAGAGTTGACTTTTATACTTTGAAGTGACCTGTTGAAAAAAGAGAAGACAATGGGATAATTCCATAGGTAGGGCAAAGATGTTTTTTGATCATCTTTTTTTTAATAATAAACAAATATAGGTCGCGCCTAGGTGTGAACTTTTAACCTTATTTTTCTTGTTTAAAACAGAGTTAATCCTTTGACAAATAACTTCTTGTAGATTTTGCTTATAAGGAGGGGATTTAACGAACCTTAACTCCTAAAGTTGAAAACATTATATCCAAGAATGCAAGTTGTGCTCTCTCTCCTGAAGGTGACTTTCATTAACTGCGGAAATATTTCCTGGGGATTGAGTTATATATACAAGAAAGGAATATAGAGAATGGTGTGGCGAAGCTTTCGGGTTTTGACTTTTGAATCAAAACATTCAAAACTTATCAGACTTCACGTCTTTTAAATATTTTGCTGCACTGCGGTGGTCTTTAAAATCAGGGCGGTGCATTTCTGTTTCTTTTTTTTTTAAGAACAAAAAAAAAATAATGTAATTGTATAGCCTATAATTTAAGAAATTTCTCAACTTCTCAATTACTGTAATCCGTTTTTTTGTAGTAATTTGTATCATGCGGATATATTTTTCTTTTGTAAAAAAAAAAATAAAAGTTTTTCCCTTTAGTATTTATGAGCTTTTTTCAATTATGATAAAAAAAATTCTTCCATTCATTTTGCATTAATAAAATGAAGACAGACAAACGAACGTTAGGCTCAGTTTAATTTTCTGTTCAAACAAAATCAAAAGGAGAAAACTTTTTTCTTTTCTTTTTCAAAAGAATAATAAGCCTATTTATTTACTCTTTCAATTTTCAGAGAGGCGACGATGTTTAGCGTATGGGGGATGGGGTCCCTAGCTGAGATCATTGGGATCCGGTCACGTGACTTAATTAGGACTATAAATACTGTAGAAATTGGTATTTTATAAAAAAGAATGGATTTTTACTAATTATGGGATGTCATTGTTACTAGGGAGACTTATATGGAGTGGACGGACACTGATGAGTGTTCTGCTGTAAAGAGTACGCCATTTTGAAAACTGAAAGCTGCTACTAGAGAGACTACACGAAATATTTCAGATTAAGTTTAATAAAATTTGGACTAAAAGAATTTGCTTAACTTTTTTAAATCCATGTTGATTAAAAATCAAACAAAAAGGATTGTTTATTTTGTGCCGAAATAAATATTTTCCTTCGGATTTTTATCCAGATATATATTTAATTTTAATGTTGGAGGGCGGTGGAGGCGGCTTGTCACCCTATTAAAAATCTCCATAGTCTAAGGCAAAACTGAACAAGTCACTGCCTTGTTTAATGAATTCTTCAAATTTCGTCCGCTTATTTATTTATTTTCGCAAAACAAAAAATAAACAATGAGTCCAAGAAGATTAAAAATGAATCACATCGGTGTAATTTTAAATAAGTAAATCTTAAAATAATTTTAATTTTTTGGAGTGTAGTGACGATTAAGAATCCAGGTTAAAAGTTAAGAGAAAAAGTGTGGACTCGATTTTAATCCAAAAAATCTGGACTTTTTCGCGATAATTTTTTTGTGTGTAAAATCAGAGAGTCGCCAACTTCCGCCATGTTTATTTTCTGACTGGTTCGGTCCCCTTTTTTCTTCTACTTCATCGGGTTCCTCATGTGACGCTCCCAGTTATAGTCTCTCTAGCTGCCATGATCTTGAATTTCACGGCCACCATCACGGTCTTATAAACAGCTCAAGAACCCCCCCTCCCTTTTATCCAAAGATTTTAAGTTCGCATAAGCTAAGCATAGGAACCTCAATTCCCATTTTCCTTTTATACAGCCAAGAATTTTATCTTCCTTAAGCTAAGCACTACAAGGTCTTATCCCAAAAATCAAGCGCGTTTCATCCTTTTCCGGATTTCAGCCAAATGGCGCCCCTGTTATGCCTTTCTATCTTAAAACCGTCAGGACCTTATAACCTAAAAGCCAAATAATACATCTCTCTAATGCTGAAACATGACAACGAGAAAAATTTCCTTGGCTTGAAATTAAAAGACCATCTAAGAAACTGAGCTGAAACACTAAACCTTAAAAGTTCTTAAAATTTTTGAAAAGATAATTTTTAATACGTGGGGGAAAATGCTTTCCGTAGCGAACTCCTCGTGTTTCTTACGGGAATGAGAGAGTTGAGCAGCACGTTGAATTTTTTTTCACGTGTTTCTCATTCATCGAAAAGATATTTTCCAAGGCTCAAAGCTTTTAATTATCTAGTTTTCAAGTGGGCTAAAAATTTCCCTCCTGCTTTTCTTTTTACAAAATAAAACTTTTCATCTTTCGCAGACTTTGAAATGAACTCTTGTCAAACATTACTTTCACATCCCTTACAATTTTCATTTATATTTAATAAAAAGAGGAAACAAGCGTAGTTATTCTGATTAAATTTTTTTGCTATTAATAAAATCTTCACGTTTATTCTTGGTTATAACTTAATTTCTGGATAACATTTCTGAAGCTCCATCAGACAGGAAACGAGGGTGTAAATCGTTATTTTTCCTGTTTTATACGAGAGAATTTTTAGGTTTTCACGTTGAGGTGCTCTGGGAGCTTTAAAGGCTTCGTAGAGCACCGAAAAAATAAAAGTTTATTTTCATATTGATAATATTTCATTTTTCATTATAAAAAGCAAACTTACGCGACTGATAAGGAGCAAAAGCAGTAAAATATTTTACTTTTGTCATTATTTCAACGGAACTCTATTCAAAATAAATATGGGAACAATTTTGAAAAACTGTTTTGTATGAGGAAAAAAATTCTACAACAAGTGGAAGAGTGAAGGATTTTCAGTTCGTCACAAACTTTTTTAAAAGAAAGTTTTCTTTCGGTCAACAGCATTGTTTTTCCGTGTCCTTTCGGCCTCGAAAAGTCGAAAGGAATGAAAATCCGGTGTTTGGAATTTTTCGCTCTTATACTTTCTCAATCAGAACATTCTTCGAAAGTAAATAAAAGTTTGAAAATGTTTACACCTAGAAATCTTATTTTCGGGAAAAAGGCAAAATGCATTTATGAATTCCTATTCACTTATGCCCTTTTGCTTCAAACTACTCCTTTCGAGTCTTGTTGTCATAGGTAGTATTAGCAGCGCCACCATCGGTGGAACGTGACAAGTAAAAAGAAGTTTAGTGGGTGCGTGATATATGCACGAGTATTAGTCACGAAAAATCTGAGCGAAAAATTGGTGTTCATTTTCTTTGAAACGTTTCCTATATCGATGGTCAGCTGGAAAACTCAAAAGTCAAACCGGTCCAAGTTTTAGCATCTAAAATAGTTTCTATCTGGCAACCTCTTCCTTCCCTACAGTTCTACCCTCAAAAGTAGATATTTCTTATCAGCTTCGCCCGCAAAAACCGTCAGAGAAGCAGCAACGAATTTTCCCAGAAAAACTAAATTTTCACACTTTTAAAAACGAATGAAAAGGGACAACTGGTCAGAAAAAGCTTTGAGAAATTATTTCCTCGACCGAAACCGGTCATTTGTCATCCTGCTGAGGGTAATTGTGAGTGGATTAAAATCAAGCACGACCGCATTCATCACCACAAAGATGAAACATCGTAGCACACACATCATTTTTGACTGCGGGAATAAATTTTTCCCAAAACCCTAAAGCAAAAAGGAGAAAATTCCCCCCCAAAAAATTACACAACCCAAGATTCAAACCCGAACGAAAATATTCTCCTAGGTCAGGGGAAAACCTCAAACTATACAAATCTCAACACCGCGAGCTCGGTTTTACAAAACTCACCGCCGATTTTCCCAAACAAAAATATAATTCAATATTTTCCCCCCTTCTCGTTTTTTCTTTATAACTTACCTCAGACAAGACGATTTTTTTAAAAATGGTTTTTATTTCATAACCCGCAGTTGCAAAAGGAAAATTCTTTTTAACGGGTTTTCTTTTCTTCTCCCTCGTTTTGGAATGACTTCGTTAATCAATCTTGCTGTTTGTTATTCGCTTTCTAAAAATAAAATAAAAACGAAAAAATAAAAAAAAAAATCGCTCTTTGCTATTATTTGAAGAAGCAGAATAGAGAGACAGGGGTAAAGGGGGGTGGCGGAATGGGAGCGGAAAAGAACGGAGGCGGGAAAAAAACGTAGTTTTAGAAAAACGTTACTCTCTCTTTTTCAATTTCCGCTTGCTTATTTAAATTCGTCGGCAATTTTCTCTTTTATTAACGTTTTTCATTCGAGGTAATATTTTAAAGTTTTTAGGTTAGAATTATGAAATGTTTTTTTTTTCTTTTTCTTTTTTTTCGAGTCAAACTAATATTTCAGAGTTGTAAATTCTGATGTTTTCCGGTTTTTCGTATTTTAATGGAATTGTTTTTTTTTTTTTTTTTTTTTTTTTTGAGGGCGGCCGTTTTTGGGATTTTTTTCTTTGCTGATTTAACGTCACGATTCGTTGCGATTTAGTGTCTGCGTGCGGGGCAAGATAAACTTTTTTTTCTAAAGTTATATCAATATAACGACAAGTTTTTTTTACTTGAGCTTTTTTTTTTATTATTTTTATATTTTTGACATAACTTTGTGGGGAAATATGATAGGTTTTTGAGCGAAGTTCGTTCATGCGTTTTAAATTTATTACGATCGACGAATTTTTCATGAAAAAAAAAAGGGGGAGAATAAAAAAACTTCGGCACCTGTTCGTGCATTATCTTACTTTCCCACAAAAAAGAAAAATTGCAAGGAGCTACTTGAGGCGTTTTGATGACAAGATCAAAAGCGTTTTCCTTTAAAAAAAATTCCCCCCCCTCCCCCCCTATTAATTAATTACTATTCTACACGCTTTCCCTGAATATTTCATTTTGATTCATGGCATCGTTGTCGAGTTATTAATTTACGAAGTCCCGCACGGATTGAAAAATTGGGTCCCGTGATTGAAAAAATTGTAAGCGGAGTCAGGTTTGGGCTTTATATGTCAGGGCCTAAAATCTATCGAGGACCTAAGTGGAAAATATCTCAGAATTGTAGGGCAATAGCATTTGGTTCGCTGTAAGTGTGAGCAGTGAGGAATTTACTAGATTCGGGCCTCTAGGCTGAAGAAACCTTTACTGGCCTCCCCTTGATATACTTGCAAAACTTTGTTTATAGCGCAGGGTCCAGGGGCGCCGCCATCTTACTGAAATCTTGGGGAAGTCTGAACTTTCAGGGAATTTAAAAGGTCATGCAATGTTTAGCTTATGGGCGATAATATAATTTTTCCTCTACCCCTCCCCCCAAATGGAAGCCTTGTCTCGGTCCATAGGCTTTGGCCTAATTACCTTATGAAGTAAACCCCCGGCAGGGGATGAGCTCTGTTAGCTCACATTGCAGAATTTTCTGCTTCTCTTCAGAGGCAGAAGAAGGGGCATTTCCGTAAGCTAAGTATTAAGTGATGCTTTTGCCCCCCCCCCTCCCAAAGATTTTGGTAAAATGGCGCCACTGTTTTTTTTTTTAGAGCTTGTAGAGTCGAGTCATGGACGAGACTGCAAGAAGGTGTCTCGTCTTATCTTGTCTTGCAAAAGCGACACAAGACGAGAACAAGTGTGAATTTTTTGTGATAAGACGGGGCAATACTACAATAAGGGGCGATTAATTCTGCAGCAGGAAAATTCAAGACTATATTGCAAGACGAGACCAGAATAAAACCTGCGCTTTGCAAGACAAGAACAAGAACCATGCTTTTCTGGTCTTGTCTTGCGTCCATTAGCATAGAGACTCTATACAGAGACTGTACAGAAAGAGACTGGCGAATGGCTAACGAGAATCTGATTGGTCGACAGATTTTGAACGCCACGACAGGTGGCCATATTGACGACGTACAAATATTCAGTTTTCCTACCAAAAAGGCCCACAAAAGTTCTGCCTTCTGCTGATAGCAGAAGCTAATTCATCAAAAATGAGGACAGTAGACGAATTAAAATTGCGTCCTTGGGGCGGGCGGTGGCGTGGTGCCTAGAGTCTTTGACTCCGAATCCGTAGGTCCCTGGTTCGAGTCCCAGGCTCGGACCGAGTGGAGGGTTTTTTCGAATAGACTAAACATCCACTCTGAGTAGACAAAACATTATCCACAGAGGAAATCTGTCCGCAATGACAATGTAAAAACTACGAACGAGTATAAAACAAAATCAGTAAATTGAGTATCTGGTGAAGGGTGCATAGCCAAATCCAAGAAAACACAAAAAAAAAAAAAAAAATTGCGTCCAATTTCTTGATGGCTGCGAGTTCGCCAGTCACTATACATGGTCTCTAGCGCCCACCACTAGTAAAGCGCTTGCCCCTGTTCCTTTTGAATTTGACAATGTTTCTTTTTAAAAAAAGAGGTTCTTAATACAGAGGAACTTATTCGAAAGGTCATCAGGTGTTATTTTAAACCTTCCTCATCCCAAAAATTCATAAGGAAAAAAATAAAAGTTAAAATCAACCTAATTTAAATTGCTACAGGAAAATCTACCAAGATGTCACATCGGATATTTTTTATAAAATAAAAAATGAAAGACGAAATTGATGTTGTTCCTTATCACTCTCATATTTTTGCTTTTCCGATTTGGCGTAAACCTTATAAGGAGATCGAAAAAGTGATTGAAAAATCGACATTTAATAACCCGGAAAAATTTCCTTACTTGAAAAGAAAATTCTATTTCCTACGATTTACTTTGTTGATCCGCTTTAAATCAAGGACGCGCAACGGCGACGTTTTACAATTTTAGTATGAAAACCGTTTAATCCCGCAGAGTTTTAGAAAATGGAAGTAAATATGGAAATATATAGGAATTTTCCCAATTTGACCTTTGATAGCCTCCGGGTTAATGCTAAATTAATTTATGCATGACTAAAAACCTCACAAAATCAAAAGGTTCTTTTTCGAAAAATTTTATATAATCGAAGCGGAAAGGTTTCACTTGAGAAAAAACACGAAATTCACCAAAAAGAATAAAAAAAAATAAACGACCTAGTTCGATCCTTTTGAAAATACTCAAGAATATTGTTAACGCTAAATGGGACACCTGTAGATTTTCAAAACAGAAAACATTTGAAATTCAAATAATTTTAACAGGAAACTATTTCTTACAGGATCTGCGGCTTATCGTCCCGGGGTTTCGATTCTAAACCGATTCATGTTAACTTATTTTCTCCCCTTTTCTGCGTTATCCGGGTCGTTGGGAAAATCTTGAAAGAAGGAATTTTTTCATTTTCTGAAAGAAAAGAATGGAAGAGGGGAAGGTTATTCTAGATTTTACCGACCTTTAGCATGAGGCTGAATGGAAATTTGATCTTTTAAAATCGTATTTCGAGGGAAAAAAAAGGTCGTTGAAAGTGATCTTTGGCCCCGCAGAAAAAGAGGACTTGCGGAGGCAGGTTCAAGAGCGAATTCTGGGTAAGGTAAGAGCTGGGGTTGATATCAAATTCTTTTTTGAACTACTCTTGAAAATTTGAAGAATTCTTCTAAAGAATGTTTTAACTCGGCTACTGTTTAAAAAAAAACGAGAAATGGACTGCTGCTCAGGTCGCAATTGAGCAAAGACAATGGCATTATTTGGATGGAACCACAATCGTTGCAACAATGTTGCCGAAATGTTGGTAATATCGCGGTAACATTGCACTATATCTCTGCAGCAATAGCGGTTGAAAGATTTCCTATCCCCCCCCCCCCCCCCCCTGCCTTGTGCGTAAAAAGACGTCCATGGCTGAAATATGATGTGTTAGGACCATAGACGTCCTCTTGCATATGAATTGTTATTTGAATTATTTAAAGTTCGCTTGAGTATAGGAGACATTTTTTGCCCTCCCCAAGTTTTCGGCCACCAGGTGTATTGCCCCCTAAGAAAAATTTGAAGTGACGCTGACTAGATGAGAATTTGTTTGTCGTTAGCCTAATTCGATCGGACGGCTACATTGCCATTCAGCACATAGCCAAAAAGCATTTTCCGTAAACGTTGGTCAGGTCTTCTTCGAGTCCAATGCAGCGGGGCATCATCTTGCAATAAGAAAACGTTCAGCCTAGGATTGTTCATTGAAGGGTCAGAAATACGGTTTTATATTTCTGTGAATGGTGGCGTTTAGGTTTGTGGCGGTAGCAGAAAGTCTCGAGTGCCTGCTTTAATTCTGTGCACCAGAGCAGAACTCCACCAAGTCCAAAAAAAGATTGCTGTAAAAGGACGATTTGGCCATCTTATTCGATATTTTTTGGTTCGTCTAAAAAATCATTTTCATCATTCAGTGCGAGAAATACATTTTCCCGTTCATGTTTGCAGCGGGTTTTTTTATTTCCCTTTCGTGATAAAAAGAACCTTTCAAATTTAGTATCAAAAATAGGTTTCACGTCTCAAACGGCTTAAAACCCCTTGAAACCCTCGCCGTGAAAAAACGCCGTTCTCAGCGTGGAAACATTTTTCTCCGTGTAAGTATGAAATATGCTATTTCCAGATCAAGTTAATTTCTAGAAGTCATTGCTGATCCATTAAACTTCTGGAAAATGCTTATCAAGCTGTCTTTTTTGTAAGTGACAACTCGAGTCACATATTTTAAAATAATAGCGAACCATGGGGCTACGGTGATTACCACTGCAGCCGCACTGTCCGCTTTTATTCCATTTCTATTTTTACAGCGTCGCAACAGCTTATAAAATTTTTTACAATGATCACTGGCTTAAACCAAAAGTAGCGTTAAGTATCACCCTAGAAGATTCCCACACTGCTCATACTTTCAAATCCCAAAAACAGGAACAAACCATTTTAAATCGGATTGTCAGCTATCTTGGATTCCCAAAGAATCTTCTTAACCGAGCTCAACCAGATGCGGGAATAAGCCTTCAAAGTTCACGTATTTAAGTCAAAGTTCCACACATTTGTTAAGCCCTCATTATCTCTGCTAAAATACTAAGCGCCTTTAATACTGCCTGCCAGTCCAAATAATAATATCATTTACGATGTCCTGTCCTGCTCCCTTCAAATTGTAAATCCCGTTACACAGGTAAATTTTTGTGTTTACTCTCAAGTTATACTTCCTGTAAAGGACGAGGAAAGTCAATGTTATTATTGATCCCGTCAAAAACAAACACACAATCGTCTAAATCCCGCGTCTTACTTCCAAGAGAGACGATATTGAATTCTTGAAATCAAGGTAAGTTATCCGGACTGACAACATCTTACTTACTCACCTGTTCGCATTGAGTAGGCCTGTTATACAACGACTTCGTGTTTTATTAATATTTATATTTTTAAAAAAAAGAAATCTTACCAAATTTTTTCGCTAAAATCCATTAGGCACGTATTCATCACGTCGATACAACTTTTCTTTTTTAAATTCCCGTTTGCATGTCTCGAATCATTTCCCCCAAGTTAAATTGTCCTACAACAAAACCTACACATTTGTCAACAACGAAAACAACGATATTTTTAAAACTCGGGGGAGGTATTTTACAAAGTCAAATTTTCCGGTTCTTTAGAACTGACTCAAACTATCAATAAAAGCTTTGAGAAAAAAAAAATTTCCTTTCTTCATCTTTTGTTCCTGAGAAGAAAAAAAAAATTTTTTAACAAAGAAAAATATACAAAAAAATAAACTCGTTTTCATTTTTTCCTTAATGTTTCGATTTATTGAAAATGAGTTTGGCAATTGTTTTATACATGAGTTTTACAAATACAAGGGTTATAATTAGTTAAAAGATTAAAATTATACATAAGTCTTATTCCGTGATTTTTCTTTTTTTAATTTATTTATACACTAGGCCGTACAGCTGCCTAAGTAAAAAGATTTCTATTTTAAGTAAATATACAAGATGTCCAAACGAATACACAAAATTTTACACAACTGATAAAAAGCAAGTTGAAAGAGATTTGTAAAAAGAAGAATAAAAAAAGAAAAATTAAAAAAGGCGCCCGGATAAAAATTAAGGCGCTTAAAAATAAGATTTTCCTTTTATAAAAGGATTTTTCCATGAGTTATTTGATGCGTTTAATCAGAGAAAAAAGGCGGGGGTTTTTGCTGCTCAAGTTTTATCACACAAAAATCTTCTTTCTTTTCCCTGTTTTAAATTCAAAAAAAGCCCGAAATTATTCACACGGGGGGGGGGTTAAATACGTAAACATACCACATGTGAAACGTGTACGTCATCACCTAACGCTTTTCGACACCGACCTACAGTAAACAAGACAAGCTATAAACAAACGATAACGGTTCAGTCAAATGGAAGTGACATGAATTGAGCCCACTTTCATCCGCAAGTTCAGAATTTATAAACGTCTACGCTGACTGAAAAGTTTTATTAAAAAAGATAAAAAAAAAAATAAAAAGGAGGTTGGAAGTGGAGCTGGAATTCTTTCCTCCTTTCAAAGCGAAAGGATCTTGATTAACTGATCAGTTTAAATCTTTTGTAAAGAAATCCGGTAGGAGTCCTTTTTTTTCCCTATACCCTTTCCTCTCCGGTTTTTTTTTCTCTCTCGCTTTCGTTTTATAGCAGATGTGGAATTTTATTCGGTGGAAAATAATCGTTTATGCTGGTTTTTCTATTCCCCGAAATGTCATTCCCCCGGAATCTTGGTTTAAAAAAAAAAAAAAAAAAAGGGAGGAGGATCGTGATAAAATTTTTTGGGTCGATTTCCACCGCTGTTATATTTTTTTTATTATAAATATCTCAATATCCCTGCACACCGGGAAATAACCGCAGAAAGGAAAGCACATACTACCGGGGGCGGAATTAGGTTAATCCCTAGCCTTTAGGTCAAAGAGCCAATGATTTATTGAATTTATTCAGTTTGTTTCTTTTTCTCGATACAACTGCTGAACGTTATTGGTTAAGATGAAAACATTTGAAAATATGCCCGTTTATAGGAAAACTGGGGTAAAAAAAAAAGAAAAAATTTATAAGGGTTTGGAATTTTTTTTAAAAAAAAGAGAAAAAAAGTTTACGAGAGGATTTCAGTTGGCTAATATGTTAAAGGGAAAATATTACTTCAATTGTAGCTTTATTGTTTGTTAGGTCAAGATAGAGCTTTCGTTTTTATCTTCGGGAGCAACAACTTATAGATGATTGAGGAAAAAAGGTAAGAATGTTCTGCGAAGTTTTGAGAAAAGGTTTGATGAAAAAGATGTGGCTTAACTATTATTTCCACTTTTCAATTGCCTCGGAAACTATTTGATGTAATGGGAACTATAAATAGAGCAATGTGGCGAAGCTGAAGAAAATTTTTTTTACAGTGTCTCCTTAAAAGTCGATGGATTCGTTCTCAGCTTGTGAGAAAGCAGCGGTAGAAAAGTGGCCGTTTTTAAAAAGAGAATCCCCCTGTGCTTAATTATTTCTCGACCTCAATATTATAAGGTTCCATCTCCACTGCGCAGTGATCCCGGCTTGCCATAAGCTAAACATACGGACTAACTTTTCGAGTGGAGATGGAACCTTATAATATTATGGTCGCGATTTATTAGATCTTTCCAACTAGAATGCAACTTAAAATGCATCTTTTGTCTAAGAAGACTATGAAGATTAATATTTTTATGTAAGATTTTTGGAGCTTAAGTCACAGCAATCGAATCTTGATTTACAGTGAAGGGTTGTTTCTCTCTATGATTGCTAAGATAGCGCCACGATCGTGTACTGTAAACCGGGGTGACTTTGGCCGGGTGGGGTGACTTTATGCCACACGTTTTTCGACGAATCTCGATCTAAAACACTCAAAACTTTTGAAAAACGGGTGGCACAAAGTCACCCTTCCCGGCCAAAGTCACTCCGGTTTACGGTATATATTTATGGCGACTGGTGCCATCTTAACCTTCGAATAGGGAATCGACCTCCCCTCGTGTGCTTAAGCTCGATTTTTTCTAAAATCCAGCAAAATATCAAGTGGACAGGTTTCCCGTCACAAAAACAAAAACATAAACCAGACAAACATGCGAAACAGACTATACAGTCCATAGAGTTCCAACAGCGGGGTTTTGCAATTCGTGAAAAAGCCACAACAGGTCGGTCAATAAATGGACGAAAACCGAAAGCGGGGAAAGACTTCGAAAACTCTGATATGTGCAAAGAGAAATGACCACAGTCAAGGAAAGGGAACCCACATTGCAACTGACGAGGAAAGTGGTCAAATCAAAATCTATTGAAAACTTTTGTTTTTCACAAAAATCGAAATTCGTTTTAGGTTTTGAAAAAAAAAAAAAAAAAATATCCCCAAGCAACCGTCACTTCGTTAAAAACTATTTAGGCCTGTTTCATTTCAAACTGTTTATTTACTCTCTTCAAATGTCCTCTTCTCTTCAGGAAGGAAAAACATAAAAGGAACCCAATGAAGCGTTTAATCAATACTAAAAGAATCAAAAGTTTAAGTTACCGTCTACTAAAGCTTAACGCTTTTTCCATTAATAAAAAGTACCTTCAAAAAACCTTCCATCAATTAGCTTCCTTTGATTCCTTTTTTAATTAAATTAACGACGTACTTTTTAATTAAGTCTCGAGTCTAAAAGTTCATCGTAAGAAGCACAACAGAAAAGAAGAGGAGCAAAAGAAGAAGAGAGCATCACCGACGGGAAGTAAAAAAAAAAAAAAGAAAAAAAAAAAAGGGCGTTAATTCGGATGATTAAAGACAAATACAAAGAAAGCAAGTGGATAGGCAAGAGAGAGAAAGAGTCGAGAGAAAAAAAAATCGCACTTGGGAAAAAAAACCCGAGGAAAAAAGGTAAAACATACGAAACTGACAATCAAAAAGGCGCGCAGATGGACACGTCTATTTCCAGCTAAAAGAACACTTTCTTGTGGAGGAAAAAAAGCGGATTACCCGTTAGCGGGGGGAAAAAAAATGCTCATTTTCCCAAAAACAAAAGATTTCTTTTGGAAATGGATAATCCCCGAATTTTGTTTAAACGCATCAAAGTAACAACTTGTAAACAGATTGTCTTTGTATAAGCACACAACCAACTTTGCTTGGAAAAAAAAAATAAAAATTGTACTAAATATATTACAATCGGATTTAATTAAAACATAAACCCGAAGTAACCCCATAAAGGATGGAAACATTGAACGAGGCTTTATATCCGGAGAGTGGACAGATGAGCTGGAGTGTTGAATGGCTGTTGTAATAATAGCCGATGCTTGTATTAATCCGCATTCGATTTGAATGGTCTTATTATTGTGCCTGGTTCAGGGCTAAAACTAAGCATAGCAGCCTCATATTTTTAAAAATAATGCCAGAGCACTTCGCACTGACGCCATTTTTCACCCCTTCAAGTGGAAAGCTTTCTATCTATGGGAGTCACCAAAAAAAAATTGGCCGAGCCTTCCGAATGATTCAGCCATAAAATTTGAATATCGATAACCAGTTAAGGTTAAGTTTAACCACGACAAAGCCTAATTAATCGCACACTTGATGTAAAGCGAATCGGCGATTCTCTGATTTCAAGCTCTCCACTTCAACTTTTATTATTTGCGGTCAAGGTTATTTTAGAAAGGATGGCTCACAACGTATCTCCCTCTGTATTATTTCCTTGCTACGTCATAGGAGTCCAGTTAGATATTAGCTCAAACGTCGATAAATGAAAGTGTAAACAACTGAACGTATTACCGAGTTTATTAAAAGATGACGTCGAAGGGGTCCCTCAAGGGAATACCTGGAGAAGCTATGAGCCATCATTTATACAATATTCCTGATCCACAGACGCTTCTGTAATGGCGCCTTTCTATTTCTGGAAATAGAGTTAATTCAGTCAAACTTAAAAAGTTTGTTTACTCTGTGGTGTAAATATTTCCATTACTCGAATGCGTCGTCCATTTTGGAACGCAATAATCTTCTTCAGCCATAGGCCAAGTTAATTTAATACTCTATGGTGCGTTCGAAAATGGCCGCCTTATGACCAAGCAAAAAAAATTAAATTCTATTTCCAGCTTAAAAATAAAGAGCCAAAAAATGATTTCGCCATTTCCGATAAAATTACGTTGATATCGTTTGTTTACTCATGTGACGTCACATTTTTTGGCTCTGTGGCGTTGAAAAACGTTCACGATTCCAGCTTCTATTCACTCTCCGCACACAATCTCTTTACAAAAACATTTTCAAATATCTTAATCTTTTCCTTTTACAAAATGTCATCCATCCTGAACCAAAATAAATATATATATGCGGCAAAAACTAAAACTAAAAGGGATGAAAAAGTGTTTTTGGCACTTGAACGGCCCGATCTTGGGGGGAAAAGGAATAAAGTGTACAAAACGGGGGAGTCGAAAAAAAAAAAAATTAAAGGAACGGAAAAATAATAAAATTAACATCGACTAAAAACTACAAAATATACATCACAAAGTTCGTCACAACTTTTTTTTTTCTTCCTGGATTTAAATTGCTTTTTTTTATCGTTTTTTTTTCCATTTTCGACGATAAAATAATACAAATAATAATACAGTATGAGAAAAATGAAAAGATCTAAGAATGAGAATATACGATTATTGCATTGAAATCATTTCGAGCGAAAGATTGAGTCAGAAGAATAAGAAAGGAAAAAAAAAAAAGAAATGAAAACGACGAAAAGAAGAGGAAAAAAAAAATATTCAGAACGCTGAGAATATTCACATGGACGATTATTTAATTATTACCGATTTTATACATTTCTTTTTTTCCGGAAAGGAACTTCTGACCCATTCCATCGACAGTAGCCCGGAAAAAAAAGCTACCTCGAAAAATTTGATCTTTTATCTGAGTATTTTTCGACGAGAGAGATAATTTCATTTTCTTTAATATTTATGGCAGGTATTTTCTTTTTTTTTATTTTTATTTATCATTAAAATTTTCAGTCACACACACGAAAAAAAAAATGCTCTTACAGTATTTTAAAAGAGTATTCAAAAATTTTTCATTTATTAACTAATTTTTATTTTTATTTTTTTAAAATTTTTATGCTTCAATCTTGAAAAGATTCAGTTATACTTTTCTTTCTTTTTTCTTTTAAACTAGGTTGATTTATTTTTTATTTTATTTTACTTTTTTTTTTTTTAATAATATAAATGCTTTCGAAGAAACCCAGGGAAAAAACGTCATTTTTTATTCTTAAGTTAAGAGGCCGTGGTATATATGAAAGGCTTGCTTAAGAGAATAATAATAAAAAGGGAAAAAATGTAAGTACGAGAAGCGAAAAAAGGCGTTCGCTATAAAGAGCTTTTGTAAATTTTTAAAAAAAGAAAAACTATAATTTTGAAAATATCCAGTAAAGTAGATAAATTAATGATTGTAACAATGCCCCTTTTCTTTTTCCCCGCAACGTTTTTTAAAAAAAAAAATTTTACTATGGCGAATGACCTGGATCGGAAAATTATTCGCTTTCTGCTTCTTGTAAGTACTGAAGAAAATTCCCTGAAGCTACGGTGGAAAATCGTGAATTAATTGAAAACGAGTTCCTTTGAAATCGTTAAGAGATTCCAAGAAAATCGAATTTCTGTTGCTCGGCAATGTTTTGTAATTGGGAGCATCTGGTCAGAAATACAAAAAAAAAAATCTAAACTTTTTTTGAGCGAAAAAAAGGTGAGTTTGATTGGTGGAAATTCACATTTTCATAAAACACGAAAATAAATCTCCCCTTAACCTTGCTCATCCGGGAATATTATTCAAAAAAAAAATTTGATTTAATTTTTTATTCAAGTGTAGGTGTCAATATTCTTTTATGCTAATCAATGAAACTCACTCTGTTTTTATTTTAACTTATTCATCTTATTCATAAGATCAAAGGTCATATTTTTATTTTTTTTGTCGAGTTCTGAGAACTTTACGAATTTTCATAATCATACAAAGTTTGATCAAGGCAGTAATACTTCCTGATTATAAAACGCTAAAAGCAAGGTTGAACTGCTAATTAGATTGGAAATTTTAGAAACAATAACTTCAAAAATGTAGAACTGAAGAATCCTAAAATTGATAGGCCTGTGGCAATTTTATTGAGAATAAAAACACTTTGTAATATTGAAGCTTACTAAATTTACTTTCAACTGTTGCAAAATTTTTTTTCTTCAAGACTTTCTACACATAAAAATGCTTAAGACCCCAAGCAAAGTTTAAGGCAGTCTGGGTCCTCAAAAACAATTTCAGTTCCCACTCGCCACACAATAATTAGTCTATTTAGATTGTCTAGTTGTTCAAAAAAAGCTTTTACATTTTTGCATTCAACAGGTCCTTAAAACTGTTCGATTCTTAGAATATTAATGCCTAAGAAGAGCTAAAGTAGATCAAAAGCACCTGCAGACTGCCAGAAACTAATTTTAATTTTTATCATCGGTGATGTTGATCTTCCCATCAATTAATAAAAAATCAAAAGTATTATAACCCTCTTCAATCCTGCAACTGTTGAAGATGCTTTTCCTTAAAATTGTTACAGGCATTCAGAAGAATTGAAAGTGAATAAAAGTAGAAGTTCCTAAAATCTTAAAATATTACTTGGCTTTTCTAACCTAACCTGGACAGACAGATTTGCTTCATAATTTGTGCTTATTAATTTTTAAGCTATGCAGATTTGCCTGTATTAAAGCAATAAGAGTTACCTTTGCAAATTACTTTCAGTTATTTTGTAGTTGAATCTTTTCATTAACTAGTAATGAAAAGCATTTATTTTGATACGATTCTTTCAAATTGCATTTAGAATTTTAAATTGTTATCGCAAGAAAATAAATTTCACTTGGATAAGAGAATGAACATTCAGTCACTGGAGATTGAGTTTTACTTTCGATAAACAATTTAATTTGAATAATCACTGTGTGTCTTCCTGATTTAAGGTTATTTTTACTTAGTAAATCAGGTTGAAAGAATGAGAACATTCGATTAACAGTTCTAATTTAATTATGATTTGTCGAATCAAATGTCATATTATTTCTTTACATAACATTTTGCATAGGGGATCTAATAACTGTTAAGAAGCAGAAAACGTTTTGTTTTTTCAATGGACCTCCTCAGCTTGTATTCAAGGGCTAAAACCATCCATGTAAGCATCATTAATTCATTACTTTATTAGATTTAACCTTCCAAAAGTCATTCTGGTTTTAAAATACCTAAATATCCTATAACCACTCTGTATAACAAACGCCCCATTTAAAAAAAGCACATACCCATATTGCACTTGATCCATTCGTATATCCAACTTTTCAATATTAAGGCATACACACATTCATTTTTTTTAAGTAACAACTCCCGAATGAATTTTAAAAAAACTCCCGATACCTAAAATTCTACTAAAAAACATTTAATTTAATAATGTCACAAGCAGACGGCATTACATTTCCTTTATTAAATAAACCATGGACTTTAATGTCCAGAGACTGCTCATGAGCCGCCATTTTTGAAGATTTTTGAATGCTTCGCCGCCATGATAATTAACGGCAAATAATTAATGATTTTTTTTTACTTCTGGTAAAAATAATGGCAAAATGCTTTCAAAAATCTTATTGCCAGAGCATTTAAAAGACAAAACATGTTTAGCCATTCATATATGAAAAAATAAATATAGAAACACGGTCACCATTACGGCAAGACATGCTGTTTCATTTTTACTCCGTATACTGAAATAATTGGCGCTAGTGTCGACAGTATAAGCAGTCCAGACATTAAAATCAAAAGAAAAACTAAACCCCCTCGACATAACCTAACCTTAACGCGTTTACTTCAAATTTTTTGCTGCGGTCAGTCAACTGGATCAAAAATGGCGGCGCAAGAAGAAGAAGAGGAGGAGGAAGAGGACAACAAACGAAGCGTCCGCCGATTGAAGAGAAATGCGAATCGAATCGTTTGTAAATAAGCATAGTCAGCACAGTCCAAGTTAAGACGTCGATATCGATAATCGATGCCGAAACCATCAAGGTAAATCAACCAAGTCATATAATCACGATTACAGCGATTGATAAAATTATGATGACAATGTACATTATATGTTTTTTTTATTATTCTTTTATTTTCTCGTATAATTTTCGTATCCGCATTCGCATTCTCTTGCAACCGGCATACCGATCACTGGCGTGAGACAAGTTTTTAATTCGACGCACATTAACTACGCTCCGTTTTGTTATACTATACAAAAAAGAAATAATGACGATATAATGATAATAAAAACTCAATTTATTCTATTTTGCCGATCCTGATTCCCGTTCATTCGTTCGTTTGTGACGTCATTTAATATTTATCTTACGTGCAGTCGATTTCGAAAACTCGTTCGAAATTCCTTTTTGATCCGTTTTAACAAATACTATAAAAACACCCCGGTGGCGTGCTCGAAATACAATATTGTTTAATACAATTCTAAACTGGAGAGGAAAAAGCTCGGTGTCGATACCGAAAAAAAAAAAAAAAAACTTCCGGCCCCCATTCCCCCCGCTCGTTCTGGGTTTTTTTCCTCTTCTTCTTCTTCTTCCCCCCTCTCGAAAAAAAAACTTGGCAAGAGTTTCGCCATACAAAGGAAATGTAATGATGCAGCATCTTATATGCTGTGGCGCATTCATAAAGAACAGAAAGTTTTTTCGGACTTGCGAATATAACTTTTTTTCTAAAAACTTGAGCCTTAGGCACGAAAATAGGAGGGATTCATATTCTTGTCCGAAACTTTCCTTCAACTTTTTAAGTACGATTATAAACCAATACTACAAAATGACGTTTTTTTCCTTTTTAATTTTGCAGATCCGAACGATACGGTCTTTTTTTTTTTTTTGTTAAATTAAATAAAGGGAAAAATATAATTTCTATTGCCAACTTTCTACTGCCTGAGATCCTTTTTCTTTTTTTAAAATCATATTTATTCACGTGACGTAAAATAATTGGAAGGCTTTTATCCGCGATTATATGAAAAATAATAGAGAGCTTGGCGCGCACAATAGGGGTAGTAGCAACGCTGTCTGGAAAATTGTTGACATCTGTTTACTAATATTATATATCACAGGGGATTTTTTTGTACAGAGTTTTCATTACAAATTATAATAATGAACGGAATGTTCTCTTTAGGTGTTCCCCGACCCTTTTTTTTCCTTCGAAATACGTTCGTATACTCCCACTTTACAAAAAATCCTCCGGAGCTTTTATTAGCCTCTCGAACAAACCTTTTCAATGAAAAACCTTTTTTAATAGGATTGATTTAATCGAGGTTGCCTTTCAAAATGAAAGCTTCTTTTTTAAGAGGATACTTTCGGGTGGGTTGCGCAAAAATATCAATTAACATTTTAAAAGTAGGAACACATCATCATCATCAATTAATTTAATAATGTTAAATTCGGTGTCATTTAGACGAGGAGAAATAAAGTTCAAAAATAATCAATGTTGAGTAGTTAACCCGCTAAGAAGTTAAGAAAAAAAATTGGCTACTCATCTGCTTCAGGGGACCTGAACGCAGACGATTAATCAATCAAACCGACGGGCTCTACTAATCGACAAACTAACAGATAAATTCGATTAGGTTAACGGATTTAAAAAAATGTGTCCAATTAGTATACTGTTTTGATATCGTTAATCAAAGTGGCAAAGCGAAGTCGATTTATTTTATTTTCTTTTTTTAAGGCACAAATTATTCTAAAATTCAATGGGGATTCAATGCAAGAAAGGCGTGTGATTAATGCTTAGCTTATGGCTTGAACGCTCTTCTTGCAGAGGGTGACTAAATTATTTTTATAAACTATTAAGTTGGATTTTCGTATTTTTTTTAACGATTGAGGTAAAATTTAAGAAAAAAGTTTCATGAGGAATTTTCTGTAAAAACATCTGCCTGATTGGCTAAGTTGGCAAGGCTGAATTAATTGAAAGTAAAACTTGGGAAGACCCTATTCAGAGATTCACCCTAAATAAAGCAAATCTCAGCTAATAGCTCGCTGCTAGTTAGATTTTAATGTGTCCGTATGCCCAATAGCGAAACTTGAGGGGAAATTTTGCATTTATCTTTTTCCTAGGGCACGATAGAAAAATTATGAGACTGGAAAAGTCGGGCCTTTTGCTTGTTACGGCTGCTCACACGAGGAGAGTTCTTCATGCTCTTCACGTTAAGCAGTGACCTTAACCTACTAAAAATTTTGAAAAATAATGTTCCGGCTCCCCTAGTACTACCCCAATGAATTATACTAGTACGTTAAAGAAATTTACTTTAAAGCTATGTAAAATTACTGTTACTCGATTTAAAAATATCATTCTCAAAATCCGTTTACCTACACGACTTTCTGTCAAAAAAATCAATTTCACTTTTCGTACGAATAAAATCTATTTAAATCCCCCTGTTTAAATATAAAAACAGATAATATCTAATTGGCACACATTTTTCTTATTAAATGAAAAGCAAATTCTATTAAGCAAAAAAAAAAAGATTAAAAAATCTGGCGCCCGACGTGGGGCTCAAATCAGAATCCCTCACGGAACTTTCTTATTTTTTTAATAAAAAAAAAAGGAGAGAACTAATAAGTCAGCTTAGAAGCCCGGAAGACTAAAACACGCCTGCGAAAAAATATAAAAGTTCCCAGAATTTTTCATTTTCAAAAAAAAAAAAAAACCTTTCCCACGAAACTCGGGGGATACTTATCACAACCCTGGAAATTTAGTTGCCGAGCTACAAATCAAACCAGTCAACAAATTTCCAGTCCTTCTAGATCCTATCACGGGATCACGAAATGATTATTACTTCCCCCGCCCGTATATATTTGAACAGAGAAATTAGGACCGCCATTAAATAAGCAATAATCCAAAACTCCTCAGCGATATTAACTTCCTTCGTAACGGATTCTCAAATTCTAATAATAAACCCTCTTGAATTTATCGATATACGCTGAAAAGGTATAACGAAATAAAAAATTCAACAATCCGATTGGATAGAAAGGGAGGAACATTCACGATAACTAAAATCCTTGACTGACTATTTAATTAAACTCAAAAGAGAGATAGAGAAGAAGAAACATCAGATATCGACATCGGTGAAAATTTTCCCCAAATCCCAACATGTCGATATCTCCTGCTCGAATAATCTCAAAGGATAAAGCTTTTGAATTATTTTACGTCACTAAAATAAAATAAAAAACTTTTATTTTTCCTCTAAAAGGAATCGACGACCGTATTATCCTGATCATTATGAAAAGAACGCAAAAAAAAAATGACAAATTTTCATCTAAAAATACTTTATAAAACCATATTGAGAGAAGAGGATTAAATGTTTGAGGTAGAGATCTGCACGGGCCAGGCTAAAGCCCGGTCCGGTAAGCCCAGCCCGCAAGCCAAATCGGGTTTAAAAACAAAGAGCTGTTCCTAGCCCTAGGCTGGGCAATCGAAATCCAGATTTCATTACTTAACTTATGGAGCTACAAAAACAATGGCCATAAGCTAAATATTGAAATCTGAATTTCGGTTGGAAACCGCGACGAATTACGGCTGATTTGATATTTGAGCTTTTGTTAACTTCATTGTACGTTCCGTCTATTATGATTACAGCTTTCCTTTTTGGATTTTTGTTGTACAGCATGTTTGTAAAATCAGTTACATGTTCTTATTTATACAAATTACAGTCGTTATGTTTCCAAAATTATATTAATTCCTATCCAACAGGGCCCGGGCCCGATTTTTGGAAACAAGTAGCGGGCAGGGTCGGACCGGGCTCGGAAAGCCAAAACCCCGCCCGTGCAGACCTCTATTTTGAGGAAGTGGTTATTACTTAAGACATATTTAACAATAAATCTGAAAATTGGCCATTAGTATACATTCAACAATTTTAATATAATATTTTGTGACGAAATTCTACCTCGGGATCCGTTCATCATTACCGGACCGCCTTGGTAAACTTTTTTTACCGTGCCCCGACCTACGGGAATTCTCATCATTGGCCCTTTCGGCATCGGCTAAGGAACGAAATCGTACGAAACCATTTTCATCTACCAACATTGAGTTCGGGCTTTGCCTTTCCCGATCCCTTCCCTCCCTTAGGGTTTGAATCCCGTCCCGGCTCGTCATCCTCCTTCTTTCATTCGGCGGGAACGCCATGAGCGTCCCGCTTTTTTTCATATTATACGAGCTCCTATCGTGATTCCTGTGCATTTTCTTATGACCCGTTGTAAAGGATCCCCTATTCGAGTCGTAAGCGTCACTATCGAAATAATGACTATCGGTTTTCGATAAATTCGACCCGTGCTCCGAATTGCTATCCTTTTCATGATCGTTACCGATAAAATGACCGTTATCTATCCCTATACGATTCTGAAACGTCCCGCTATGGTAACCGATACTTTCGTAGCTAACGTGAGCGGGCAAATGACTCGCATGCGACGCATCCGAGTCCGACCTATTCAAACTAGACAACCCTTTCCTAGTCAACGCGTCTTTGATTTCGATGATCTCAGATCCCGGCCCGATCTCATCGTAATTATTCGATTGGTTTTGATTTAAATGCCACGGCAAATTCCCGTTGTGCCGCTTTTTCCGCCTATCGTAAGAATTTAAATCTTGATTCTCTTGAAATTTATCGAAATTTGGTAATTGACTCCCCGTTAGTTCGTTCCCGATGTTGTTCAACGGGAACGAATCATCATACACTTTCTTCCCCGTCCTCAAAGAATAATTATGAATCGCTTGATTCGTGTTACAAACCGCCGGGTAAATATCATCGATATTTTCATCGGTGTTCCGGCATGGGCCGCAAGGAAACAAGGCGAAACCGGTCGTTGAATTTTGCGAATTCGTTTCTTTCTCGTCGATTTCATTGTGAAGCCTTTGAGTGGCTGCCCACGTTAATAAATAACATATCGAAATTTCAATAACCCTAACGCTAAAATGATACGCCCACCATATCCATCTTTGCATGTTTTGATTTTGGGCATCCGAAAATAAATCGCTGTCGTGTAAATCGATCGGGACCCCGAATATCCCGTAAATCTGAACGACGGCCATTAATAAAACCAACATGGCGACTGCGAGCGTTATCCTAATCGCAAGGCATAACGCAGCCGGCCGGTTTTTATGCAATTCGGAGGTTGTCGTGTACAACGAGCCGAACATTTCGACTTGTTTCCTCGAAGCTGCATTCGCTAAAGTCTTATAAATATATAAATAACTTCCCCCTAATATAACACAGAACAATATATAAATACATTGACAAACTAAAGGCAGGTATTTCGTACCTGATACATCGAAGGTAAGATCGCTTGTGACGTCCAGGCATACGCAAAGTGCCAAATGTGAAAGTGACATTAATATCAAGCATATCGGATGTTTTAAAATGCTCGAGTTGAATAACAAAACATCGGTCGTTTTGATTAGGTATAAAAACATAATTGCAAATGTGGTTGTTATTAAAGGGCACGTGATGTTTAACAATAAATGTGAAATGGGCTCGGGGTATGAGTGCTCTTTATTATACGCATCGTGAAATAAATAAACCGATCTTAATATACCTATTAATGAGATTATTACAAGTATGCTAATAAAATATGGACGCGAGAGTAAATGTTTGTAAAATTTAATTAAAATTAAATTATAAACAGCGTAAACTGCTAATAACGTAAACAAACTAGCAATAAGGTATACGTGGATGTCCCAAGCGACCTCCCATAAGTACACTGCGTTTTTATCATTAACCTTATGAGATTCGGAATCATGCATTTCAATATCTGGATTCGGTTGTTCCTCACCGTTAAAAATATCTACGGAATTAGTTGTGTCAATACTTTCCTCTAATTGCGATTTTGTTTCGTTCATCACTTCCTCTTCCGCTTTAACGACAGGAGCTTGCTCAGTCTCAGTTTTGTTGTTAGGAGCCGGCGTTGTGTTGTTGATGTTGTTGTTGGCCTTCTCCACGGGCCTGAAAATCTCAGGCGGCTTAGGCGTTCCTTCCCTTGGGAAGTTAGGTACAAAGTTTAAATCCTTTCGAAGATTTGGTAGGCTTTTGGACATGTGCTCGAAATTGTGATGGCCATGCCTTGAATTAGGCCCTGAATGTCTATCACCCATATCAGGGATGTCATGTTTACGACCTGAACTACCTGAGAGGATTCTTGAAACACTTGGATACTGTAAAATTGGCACAAAATCAAAGTCTGTATCGTTTGTTTGTCTAACTGCAGGAATCTCCTTATTGTTATTATTGTTATTGTTATTGTTATTGTTATTATTATTACTATTAAAATTCACATTAACGATTTCTTTGAAAGCACTATCAAATGTCTGATGTGAATTCGGTCGACTAGGTGTATTAAGGGCTTTCTTGCCGCTTGGTTTTACTTCAGGAACCATAATAACCGGTGGTGGTAATGGAACTCTTTCCTTATTTTCATTAGGAGGTCTAAAAATCGTTGAAGGATTTCTTCTTGTGTTTGTGTTTGATTCTGAATTACTCCCACGCAATGTTGGTTTGTCAGCGAAAGGATTTAAATACTCAGGAGGTAATGGTGGTGTGAAAAAACCAGTTCTCGGAGGAGGTGCATATGAAGGAATTTGAGGAGGATATTTAGGACTCGATGCTGGATAAGGAATCCCATTAACATCCCTGTGCGATATATGCTTGTACGGAGGCTTCTCAGGAGTATTTTCGACTAAGCTAGAACTCGTAGGCACAGGCCTTTTCTTTTTCTGCCAATCATCATCAGACACATGTCTTTTATTTGCTATTTTAGTAACTATGGTCGTGCGAGGATAATGAAATATTGTAGGCTCTGTGCTAAGTACTCGCTCAACATCAAACAATGCTGATTTCAATGTAGATGATTCATCTCCGCTCACTAAATCTGATATATACAGTAGTAACAGCACAGGGATTAATTGATTTTTTATAGTTCTTAAGACACTAAAATATAAAATTATTCCGGCCATTGCAAATGATGCAAATGATTTTTGAGCTAAACTCCAGTTAAATTAATCCATTTTCTCCTTCGTCGAAGGTGATCAAAGTACACGGCCCCCATTGTCCATAATTAATCCACAGAGGCAGCAAGGAATAAAACACTAATACACCATTCCTCACAAGCGTAAATCGTTGTTACGATTTCCATGTTAACAATAACTATCACTGTTTTAATTCCTTTTCGGTCACATCGTTACTTAATTAATTTTTAATACAAAACATCTGACGGTAATGTAGGTGCGTCCATGTTAGGCCTTTCTATCCACCTTCCACACTCGATTATATAATTCGTTCGCTTTTTTTTCACCGAAAAGCTAATCCCAGGTACATTTTCATCCGCGCCGCGTTTAACATTCGATGTAATTTACAAAAAAAATGCGACATAAAATCGATACGGACGAGATAAGACACGGAAAACAATATAAAAATTGAATTAAGCCTATATCATATTCAGGTCAAAACAAAGGATTCTCTCACTTTACGTTTCCCGAATATTATCACTTATATACGTGCCCGGCGAGGTAATTACTGTTAAATAACTACGTTAGATCACATTAATATCATTTCTTTACTAAAATATCTTTAAAAAAATAAGTTTTACGACTCCGAAATGGCATTATTCTTTAATTACTTTTTAACTGAACACAATATATCTTTATGTCTGCCATTTTGGTAATACCACGATTATGACATATTGGCACGAGTACGTTCAGAAACTCAAGGTGTGATTTAAATATCGAACGACCGGAAATAGATTTGTTCGCGTTGTTTCCCAAAGCATCCAATATGGCGGATTATTCGTAAATAATTTTTTATTATATTTTTCATGCGATATTAATTCATTTATTCGATTCAGTCTTACTCACGAGCTGTTTCCGATTTACTGAAAGGTTGAATAAAAGGATTTTACTTGTTTATTTTTTGTCTCGGAATAAATTTCGATTGAAAAACCGATTAAACTGTAATTAATAATTCAACGGTTTTTTGTTAAGCGTCCAATGGGGTGCATAAGTAATCACGAAAGGCAAATCAATGTCGCCCTAAGGGTCACTAATAGGTCATTTATGTCGAAAAAAAGCAAACAGATTAAATAATACTTTCAATATAATTTATCTAGAACTTTGGAATGGTAACAATAACTTAAGAAAAAAAAGAATTTAAAAATATAAATTCAACGATTGCTTAAAAATGAATCAAGCGGTTGTGGAATGTTATAATTTTTCCAATATTAATTAACATTCAAAATATTTTCTCATGAATATTTAAAATTCTTATTTTCGTTTGTCATTTTTAAGCTACGTCTTGAAAATGCCAAAAGGGCAACAAAATACAATTATCAACATTCAATTTAAAATATGTCGCTAGCTATTTTAAGTAATAAGCAAAATTTAATAAGTAGTTGTGTAACAAAAATGATTAATACTACTGATCAGTTTAAGCTATTTCATTTTTTTCTAGTAAAGTCCTGAAATATTGTATAAGGCATACTCAAGAGGAAAAAAAAGGAAAAAAAATTGATATGACTAGAACATTTACTTTTACACAGATGCTTTCATTACTGGTAAGGCGTCCTAGGATTGACGTTGATCATATCGGATGTCCTGAAACAAAATCAATGTGATAAATTCTCTTTCGCTCAAAAAATTTTAAAATTAAAAAAAAGTTTTTTTTACCTTTTGCCACATTTAATGTGAATGAAAAGGAACACAATACCTAACAACAAACAAATAGCACCTACTACAATGTAAGCAATGCCGAGGAAAGGGTTTTTACCACCGAGAAGAGATGTGGTTGATAAAATCATTTTTTTCGTGCCTTCAAATGACTTTACTCGATAAGCTGAAAAAAATTAATTAGTTGACAATACCACTAAGAAAAAATGTTTATAACTTGACTAAGCCCCAGTGAAACACTTACAGTATTTAATAACAAGAGTATAATTTCCAGCTGGTAGCCCGGAGCTGTAACCATCTGCAGAATGATCAACTCTTCGATACAACTTCCTAAATGTAGGTAAAGCTGCAGTTCTCATCCATACAATCAAATCTTCATTTTGTAAACCATTGTTATCTGTATTATTTAGATCTAACTCCCAAAGTTGTTTTTTCCAATTCTTTGGTTTTGCAAAATTTTTAAAAGCTGCCAAAAAAATCAGGATTAGTTTGAGCTATTCAATATTATTTACCTCTTAAATTAGAAATTCATACCTTCTTGTAAATTTTTTGCAGGTGGATTATGAAATTTTATTGTTTTATCTGATGGCCATGCTATATCTGTTTTCAGAACAGGTACAGTTTTTCCATTTCTTTGCAAAATTAATTCATCTGAAATAGTTTTTAAATGAGAGCATTATTTACTTTGAATTACCATACTGAACCATTATTTTTTGGAAAATTATTACATACCACTGAACAAAGAATTAGCAATAGCTCCACACGGGAGAATATGCTTTTTAGTTTCTGGATCATCAGCAAAAGGTTGGCAATCGCTAGTTGGTGGACCACTTAATATTCCTCTCAACTGATTATCATCCCGAGATTTTACATACCTCCGATGATTTTGGTAAAAATTTGTTAATCCATAATACATCATTACTTTACCCTAAAAACCACAAATAAATTAATATTCCATAAACTTGCACATTCAATTTCAAGGACAATATTCCTACTTACAGTAAAATTATTTTCTAACGTAATCGGAATGGTACATTCACATTCTTCTGAGGGAGACGTAGAACTTTCAATAGCATCAGAACATTTTATGCCGCTACCATTAATGCAATCAGTATAATCTACAGTGAATTCTTGTACTTGGTCTGAGAAGTATAATAAGCCAACTCCGATCGGAATAAATGCAATCCCAATAACAAAAAACGTAGGTAAGACGGTCCCTGCTGTTAATATTGGCTGCCAAGCAGGTAACCTTTGCTGTTTGAAGGCACTATCTGTAAAATGTTATCACATCAAGATGTTATTTAAGAAATGATTCACGTTTTTAATTCATAGGATAAATCGAGGTCATAACACTTACCTGATGGTCGTTTGGACTTAACCTCCGGTTCCTTAACGCTATTAGAAGCCATTGTAAATAAAATTTTTTATTATGCTACATTAATATAATTAAATAAATACTGAAATCTTAAAATAAGTTAATCTCTATTTTCAAAGATTGATAATAAATATGATGCATCGAAAAGTACGTTCAATAATCGTCTTGTTGCCTAAAAGGTATCTACTCAAAGGTAATCAAAGGATTGTTGCTTTTTCCTTGTCCTTTGA
Organism: Liposcelis brunnea; assembly: GCA_023512825.1. Taxonomy (NCBI): domain Eukaryota; kingdom Metazoa; phylum Arthropoda; class Insecta; order Psocodea; family Liposcelididae; genus Liposcelis; species Liposcelis brunnea. The sequence goes on from CM042067.1 coordinate 10,082,066, forward strand.
TTTTTATCCATAGATAATAGAAATTATAGATGATTAAATAAAGGAACTGACATTCATTCGATCAGGAAAAAAGTAAAACAAAAACAAACCATAAAATCGTATTTAGAGTACGCACTAGAGTAGAAAGCGATGAGATTTTTCAAATGTACCGACCTTTGATATCTGGTTCCCAACAAAGCCAAGATTTTTTATTTCTATTTCTACAATAGTGTCACTGAAGATCTGTCTATAATTTTTATCATCAACGGATCTGAAGTTCATCAAACTTCAATCGAGGTTAATATTCGCTTTTTTATCTATTGATAGGAAAAGAATTTATTTTGAACAAAAAGAAAAGTAAGCCAAGAGCGAGTTAACTAATCGCAACTTTATTGATCAACAATTCAATGCTTAAATTAATAATAATATCCATAATAATAAAAATAATGTTTAAAAAAATGGTTTTTTTGTTCAAATGATTTTCTTAAAATGTGATTCCTTTGGAAAAAAGAAAAAACTAATGATAAAAAGTTGAAATTGTACAAACTGATCGGAGAGAGAATAGACTTAGTTGTTTAAGTTAGACTTAGTTTTTAGTTTTTGTATTTTATTAATAAACCTTTGCACTGTTTATATTTTATGTGGCCACCATGTAGAAGACAATCCCTTAAAATTATATAACCTGAAAAAAAGTAAGAAATTAGTTGTTTACTAACTTTATCTTCTGTGGAGATTATCAAAAACAAAAAAAAGACTCACCTTAAATTTGGGTGAACCATGCATCAGTCGTCCAGTGTTTGGGAGAGCAGGAAATTGGCTGCTAAATTTTCGTTTTTATCGCAAGCAAAATAGGCTTGCACAACCAAGTGTTCAGGGAATCCTAAAGCTTTTAACTGTGGGGAAAAATTTTAGATTAGTAAAAAATAAAATGATGATAATAGTTTTCGATATGAATAAGAAACTTACCCTTTCTATGGCTTCTTTATCTTGGGGAGTTACTTGTATTACATTTGGCGGTGTAAAATTGGCAGCACCACCACCAGTACTTCCAGTATTGGCACCAGCTGCAGGAGACGCAGGCGGGCCACCGCTCCCTAAAAAGATAGAAAAACAAATCGTTAAAAAACCATCTTTAAACAACTTAAAATCAGTTCGCAATAATTCATAAATTTAACAGACATTGTTTTAAAGTGTAATAATTATTACTGAGCAATTTCTAATATCAAAGCTGCAAAGCTGATGAAACTTTATTGGCATCGGCGAATATTTTTAATTTGGCATGGGAATCAGATTTGGGGGAAATTTCGCAGTCGGCATTAGAATTTATAAAAAAAAATTTTCCGACCGTGGCCTGATCTAGATTCTGCAGAGCCTCGCAGCTCTTCCAAAAATTTTTAAAAATACTTTTTTTTTTACTTGTGGCCCATTTTGGCGGGATATATTTTGCAGGAAGTTCTAATGTCGGAAAATCATTTCTAGTAAAAACAAACTGGATAATACACCATTTAGAGCTCTTAAATATTAAAGCTTAAAAAGTATATTAGGCTAGAATAAATAAAAACTAACCAGTTGCAGGTTCGTTCAGCATTCTTACAAATGCATCTTGATTATGGGATATAATTTGCAACAATGCTGGATTAGTTTGCCCAATTTGTTGTAAAACTGCATTTAGAAGCTGTGGGTTTGACTGAATGACTTGTCTCATTTGTTGAAATTGTGGCTGTGAGCGTAGAAAAGCTAAAGGATCTTCATCACTACTGCCTGTTTCAGGTGCTAATGGGTCAGCGGAACGATCATCTGCACCTGGTTCTCCTGGTTCAACGTCCTCCAAATCAGGTATTCCAGTCAATAAATATTCAACAGCTCGATCTGGATTGTTGAAACTAGCTCGCAGTGCTCTTTCTACCTATGATATAAAATATAATATTAGAACCATCCCACAAAAATTTTAGTTAAAATAATCATAAAGTTACCTGATCTCTAGGATAACCCATATCCATTATATTCCTAAGTGATTGATTATATTCATCGCCCATTAACAAAGCTGATTCAGCCTGTTCGACAGTAGCCCCCGTCTCTGCTGCCTCTGCAGGTGCATTAGAAGCAGCAGTAGGTGTTTCAGAAGCAGGCTGCTCACCATCACCAGTCCCCGGAACCTGAGTAGGGTCTGAAGGTCCTGAATGTGATGGAGGGGGTGGCTTTGGTTTTGTAACCATAACGACAATGAATTTTTTTTCATCTATGTTATATTCACTCAACGGAGTTTCATCAGTCAAGATTTTTCCGGCATAAATAAGCCTTTGATTTACAGCTGGATAATCTTTACCCTTCTCAGCTTCTATTTTTTCTTTCAGTGCTTTAACCTAAAAAAAAACAAAACAAACATTATGTCACCATGACGGGGAAATAATATTCAACGCGAAAAAATTTTAAGGGACGAATGGTTAAGAGGATGGGCCGTTACATGCAATGAATATATAACGAATTATATCTTATTTGGAAGTACAATTTCGAACCGCATTTTTTTTTCCCACACATTTCAACCAAAAACGAAATGCGTCGAAGAATTATTTATTAAAAACACTTCTTACCGTTACATTTACATCGATATCTATTGTAAAAGTTTGTTGTTGTAAATTTTTAAGAGTTATGATCATTTTTATACAAAAAGTTAATGTTAAATTAATCAAGAAAAACACCGCAAATTTTTACAATTTAGATGATTCTGCACCTCTCGGCACATCGCCATTAAAGTGACGTCATCGACTCTCATCTTTCGTTTCCGGTTTGACGGCTTTTGCTGTTAGCAATTTTTTGCGGAAGCAACTTCCGGTTTTCGTTTTTTTCTTCATTTCTAACAGTTTTTCGAGATTAAAAGCTTTCGTCGGGGTTTTTTCATTAAAAAACGGAGGAGATTAAACAAACGGGAGCAACGGAAAAACCGGATATTATCTCCTGCGATTTCCGTTTCCGATTCACACAGAGGAGAAACGAATGAAAGGTTTTGAAATGCGAGTTTGCGCATTTTTAATACGACAGAAATAAGTTTTTTGATTTCCTACGAAGATCCAAATAACCCACCTCAGGGATTTCTCCTTCAAACGCACAAAGTATTGATGAGTTGTTTTGAAATTTGAAAATAGACGGAGCTTAATCCGGGGACTAAATCGTTTTGTATTCGATCGAAAATAAATAAGACGTATTTTCTACCGATATTTATATTTTTTGATAAATTATATAAAAGTTTTAGGATAGTTAGTCTTTCCTCATAGTTTAAAATGGCAAAAGGAAAAGGTAATATCAATAAAACCGGGGATATATTTTGAAGGGCAAATGAAACACGGATTATATGGAATATGCGATTTAATTTTTTATTTTTAATATAAAATATTTATTTTCAGGAGGCAAAGGTGGTGGAGGTGATGGTGGAGGCGGCGGAGGTGACGTAAGTATTATTAATTATTAAATTCGTGGGTCATATAGCAGAGTTTTAGGTGGATTTTAGGGTTTTCATAAAAAATAAAGCTGAAAGATTTAGGGGCCGTATATGTAAAGCGGGTCCTTGCCAAAATATTTGTTCGAATGCTAACTGACTTTTCAAGTTCAATATTTCAAAATGATCTCTAATCTAGTTAGCTCTTTTTTGAAAATTGATAAATACAGGAATAAGCTAAAATATTTTTTAAAAAAAATTTTTTCTTAGGAGAAAACCAGGATGTTGCTCTAATTTGTAATGCACCAAAGTGTGCACTGTAAACTACAGCCAGACTATGGTCAGCAGTATGCATTTTCCTGGGTTCTCAAATTTTCCCTTCTAGTCAAACTTAGTATCTTCATCAAATTTCTAAAAGTATGATTCCAAACATTAATCCATTCTCTAATTATGCTGGTGTATTTTTATAATTCTAGCATTGGTATATCATTCTCTTGAACACTTTATGATGGATTGTTCAACCACTACTTTCCCAATACTTTTCCTTTTTCTTCGGTTTAGCTATTCGTTTAGTAAATGTAACTAAATCATTTTATTTTCAACTTTTTAGAAAAAAGCAGCCGGAGGCGGCGGCGGAGCAGCAAAAGGCGATCAAAAAGCGGCAGGAGGTGATAAGAAAGGAGGTGGCGGTAAAAAGGGTGGCAAGAAGTGATCCATGGACGAAATTCGATGACCTAGTTGTATCTTTGATGTATTTTAGTAGTTGTAAAATTTTAGTCCTGTCGAAATGGATATGAATGGATTAGCCTCCGAAGATTCCAGTCAAGACTACATTTCATTCTGCAGGGGAAGAAGACTTTAGATCGCGTCGATTTCTTATGGAAGAGATGAAAATCTACTTACAAAAGGACCACGTACTTAATATTTGACTCAAAAAAAAAAATATTTTTTTAATTTTCTACTAAGAAAAGTAAAAAAAAATGATTCATATTTTTTAAATGAACTTTTAGGCTTTGAAAAATTCAAAAGCCTCCTTGAATAATTAAAAAAAAAAATCTGCGGTTTTATACGTAAAGCTTTTAACATATCTTTCTCTTTCTTTATACTATTTTCTTTCTTTCTTTTTTTTTGAGTTGGTTTGAAATGTTATGGTGTTTTTAAAAACAATGGCCGGGCTCTTGATTCAAGAATTTTCAGGATACTAAACAAATTCATTCCGATTTCGATGATGCCAATGTAAGAAAAAAAAGGTAAAAAAAATGAAAAAAAATAATCCGTACAAATTTTTTGTCTCAGCCTTTCTATATTACAATGTCGGTCATCGGTGATTGTCCATTCCAGAGTCTATTTAACCAAATCAAAAAAATAAAAAAAACACAAATGTTGTGTTATTAATAATCGTTTAAATACTGTTAGATGGAGTTGAAAAATTTTAAATAAGTGTCTTTTTCGTGTTTAATTTATTTTATTTTTGATTATGGTTAAGTTTATTTAAGTATTTATATTTGGTTAAATGCTTTTAGAATATCAAATTTTGTTTCGTCATAAATAAAATTGTTAAAATTTTGAAATCATTTGTTAAAAACTCATCGACCAAACAAGATTTGATTTCTTAATTTCTTTATATAATTTGTTAAGCACAATTTCATATATTAAAAGAAAATGCAGTTAGATATTTTTTTTCTAATTTAATTAACTTTCGTTAATTTTTTTTTTATTATTATTAATTTGAAGAGAAGGAAAAAACGAATTAATGTAGTTTGATGTCTGTCTGTGTGCAAATTAACATGTAATTAATTTTTAACTCAAAAATAATAAATGAAAAAAAAAAAAAATTACAAACAAATCATCGAGTTAAAAATTAAAACAGATAAAAGTTTTTTTAAGAAAATTATTCGAACGTTCCAAAAAAAAAAAAATTAACCAACAAAGACCGTGCGAGAGTTCTATTAATTTTCAAATAAACTTTTATTAATTTTTTTGTTACGTCTTATTAATTTTTTTCAAACATAATTTTATCCATGAATTCATTAACATTATCATTACTTAAAACAAAACTCGAGTCCTGATTAGCAGTTTGGTTGCTCAAATAAATTTTCCTTATTTTATTGAAAACATCTACGAATTCCTGGTATAATCTCGAATTGTCCATGTCAGGATTGCTGACGTTATTAACGGACCAATTATCGACGTCACTAAGCTGATTATAAGACGTGATGAAATTGCTGTTGTTTAAGTCGTAAAATGTTTCGTTCCCGAAGAAAGCGTCAGCAGCACTTTTAGTGCTGTTGTTGATATTATCCCCGGCTTTAATATCGAATGCTGATATGATTATGTTAATGGCGACGACAACAACGTTGATCCCGAGCACGGCGTTGTTAATTTTATTAGCGCTATCTTGATCCTGGGTTTTGTTAATGTTTAATGCCGTGCCTAGTACAGCACCGATAATTGCTTGAGTTACCTAATTAAAAAAGAAATTTTGATTTAAACTTTAAAAATTTAAATGAAAAATACTTGGTGAAATTTCAAGAATACTTACTAAGCCATTTTTTATTTTTTTAAATTTCCCAGCACCAAATTTGACAGGTTCACGCTGACATAAAGAAAGCTTTTGTTTTTCCAAAAATCAATATATATTAATATATTCACAAACACGCAATTGACAAATATTTACAATGTATACAAAAGAAATACATATAAGGACGGATAAAGTTACAAAATTGAGCTTTGGTTTAAAAATCTTTGCCGAACGAGTCAAAGGTTTTCTTTTAAAAAATAGAAATGCTCCCGCTCAGCACAGAAAACAATAAATTAAATAAAGCTAAAATTTTCTTCAAGAATAAATTTTAAATTACTAGTGGGTAAAATTTTAATATTCTTGGAATATTTTTTAGCATCTTTTAAATTTTTGAATGGTTTCTCGTAACGGTCTTAGAATATTTGACAATAAAAAGAAAAAATATTTTAGATACAATATTCGCAAAACATTTTAAGAATATCAATACTTCATCGCTCCTAATTCGAGAGATTGCAGTTGCAGATGGAGTTCAAAATGACTTTCTTATTTCACACTAATAAGTTTGTGCTTTCTGATTTATCATATTTTAGCACGATGTAAATAATCTTACATGAAAAATACTTTGATTTTTAGTAAATCTTTTAATAAATATTTCGACTTGCTAGCTAAATTTTTATTTGAACTTTAAGCAATCTGTGCTGAAGGAGATTCGAAGTACAGCTGTGAACCTTTTTTTAAAAAAAAACATAGATAAGAATATAAAGATTGAGTTTAAGTCTTGCTAATCCCATACTTCTCTCTGAAAATATTTAACAACGAAACCACTTAAATTCAAAGTTTCTATATTTTCTTTTAACTAAAGATTCACTCTAATCTTATAGTTTATGTAAGCGGTAAAAATCCCCAAAAATACAAAAACACCATAAGAACAACATTTTTTTCGTGTATTTTCTAAGCCAAAATTTTTCTACATGGAGAATTTTTCTAAGTCCTAATAAGCTTAAAAAACACACGAAACATTGAAAACAATATATTTACAAAAATACCTCATCACAGAGATCAAAAAAAAATCTATAAAACCTATTTCACCCCAAACACAAAAATAAACCCCCCCACTTTGTTCATTATTATTTTCTCGTTATATTCCTATACCTATCAAAGTCTTTAAACGATAAAGCAGGGTCGAGGCCAAAACTCATTTTGATCACATCTGACACCATTGCCAATAAGGAAAAACCAAGAGCAGCATGATTGAGAACTTCCGTAACAACTTCCTGGTCATCTTTGCTAACGTCGAATTGGGTGAGCAGGATAGACAAGACAGCGACGGCCACCTGCAGATTATTCCTATCTATTAGGATTTATTCCATGCGAAAATATATACCAAAAAAAAACCAAACCAAAAAATGGGGAATTTTTTTTCGTGGAAGATATCTCGTGACTAAACTCATTCGGTTTCAAAATGGTAACAGACATTGAATCTCCGGACAGATTTTTATTGCTCCCACATCGAATTCCTCATATATTTCAAAAATGATATGAGGCCTTGTCATGGGACGAAGAATCAATATACAATCTTACATCCTGCGTGTTAAATATGTCTTATTTTTCATTTTTTCAAAAAGCTTTAAAATATTTCAACAGGAATTTGGAAAAAAGTTCAAGGTCATTCGTTCGGCAGAGATTTATTTGTACAAGATAATATTTCAATAAAATTTTAAGGGCTAAAATCAGTGGCGTAACAAATATGCCCCCTAAACTGACTTCTTGCAGAGGGTCCCATGATTCGGGTTTATTGCGACCCCCTGAAAGTTTCTTCCAATGTGTTCTACGATGATTGAACTTAATGAATCGATTCGATTTATCATCGACTTTTCTCAAATTGAGGGTCCCTTAAAAAAGTCAACGGGGGGGCTCGGAAATGATACCTGTTGTTACGCCACTAAAATTCTCTTTTAGTAGGCATACTCTTTCTTCCTTCGTTAATTAATCTTAAACCGTGATTCGTGTATTCGATGCCGAATGCCGAAATAACTATATTAAGAACGCTTATAACAAATACTAAAACTAGGGTTATGTCATTGAGGATAACAGCAGCATTTTGATCTCGTGTCCTTTTTATATCAAAACCTCCAACAACAATGAATAAGATCCCTACAATTACCTAAAAGAAAAAATCAGGGGAGAATTTTGTAAAACAGCAGAGTCTTCATATATCATGCAAGTGCTCATAAAAAAGTGCTTGAAGAGTGCTCAACAATATCAAATTAATCACCTTATTTAATTAAAATGAGTTCTACCGGATATTGTTATGTTCGGACCGTTCGGACCATTCGGCGCTTTCTTCTCATCAGCGTTTAAATAATCATATTTGGAAACTAGCTCAACGTCTGGATTTTCTAACGAACTCGTGAAGTAAGAAAGGGTCGGATCGAAGGCGCTGATGAGTAAATTGATAACAGTTATGGCGACAGCCAAAGCCGTTGTCGTGTAATTGATGTATAAGGCGGATGTCTTGTATTCGATCAAATGAAATCTGCAGTCCCGCATCAAATTAAGCGTAAGTAGTAACGCTCCAATGATTATCTATAAACAAAACAACCTCGCTCACACCTTATACACGAGGGGGAGGCTAAAAGAAAAAAACAAAAAGGTGATGGAAATAATTAAATGATCGATACCGTTGAAAAAATTGCGTGAATTTGGGTAAAATGCGACGTCACCTTGAAAATAGTTTTAATATTGATTATTGTGACATGTGACATTTGTCATTGTATATTTTGTATATGTATCTCATTAATCAGTTGCTCGGATACGGGAGTCCTTGGGCTTGATTCTCATTCCCATTTTATTTGTGCGATTTAAATGCGTGAACGGGTGCAAGACAACAAAGCAAAAGCGATCAACACATCACAATGAAATATTTAATGAACCAACCTGAAGAATGATTGATATCGATATCAATGCCAACATTAAACTATAAAACTCATGTTTCTCCCCAACTTGTAATATATATTTTAATTGGCTGGCATTAGCTGTAAGAAGGGCAATGTCCAGCATCCCCTGGGCGATAGTTTTCTTCGTTGCATATTTATTAACGTCAAGTGGTTTTCTCTGCAAAAAAAATATTATTATTTAATCCACAGCAGCTATACACAATCCGCGTTTTTCTTAACACTACTCACAGCACATTCACAATTACACTCATCGGTCTCAGAATGACCGCACTCTTTCGCATTAGTTGTTCCTTCATCAGCCATGATCAAAATAATAATTAAATTTCTCTATCGATATCAGATTTTAAATTAATTTATCAGGGCACTGATAACCAACTGCCTTTGTTATTATGATCATGACAGACTGCGCATGCAAAATGACGGATTTATCAAGATGGGGAAACCGAATGATAAGCTAAGCTTTATATTTTCCGTTTAACGATAATAAAGGAGATCGACCTGCCATTTCTTTCTTTGTATTGAGGGAAACTGCAATGCCAGCTCGTGATATCTCGGATTTGATTTTCATCGGCATTACAATTGGTTTGCAATTATTCCATTCAAACATAAACGGTTTACGGCATCTTACGAAATCAAAAACAAAGAGATTGAAAAATCAATTTAATATATTAAGTCCTCAACTGTAATTTTCTAGATTGCATAATAATATCAATAGTGGAATACATTAATATCCTTCACTTAATAAAATAAACCCTTTTTACATGGAAGCTTTTGTTTTGAATAACACTTGCTTGGATACGTTAATCATACGAAAGAAAAAGGATCAATTAAACCGAATATCGCTAAAACAATGACATGCAATGTTTGAAAAAATGATCTCACTTGTAATTTTAATAAATTTGTAAGAAAATAAATCACATTTACTTCAAAAAACCAAAGATATTAATAATTACCTGAAGAGAACGCTCCGGTGACACCGTTCCAGCCGCCATTGCTTTTGATATAAGAGAATGCGCGTTCAAGAATTGATTCTTTGCTCCCGGCAAAGGATTCTTTTTAACCGTTTTAACAACTCGCGGTCGTTTTTTGTTTCTTGAATCGTTATTCATGGTAACATCATCATCACCGCTATTAGTTTTACTATGAGTTAAGTTATTTTCAACATCCCTCGCTTCCTTTCCGCGGTGCTTTTCGAAAGCTTTATCATTGCGTTTTGTCAATTCTTCATGAAACAAGATATTATCTCTGTTACCTCCACCAATAAGTAAATTATTGCCCACTCCAGTCAAGTTGTGCGCATGATGTTTTATTGTTCTGTCATGGTGATTTAACGAATCGTCATCACTGGTGTTTTTCTCATTAACTGAATCGTTATCCGCTTCCCTTATTACTTTCATGGCGTCGTGACTTTTCATTCCTTTGTCATGGCGTTTTACGGAAACATCATCATCACTGCTATTTTTGTCGTTAACTGAATCATTATCTTCATCCCTTAATTCCTCGACGTCACGGTTTTTTTTGGCTTTTTCGGGGATTTTTACCGAATCATCATCACTGCTGTTCTTGTCGATAATTATGGATTCATTATCCACATCGCTGACTTCTTGCTCTTGCTCTTGCTCTTGCTCTTGCTCATCATCATTGCTTTTATCATCTTCGTCGTGATGGGTTTCAATTATCTTTTTTCGTTTATCGTGGACCGTCTTATACCCCAAATTAATGCAAGGAGCCCAATCGGGATTATCCTCGTCTAACAGATCAGCTGGTTTCCCTAATAATTAAAAGTATTGTACTGAGTAGACTTAAATTTTAAGATTTTAGATTTAAATCATGTACGGTTATTGGTAAATTAAACAAGACTGTTTCCAGCAGGTCTGAATTTTCTGGGCCTCAAAATAAAATATATAAGGAAAAATGCTCCCTAATGGGTCATTGACTCACAATACACAGGTCCCTGACCTGAACCGAAAGTTGTTAAGTTGGACAATATCTGCCCTTTTAAGGTAATCTGTAGACAACAATGTACATACTGCAACGAACATGAAATAATAAAATTGAAGCAGTTAATGCTTACAGAGCTAACAACAAATATTTATCTCGATTGTATGGTATCGGCATTTTTTATTTTCAAATAAACAAGAACATTTTGAACAGCTATTATAATTATCGTAAGCTCACCAATAAATTCTGGATGTTAAAAACTTCCAAGAACACAGATTAAAATTTGCAATATTCTCAAACCCAAAAATGTTCACTCTAAATACAAATCTAATACCTGATGGGTAAATTGCTGCTGTGTATAATTGTTACCATATTAAAAACTCACCTTTTAAGAAATGATTTGCGCAAATCCTAAAATAGTTAATATTTTCTTCCTTAACATCATCCCGCTTTATTCTTTCAATCCATAAAGCCCTTCGTTTTTTTTGCAATGCTTGATCCGCTGGTTTTGCATGTTTACTAATTTGTGGAAATCTATAGAGTGATACACTGGTGTCTTTGTTTGATTTATTAGAACATCCAACGATAGCACAAAAATTCACCATGATTTTTTACTTCCGCAATCAAACTTATTAAAAGGAGGAAAAAATCAAACTCAATATTCACAATAGAAGCACTTTGTTTGACCATTTGATGTCCAAGGCAACATGGCTGCGCTGAAGTTTGTGACGTCGCATATTAAACCCCTGTGCGTGCGGCAAACCAGATCTAGATCATCACCATCTCTAATCTATCTAGGTTGTTAATCTATGATCTTGACAACGTGTGTGTTTCGTCGGCAATGGCTTGATATTTTCAATTTCAAATTAATATTATTGCGGTTTTTTAATGGAGATCCTCGTCATCATACTTTATCAAATTATCGAGAATGAGGTGTGTACTTTAAGATAAATGGTTAGTTATAGATTGGTATAAATTTTATGTGTTATAAAAATGAAGATAAAAAAAGGCGTGGGTGCTTCGTAAAATCAAAGCTTGGCGTCTGCCATTTTTTTTTTTTTTTTTTTTTTTGAAAAAATTAATATAAATGAAAATCTTACTTCCTGACTGGGAGGGATGTTTTCGATAATTATCGTTAATCATGCTGACGAAAAAGCATTGCTTAGGTTACCTGTTACATGTGTATGGAAAGATGATACATAAGGATGAAAGCTTGCCTGAGATGCATGGGTGTCTGTTAACAGGCAGGTAATCTTGAATTTTTTTTCTGACCAGTGCCTAGAGTCAGCTAGTTCATTATTTCCTAATTTCTCATTTCTTTATTACTACTCAGTAATCAAATGCCATGGGTACTCTTTAAGAGGTGAAATCAGTTCCCAAACTATAATGTATTAGCATCATAAACTACTGTGAAGTCGTCCAAAGCAATTTTACTTAAATGTTGTGACAGCCACAAGAGAATAATCTTTTTAGCATCGACTGCTACAGTTTCTTAATTTTTAAGACAACATTTTATTTCTTTAATTTGCTGAACAAAAGTTTGTGGATCAATTATAAATAAAAGTGTGTTATCAAAGAAATATGAATCAGTATTAATTAAATTTTTAACATTATTGTGACGAATTAATAAGTGTATGTTTTTTTCTAGAACCGCTGCATCATCCTAGAGCATAATGTTATGAGTTTTGATGTTCTTGCTTATCTGCAAAACCTTAAGATGACAGTGTTACAGAGGCAACGTAGAAGCACCTAAATCCAGCATCTCGTTTATTGTGATTTGGCAATTAATTGAATTAATAATCATACAATGGTAAGTTTGCCCATGTATCTGTTAATTTTTCATTTTCTGTAGTTTAGCTCAGGGGCCGTTCAAGTATTACGTAAGCATATTAGGGGGGGGAGGGGGTCAAAATTAACCATCTTCGCCATAAGCTAAGTATGGCGAAATGTGCTTACACCCCGGGGGAGGGGGTCAAAATTCACCAAAATCATGCTTACGTAATACTTGAACGGCCCCTCAATGAAATTGGTACAGTCATTATTCTTTTTGACTATGGTTAAAGGACTTAACATAAACTCATTATTCAAACACAATATTTAAAATCTTGTTTTACAAAAATTTTTGATGAGGTGAATCTGTGCACTGCACTTTTCAAAGAAATGATAGGCTAAATTTATACAGTAATCTAAGTTTATAGCTTTCAATATTTTTTTTTTAATTTCAGATGGGTCAAGTTTTTGGAGAGTTAGAATATCTTCTGTAGTCAGAAGAGCAGATTCGTAACTTTTGAACGATTTTGAGATTAAAAGGTATTATTTATATTTTATCTCTCACATAACTATTTTATACTATTGCATATGATTCAGAATTTCAAACTACTGCACTGCAAGAATACTTTTTAACAAAATTAAGTAGTACCATTTAAGTTTCAAAATAATAAAATAACATTTAGTGCTTTATGACTAAAATATACTGAGAACAAATTAGTAAGTAAACTAGACAACATTTTAGTATCAAAATAAAATTTTATTATCCATTAATTTGTTATTTATACTATTTCTGTACAAAATGTGAACACATATATAACAATGAAAGAAATATTTTCAAGTTCCTAATTTATTTTATTAAAAGCAATATACTTTTAAAAAAATAACTGACGGAAGACAGAACATAATGTAGCCTTTCTAAAAAACATTTGTAAATGTTTTTGTTGCGGCATCGTTCTGCGTTAAATTTTCAACATATTAAATAATTTAGAACAATCTTTATTATTTACAAGTAATGAAATTCATTTTTTTTTCCAGTCAAACGATTCTATTAATCTCAAACTCTAATCAACCGACAATTTCATTAATTCCTGATTTAATTAACTGTTCCATTTTTTTCAGCCGTTGAACATTAAATGCTGTCGGTCAGCATTCCGGCGCTATATACTCAGATACGGAATGAACCTCCTGGTTTTACCCTCGAAGCGCAAAAGCTGAGCCCGAAGCAGAACAGCAAAAGGGTCACGGAACCGAGTAGAAGGTAAGCTGACCAAGAAATGTTGCAATTTCCTGAAAATGAACGAAACACAGAATAATTATCGAGCATTGTCTGAATTTCGGTTATTCGGTTGTTAAATACGCGCTCCCATTCGGGAACAATTATTTAAACACAATAGGTTAAACAATACGGAGTGTGCAATTGATTGATTACAAATGATAATTATATGGAAGGGGGTGTGTATAGAGGAATGTGTAATCTGAAGCAAGGAAATGAAATTGAATAAACCCCAACGCCCACCCCTTCCTTTTGAAAATGGGATCCATTTATCAATTTGATGCTCTGTCGACTCGACAGAGACATATATGCATCATTCGTTATTATTCATAATGCCAATGCAAGATTAGGCTGCGGTAGAAAAATTGAAATGGATGAATTATTCATTTAATTTTACGAATCACGCTCTTTTATTGATATTAATTTTTTGGGGAAATTATTTTTTTGACTAACGAGGATATTGAATCCCGGAAAACCGAATTGTTTTTCCTCGATACTTAATGGCAGATATTTAATTTTGTGTCATCATTAATTTGGTTAATTGAAAAAGCAGTTATTGATGGAAAGGAAGGAGGGGTTTGTGATGGTTTCTATGCTTTTGTGAAATTTTATTTTATATTAGAAGTCTAAGAGAGGTTAAAAGCAGCATTAGGTGCATTTGTAACTCGTGATGAGCTTTTAAGTTGAAAATTAGCTGAGGTGCTACAAAGATTTGTTATGATGGAGCTAAGATTTTTTTTATGATGCGCTGAGGTTGTCTAAAGAGTTTTTTACTGTGAGATAAGTCCTAATTCAAGCTTTACATGGCGCTTATTTGCACCAGCACATTGGGTCCTTGAGGAAATTCTGCCCAGGTATTGAGAAAATGTTTAAGATCTCTGGATTTTTAAGTTAAAGCCGAAAGCCCGAATTTTTTTAATCTAAAACTTTTAAGTGACAATGAGATATTGAAAAGGAGCTCTTTTTATTTCCAGTGAATAATTTATTTTTTTCAAAAAGTAATATTTCATCTTATTCGTAATAATTCATCGCCGTTATTACACTTTCGCAGAGAAAGACGTCGAATGAAATTGAAATTGTCGGTATTTCGTCCCTGAGACCTCTTACATGCTAGCGAAACATCTTGCTAACTTTCCTCCTGGAATTTTCCTCAAGAGGCAATATCATAATGGATTTTATAATTAATTATTTTATAATTGATTAATATCGACTGTTACTTGAGAATTGAGGAAAGGGAAAAATTTGGAAAAGTTGAGAAATAAATAAAATTGAACCAAGATCCCATTTTATGAATTTCTGGCCAATGTGTTTTATGAGTCTTAACTAATCCTCCCAAAATAAATTTCCTGAATCTTTTAAAACTTTTTCACTTACCGATTTTATATACATGAGCACTTTCCCCGCAAGATTCTTTTATCTCCCTGTTATCCCATCCTACGGGATATAACGCAACGCCACTGCAAACCATGAGAGCTGAAAATAGAACGAGGAAGAAAAAATTTATATAAGAAAAATGAAACACAAGTTATGAAAAATATTTTTATTTTTTTTCTCCAAGAAAAGAAACTTTGATTACTTTATTCCCTAATGTCCTTTCTCGTTAAATATCTCTGAATTAACTACCCAGGTGAAGCTCTTTTCTAACCTTCCTTTTCCAAAGGTAATAAACCAAGAAACTCGAGGCAAGACTTGACTTTCTTTGATTGCATAGAACGTTTAAATCCAAACGCGATTTTCTAGCTAAGTGAATCCGTAATGGACCTCGAGCGACCTGCCCAAAGGGGAAACGCGCTCTGAAGAATTATTTTATCTTTTATAAACCTGAGATTTAATTTTCCCGACATTTCCCAGAAGGGCCAGTACTGTCCTTGTAACTTTTTTTTATCAGTTTATATATTTTTTTGCTAGTTATTTTGGTTTGGTGAAGACGTGCCAGGGTAATTTTCGAGGAAGTATTTTATTTTCAGGCTTACGATTTGGGTTTAAATCTCCGACAAGACCCATCGAAAGCCATGTGATCGCCATCCGGTAAGTCTCAGGATGGTCATCTTAACGGGGGTTTTTTGGGGGTTGATTTTTTAAGCACAGCATGAGTGAAGGCTTTTTTGATCTATGAACCAGATTAGGTTTTACCCGGATTAGGTTTTAGCCTGACTCCAGAACCTCCTCCCCTTGCACCCGGGCTTGGGACCCGCGTTGGCGGAGTTCCAGGCTAGACATCTCGAAGACATGCCAGCTGATGAACACCTTAGAAATGAAAGTTGTTTGAATGATGCAAATCAAGACGCGTTGGGATAGAATAAGAAATTTAGATCTTTGGGACTCAGTAAAAATCAAAGAGGTATCCCGTTTCGTCCGAACAAAACGCAAGGAGTGGAATAAGACGTCGAGAGGATGCTAAACAACCGGCTCGCAAAAATAGCCAAGGAAAGGAGATCAGCTGGACGAAGGCTTCCTGGCCGGCCGCTCAGGCGATGGAAGGAGTGCTAACCTTGTTGTCACTAGAGGAATAGTTTTGATTTATAAACAGGAATAGCCTGCTCCCGAAAGGGTGCAAAAGATGATGATTTGTTCTAAAAATGTTCTTTGTTAAACTCAAATAAGTTAAATCATTTTTAAATTTCCAAATTAATAGTTACAGTTGATTCGGATCTTTAAGATGAATCAAGAAATAATGCTTTTATTAAAAAAAAAAATTAATCACGCATCAGGCGCAATAAAGCTCTAAAACGATTACTTAGCTTCGTGTGAAGCATCACTGGAATCCGACCTTTGGATGGAAAGCGACCACCCGACTGTAGAATGATCGCGTGGGGGGGAGGTGATGGCATTTCGAAAAGCCTTAATGTAACCTGAATCTAATTCTTGTGATCTTAAGTAACATTTTGGAAACGAGAACGAAATAAGTAAAGACGTTCTGTAATTGGATATTGGAACTGGGTGTAAAGGGCTACTGGAGGCAGTGGCGTAGCGATGTTAGGAGAGACGCCCCCGCAGAAGGTTTACTCGAGGTCCCTTTCTCAAGTTTTTCCGATTTTTATCTAGTGCAAAATCATTTTCCTTCTGAAAAATCGGAGGCCCCTTTGACCCCAGGGCCCCCCGCGACCCTGAGGGTTGTGGAGGTGATTGCTACGCTAAATCAATCCGTAATGCCAATGCAGTGCTCGAGTGCTCCTTTTCTCTCTATCTAGTCTCTCTAGTCTGTCTGTCTGGGATTGATTCCCATCTTACTGATTAATTACTGCTAATAATTGCTCTCAAGCTTGCCTTGACCTCGCCCTCCTTAGTGCCAGCCTTCAGCCCTTCTCATTGCTGCAAGACTGCATAAAAATAATGAGGATGTTGGAACGTATTAAACAAGTCGCGCGAAGAACAGCATAATACTTCCTGAATAAATATACATAATTAAGGAAAAGAAATCGAAAAAAAAAAGGGGGGTGTACAAGGGAAATAAGAAAAAAAGATAAAGAAAAAACGTTTTATTAAGAAAAATCAATCTCCCCTCCGCTCTCTCTCTCCCCCCATCCGAAAACGCTTATTTAAACAGTTTTCAATTCGACGTTATTTAAATCCAGTGAAGAGGTATGGGAATGAAAAAAGGAGAGAATTCGAAGATCCTGGAAATATTTCTTTTTATCGTTTTCATCGGCAAAGATATATTTCAAAAAAAAAAAAAGTAAAGGGGAAGAGAAGGAAAGAAAAAAAAACCCCTTGGGAAAATTCTTGATTAGAATTTACAACATGAAATGTAAGAAACAAAAGGATTTGTGTTATCTGATCACGTTCGCCCAGAAAACCACGGACGTCATCATAACGAATCGGGTCCTTAGTTTTTTTTAAAAAATATTATTTACTTAATGAACGCAAATTTATTTAATTTGGCTAAAGGAAAAAACTTAGGGTTTCATTTGAATTTCATTATGATGTCGAGGGGGAAAGAGAGAGGAAGTATTTAAAAAAATAAATACAACGAAAGCTCGCGGTGGGAAAAGTGTTTTCCTGGATGTCAAAACGAAACGCTATACAAGGGTTATTCCTTTTTTTTTTTTTGTGCCCCCGAAAAATTCCCAGGCGGGAAAAGCGAACGTTAATTTACATTTTATAATGAGATTAGGCACTTTTTAAAAAAATATAAAAAGGGTGAGATCGGGAGGAAAAAAAAGTTACGAGATGATCTCATGGCTTAATTTTATCCCCTCGACAGCATGAATAGTAGTAATGGAGAGGATGCTGGGAAAACGAGTGATGAACGAGTACGCTGGAAGCATGACTATGACTGAAATCAGCGAATGGGTCCTGTGTTTTAAGTGCATTGGATATTTTTTTTTAAAGTAATGAAAGTAATGTGTTGGAAAGTAGGATTTTAGACTAATGGATGTGTGTACGTTACGCTCAATAAGCGAAATCGTTCAATTTAGGGAAAATTTCACCCTAATGCGAGATAATGGTTTAGTGCGGTTCGGAAACTGGAAATTTTCTTTGTGGTCAGCTACAATCGTCCAAGCTTTGTAGCTGATTTCGGTCTTAGGGGGTGATACTCTTTTAAAAAAATTGCCATGGAGGAAAATAATTTTTTCGAGATAAAGATTCTCGTGAAATTACGACGAGATATCGCAAAACGTAAGAGCTTCAAGCTAAAACTTTTACAAAACTTTCTATATTTGTTCTGTAATTTATTAGGCGATCGTTCAGGGAAAACTCCGAAAAAAATCAACACATTAAATTTTATGTGGGGAAAATAATTTTATTAAATCAGGGTGAGGCATGAAATATATAAAAAATAGCTTAAAGTTTTTTTCGAGTTGATATGAGATTTGTGATAATGTTGGAGATGAGAGTAGAACTGCAGCAATGGATTCTATTGTGAATAAATGTGGGTTTTTTGCATTGGGGCCACACCTCGCCCGGTAAATGACTTTAACATTATTGGGGAGAGTTAATCTGTGAATATTTGAAATTTTCGGTTTATTAGTTAAGACTGCTGGTGATCATGCGGTATCCCCACAGGAAGGGGTCCAAATTTTCAGAAGAAAATTTGGACCCCTTCCTGTGGGGCTTGTCAATTAACTTAAGGGCAAATTTAGCCCATCGGGAACCACTGGAATTTTTCTCAATCCTAATTTTTTGAATATTAATTAGTCATAAATTGCGAAAGCTTTAACCTCTTCTGACCTGCCTTCATTTCGTTTTGCAGTCGATTCGAAATCATGAGGGATTTTAAAGAGACTCTCATCTTAGTAATTGGAAATCGTTCATATCGAATCATTCGCTTCGATATCATTCGACCTAAAAGCAGATTTATCTAGGTCGAACAAGAGTCAAAGGAGAGGAAGAATTAGCGAAGCTTAAAGCTTTTGATATCTATTCAATATTTGACCCCAAGCAGATTTATAAGTAATTCGTCGATCGTTTTTATCAAAAGGAAAGATAAAATAAAAAAAAGATTTTATATCGTCTTCTTAGTTGTACAGTTCACCTCAAAGATCATACAATCCTCAAATATTAAATTTTCGAACCGTCACCTGAATTCCAAAATTTTATTCTTGCACTTCAATAAATTCCCATCCGGACGTAAGTCAATTTTCTGACACGTATTACTGCTTACGCAACCGGAAGGTGATGATCTTTCTGCATTAATTCACTTTCCTCGCAAAACGTGTTTAATCCCGCAACTTAAAATAGCAAAGACCGTGAAACAAATTTAGAAAATCTGTTTTCATGGCAAAACCGGAACTAACAAAAATAAATATTAAAAAACATCCTTTCATTTCATCATCGAATCACGTGCATTTCCTTCGACAATCAATTTTAATAACGTGATTTCAAATTTTTTTTAATATCCTGAATAACATTCTCATCTAAAGAAAACACGAGGAATGAATGGATATATCCTTACCCAAACAACATTATATCAAATTGAAAATTGAATGAGAAAAGCTATCGATTCTGGGTAAAAACGAGAAGAAGCAAGGCAAGAAAAAAAAAAGATGGGGATATATTGATTACAAAGGAAAAAGCTCAAGGAAAACACATGGCCAAGCAGAAACCTTTCGGTTATTTTAATTGAATTCCGCTACAGGTCCATTCATCAACGATAATGGGCATTTTACGGTTTTTGCTCCCGTATCTTATATACAACATAATGCAGTCTAGATTTTAATCGGGAATAATGGATTCATCCGCAAGAAAATTTACGAACCGTATTTTGCACACCTGTAAAATTCAAATGAATTCTTAACGGGAATTCCGCCGCGTTCGGTAATTAAATTTTTAACCGTTAATCATGTTTCCCAAAGTCTGGAGAACGTAACACAAAGGTCTTTTCAAGTTTTTGCGGAATACCTTTTGATTTAAAGGATTATAATTTCCTCGAATAAGTTCGAATAGGTTATTGTTTGATTTAAGAGTTGAGGATGTTCAAAACGATTCGGGAAGTTAATTCAATATCGAAATGTAGAGATCTCATTTCCTTTCTTTATCCTTTGGGTTAAGGAATTTACTTTTGAGAGCATGTAGGTAAGCTCTTTTCAGTTTTCACCCTCCCTGACATCCTTTGTGCTGGGCAGTCTTCGTTTGGTTCTCCCCCCGGATCGGATGCATGGTACTGAATGCCAATTGTATACGGTTTGTGGTCAGTTTATAGCTTCTAATTTTTTTTTCACTCGTTCTACTACGAGTCTGAATTTTTGCTGTCTGTGGTTTGGAGGAGCCGAGTTCGTTTTATCAACCAAACTCTACTAATCAGCTCGACATTAATGATCACAAGATCGAGCGTGCTTATGGGTCACCAAATCCTTCCCCAAACTCAGAAAAATTATTTCAGGGGCAGGCAGTGGCGTAACAACCGCCTTCGCCGCTACTCTTTTGTATGGCGCGGATTCTTTTGAAGATTTTTGTAATAAAGCAAAGTAAAAAAAAGCTTCTGAGCACGGCTTGACGATTTGAACTTGAACCTAATGAGGAGAAAACAGAATATTTACTGATGGCGAGGATTAGGCAGGATGTATGACTCCTCTGGAGGTGGAAGGTATGATGTTCAAGAATGTTACCGAATTTCTGTATCTTGGATCTTTCGTCACGAGCGACAATGATATCAACAGGGAGGTCGCCGCCCGGATCCAGAGTGAAGACCGTTGTCTATTTGCTTTGAGCCATATTTTCCGCTGTAAAGTCCTCGTGGTCAGAGCAAAGCTCACTGTATATAATACAGTCATACGCTTAACGGTCACTTATGGTTGTGAATCATGGAATCTGACCGTGCACGCTCAGGAAATGTTGTTGGTCTTCGGAAATAAGTTGCGTCGTTTTTGGGGCCAAAGGGAAATGAGATTCAATGACGGAGTTTTTTAAGATTGCGCTCAAACGAAGAAATCCGTAGGCTCATGGGACAGCCGCTGATCACTAGTATGATGAAGACACGTCGGCTTAAATGGGAGGAACATGTAACGCATGTCCCCCTTTCGGGCGACAAGGCAGATCCTCGAAGAACGCCCTACAAGTTCAAAACCTCAAGGCAGACCGCGGCCTTGTTGGAAGGATGCTGGTCGATTTAGGAGTTCCCGATTGGCGGACCACCTGCCAGAATAGAGCCGACTGGAAGTGAATCTGCGATGCGGCGATAGAGCTTCAGGCTCTGTAAAGCCATAAATAGATTCAGTAAAAAAGAAATTTCCCTTTTCTTAAGATTTTTGCAAGAGGGGTCTGAAAAAATTCTTCTTCCGCCGCGGAGATCAGGGCTGGGCTCAACCGGAACAATCACCTTGGACAAGACGCGTCAAATCAAAATAAAATAATTTCTTTCTTTTGATATTCAAGAGAAAAAATTTTTAAATTTTTCTAGAAGAAAGTTCGAAAGAAAAATTCTTTAAAAAATTGTAGAAGTCATCTTTTGCACTCACGTATGATGGCGCCCATGTATGTGCAGGTTCAGTAATATTCCTACGAAAATAAAATCCACGGGAAAAGTTTTTTTTTTATATAGTTAAGTAAAAAATAACAAGATGCCATGTTTTTATTAGAATTTCCCCATTTTTCATATCTTCAATCCGCATGTTGACGTTCACGTATCATCCATGTTACGCTGTATATCTTGTACTATCATCGACCTTTTATACTAAACCCACGTTTGCGAGGTTTATTATTATTTTTTCTTTTCTAAAAATATGTCTTGTTGGCTTTCCTCCTTCGACTTTCATCTCTTTTGAGGTGATCCCGCAATATTTAAAAAAATATACAGTTATTTCCTGTCGATATCAGAAGCGACATATTTGAAAAATAAAGTTTCAAGAGGTTTCTTTTACCTTCAGTAAAAGAAATTGACTGGCATTTGATTGATTCGGTTTCTCAGACGTTTTTGATGTCAGCAGGGTCTTCAGGAAATGAGATAAGCAGAGTCTTTAGATCTATGAATGCGGATGTTTTTTTTTAAAGACTCTTGGAAATTAAAAAAAAATTACTGAGTCGGACTATTATAAAGAAAGCAGATTTAATTTAGATCAAGTTTTTTTCTCTTCACTTGTTGCCGTATTTTGGGTCATTTGCTTCTTCAAGATCCACTTCCCCTTCTTTTAGAGTAAGAAAGATTGTAGTTCGAGCTACCCTTGTGGCTACAGCCCTACTCTAAGGCCGCCGCCGAATCTGTCGATTTTTTTGAAATATCTGGCGCCATCGCAAAAGCATGGTGAGAGATCTTCGCTGAGCCATTTAGCTGAAGCTGCCACAGCAATCTGCCGCGTTACTATCGATAATGTTTGCAAAGTCGCCATAACTGTTTTAAGATTAGAAATTCACCAGCTGCCAGCTACTCATTGCTACTCGTAAAAGCAGCTGTAGAGCAAAACATTTTATTAGGTAGCCGCTGCCACCAAAATTGATCAACGTTATTTAAAATCATAAAAAATAAATCAGATGTGCGCATAAGAGATAAAATGTGATAATAATTTTTCACACTTCCTGGGCCGTCATTAAACTCGACAGCAAAATTATTACAATATTAAATCGTCCGGACTTTCAAAAACTGAAGGAGAAAGATCGAAATTATCGCTCGTTTCTCCTCCATCGTTTTATATTCATCACAAAGTTTAGAAGTCGTTAATTAACCTTTGACAAGAAATCCCAAGTTTAAAATTTAACTTAAACTCAGTTTCTTTCGGATAAATCTTTCTTATTTTCTTTTCTAAAAAATTTAATAGCACATTGATCTCTTTTAAATAACGATTCTCCCACAATGAAAATCACTCTCTTCCCCTTTAACGTATCATCAAAGCACGGAGGAGAAAAAAAAAAACCTCCGTATGATTTCGTGATTGCTTACACGTCTTTGTAAAAGGCAGATATAAATTGAAGTCGAGGGAAATTGAAACGGAGTATATTGCCAAATTACACGCATCGGAAATTTCAAGGGTTGAAAATCTATTTATAAACACTAGAGAGAATTATCGAGGTGGCAATTGATCAGAGTCTCCTTCTCTTCCCGATTCGCCTTCTTTCCCTTTTGCCTCCCTTTTCGACGGCCCATAAACCTTTTCCTCTTTTATTCCTTTTTTTTCTTTTCGTTTATATACGTGCTTTATCATTATCGTAATAAATGTACGAATGTCGCAGTCAGCAATCGTGAGAGATGTAAAAAAAAAAAAAAATATTTTTGATCTTTTGGGAGAGCAGGTTAGGACGAGACGAGAGTTATTAGGGAAAAACGCATCAGGAAAAGTAATAAGAGAGCAACATATGCGTCGCACGTTTAAATTGTTGTCAGAAAAGACAGGAGAGAAATTTAAGGCGGCGATAAGCGATTTTAAGAAGAGAGGGGCAGTTTTTGGGGTCCTCGGTCGGGAAAAGCTAAAAATGGGCGAAACTAAAATAATTACATTAAACGTGCACGTCTGGGAAATAAATCTGGAAAGCTATAGCATGTCATTTTCCTTGGCGGTTATTCGCAAGTTAGCACGGGGGGGAATGTGAGGGGGGGGGGGCCTTGTTTGCAAAGGCGCGTGACTAATGGATAGCCAACTTTTAAAGAAAATAAAATATCCCGAGAGGAAAGTGCAACTGTTGGTTAACTTTTAAGGAATATAAACGGCCTGACTTGAAACCTTTTTAAGTTTCTGTATATACCAAAGCGTTTTTGAAAAGAGATCGTAAAAATCTTTTTCTCTCTGGGAAAAAAGCGAAAAAAGAGCCACTTTAGAAAAAAAAGGGACTGGTGATTTGAGAGGTTACTTATTCCTCTGGCTGTCCTTTTCAATTTCCAACGTGAAAAAAAAAAGGTTACAACATTGGAAAATATATATAGAGGGTGGACGTTAAAGTATTTGAAGAAAACCACTTTAACGTTTGGCCATGCACGAAAATTTGCGAAAAAAACATTTGAAAAAAAGGAAAAAAAAAAATTGCGGGAGCTCGAAGAAAAGAAAAAAGCTGAAATTTACGTTGAGCTTCTATATTGTATATGGGTTTAGAAGTTTTAGTCCTCGTATTTAACGGTTCAGAAGAAAGACCATTTTTCTAGGGATTATTTATATAAGCACTTGAAACGATCGATTTCTTTATTATTGGAGGATTAGGAAGGCTCCAAAGGGGTCAAGTTAAATATTTGAGAGCTTTCATTTTTTTTTAGAAGATGACATTGAAGGGTTACTGTTCTTGTTGGCTGAACTTTTAGGTTCATAAAATAAAGGAGGATTTTTTATTGAAACTCATTTTTCGTGGCATGAGGCAATTTTGATTATTAGAGTGACTAAAAGACGCCAAATTCAGTGATCTGACTTTCGAATCCTCTCGCTCAGTGGCGTAGCAACCACCTCTGCAACCCTTGCGGTCGTAGGGGGGTCGAAGGGGCCCCCAGTATTTCAGCAGGAAGAAAGGCTTTAAAACATCGAGGAAGGGGCTTTGAATAAAAATTCTGCTCTTGCTAAATTGCATCTGGTTAGTTTTAAAAATGGCTACCAGGCTTTTAGCTAGTTATTAAAAACTATAACTTAAGTCTTATCTCCTATTTTCTGTGAGGAGGATTAAAAAAAATATTTCGTTTGTTTTTTTGCCAAATAAGGCCGTTGCTTCCTCAATGAAAATCCCCGAAAAAAAAGTAGGCGATGACCGTATAGAACCAGAGGCGGTTTATAACATTACACTAAAGACTATATACAGTATTACCGCCCCCTCCCTTTTCTAGTGCAACCGTTTTTAATTAGTCGTTAAAGGGACATCCACAAAATTTTCCGCTCTATAAAATTAACAGCCCTCAGCTACAGTTTAATCCGTTTTCCTCGAATTCTCCGTCAATGCACACGACCGCTACTGCAATATGTTTTCCTTAAACAAGCTTATTTCTCATTTTCTAAAAAAAAAATGCTGTAGCAATGAAAAATAAATAAGTTGTGTCATTTCGTTTCGTTTTTAGATGACTAGAATGTAAATAAACCAAACCCCTTCGGGGCAGGATAAAACGAAGTCATTCGAATACTCAACATTTCGGAATTTCAGACTTCGAACTTTTTAAAAAAAAAGCTTCTAGGAAAATATTTCATATGCGTACCCCTTTCCTCAATCCCTATAAAACAAATTTATCTTTTTTCCCGGAATACTTTCAATTTTAGGCTGGTTTTCTCAGTATTCGATTCGACTCACTGAATATTGAGTTCTTATCTAAAACATAATCTCCCGTTAATGATCGAAAATTTCAATTTTTCGTGTAGGCCAAATCCCCTTGATAAAAAAAATTAGCTGCTTGGATGTAAAATTATGAAATCTCTCGCATTTGTTTCATTCTAAAACTTTACCCTCAACCCGAGGAAAAAATAGAAACCGGCATTGAAAAGTAAAAAAAAATAAAATTTTCCTTTTCCTCGGTTTTCAAGTAAACCATTAAAAATTTATATTCATGACGAATCTTCTTACTTTTTCCGCTACTTTTATTCCACTTCTAATGGAATATTAATATTCTTTTAAATATTAAAATAAATCTTTACATAATGACTCTAACGAGATTTAAGCTTGAGAGAGATTACAACAAGAAAACGAACTTTGTTGAAAATTTTTTTTTTTCGAAAATTACTTTATATATTTACCTGCGCAGAGTTGTATAAATCCGGCAGCTCTCGCCGTTCCGGTGTGCACGACATACGTCACGCAACAAGCCGCGGCAGCCGTTACTCCTACCAACAAACTAAGAGCGCTGGCCACCCCGACTAAAATGGTGCTAGCTTGCCACCACGGGCTGGGGATGTCCCAAAATCTCGAATATCTCCCGCATTCTTGAACTATTTCCACAACTCCTGCTGATGATACTCTTGGATAGTTGCAACGCCTGAACGAGCTGAAGTATGCGTCGACTTTGTTGAACAAACGACCCTGAAAACAGGAAGAGAAAGAATGAAAAAAAAAAAAAAAGAGAAAATCATTGCCGATAATTTATACTCGATGTATGGTTTTGTAAGGCGACAAATAACATTAACGGTGTGAAACTGAGCACCTTTTGAATATTTATTTATGAGTTAGACATTCCCCATGTTTTGAAATTGCTGACATGATAACCCTCCCCACGAGCATTTCAACCTCCTCGAATTATTCAGTGTTTATCTCTTTGAATTGAATATTCATGAATTTTCCTCTCAAATTTTGCGGAATTTTTCGCAACCACGGATATCGCTATTATTATTATATTATTATTTTCCTCGACGTGATTTTAATTTCTTTTCTCTTCTTTTTGTCAGCGGGGTTTTTGTGAAGTGGAGACAAAAGCAACCCCCCCATTTATTTTATTTCGAAGAAAGAAGAGTTATGTAATACATTTCCGTTTTCGCTTGGATTTTACTCCCTTAGATTTTACGCGGGAAGAAGGGAAATATGAAACTAAATCATAATTTTATTTTCCGTATTTCTGCATTCGTGATGTTCACTTGTCATTTGTAATTTTGGAATTTGAGTTTTCTTGCCATTGCGGTGTGATATGCTTCGTGTGATTATATCCTCCTTTCGGATTGGATATTCAAACCAAAAGTTAGTAAGTTTAAATGTGTTACTGTAAAATTAGCCGGAGGCGGTTAGCTTTGTCATGGTTTCTCTGTATTTTCCCATGCCATTTGGGTTACTTTGTCGGTCATTGATTGAAGTCCATCTTTTTTTTTAACTCCTCAGCATTCGTTGGTCCATTCGTTTCCCTTTTTGTTTGTCAGATGAAACGGTTTTTTAAATCTTCAGAGGCCCCCAGGCTTGATTCTTCAAGCTGAACGCATCTAAACAATTTTTAAAAGAAATTTATCGAATGTCTTTTGGCTATTTTATGTTCAGTTCAGTAGAATTAAAGACGGGGACTAATCTCATAATCCTCTAATTTTTTTTACTTTGTTTTCAGGTTTTTTTGACCTACGCGCTTACATGGAGCTAGAGTAATGTTCTTCAGTGTTTCCAGACGGTTTTCGGCTCTCGTAACGTTCTAATCAAAAATTTTATATGAATAAGTAAGTATAGTATGCTTTTTAATATTTATCAATAAGCATGAAAGCATGAAACGATAAGCATCAACCCTCTGTGCAAGATGACGTCTAGATATCTAGACGTTATGTTATAATTACCCTGTGCCAAATTTTTCTATCTTTTTTGATATTCTTATACAATTTGAATATGACGTCTTCGAGATGTCTTTTTGACGTCTTATTGGGACAAATCAGGTGTGTACGTCTTTAAGACGTCACCTTAAAGTGCGTGCAAGACGTCTTGCACTGGGAATAAGCATCAAAGCATGAATTTCATGAATTCCAAATACCCGGATTTGGAATTCTTGGGTGTTTTCAGGTCTGAGCCGAAATTTAAGCGATTTCTCGAAAATTTCTCGAAAGTCTTGCCACCCATCCCTAGCATGAAAAGATAAGCATCAAAGCATGAAACGATAAGCATTAAAGCATGAAACGTTATTGTATGGTAGGGGCAAGGTATATGTATGAGCATTAATTTTCGAAAAAGTGAAACTTAGCCTTTGTTCATTAATAGAGGGCTTATGCTTGCACGACCTTGCGCACATAATTTTAGACCTTACGTGCCTGCAGGGAATGAGCCATGTAAATACAGTCGAACCCAATTATAACGAACACGGTTATAACGAAAATTCGGATATAACGAACAAATTGTAAACATTTGGTTGGCCCGCTATCTTAGTAATGTAAAAAAATCTCTTTTATAACGAAAATTCGGATATAACGAACGAAATTTCACCGAAATTTCACCGAACAACTCTTTTATAATGAACAAATTTCAAAATTACCGTTTCTTTTTGCTTAAAATTGACAAATAATTAATTTTTTCCGTTTGAAAAATCTTTTTCTTGTTGTTGCCAAAGCCAAATGTGCTTTGAAAACATTAACGAATTTTTATGAAACAAGCAGCCAGGAAGATTCGGAGTTCGAATATTTTATTTACCAGCTAGGCTTAAAAATAAACAAAACTCAAACTTTACATGTTAAGCAACAAACTCTGGATACTTATTTCGACCTCCAAAAGTAAGGTAAACTAAAGTTTAAAAAATTATGAAAAAATTTCTAAATTCGGTTTTAACGAAGAACGGTTATAACGAACAAATTTTCCCGGTCCCTTCAAATTCGTTATATCCGAGTTCGACTGTATCTCCATCTTTTGCACTACCACTGATCTCAACGCTAACATCAGTAATCACAGTGTCAAGGAATTAAAAACTCCGGCTTTTTACTTTTTCCACCTCCTCTCTCTTATCAAATTTAAAGACGAGAGCGAAATATTTTTAATGTTTCTAAAAAGTTCTGAAAGGATCTTGCAATCCGATTCCGAGAGAAAAAAAAAGTACACGTCAACATTTTTTTTTTCCTTCTTAGACCTCGCAAGCATTTTTTCCAAGATTTTATAATAAAAAATGGAAATGAAATTTTCCAGGACTGAAGATGATGAAATGATCTGTCCTTTCCATTTATCCTTTATCCTGTCAACTCATCATTTTCCACTTTTCATGACTTGTTTCCATTTTAATTTTCAAAGCTTTTTTGTTTATTGATATAAAAAGAAAGATAGAAGAAAAAAAAATGTTTCTTTCAAAAAAGAAGAAGGAAGGGATAGCTTGGTTGTTTATATCTGGGGATGTAATCTAACACTGTCATTTGATATTTAACGGGAGAGTCACGTTCGAATCCTGTTCGTGAAAGTTACTTTGCTTTCCAGTTCAGGGCATTTACCACCCACGACTGTTAAAACAGGAAACATATCGGTTTTACACGGGGAAATTCAAATAATGGCTTGTGAGCCAAGGCGGGCTTGGGAATTGGGATTGTATTAATTCAGCACTGGTTACATGTTTTAAAGCAATCTAGTTACCTGCTTCTAATTCCTAATCGGATTTAATAGTTTCAGCGATTGATCTGATTAATAGAACCGTTGCTGATTATTTAGTTGGAACGGTTTGAGATTTTCAAGTTACCATTTCATTAAATACAAAGATTGTAACTAAAGAAATTTTCAATAAGATTCTCTTTTAAAAATCAAGCGCTTAATTTTTAAAAGAAAATCAATTTCACCCTCTGCAACCCTTATTTTTGGTGGAGCAAGGTTGGGACTTTACAAGCAAGATCGAGCAAGGTCAAGCACTTGATTGATGGAAAAAAATCATTTTCACCCCCTGCAACCCCTAATTTGTGTGGAGCAAGGTTGGGTCCTTGCAAGCAAGATCGAGCAAGGTCAAGCACTTGATTCATGAAAAAAAGTTCCCGAAATCAAAATTTTCCTGATAGTGTGTATGACCTGATGTTTGGTACCGCTCCTTTTATTTGCTGAGACTAGATCACCTACCTTACTTGGTGTCGTTTCCCTTTCCCTCACTTTCTTTCCCCCTCCCCAACTTTAAAATTCTTTCTTCAAAATAACCCTACACCTTTTTTTCTTTTAGATGTTCAAGGTTAAACGAAAGAAAAACACATTCCTAAGACTCCTACTTACCTGTATAGAAATACATTTTCTTTTATAACTCACAAGGACATCAAGAATCGTATGAGGAAAAAAAAAATGAAAGATACATCTGACACAAAACATTATAAAAAGATAAAACTTTTCTTTATGATGGCCATGATCTTAGATTTCTTTATGAATATAAGAAAGCTTGTTATATTCCATGCGTAAGTATCTTTCCTTTTTTTCCCCCCTAAAAAAAAATTTTTCCAAGAGAAATTTTTGAATATAAGGTCGTTTGGGTTAATCGAGCTTTCATACTTAAGCTTGCCAATTAGATTTAAAATAGTTTTTCATTAAGAAAAGTTTTTTAATGTAATTATTTAATTCAATTATTCAATTTAAATTTTAATATTCAAGAGCTTTGAGTTATAAACTTTTATTCTTCCAGCTTAAATATTTTTCTTTTAAATTCTTTTTTTTTCCCCAAGCATAGCGCAATTTTTTTTAAAAAAAAAATTTAATAAATGACTGGTACGGTCTTGTCATAAAAAGAAATTTTTTATAATGAAATTTATATTAGTTGTTTAAAATGGGATGGTTTTTAATAAGAAAAAAAAACAGAATGAAAATGGGAAATTAACTACAAAAAACCAAACATCTGTATCGGAGCGGGAAAAAGAAAAAAAAAACAAAAGAAACGAAAAAAGCTATAGTATAGAATATCTCATTCCCTGGTTTGTAATTACATTTCCACATTTTTATTTTCTTTATTTGGAATAATAACATTTTTCGATATTTAACTTGCTATTTTCAAGCTTGAATTAATTAGAATAAAAGGAAAATGGGATGGAAAGTTTTTCTGCTATAAAAGCTGGGTTTAGGTTTATTGAAAATTAGTTAGAATGAAACATTACTTGGCTGCAATTGTGTCGTTATGGAGGAATCAAAAAGGACAGAAATAAAAGAGGAAAGCGAGAAAAACGGATAAGTGAAATAACATGGAAGTTCAACAAGATTTTAAAGGATTGCTATAGTTACCTAGATAGAGAGGAAGAGGATAAATCGAAATTAGAAAAAATCCAGGAAAAAACAGACACAGTTCGACAAGGCAAGCCTGAGAATGACAGAAGGCGAGAGTGAGCTCAAACAAAAATTTACACAATGGCGTCGGTTGAATTTCGGCACTCAGAGGTTTTACGATTACTAACTTTTTATCAGTATACTCTGTAAACGCACTGCAGTCTGCATCTGTAGTTACAGAGCAAACTAAATTTAGAAACTTTTTAAGGATTTAAATTAAATATAGAGGTTAAGCCTGTAAAACAAGAACCAACCTAACATTTTTCACGAGTTCAATCAAATGATAATAAATTACAACACGAAACAAACCAACAATCTTGTAAAGAGTAAAATAATTTACGCGAAACGTAACACCCTCTCAGCATGGGACGAAATCTTAATTTGTAAGGAAAGCAAAACCTTTCATCTACCTCTCGCCACTTTTTATTTACTTTACAAAGGAAATTCGTTTTAACGGATCGTAGGTCACGTTTGCACTTTTTGTTTTACAATCAACAATACACTAAAAGTTTAGGAAAAATAACAAAGAGAATGGAACTTCTTAGATCGAAGTAACAATCTTATCGCGCTGTTGTTATTTACTGCAATCAGTTGGTGGGGAGAGAAGAAAGATACAGGGACTAGCAAAAATCAACTCCCGAAAATAATTGGTTTCCTCATGTGCAAAAATTACTAACAAGCCTTTTAAAGTTGGGGCGAAAAAATGCTACTCAAGAAGAAAAAGGAAGAGTTTCTAGGTAGTGTAACATAAAATAAACAATTCAAAAATTAGGAACGTCGACGAAGAAAGTTAAGGAAAAAGGAAGATACAAAAAAAAACATAAGCAATTACAAGAACCAGATTGTTGAAAACATCGAAGAAGAAGAAACGAAAAAAATATGAGATATTCTCTAACAATAACATCATAAAAACGGAGGGGAAAAAAAGCACAGAAAATGAAAATATTTTGAAATTCATAGCGAGGATGAAAAACTCAGACGTATTTCAGTTGTTTCCGGTCGACAGCTCTCGCTTCCGGTCTTCTTGTTGTCCTTTTTTTTTTTCGCAAAAATAGGAACAGAAAGGAAAGCGAGTGAAAAAAAGAGCTGTCAATGGTGGGGAAATGTCTACATTTTCTACTTTAAACAAGATTCCTTTGTGCCCGGACAAGATTTCCTCGTTCGTTTCAGCCGGCCGCCTGTTCCTTTTAATCATCACCCGCTTTGCACGGATTTATATTTAAAAAAAGCAAGGTGAGCAAAGCGGATTTGAAAAAGATAAATTATATTCTTTGGAAAGTATGACAACGGGGACTGAATTATAAGACAAAAGACACCGTGATTAATTGATCACTTTTCCGAGTAAACTCCTTGAAGGAAAAGATCCTTTTTTAATTTAATTAATAACTAATGATATCAGCGATAAATGAATAAATAATAATAGGATGATTTAATCACTATGCTCAGCGATTATTATTATTATTTTTTAAGCTTATAACCTGAGGTTATGATAAATAAATTATAAAACTTTGTCATAAAAATTTTTTGGTTAAAAAGAAGAGAGGTTGCGCTTGAATGTTGTCTTGAGGGATTATCAACGCTATGGAATAAATTAAGAGCTTCCATTAATTTATCAGAATAATAAAACGCCTACATGCAGTGTAGTATGCAACCGGTAACGCATGATTTATTCTATAGCTTAAGAGCTTTCCAGGTCTTTGGGTTAGAGTTTATTAGGGAGAAGTTTTGCTTTGCAGTAAATTGAAGTGCAGTGTCAGGGCAGATATGGAGAGGAAGGAAAATTTTGAGTTTTATGTGATTAAAAATGTGGGATTTTATTAATTGGAGAAGTGTCGTGATGATAGCTAATTTTTTGCTTAAATGGAGTCTGAGTAGAAGGATGTGAACGTAATAGCTTCTCATGCAGTGCTTTGCATTTCTAGAACTTGCCTAGTCGTGCCAAAGAAATTTGTTTTCTGCTTAGGTGTTTAAATTTTTTTGGGAAAGAAGAGTATAAATTAGCGCTAAGTTATTTCTATACTGCTTTGCGAATGTAGCGAGCGTATCTACTTCGAAGCGGTCACCCATCGAGAGTCATACCGCTTAACTTCACTGTTCGTATGCAGGGGCGTAACAATATTTTCGGGGCCCCCCCCCCCGCAGATTCAATAAGTGGGGCCCCCGTTAAAGATTTAGAAAATTTCTTGGGGGCCCCCATGAAGAATGAATTATGCCGGGGGCCCCCCCGCAAGAGGGAACTAGCGGGCCCGGTTGTTACGCCACTGTTCGTATGTCACTGCGATTTCACTACTTTTCGGCCGGAAATGGCTTTGACTTGCGCCAAAACAAGTGTATAAATAATTAAAAATTCTTTATTTACCTGTATCCAAAACGGAAGGTAAAATCCTGAACAGCACAAAATTGCCGCAATTAGTGACAAAGATGCCCAAATGGCACCTACTCCGGTCAAAGAAGTCGCCATGTGTTCATTTTGTTCTCATAATATCCTATCTGTTTCATGGCACATTACAGTCCTTTAAACCTGAAATTTAAAAAAAAAAGACAAAAATTAACATCACAATCAATAGCCAACCTTTTATGCAACCATAAAAACTAATTGCAAAAAGAAAAATTAGCTTTCAACAGAACCCCTAAAACAAAATGCTCTTAAGGGTCTAATTTTTACTCGAGGATAGACTCATTTAAAGGTTAAAATCGTGGTGCCATTCCGAAAACGAATTATCTCTTTTACCGGGGATAAAGTTAACGGTTATCCTCCTCATCCTCAACGATGCCACATACACGTAACCGACACCGCAACTGAATAAAAGGTTAAAAAAAAAGTCAAACGTCAGCCGAGTAAACATTTAGAAGGTTTACCCAGTTTTATTTGAACATAACATGAAGCCGACGGGTATTGTAAATAACGTTTTTATCGATTGAAAATATCGTTTTGCTTTGTCCCGATAAGACTTTATAACCATCATCAGAGCACATCATTTTTCTGAAACGGCCAGCAGGAGATCGAGTTGAATAATAATGGAATCGTTATGTATATCCTTCTCGCTCGTTTTTAAAATATTTTTCTAGATAAAAGGTTTTTTTTTTAATTCCACGGGATAACGGTGAATTTTTTTTTTTTTTTGAAAATGTTGAAAGCATCGGTAACGTGTTATTTTAATCTATTTTCAGTTGCGGTGAAAAGGGCTTTCCCAACCTACGCACGTTCTAAATTTAAAATATTCGGAAGAGAGGAATTTACGTGTGCAGGATCAACGAGTTGCATAACCTTAAACAATGGGAATGCGAATGTAAAGTATATATAGAAAGCCAAGGGACCGAAAACTTTATAAATCCGAAATAATATAAAGTCCGAGATGAATATGCTGGTTTATCTTTTTTCCGAGCAACGAGGGAACGGATGAAAAGGGGGTAAGTGTGCATACATTCAAATAAGCTATTTTAAATTTTACAGTCGAAGGGTTAAATTCTGTGTACGGGAAAAAGAGAGGTAACGTTTGGAATTGTTAATAAGGCGACTCAAATATTACTTAATTAAATTGTGTTTATATTAACCGTCTGAGTCAACAATTAACCGTTTTTCAAGGGGGAAGCGAATTCATTGTCTTAAGGGTTTTTTAATTAAGCTAAGGTAAAAAATAGCGTTTTTTTAAAAAGGTGGTCTTGAGGTTGCGGTAAATATATGATATTAAAACTCGAAGTACTAGCTTTTCAGCAGTTTTTTAATTTGCTTGAAAATGAATTGCTTAAAAATGCTTCTTGTAAGTTTAATTATTAAGGCATGCTCACGACTGTGCAATATATGCATGAGTTTTAGTCACGAAAAATGTTGGAGTGAAAGTATAACAAACCTCTTGCCAGGTAAGCAATCAAGGCACACGCTGGTGTGATATATGCATGAGTTTTAGTCACGAAAAAAATTGGAGTGAAAATATAGAATAAGTTGTTTGCCAGATTCATAATTTTGGCTTACGCTTGTGTGATATATGTATGAGTTTTAGTCACGAAAAAAATCGGAGTGAAAATATAAAATAAGCAACCCAACTCCAAATAATTAAAAAAATCTATAAGGAATTTTAAAAGAATTCTATGATATTTAATTTCGCACCATCTTCCCTTATCTTCCGAACGATTTACCGTCATACACACTTACACGATCACAATATCAACCGGGTTAGCACTTAATTTCACGTCTATCATTATCACGCACGTTACTGACACTTTTCAATGTTTCATTTTCACCCCGCAGCACTAATCCCGCTATAATTTACCTTTTATAATTTTTAAGTTTCCTTTCTTTCCTCGATCCCTCCTTAATTTAACCTTTTATTTAAAGCTTTACGAAAGTCATTTAATTACAAGTTTTCCTAACGAAATATGATACAGAAATCCTTAAACCCCTTTCTCCATCTTTCATTTCTTCCTTTTCCTTACGCCTTTAAATATGAATATTGGTTCATTGGAAATTCCATTTACTTTTGTAAACTCCTTCCACACTTCTTTCACCACCATTCTTTAAATTCCTTTATTCTTTTATTCAACGCAACGTGCCTGATAAAAATTTACATAACGTTAAAATTTTGCAATATTCATGACCAATTTCACCTCTCTTTTTTTCGGGTTCTTTATTTTCATCAGCGTTACGAACGAATGCGTAAACACAGATACATTACAAAAAATCCCTGAATGAAAATTAATATCCGATTTTATCGAATGTTTCTGTTCGCGTCAACTTTCACCCATCCTTTTTTTTTTCCTACTTTCCCCTCCTCCACTCTTTCCACCCGTTGCACATTTTATCTCATAATGTTATATTTACGTTGTAATCACGTTTCTTTCTCATTTTTTTTTATTCCTAATTCTCTCTCACGACACAATGAACACGTCCTTGTTTTTTTCTTTTGTTTCCTGTTTTTTAGTATTCATTTTCTTTCCTATCTTTATTTTTTTGTTGTTGTTTTTCTTTTGTGTTTCAACGCATATACAAAAAGGTTAGAGATTTGTTCTCTCCTCGCTTCACACTTTCCATTTTCACGTAAACACCACACAGTCCGTGCGGTCGTTTTCGTTAATTTGCGAAATGTACTTGTTTAAATAACGGGGAGGTTTTATTCATCCCTTGTCAGGCTCTCGTCTTGACAAGATTAATACTCCTTCTATTTTTCTTTCTGAACCGCATCCCTTCGGTTCTCATGTATTGGCTTCTCTCCTTTGCTTTTATGTCCGTTAGTCTTGAGGTCAACGAATTCGTTTTTTTTTTAAATTTGGGAAATTTAAATTTCACGTTTCGTCATTTGTCACAACGTGGCTTGACCATCCTGATTTTAATAATACTATAGGCTATGTCGTGCTCCTTCCTCTGACTGGATAGGCAATATCAATTTGAGGACAATCACCTATTCTTAGCTTATGCAGAAGCGAATTAAGCCGCAAGTTATGCAACATCAACTCGAGGACTCGAATATATAAGCTATATAGCTATAAGCTATAAGCTATATAGGTTTTAGATTCGTGACGTCACGAGATACGTCACGAGCACATTACCTATTTTCTCCCCCAAAAAGCACAGAGTCATGATACGCATCATGCTTGGTAGTCTCGGGGGTCGAATCACCAACATAGAGATCAGTAGGAGGACGAAGGTGGACGGCGTGGTGGAGCCATCGGTAAAAGCCAAAGGGCGATGGGCTGGCCATATTACGAGGGAGGACGATGAAAGATTAGCGAAGAGAACTTTAAAGTGGAGACCAAGAATAACCAGGCGGAGCGTCGGAAGACTACAAAAACGTTGGGTGGATGACATACGGAAAATAGCTGGGAATATGTGGGTTCGGCAGCCAGGCAGAATGTGGCCAGCCAAGATCACGAGCGGTGGGCGGATACATTAACCCTGTGTAGGCCGCGCTTAACATCTACAAGTATGGGAAGACCTCAAAAACGGTGGCTCGACGATATCATTCGAACTGTAGGAAGGAATTGGTTCCGAAAAGCAGAGAACCATTCGACATGGAAAAATTTGGGAGAAACCTATATCCAGGAGTGAATGCGAACAGGCTGAAGAAGAAGAAGAAGATGTGGATTTGTCGAGCTCAAGACAAGTCGGGATGGAAATCATTGGGAGAGAGACTTATGCTCAGGAGTGGGTACAAAGAAGAGGAAGAAGACTATCCCCCCAATTTTTAGGGCCTACCTATTGATTGAGGATGATTTTATTTCTTTTAACCCTTAATCCGCCCCTTCGTTAACACAACCATAATTCATTAAACCTTTTTATTTTTTTTATAAACTTCCCGTGTTTCGTTGTTTGTTTAAATAAACTTGGGGAAATGCTAATGGCACCCAGAACACGTTGTCAGTGTTCTCATCACCTTTGTAAACCCTTCATAGCTTGTTTATAGTCTTTAATAACAACACGGATTGACGTTTAACAGAGTTTTGGCTCCGTATCAGTTATTTCTATCTATTAATTTTCTCACCTGGAGTATATGTTTCTTTTAATTTATTTATATCTCGAGTTTGTTCTGGATGATGAAGCGATCCCCGAAAGAAACGGGGAAATTAATAATTTCTATAATTTAGAAGTAGGTCATGAAAAGTTTTGAACTTGAGTTTCCGCCGCGACTGCATGAATTTCTTAAGAATGCCGTTGGGACATGCGACATTTCTCGAAAGCATCGTCACTTGGGTAGATTACACAACTTTTCCAGATGCGGGAGAAGTATTTGATCCATTTACTCTTTCTTCTTTTCCCTTTCACTTATCAAATAGAATATATTTTTTGTCCGATTTTTTTTCAGTTTCTGTTTTTCTGCCTTGTTCGGCTTTACTCCCTTGGGGCGTTGCGTCGGAGGATTTTTTTTTGCTTTCGATATGTTTTCGTTCAAAACCTTTTGGGGATTCCTACGCAGAGTGGTTTATGTGGTTTTTTTTATATTTTAAATACGGAGATTTTGCTTCATGCGGATTGCGGATAAGCGCAGCTGAAGCTTACAAAAAAAGATGAATATTTATCAGACGAAGAAATAATTGTGTAAAGGAGGAGCTGAAGATAATAACGAAACGTAAAAAAAAAAAAACAATGTTGTAAAGATAAATGAAAAGTAACATGGAGGAAAACAGAATTGCTAATTAGTTGAAAATGAAAAATAAATGAGAATAATGACAAGGACGAAGAAGAAGAAAATTAAGAGATTCGTTATGGTTTTTCTGCTGAGATCCGTGTAACAAATACGTTTCAGCTTCGTATAAAGCGATCATCATTTTTAAAGGATTAACTTAAGGCTAAATTGCGGTAACATCCAGTTCAAAGCTAACAAAAGTCAAACAAATAATCAAAAGGGAGGATTAAAAAGGGTTTTCTAGAACAGTGATGTGAAATATTTGTCAAAAAATAGTTTCTTCGTAAGCTTTACGGGGCACAGAACAGAAACTTTAATGAAGTTAAGTTGATAACGAATGTAAAGGCGACCAGAAATTTTTAAGCTCATTTACAAGCAAATCAAGCTTTATTTAAATGGAAAGGGAGGGTATACTGTTGGGAAAAGTTTGGTCTTGACCATTTCTATGATGATTTTACTTCCGAAAAGAGAAGAGTTAAGTCAGTTTCGTAATTTTTACCTATAATACCTTTATTCATGTTAGTCTCATTTAGCTCAAGTGGCAGCTGGGAGGACTCCAGATTTTAATGTATTGATTTGGAATCTAGGCTTCTTTTTAATACTTTTTGGATTTTTTTTGGTCCCATGTCTGACCTTATGTTTGCTCAGTATTGTTCCTTTGGCCCAAAGATTGTCCAATAAGTGGTGAACGTTTTTATTGGCCTGCTTGAATAGCCATTCGTAACGTCGCCAAATTTCGAACCTTCTTTTGCAATGTCAGTACAGGACCGCTCATAAAACGTCCTTATGCCAGGTCATTGGTATGCAGCCAAAGGCCGAAGAATCCCCTCTTGGCCCATGCACCTACTTTCATTTACCACAAAGCGGAAGATCAATCCGCTTGGAATACAAAATCTCATGCAATGTCGGAAACACTTACGACAGACAATGTGGGATGAAATTAAACTATCAAGAAACAAACCAAAACCGTAGCGAAAAGCCCCATATCCCCATCTCAGATTTTCGGTAAACGCGACTTGTTAAAACATCCATTTTCTCGCATAATACACGCTTCCTCCATTATTACATCATATGAAACTTTCCGAGGTCTTTTGTTCCAACCGCATTGTAATTTTTTCAATTACGGCCTGGAACTCAATTTGTAACTTCCGTCTTCATCAGCGGGGTTATGAAAACTCAACGCTAAATAAATTTAACCTGTCAGTTCAACCATTCAAAGCGGTGTAGCAGATTTCAACTTTTTTTTTATTTTATTTTAAACTCCCTCTTTTCACTGTTGTGCTTTTTCAGTTTTAAATTCACAATTCTTATTTTGTGTATCGACCCTTTTTGAATAATATATTAAAGGGGGGATCAAATTTTGAGCTTCCATGAATTAGCCTGCTTAACGTCAACGAGAAAATCTCATTAATTAAAGTTGGTGACCTTCCTGACATTAACATACTATAAACTTGATTTTAATAAAATGTTATTAACATGAGACGGATTCATCATCGTACATCAGATCCTATAAACTTGGACCCTTTTTTCATTATTAGATGTAGTGTCATGTGGAATGGATCCAAATTCGAAATTTGTTGTTTAAAATTAAATTTTAAGATAGTGCGGTAAAATTTTCAGAATCATTTTCTACTTCTT
Organism: Liposcelis brunnea; assembly: GCA_023512825.1. Classification (NCBI taxonomy): domain Eukaryota; kingdom Metazoa; phylum Arthropoda; class Insecta; order Psocodea; family Liposcelididae; genus Liposcelis; species Liposcelis brunnea. The sequence continues at coordinate 10,121,679 of CM042067.1, forward strand.
GCTGTATCATTTTTTGCAATCTATCGTCTTTCACTGTACCCGAGCCAAAAATCTGAGATCGTCATAGTCAGTCACTGTTCGAGGAACAATATGCAAACAGCGACTTGTACAGTTATTAGAAACCAAATCATCAACCTCTAAAATTTGCTAGTTGAGGTATTTCTTAGTCTCGGATCTAATCTTGAACTGGCGCCAGAAAACTGTTTGGGAGAGAGGGCTGAAGAACAGCTAAGCTAACAGACTTAAGAGTCGTGTAAATCTTTGGGGATAAGGCAACCTTTTATTGTTGTTATCGTTACTTTCCTGTTATTTCTGCGCTCGGAAGAATATGACCTCGGTTTAATGCCCAACAGACCGTTTAAGCTGACAGATGACGAATCACTGAGCTAGGCACCACTCATCTGCTTGCCACTGTTCATTAATGAAAATTGAAAGTTATTATGAAGTTCGGGGTTGAAGCGATAATCTACTGGTTGCCGTTTATGAAAAACTCTAAAAACTTTTATAAATTTAATTCCACATTGATTGAAAAATGCTTTAATCAAAGCTGCGGGGAGAAAATCAAATGATTTTGAATCTCGTCAAAACACTTTTGACAAGCACACAATAGGTATTCTTATTACCACATAATAATGGCTCCCGTCAAAAGGCTTTGACGAGATTCAATACATGATTTAATTTTGCGAGTGATGTATTACATTATTCGCATTAAAAGAAGCCGAACGTTTCCAACATACTACGTCGGTGTAGGCGGCGTCAGACTTTTCCGTTTGTAGATGCTTAAACAATGGCTGAATAGAAGGATCGGAGCTTAAGATAAAGTTTGCGTATCGGTTCAAAGGGATTCCTAACTTGATGCTAAAACTTTTTTTGCCATCAAAGTTTTGCCTGATGAGACAAATATGAGCTACCATGTTAGTGCTATGAACGTGCTCACTTGGAGTGGTTCCTAGTCAGCCACCAGTTACTCTAGAAAGTGATTTGTGTTTAAGGCAGGGCCACACTGAAGAGTGCTCGGTAGTGGTATTAGTTGCTCCTGGAACTCCAGCTCCTGGAGAGACAGGAAGACGGGGTTAGTGTCATGGCTATTTCGCGATTATGAGTGTTAGCTGCCCAAATACGATTTTTCCACGCGAGGCTAGTTCACGAAATTTCTTCTAGATCGATTTATTCAAATGGTTGAGATGTCAGACGTGTTACCCAGCTGTCCTCTTGTACCAAGTGATTTAGTGCTGTTTCAAAGGCGAGGGCGCCACTACATCTATGCTAAAGTTGATGTGCTCAGGGTGATGTACCCAGGTAATTTCCTGATTTTTTTTTTTTTTAAAGATTCTCGCACTATCGTGTTCGTGTAGAAAGAGATGATGAGATCCTATGGGAACTATGTTGTGGCCCCACAACTGCACTGCTTATGGTATCTAACAGAGAATGGCGCACAGAGCACTGGCGCGTGAACAGCTTTCCACTCCTCCACTTCTTCATATTTATATATTTACTGCACTTTCAAATTTAAATAATGTAGCATTTAAAACAACAATGGTTTAATTGCTGAAAAATCCTTTTTCTCCCCAAATCGTATTAATCACAATTTAAATTTTCCACTATAATAAAACAAAGCTTTGATAACCCCGGATAATATTACAAGGAATGTAATCTCGTTACCCGACGACCCTACATCAATAGGATTTCCTTCAAAGAACGGATGGGCATTAGCAAACGGCCGAACGCATAATGGCGCATCATTAATTCTATTTGGGGTTTTCCTCGCAAATGTTTTCCGCTTTTCCCGCGCGGTATAAATCGAATTCGAGTGCGGTTTTCCTCAAAATGATGGTCATTCCCCAACCACCACACTTACACAGCCAAAACTCCCGAACAACAAAACAAATTTTCCTCTTCTTTCTCTCCTGCTAAACACGCAAACGATTTCGCCGTAAAACGCAAAATGGATGTATAATCCTTAGAATATCCCCAACAGGATTTGAGAGTTTAATTGCTGGTAATGGAGACAAAAAGGGAAACGATCAACGAGTAATCCTTTGATTGATTTATAACATGGGAATCAAAGTCACTTGGGTATAAATATTTTAATATGTTAAATATTTAATTAATCGTGATGGATGCTTTAAACGTGATTTCTCATCCCCCCCCCCCCCCCCCTTTTTGGGTAGATCCAGACTGTTAACTTTTAGTCGAAAAGGGAATATCAAAAAAGAGATGAAAGAAATAAGAAAGATATAAACACGAGGATTTTCGTTTCCGGTTCAACAATAAAATACTTAAAGGGATGAGGATCATGCGATTTCTCGGTTAAAATCACACGGGGCCGGATCTGGTTCTTGTATCCGCAACGATCCTTCCGCTTTTTTAAAAAAAAAAAAATAAAGGAAAAGTTAAAAAGGTTGCTGCCGCGTTAAAAAATTAGTGTGGGACTTTTTTTTAATAATGTTTAGGAAATGAAGATGAATGAGGAAACGAAAATAACCTTAATTATTTATTCTAGTGGCGAGTCCTTTAGCGAATGCTGTTTCGCTTTTCTAAGTCTATCAGTATTACCTTTGACGATAATACTCTTTAAGCCTATCCCTTTTCGTTTGTAAGATTATTTGAGGCGACTCTGAGACTTTGGATCCGACACTTTCAAAGTGGAAAGCTTATTTGATTCGGATTTGTTCTTTTGGGAGTGAGTTTACACTGAAAGTGACAAAGGCAAAAGGGAAAGGACTTTGTAGCGTTTATGTTGGTCATTGATTTTGCATTCTGAAGATGTTTAGGAAGAGGATTTATTAATATTAAGTTTGATGCTTTTGTGAGGAGTTTTATAAATTCGTAATTCGTGACTAATTGCTGTGCTTAGTGCTGAAAAGGAAAAAGAATAAGTATGCTTTCCAGTTCAGGCATAAACCGGTTAAGGCATGTCAAGACTTGTTATGGATTTAAAAGCAAGTTTTAAAAATAGGATGGAGCGTGACTTTGCAGTTTTCATGTTTTTAGACGTGCTGAGACTTGATTTGAGATGGGTTGTTGTCGGTGAAGATTTGTTTCTGACACTTTGGGATATTTTTTTTAGTGTTTTATTAATTATGAGGGTTGAAAGCGGTTTAATAGTAGAGCGACGTTTTTGGATTTAAAGCTGTAGTATTTCCCACAAGAATTCTCTGTTCTGTAGTCACAAAATGGGTTTTTTGGGAAGAAATCCCGCAGGTTGATCTTTCAAAATGAACAGATTTAAGAGCGTATGTACAAGGATGTTGCAGACAATACCTGCTAGCTAGAGAAAATTCGGAAAAATGGACGTCGTGAGCAAGGTTAGAGACTTTTTCTTTTCTGTAGTCTTTTTTTCGTCCATTCCTAGGCCTCTCTTAGTCTTTTCCATGACGTTCAATCCTCCACTCTTCGGAACCAGCTCCTTGCTGCTGTTGGAAGGGTCGAGCCACCGTTCTTGAGGTCTTCCTTTGCTTAATGTCATTGCCCACTGCTCTTGGTTCTATTTGGTTCTACGGTTCCTGGCATGGCTACTGGATCCAGAAATGGAACGATCCGCGGGCAGATGGGAGTGGTGAATGTAGTAAGGCCCGTTGCAGAGCTTATAGGGTCAATCAAACAGATCCCGTTAATCAAAAAAGAAGCGTCAAAAGCGATAGTACACCCCTCGTCAATGAAGTGGAAGGACCCAAATGAAAACAAAGAGCCGAAGATGAAGAAATTTGGCAAAATTGGAAAGATACCTACGTTCACTCCTGAACTGAGACCTGAACGTTCTCACCCCTAATCTCGCTATTTTGCAAGACCATTACATTCCTCCTTTTTCTTTGACACCGCTACTCAATAAAAAAGAGAAGCCTCGATCTATCAGAGTTCAAAAATATTACCATTCGATCCTAGGCTTTCCTATACGAAAGTAAAAAAAAAATCGTTTTCGGATAGGGAAAACATTTCACTGCATAGAATTCCAAGAAGGAAAAAAGCAAACAAAAAAATGACGAGACTCGTATCTCCCATTCAGTTCCATCTGAAAATACTTTCCTTGAATTATACATTTGAATTCTTGGATATTCCTGTTCTTTACAAATAAAAAATCGCAAAGCATACGACGCATTTTTCAACACCTTAACGTTTCTTTTACCAATTTTCTCCCTGATTCTCTTCTCTTGCCTTTTTGATAACAAAAAATGAAAAAGGAAAAAAAAATATTATATATCGTTGGATGAAAAAACAACAACATCGTTTGCTCTTTTCTTTTATTTTTTTCGGTGTTATCTTCATTTCATTGTGACCATAACACCGAAAGCAATTTATCAACGACGTCTCGCTTTTACCCCCTTCCCCCTTCTTAAAATGAAAAAAAAACCGTTTTGCCCATATCCTCCCTTGCAATCTTCCCTCTGGTTTTATATAGGGATCCTATATATTTGATACTTTAAAACAATAAATTTTCGTTGCAGGGAAGATTTCAACGTCAAGTTAATGGAGGATGAAGTAGCTTGGAATTAAAAAAAAAGGAGAAAAACTTCACGCGGCGGTGTGGAAAAATTCAAGGAGCTTTCCGGTTGAAATAAGGTAGGAGAAAGAAAATTTTATTTATAAAACCACTTTAATACGGTGCTGAAAGCCAATCAACTGTTGAAGGGTCAAGGATTTAAGTATTAGTCATTGCACAAGTCCTTATAACCGAAAAAAGTTGGATTGGTGCCATTTTTGACACACGAAATTTTAAAAAGAAAAGATAAGTGATTCTTTCTTCTTTTTTTTTTTATTCACGTGGTGATGGATGATGACGAATCCGGCTCCCCTGAGGTGAAACATAACGTCCTGATTTACATTTTATTAAAAAAACTTCATTGAGCGTTGATCCTGAAACCAGGTCAGTCGCGGCTTATTCGCTGACGAAATCCTTTTTCCGGTTTGGAGAAAAAAAGCCATTTATTTTTATTTAAAGTTGTAAGCAATATTTCTTGTTTATATCTTTTTTTTTTTTTTTTTTTTTTTGAAATTTTCCCTCATCTTAAGCATTATAAGTTTATTTTTTCTTTGTAAGAGTTAAAAACGTTCGATGAACGGAAAAAATCAGGGCTGGAAGGGTTTTAAATTCAAAAAAAAGTCGAAAGGCAATTTTTTGATTCGGATTTGGGTTTTTGAGCTATAAAGCTAGAGCTAGAGAAAAATCCAGAACCAGAGCTTGTGTCAAAAAAAAAGCCAGAGCCAAAGTCAGAGCCAGAATCAGATCAGAACCAGAATCAGAGCTAGGCTTATATCGAAAAACAGAACTAGAGCCAGAGCTAGAGCTAGAGTCAGAAAAAAGTGAGAGTTTGAGCCAATCTTAGAGCGGAACTTATAGTCAGTACCAGAGCTAGAGCTACACCGGGAGGAAAAACCAGACCGAGAGCTGGAACCAGTAAATAACTGCAGCTACAGCCAAATTTGTATCGAGTACCAGTGCCAGAACCAGAACCAGCAGTGGCGTAACAATATTTTCGGGGCCCTCCCACTGATTCGATAAGCGGGGCCCCCGTTAAAGATTTAGGAAATTTCTTGTCAGCCCCCATGAAGAATGAATTATGCCGCCCCCCCCCCCCCCCCCCCCGCAAAAGGGAACTAGCGGGCCCGGTTGTTACGCCACTGAGAACCAGATCTAGAGCAGCAGCCAGAGAAAAAATTGCAGCTAGAGCCGGAGCCAGAAATAAACTAGAGAGAGAGTCAGTCAGAGACAGAATCCAGGTTTGACTCTGTCTCTCTTTTTCTAGCTAGAGCAGAAGCCTGAGCCACAGTTAGACTCACAATTCATCTCCAAGTGGCTTACTTAATGGACGGGCTAAACCCTGCCTTTGCAGTTCCTAAGCTTTTCTGATTTGGGAGTCGAATTTCTGGCTTGAGTTTGCCTACGAAGAAAAAAGGAAGAAATCAGGGTTCGGGTTCGCATCCCTGAAAAACGTATTTCCTAAAACTTTAGAAATAAATTTTTTAAAGCGAGACACAATGAATAATGATCTTTTCAGCAAAAATGCAATCATTCCCCTCTGAAATTGTTTTATGCTATTAAAAAAAAAGAGTATTCGAGAGGATACATCCCCCCTCCGCATCTCACCCTCCCCATTTCTCCATAAGTCTGATTGGAGAACAGCTACCCTATGCAGACTGTTCTTTCCATTTTAATTTTATACGGAAAGCGCAAATGAAAATAACCTTCGTTTGTTTTGTTTGATCCATTAACTTTTAGACTAAATTGTATGTGATAAAACGTATTAGATTTTGTTTGTGTTTGTTTCCTGGGATGTATAAGGGTGGGAAAAGCGCTAAAGGCAAAAAAGATTTACCCCTTCTCCCTGTGTAGCTCGCGTTTTCCATGTAATGTTAACGGCTTTTATGTTTGTATGAAATATTTTTTTTTTTTTTGCTTGTACCGGTCAGCTACAGTATTTGATTTGAAAAGTTATTGGAAAAGCTTTGGAAAATGTAAAACGGGATTAAAGGGCAATTAAATTTTGTTCTCGCGGGGGGAGAAAAAAATATGTTTGAGTTATGTAAGGTTAATAAAGAAAATCGTTTTGAATCAAATTAAATTGATCCCAGGCGTAGGGGGTTGGATCGAAATTTCGTGATTAACGCAGGCTGAATTTAATAGTTGTTAGATTGATTAAAAAAGTGAGCGAAGCGAAGATTAGGCTGAGTCTGGCTCAGATGTAGCGAGTCATCAAGAGTCAGGAGCTACGGTCAAGATTCAAATTGCTGAGTTGCTGAAGAAAATCTTGTTCAGCTGGCTATATTCCTTAGAGCCCTGCACGGGCCGAAATTTTCAGGCCCGAGTCCAGCCCGACTCCAAAATTCTAGGCCCGGCCCGGTACCCCACGTGTGTCCGGTGCGGCCCGGCCCGAAAACAATGTGGCCCGAGTCCGACTGTGGTTTCCAAATTCTCAGCCCGAGTCCGGCCCGAGTCCGACTTTAAATTTTTATATTTTTTCATTGTATATTAATATTAAAGTATTCATACAAATCAACCCAACTTCATCCGATGAAGTTCATCGCCCATGTAAAAACAGAATTGAGTCGGCTGTTTCTGGGCTGAGAGTAGCCCAGAGAGTATTGTAAAGTCCGGCCAGGCCCGATGATCTTGGTACACAATTCAGGCCCGAGTCCGGCCCGGTCCGACTGCCACCCAAAATTTTCCGGCCCGAGTCCGCCCCGAAAGTCGGGCCAGGCCGGACTTCGGGCCTCGGTCCGGTCCGGTGCAGGGCTCTAATATTCCTCATTTAAATTTGTTCTAGGAAAAATCTAAATTTGGAGCGGATGGAAAATTACTTTTTTACGATTTTCTTGAAAATGTTTTATACGATTATCTTCATTTTTCGTAAATGAAAAGTTAAGACATTCCTCTAAAAGTTTTTCCTCTGTGACTTTTCCAAAAAAATTTATTTTTCCGAAAAAATCCGGGAAAACATTGAAAACAAAAACATTTTTTGGTTTTACTGCTAATATGGCTGATATTTTACTCGATTTCGACTAAAAAAAGGTCGGTGATTTTAAATTTTTGATCGATTTTTTGATTTAATTTTCTAGATTTTGATTTTCACCAGAAAACGCGAGTTCAATTCATTTTTTGTTGTGGAAACCGATTTTTTGATCCGTTTACATTTTTCTAAAATTCGAATTCAGTGCCCTATTCATAACGAGCAAGTTAGTGGTAGTACACGTTTTATTATTGTTCATCTTGTGCTAAATGCGAATTTTTATTTCCACTAGACCAAATTTTCCTTGACGACTATAACCATAGCCACCATATTTTCAGTCTGCTTTTTCCTTGCTTCAATCATGAAAACATCTCCCAAAATACTTTTTATTTACATTAAAGAGCTAATTAACGATATTCAAAAGCTTTTTCAATTAACGCTTCAAATAGACAACAATCATAAAACATTTTTCCTCCAAATAAAATCTTTTCAAACATCTCCGGCATGAACATCGCTTGAGATAATTCCTGAAACGAGAGGGAAAAATTTGAAAAGAGAGAAGGAATATCGGTTGAATCACTGCGAAATTATGAATCTTTGAAAAAGCGTTTAGCTTTCATCTTTTCTAAAAAGCCTTAACTTTAAACTTTTCGATACGAATTCTTAACTCTTGCAAACATTTTCTCTCCCCTCCTCAACTTTCTCATTTAACTTACTTTTAATTTATAGAGTTTGCTTTTTAAATCGTTTTGCTTTTACCCGAAAATTTTTTATGTTCGCTAAAAGCGAAACGTTTAAAATGTTTCTTACAGAGCGATAAAAACATTGTCTGGGAACAATGATACGGTTTTCATGAAAAGGGGGAGAACAAACATCACAAAGGCATAACATATATAGGGCAACATTATTACGATTAAAGTTTACCACTGAAAGTTTTCAAGTTTCCCAGAGAATAAGAAGGGAGAGAGAGAGAGGATGGGAAACTTTTCAATAATCATGGTTTCCCTCCGCCATTTGTCTTTGACAAGTTGAGTAATGCTACGTGACTTTGTTGCCATTTTCTTTAAAAACCCTTTTTGCACAGTCCATCCCGCGGGTTAATGATATTTACTTCCTCCTTCACTCACACGTTACGCGATTTTCATTTCCGCGTGAAGAAAAAAAAAAGGAGAAAAGAAAAGAAAAGCGATTGAATTGATTGAGCATGGAAAGGATGTGAAGGGTTGAGTTCCCTCAAAGCTCTTTTGTGTGGAGAAGAAAAGCAAACCCGAGCACAAAAGGAAAAAAAAAACTTAAAGTTGAATTAACGTTAGTTTAAAATCAAATAAATGAAAACATTTGAATGGGGGATCGAGTGGAAGTGAAAAATACATGGGAAAAATTTAGGAGAAAAAAAAAATGTGTTTCTGGGAGTTAATTCACGTAAATATATTTAGATAGGGAGAGAGAGTGCGTGATAAATAATAAAGTGTCATGGAATACCTACAATTATACGAATTTAGAGGTGGTTTAATTATTCCCTTGGGGATTGCTTTATCTACTAATGTGGAATGGTAATAGCGCTAACTGCTTATGGCGGATGTGACTCTTTTTTGAAAAGGAAAGAATGATTTCATGGCAATGTATTGGAATTACGAGAGGAAACGTAATGGGGAAGAGAATAAAGTAAGCTCTAGTACGAAGATTATTATTGTCAGGCTGAATAAACGTTTGCTTACGTTTCTGAAGCGGTAAATTGTAAAATGAAATTTCTGGGAACGTGATTTTTTTCCTCTGGAACGAACGAGCGTGCAAGCTTGGGGGAAAAATTATGTAACGCCTTGGATGACGTGAATTGTAACTTTTGATAGGCACTTTTTGCGACGCTTTTAAAGAATAAGAGCGAAAGGGTTGGGAGGAAAAATGGGGAAATCGTTTGGAATGATTGCTGAATATTTTTATAAAGCAGGTGGAGAAATTAATGGAAACAGGGGTTGAGAGAAATGTTTTGAAAAGGAAGGATCAATTTTTTTTTGCTCTCTAAAGTGAAAAAAGTATTGTGGTCATCTCCAAATTAAAATTATGCAAAGTCACCGTAAAATGATGAGAAATGGCTGAAAAAATGGTTTTTGGGCTGACGTTTGTCCGTCTGGATGTGTTTTCGTCTGTGCGTGAACTTTCTAGTTTTGGACCAACGAAAACTGGCAAGCAACTTCTTTAAGCAGGGGTAAAAATGTGCTTCGATAGCTAAGACATCCCGGTCAAATTTACAGCTTTCGCGGGGCCAAATAATGACTTTTCGAGGATTTTCTCGTAAACTGCTCTAACGAATTTTTTCGTTTTTTGTTGAAAGTTTTCCGACCTTTTTTGAAACAACTTTTTCCTTTATCAATTTATTTGTAAAAAATAGCCCTCCCCGGCTACTATTTTTACAAATAGCGCCAATATGGGACTCGATTTCGAATGATTCATGGTTGGGGATTTCGAATTTTCGGTCCACCCATCGACATTTACGGTTTCTGCAGGGATGAGTAAGGCCAGACAATGATTTTTCGGGAATTTTTTTAAAAACGACTTGGACGATTTTTTTTGTTTTCCGTGTAATGATACCTGACCCTATTTGGATTAACTTTTTCCTTTGACATTTTTTCATCAAAATTAGTTTTGCCCTAAAAATCTGGAAAACTTAAAATTTTTAATTTTTACAGTCTGATATGGAACTCGATTTCGACCGATTTAGGGTCGGGACTTTCGAATATTTAGTCCGCTGTTTGATGTAAAGACCCCCTACTTCTTCATCTTCTCCCTGACAAAAAAACAGGCCCCAATGATGCCCAAGGGCAACAATGCGGTACCCTGACGAAAGACAAAATGAGTGGTACTTTTGGGGTTGATATATCTCTAGTTTTTAAGTGTGGGTAATCTTCTTCTTCTTCTTTTAACCTATATCCGTCTGGGGCCGTTCAAGTATTACGTAAGCATATTAGGGGGGGGAGGGGGTCAAAATTAACCATCGTCGCCATAAGCTAAGTATGGCGAAATGTGCTTACACCCCGGGGGAGGGGGTCAAAATTCACCAAAATCATGCTTACGTAATACTTGAACGGCCCCTCTACTCTTGAACGAAGGTCTCTCTCAAACTTTGTCACACTTCCTTGTCTTGGGCTCTTTGCAACCATTTCAGTCCTGCCACCCTCTTAATGTCGTCGTACCATCTCTTTTGTGGCCTACCGGCGCTTCTTTTCGACGCTCGAGGTCTCCATCTTACCAAGCGTGCTGTCCACCTATCCGGATCCTCCCTGGCGACATAACCTGCCCATTACCACTTAGCTGTTGCAAGGCGTGTTGCGCAACTTTCGGGTAATACTGACGACAAACTACTCCGCCAGGAGTCACTAGTAAATATTTCGCCATGCTCTTTGCTTAGTTCCATGGAGATAAGCCAGGAGCGCCATTTTGGGGACCAGGAAGCAGCAGCTGCTTCCGGCTTCACATAAGCGGTGACATCGCATAATTTTTGGGCCCCCTTTCCTCCCTCGAATTCTTACAACAACTTAAGGTCTTATCAATCTTAAGTCTTCTTTAAGGGCCCAAGGCCACTAATTTATCTGACGTATGCCCTTTGACGCCATTTCAGATCCACTTTTTTTGTACAACAAGGAAAGTAACGGGGACGAAAATATTTTTCATCCCGGAAAGTAAATCCTTCTTAAAATCTTTAATTTATTCCGGGAAAATGAGCATTCATCTTGATTCCTTTACATTTCTTTGTCAGGAATAGCTAAGTCCCTAAAAACCTCTCTTCATAGTAAAAGGCTCATAGAAGCAGAATGTATAAAATTAATTTTAGTCTATGCCTTTGTTCTATTCAACTGATGCGATAAAGTCAACTCGAATGGGAAAACTCGATTTTGTTTTGTTTACAAAAGAAGAATCCTTTGTTATATGGGTGACGTCATTTGGAACCGGGCCGATTTTCATATATCGCACGCGGACATAACATATTTTATTGCTTTCATGTGTCATTCACCAAAATCGACAAAAAGCAAATATACACAAAAACTCGGAAAAATACAAAATAAAATAAAAATCCTTGGGAACTTTCTTTACACGGTGAACCCCGCATTTTGTTTAGAACTTTTTTCCCCCGCTGCTCTTTTTTTTCTTCTTTACCTTTCCCCACCCACGAGAAACTTTGTAAGCTCATCATTGTGCTTAACAAAGAAAGTTTTCTAGGTAATTTCGGTTGCTCCAAGCTTTTTCGTTTTTTCGTTCTAGCGGGGAGCCTCGTTAAAAAAATATAAAAATCGCGATTTTCTTACAGAATCATTGGCCGAGCAAGCTGGGATTTTTTCCCCGTAAAAGTTTCTCGTTAAAAAAAATAAAAGTTGATGTCGTAAAAACCAAGACATCCTGTACGTGATTCGTTCCAATGATTTTCTTCTTTTTTTTTCAAAATGCCACATCAGCATTTTCGAAATAATTATCCGGAACCCTTATTATATATCCTTTATAAGGGAAAAACGAACCCGGATGCACGGGGAGAGAAGATATATGTAGGAAATAAGAGAATCCTCGCAATTTCACTTCGCTCAATTTATTTTCAGCCAATTAATATTTATTAATGACGCCAAACGGAATTAGAACAAGATAAAGCCATTTGTAGGATGAGAAAGTCAGTTGGACGAATTTTTCCCATCAAATATAGGGAACCCGGTGGAAGAAAAGGTTAATCGGATTTCTCTCTTTTTCTAAAAAAAATCTTTTTTGATAGATATTGCCGCAGTGCGTTGAGAATACAATTTCTTATATAAGTTTATTTTTTTAAGTTTTGAGGAAATTTAAAAAATTAAAAATTCGAAGGATTCGAGCAGGTTCGGACTGGCTCTTTATTTCAGAAGCGACGCCTCTATGTGACTGCAGATTTCCAGTTGAACTGTTTTTATTCATTAAAAAAATTTGGATCACACTCTAAGAAAACGGAGTAAACTATTGATTGGTCCATAAGTTCCCTGTCTTCTTAAAATGCGGACAAAAAATTTTATTTTAAAACTAAAATTTAAAAAGTTGATCGTTGTATTCTTCTGTGAAAAATAGGCCAAGTCCGCTTTGTTTTTTAATTTTTTTCACAAAAATTTTGGGCATCTGCTGAATTGAATCTCAGCCCAATTTTAAAAAATAGGCGCCTTTTGCCCGCCTGCAAGAGCAAGAGCCCAGTGGGCCAATCCGTGCCTGGGTTCCAGTTATTTTAGTTTTGCATTCGCGAAGACTTGGATATGGGGGTTCTTTCGTTTTCTTATTCCCTTCGTTATCCCTTGCTTTTCCTCGTTTTTAAAGCGAGTAATGAGGATTCTGTCTTACGAATTCGTGTTTTGAAATTTAAAAGGGAAATTTAAAATGTAATAATCATTGTTTTCTAATTTAAAAGGGAGCGTAATCGTCTTATGAATTAGAAATTAATTGTTATTTTTGTGCGACCAACTGGATCGGGGATTTTTGGCACAGGCTTATTTGTAGCAAAGAAGCAGTGGCGTAACAAGTGCTCCTGCTGCTGACCATGCCCGATTCAGAAATAGAAAACAAAAATTTAAACAAGACAAGATATCTTGTTCAAGAGTTTTTGTCTTGTATTGTTTTCTTGATGAGGAGAAGAGAATAGTTGGCTTAGAATAAAAAGCTTCTTGTAAAATATTCTAAACCTGTTCTTGTGATTCTTGTCTTGTTTGCAACAGTACATTTGATATAAAAAATTTTTACTGACAGAAAGATAGACAAAGTCTGCAGCTTCCCGAAAATCCAAAGCCCATTTTAAAACATATTCAGTTTCATAATGCTCTCGAAATTTTTTCCTTTCTATATTAATAGTACTAAAAAAATTTTTTAAACATAATTCTTACTAAGACTAATAACGATTCTAATCTCTCTTACGTACTCAAGATGTTTTCATACGGTTCGTGTAATTTATTTACGGCATTGTGTACTGTACGTTTCCTAAATGGTTTTGACGTTTCGGTTTTTGAAATTGATTATCCTGATATGCAAACTTTGAATTTCAACATCTCTGTTTTTGACATTTTTCATTAATTCGAGCAAAAAAAAATTTCAATGCCTCACGGCCATATAATTAAAAAAATAATTTTCTTTAAAAAAAACTTAAAAATTTTGGCGAAATCCAGAAAATGTTATTTTTCTCAAAAAATTCCACTATTAATAATCACGAAAAAATTAAAATTAAAAAAATAAAATCCCACATTCAAAAAAAAATTTAAATATAACAATCTCTCGAACTTACGTGATTAAACGACGAACAGGTGAACGAGAGAAAGCGAAACGGAACGTATATCTGAGACGAACAATAATTCGCACGCGACTGGCCGTCAGCGCTGCAGGGGATGCGTCGAGGGGGACCCTCTTCGGGGACCGCAAGGGGGAGCTAGCGCTCATCCCCGCAGTATCTTTCTCTGCCTTTTTTTTTTTTTTTTACTTTTTTTTATCTCCCCTCTTTCATTTTGAAGATCCTCGCAAAAGTTTAATTAAGTCGCGTTCCTTAGTGTTTGTCAACTCCTTTTTTTTCTTCTTTCTTTCCCTTTGAAGGCGATGAGATAAAACGCCGGCCGTTTGTTATCTTGAAGGGGGTATCGGAAGATAATTCAGATGATTAAGATGTCAATACCTAAGCCAAAAATCTGATTGGAAATAAATCTTGAAAGGAAGAGAGGAAGGAAAAAAAAAGGAAGAGGAAATGAAAAAATCCGGCTTTGATAGACTCGTGAATGGTTCGCTTTTGTTTTCCTTTTGTAATCCTACTTAAAGTTTTTTTTTAGAGAAAAAAAAATTTTTTTTTTTTTCCAAGCCAAAGTGCAATGCTTTATTTAATTAAAAAAATTAACCTAAAGACAATTTTAATTTTTTTTAAAAATTTATTTTTTAGCAAATGAAATTTTCATTGCATGAGTCGGTGTGATTTTAAATCCCTGTAAGGCATCCTTTGCAGCTGCTGACTGTAGTTCGTTTTCGAATTCAACAAACGCAATGTCATGCCGATTTGGTACAAGTCGAACTTCTTTAAATCCAGGGAACCTGAAAAGATATTTTTGAAATTAAAAACTAAAATCTTTTTTTGAGTTCAAACTGAGCAAGGAAGATCCTTAAAGTCTGCTGTAGCGTGGCATTAAAATAAAATATGGGACTATTTTTAAATTAAAGCTCGAGTATGTTGGTTATACCAAGGTTTAATTTCGCAAAAATTAAAAAAAATACTTACTGATTGAAAAGCATAGAAAGCATCATTTCACTAGTTTCGTCTGGTAGATTTGTTAAGAACAAAATTTGATTTGGAGGTTGCTCAGGAACAGGTCCCATTCCAGCCATCCCAGATAGCAAAGCCTGACTATAAGGATGTAATCCTGGCATGGCTTCATAAGCTCTAGCAACCTCTTTTGCTGCTTTCTTCTTAGCCCTCTTAGCTTCTGGGTCCTCATCTTTGTCTTTTGATACTGGTACTGGTTGCTTTTTAGGTTTTTTCGGTCTTTCAGAAAATGTTCCTTTCATTTTGGCAATGATATCTGAATCTGTTTTACTATACTGTATCCTCTGAAAATAGGAAAAAAATGGATCATTAAAACAATTTTTCAATCATCTCAAATTAAAGCCTCTGCGATTTATCTTAAAAATTTGCCTTAAATGAAAATTTATTACTTACCATTGGTTTATCATAAAAAGGAAATCCTTGCATTGACATAAGTGCCTTAGTCGCTGAATTAATTTCCTTAAATATAACAAACGCCTGCCCTCTCATTTTTAATGTTTTCAGTGCTACGATATCAAGAATCTGCCCAAACTGGGAAAATATTGCATATAGAGATTTTTTTAATTCTGAAACAAATCATAAAATGAAGTTTTTAAATACCCCAAGCATCACATATATCAGCAATCGCTCACTTACCATCTTTTTTTAATTTTTCATTTAAATTATTAATATAAATAGTATGGTTTGGTCGGATATCCATTATGGAGCTCTAATTTGATCTAAAATGAGAAACAATTCTTCAATTTGATTGAATTAATGCTATAAACAATATAACCAGCAAACGTTTTAAAAACGCCGGTAAAGGTTATGTTTCCGATAATTAGAAATGAACGGTTTTCCCCTAATCCATTGTTTTTCTAATACTGCCCCTAATTTCAAACACTGTTTTTATTCTTTAAAATATCTAAAATATAACTCACACTTAGTTAAATATGATCTAAATAAAATAAAGCCTTTTTTTTTTACAAATTCGCCATTAAAATTGTAAACAGAAGGAGGCGATTATCGATCCGCCGGAAACGGGAATTTTAAAAGTTGGCAGCAGTGATGACGTCACGTGATGTTTTCGTAAACAGATATAGAACTGAACCATATCTGAATCTTCTTCGTTTTTTACTCGAAATTTCCATTCAAATTGATACAGATATGGATAATTACATTTAACGCGATTATAAAATGATTTTAATTTATATTGTAGCTAAGGAACTTTAACTTTAACTAAAAATTTTAACAGGTTTAAAGGAGTCGTATTTGTGAACTGTCTCCTGTTCCATCATTTTTTTTTTTTTTTATTATTTTCACCGATTTGATTTTATGATTGAACAATACAATGCCATCTGCGAATAATTTAAAAATAGCCGTTAGTTGCTCTAGCAACATGAATAGGAGTATGGAAGCTCATGCTTTCCTAAGGTGAGGATTTGGGGTTTGGGTAATCAAGGGGTTAAATACCCTTGAAGCTTTGAGGTTATGCTTTGGTGTATCCCCCTGTCTAAATGCATTTTAAAAATTCTTTATTTCAGTAAAAAGGGGTTTTATGTTAAATCTTTTGGCACTGGGGATAAAGTTAAATTACCTGGTGTCGCACCTGATAGACCAAATATATATGATTTTGGATGTTCGTACGAAGAAATCTATCAGGATTTATTAAATAAGGATAAGTCATTTTATACACAAAACGGTCTTCTTCATATGTTAGATAGGAATAGGCGAATAAAACCAGGCCCAGAAAGATTTCAAAGTTGTAATGATAAGTTTGACATTATCATCACTTGTGAAGAGCGAGTATATGACCAAGTTATTGAAGGTAATTATCTTTGTGTTTTAACTGTTGATTTTAAAATTATTTTTGATTGATTTCCTTTTTTTAGAGGCAAGTTTAAATTGTGAGAATAAAATAATGAATAATTTGTTTGATTTCAGCATTAGAAAAGAGACCCACAACTGAAAATTCTCCAGTTCATATAATTAATGTAGATATACAAGATAATCATGAAGAAGCTACAATTGGTGCTTTTTTGCTGTGTGAATTGGTAACAAAGGCATGTGTCATGTTGAAACAAATTATAATGCTGTTAATAATTATTGATTTGTATTTTCAGTGATGGATCTAATGCTTTGAAGATTTTTTACAAAAAATTGGTTTTTTAAAAAAAAAAGTTAAACCAATTTTTAGCTGAGTTTTTTTTTTTTTTAAAGAGTAGCTGAGCTAGATTTTGAAGGTCTGAGAAATAAGGGAATAAGATTTATGAGTATACATCTTCCTCATAAAACTATTAACACTTAAGCCTTTCCTATAAAATATTTTCATGCAGTTAGAGGTCCTTATGAAAATTTTGCAAGTCTGTTTAGATATTATTTTTCTAGCTAGACTTTTGCCAAATTTTTTAGATTTACAAAAGAAATAAAGATGCTGTGATTGTTATGATGTTTCTCCTTAGATTAAAAACTTCAGTGGTTTTGGTATTTTTATCTTGATTTAATTTTTCAGCAGATTCTTTGGTTCTTTGGTAGTTTACTCTTGTTTAGCCTTTGATTTCAGGACTGGTAAAACTATGAGCATGAATGGGATGTGATATAAGCTGTCGGTAAGCTATTACCAAGCGTGAAGTCGTATGTGCCTCAAATAAGGTATGTTCTGAAGGTTTTTCCCTGTCTAATGGTTTTTAAATTTTTTGAATTTGAAAATTGTTTAAATATTAGCCAATTGGTTGCCAGTAAGAGAAATTTTTTGATGAAATTCAAAATTCTTACCAAAATTTTTGTATTATCTTAGATGAATATGCAGTGGTGTTGCTGGTTTGGGGCTGCTTTACATTTGGAAAAAAAATCCGCTCGTTTTTAATATAAGTAAAAACGAATTAAGCTTCAAAA
Organism: Liposcelis brunnea; assembly: GCA_023512825.1. NCBI lineage: Eukaryota > Metazoa > Arthropoda > Insecta > Psocodea > Liposcelididae > Liposcelis > Liposcelis brunnea. The sequence continues at coordinate 10,139,286 of CM042067.1, forward strand.
ATGCTTTCAGAAAACCTTGAGAATGCTTTCGGGTAATAATAAAACTCGGCTAAGTGGGTTTTCCAGTACTATATCCTATCAAAATTAGTGGCAAGCCTTTCGGCTTTTCAAACTTCAGAGAAGGTTCGCTCTCAAGGAATGTTAATTAGTCCTAAAATTTTATTTTGAAAAATGAAAGATTTAAACTTTCTACAAGAAAACGAAGTCTCGTAGAATCAGTCGAGGGGTAGAGATGTATTCTGGTCTCGTACCCATCCTGATTTTTGAACAAGGCTCGCATAAACTTGTTTCGGCCAAGCATGAAAAATACCTTGGAGGGTGGAGCTTTGTTTAGGCCCGAAAAATTTCCCTTAAGCAAGGGTCCACTTCTAATTACGTCTGATTTAAAATTACAACTTTCGATTATTGTTCTTCGCCATTGAAAACATTTAAAAAAAACTTGCAAGTGTGCAGATTTTTTTTAACAAAAGGATCTGGTTTCAAATGATTAAAAACCTAGATCTTTAAAAGTCGATTTTCGCACTTTATTCTCACCACATTATGATTTATTGATTATGATTTTATATCTGCAAGTTTTTTCATAAATTTTAAATGATGACTGATCGATATTCAAAGATTGCAGTGACATTTATTTTGGCAGGGGAATAAAAAGAAGATTTAAAAGCAAATTTTGATTCTCGCCAGTAGTTACAAAGTTATGCTGGTTTAAATTTGAGACCGTATTTCTATATAAGCTTCTGCTTAAAGAACCATGAAGTTTAAATTCATAAAAGCTCCTAAAATTTTATTTTCAATCGAAAGTAAGATTTTGTAATTACCCAAAAAAATTTTGTTTGAGGCAAAGTGAGAAATCTTCTTTGCCAACCAATTGTAAAAGCCAAACCGTAGTATTACGTATCGAATTTCTAACGAGGGTAGTCATTACCGGTACCAGCAACGAAGTTTTTTATCGAAAATCAAAAGGTTTTTTCTGAATTCATTGCAAAGGTTTTTTACTCGATTTTTCGGTTTGAAGAACATGTGCCATAATTTTGCAATTTTTTGTTTTAAAAAAAATGGGCAGTATGCTGCATTTGTCACAAAAATTGCTGCTTAACCAAAACAAGATGGAGGAAAGGGGTTGGGAAAGATTTAAAGAAAAGAAAAATGGCCAATATTATTAATTCTACCTCGGCACTTTTACAAAATTAAAAATTATTCAACCAGCAATCAAATTTCTGTTGAATACCTAAAAAATAATTCACAAATTTGTTTTCAATTTCAATGAACTAAAAAAATTTTAAATGGGGGAAACAGCAAAGTCCTCAAAACTGAGTGCGCTATTGCGGCACCGTTGCTGTTTTTTTTTCGATTAGATCGGACGATAATTGTTATTTTCCCAAGCTTTCCCTTATTGTCTATCCGAAGCATTTACATAGTCTTTCAAAATTTACTCAAAAAATTTTCCCACTTTTTTTTTTTTTTTTTTTTTTGCCTAGTATCTATTAAATTTTTTTCCTTCTATTTGCTTCTGAGCTACCTATCAATGCATTTTTAAAATAAATCGTGATTGCTGATCGTAGGTTATGGAGAAAATAAGGTGCTACCCTATTTGGGCTTAGACCCGCCCGTATCTTTTTCCCCTAAGAAAAATTCAAAAAATATATAAATTCCTGAGAGCTTTAAAATAATATTCTTGTAGAAGCCTTAATCCTCTTCCTCCCTCAGATTTTGGTTAACGGCCTGGTGAGGCCAGACCTATACCTTTCGCAAGATTTTGAAATCACCTATCCAGGATTACCGTGTTCGTGCTGCATTCATTGGCGGATCCAGAAATTTTTTCGGGGGGGAGGAGGCGCTGTACTTGAAAATTGCTGGCAAAAATCGACTCCAAAGTGAATTTTTATTTGTTTAATGTTGGTAAAAAAAGATATTCACTTTTGGGTTGGGGGCGCAGGGGGGCATCTCCCCCTGGATTTGCCGATGGCTGAATGAGCCATTCCTCTTTAATTATTATTTTACCTGCAACCTGCATTAATTCCGAAAAAAAATTTTAAGGCAATAAAATTCAAAATCTGCTTCACAAGAAGAAACGCTCTTACATCCCCAAATTAATCTATTCCAGTCTACTCTCTAACAAAAGCTGCTTTCGAGTTGATAATCCCTCATCATCCTCTAAATTGAATCTTTCAAAATTTCAAACTTTAGCATTAGATCCGTCACTGACGAGGGGACACGTCGTCTCCTACTCACATATGAATATTTAATTTGACATCTTATCCTGCCTTACGATACAGAATACGAAACCCGTTTTTTTTTTTTCGGATAATTTTTTTTAACCTGATTGCATTTTTTATTTTGCAGATGTCTCAAAGCGAAGATTTAGATAATGATATCGACGAACTCCTTCATGATTTCGAAGCCAAATGCGAAAGAGCTATACTTCATTGTGTCATGTTTTATTGATTCATTTAGTCCTTTCGATATCTTTTTTTTCTATATATGTACAGTGAATACCTGCGGTGACTGGATTTAAGACTCTTAAAACAAGAATCATGTTTTTATTATTATTAACGGGAAACGACCGAATCGGATTAGTAACTTTACCAGTGGCGGAAAAAGCAGTCAAAAGAAATATTTTTAAAATGGGATCCTTTTAAAGGTTGATATTTATTATAGTGTAAACAATAAGGGCAGTAGCGGCGCTAGGGAATTTTCTAAGGGGGGGAGGGGGTTGATGAAAGGGTAAATTGGGTTTGACTGAGGTTCTGTAGAATAATTCGGGGAGGTGGGGAAGGGGAAAGGTGACTGAGCAGGGGCCTTTAAGTAGTGCTAAACCCGTACAACCACAATCGTTGCAGAAATATCGCAACAATTGGTAACATAGAGGAACATTTCTGCAACAATAGTCGTTGTACAACAAGCGGAGTTCGACTCTAGTTGGAGCCAGAGAGTCTAAAGGAAGAGAGTCACCAACTCAATCGCTGCTTTGTGATGGGCTGTGGATAAATGGAAGCTGAATACTGAAACTTCACATCTTCAGCCGATTACAAACGAGCTTTGCTCCACATCGAATTGGAGACTGTCTTCCTCTGGGTTCTAATGTTGAAACTCCTTGTGGTAACTTCTCTTAACTCCAGGGCTGTAAATTGGCTTGAGAAGCCCACAAGTGTCATAGCGGGCTCCAACTCATGCCGATTCCAGCACTGCTTCATCTGGTCTTAGGATTGAGCATACTTGAAAAGGAAAAACGATTCGCCTTCTTTTGGCGCCGCTATTGTCAATGGGAATGTATAAAAATTTATGTTAGGTTTTCATTGATTTAAATAAATTATTGAAACAATTACATTATTTTTGTATTATTATCAATCATGTGAATTTGCTGACTTCACACTTTCCATAAGAATTAAAACAATTTTTGTCATTCTCGCGTAAATAATGATGATTTTAGGTTATAAAAGCTTTGACAGTTCTAATTGATGGACATGTTTCGTAGCCGTAACCTTGCCCTTTAAAGACGCATCGCAAGTGTTATTCGGGATTGGTTTGCAAAAATAAATAATAAAAAAAAATTTATAGCTCAGGTTTAGCCCGTCCATATGAGGAGCAATTTTGCAGATGGTTTTGATAGTTAATATTTGAATCATCTGCTTGTCTTCCTAATGTTCCGTTTATGCAAATCAACCGGTTTAATGAATAAACTGTCTGAGTGCGATGATAAAAGAGAGATGTTTATGTCGGGGGGTGGTCACTGAGACTGGGTACGGGTCAAAAGTTTTTAAATTTTCCAAATAATTAGATAACATGTAAAGGTTATTGTCATTGTGTACTTTGTCCAACAGAGCTATGAGGGAATGGAATATTTTAGCGGGTTTTAGCGTAGTTTCCTCTATTTATCCATTTAAAGCTAGTTTTTTTTTAGAAGCAGCATTGCACGTGCTTGAGAATTCATTCTTCGTTTCCGTACCAGTCGAACATTACTGGCTGCCACCATTGCAGTAGTCCCGCGATCCCTTAAAAGACAAACTAGGATTAAGAAATCAATTAATGGCTACACAAGGCCTGAAGCTCTTTTCCCAAACCGGAGATTCTTTTCCAGGCAGATTTATCCTATCAGGTGACTCGACAGTTCGGGACTCCCTACCGAGACCTTTGTCCAATTCTAGTTTCCCTAGATCCCTAGTTTCAGCCCTTGCCTAATTATTTGATTTTGGCTCCCACTGAAAAAAATACTCATGAATCTTTTATTAAGTAGGCTTAGCAATATAGATAAAATCTTGGACTAGCTTCCTTAAGAAAAAATCACATAACACTATCAAAATGGCTATTATTTGTAGCATTTTTGCAGATTATCTCTATTAATAAATTATTCTTTAATTAATATATCTATGCGTGTATCTATCCGTGCATTTAACACGAATCCATAATGGCGCATTAATAAACATTTTTATGATATCATCATTTGACTTTGCTTGACTATATTTAAATTTTCGGAATAGTAAACACATAAATATTATAACTGCCTCATCTTCCAGGCCATAAATATTGGCCTACAATTTTACATAACTTAATTTTTTGTGATCCGGGATCTAAAACATTATTATACCCCAATTTTTCCCTATTGGATTAATCATCTCACTTTGAGACACCTGGGTGCTTTGATTATTTCAGACACCTGATCGGAAAAACATAAATTTAAAAAGGCTTACTTATCATAAAAAAGATATTAAGCAATTACCCATTAACCTTGACGTTTAATTAAATCTAATGAATCATTTTTTGACCATACTTTTCCATTTAAAAAGTGAAAAGTAAAACTACTCATGTTTTTTCAACCATTTTGAAAAAAATCCCCCTTTGCCAACATTTAAAATAAAAAATCCCTTTCTGCTGCCACGTCACAACTTGGCATCTCAGCAGACGCTAACCTTTTTTCAGTTTTTTCACCGGTAAACAACAAAATGTGCTTTATCGCAAATAATTATTTTACTGTGAGATTTTATGTACGAAAATAAAACAACTAGACTCTGTTTAATTTGGAGTGATGTAAACAATAAAAAAAAAATAGTGAAATTCCTCAAAATAACATTTGTTTGTATCGAAATAAAACGACCCGTCAAGCGGTAAGGTTATGTTTACTATTTATATCTCTCGATTATTATTTTGATTTGAACGGGCATTGACAGTTTTAATTATTCCAATTTAAACATCCAAATGAATCATTTCTTAAATATTCAAACGTAAGGAAATTAATAATTCTTAAGATTACAAGGGCAATGACCATTTCTTAGAATCAGTTTCCGTGTTTTGTATTTTGCAAACCGGTAGACATCTTAAAGGCGGATTAATTTAATTGAATCCGATGGTGTGTTAACATATTATTAATGATAGTATTATTATACTCGGAGCTTTACATATTACCTATGTCATTTATGGAATTGCGATCGATTGTCAAACTCGACAGGCAGTTCGCAAGATAATGCATTTTTGTTCAATTGGAATTTTCGTAGCTTGGGTTGTGCCATTTGAATACCGTTATTGCACATTTTTAGCAGACTGAAAAACACCTACGTGCATTTGATTAATATCAATGGGCGTGTACCCCGTTGAATCCCTGCTGTTTTATAAAAATGTCGGGTCACAGACCGAAAAATTTTTAAATAAGCAATATAAAGAATCGTCTGGGGATTTATGCTATACCTTGCGTGACGGGATGATCAAGTACCTAAAACCGCGTATAATTTAGTAATAAGCTAAAACAAAGAGATTAATCCTGTAATACAGATCTAAAAAAAAATAATTAATTAAGCATGCTGTTCAACAATGCGTTGTTAATTACAAATCTAAATTGTTTGATTTTAAATGGACAAGACTTCCTATTCGCGAGTTTGTTTTTTTTTTTTTTCGAGTGCGCTTTAAATTGTTTCTCTTATTAGCAAATCACCCAACACGTGTTTAGCCGAAAAATTTTTCTCGGGCCTATTATTAAAGAAACTCAGCGTCCCGTAAAAATTAAGTACCCGCCTTCCACCATATATAAAAAAAAATCATTATTTTTTTGAAATATTTCAAGGACGCCATCTTTAAGCGATAATTTTAAAGGTATCGAATTAAATAAAGGGATCATCTCCACGCGAAGGTCTGTAAGTCAAGTCCTTCATAGTTTTACACTGTTGTGATTTTCATTCAAAATAGTAGCATAAAAAAAGATGACATAATGGCGCAAAAGTAAATTCTCGTTTATAATTTATTTATTTTTCTCACACACTGCGCCATGGGAAAACTGGTTTCGTCTACCTGTTTAGTCTTAAAATAAATTCAGAATGCCCGGCATTTTCCACGTCTTTATTAGTTTTAGTAAGAAAAAAAATTTTTTTTGCAAAGCGCGCTTTTCTATTTATGCTCATGAAAATTTTAAAAGTTTTTTTTGGGGTAAATGAAGAACAATTGACAAAAAACTAATTAATAAATTAGCAAATCTTTTAAATAAACATTTTGCGTTGCCCCGTTATTTGTTCTTGAAGATGGTAATTATATATGTTGACGGCTCAAGACCAGAATCATTTAATGCAATTATAGTGCAATAAATATTCAAATTTTATTGATATTACTCTTTTCGCGGTTTTTTTTTGGTGTTGTAGGTTATTAGTAACAACACGTGTTGGTTTTAAAATGATTTCTTTATAGTTAGAATTGGAGTAAGTCCTTAGTGAAATTTTTCAACCGAATTGATTCTGAGGCGCTACAGCTAGTTCATGATAGCTTAATTCAAAGACTAGAGTGAGTATGATGAATGGGCAGCCTTTTATCACCGGTGTGGCAAGTTACCACTTGCTGGCTTGCCAGAATTATGCATGGAAAACGAGTTCTTACTCCTCTGGTACAACCGGGTCTGAAGCCCTACCGCCGCCTCCACCTAATTCCTCCACTGACTGAGATCCAAGACAATAATCTGCCAGTCCCTGACACCCAGGGAAGGACATCCTGCTCGATGTTGTCCACCCACCTCATCTTGGGCCTGCCCTGTGGACTCCGACCAGCCGCCTTGCCGTGCAGAGCCTTGTCTTGTAAGGGGTTGCTCCAGTGCCCCTATCCACTGGCGCCAGCACCACGTGGTGTGAGCAACAATGGTAAGTACCCTAAAAAAATTTGAGCCATCGAATAAAATCAAGACCAATATTCTGAAATACGAGTCTGTTATCTTATCTTCTGAGCTACGAGTCAGACTTCCCCCTAATTCGCAATTTCCCGCAAAAAGATTTCCCTAACTACATACACTAGACCAAAAAGAATTTTATTCCATCCTGTATGTTCATCTTATTGCTAAACACGGTGTCGTGCAGTGAACAATGACATTCTATTTAATAAACAATTAATCATTCCACGGTAGATTATTGCAATGAAGAATTAAAAGAAATGATGCAATTAACATAATCGTTAGGTTTAATTCTTAGCTTATATCACCTGTGGGGGCCCGCTTTGCAAATTAGTTTCTTTTTCTTCCTTGCTTATTTGTTTTTGCTCTTATTGAAAGCATTTCATGTCCAATTAAACATTCTGTCAACAATCATTATTATCGTTTTGCATGCAATTGATGAATACAATTTTTTTTTTGGTATGATATAATGTACGAAGTGGAAAGGAAGTTCATTGTGAATTTATGGGTTTATCACCGCGTAGCTAAATTTTCTGGACAAGAGTGAAAATGAGCATAGCCGAAAGAACAATTTAAATATGAATGAACGAGTAATTTTATGAGGAAATGCCTGAGAGCTGTTGATTTTGCAGTAAAGGTTTTTAAATGACATAAGAATTATGGGTGTAGTCTTTGTAAGGAATGTAGCCACAGGCAGGGTTCCTTGCTCTACAGTGTAATAATTAAACTGCATTCAGACTTGGAAGACAAATGTTGATGACCCTTTGCTTTTGCTCGTTTATGCCCTTTCACCATTCAGAAGATAGCCAATATTGCTAAGCAGAAATTGGCTATTAGTTTGCTGGTGCAAAAAATACAACATTGATCCGAGTAAAGAAAATATTGCTACTATCTTGTCAGTGGCCATTTTCTTGTCTTGTCTTGCTGCCAGTTGAACTGCAGATGTTGGACCAGCTTTGTCAAATCTTGACGAAGAGTTCGTGTCTGGCTTACCTGGATTGCCGATTGTTGACGCATTGCCGACATATGACGGAGTTGTGGTGTTCAATAACTGACAGATACTTGTTTTACCAAAGAATACAATTACAGAAAGGAAGTATTAGTTTTCAAATTAAATTTTTGCATATGAGACTTTGGCAGAGTTATCTATTTGCGCTCTTTCATTACATTACATTCCACGATACACCTTCACCTCGTCTGTTCTTCCCCTTTTAGAGCTGCCTTCCAAACATATTTCGGTCTTCTTAACATTTGTTTGGATCAGTAAAGTTAGGGAAGTGGCGCTCCCACCGCCCAGTGGTTTTCCACTGCAATCAGCCTCGTGAAGTGCGGCAGCTGGCACTTCAGTACCGGTTGTAGGCGGAGATCAGTAAGATCGGAACGGCTGCAATCTGGGTATCTGGCGGCGGGATGGCAACCATCAAAACAGCGTCAGCACAGCGGTGCAGAAGGCAAGAGGGACACCATTGCACTATTTATTGTCCTTAGAACAATCTTGATGACGAGGAAAGAGAAGCTCGTCGGATAGATCGCCTAAGCTCGTGTGCGAGCAGGGCACCGAAAGAAGAAAAAGCCCTTGCTTGATACTGATTAACTGGTCTGACTTAGATTATGTTATCGAATGACTAAACGCCATGATGTAAGGGGATGACTTGGCACATTTTCCGGACTCCTGAACCATTTTCTCTTGTGGAAGTTACCGTGATGCCATTGAAATCGTGACAATTGACTAACAAGATTCTAGACGTCATAGCTATGATGTAATCTCAATTTTGGCCTAGCAAGCATGTCCTCAGAGCCCATCCTCTTGTTCAGGATGAAATCTCAAGCGCATAAAAATTAAACTTATAAAGAAATCACGCGAAAGCCTTAAAAAGATCCGGGGGAAAAAATAGGTAGCAACAAAAACATATTCGTAGGGAAAAAAAAGCCGCAGGTTTTGCTGATAACTTCAACTGGGAGAGTATGGAGTCTACTTGGAAAAGTATAAAAGATAGTGAAAGACCGCAGACAAGACGGCAAGGCCGTTGCAATAAAGCTTTTGAGGACAGAAGACTGATGATATGAAAAAACAAAAAGCATAAATAGAAGAAAGATGCAAACAATAAGACGGATTAAAAGTATAAAGTCTTTGATAAAAACTGAAAAGAAACGGAATGAAAACAAAAAAAGCAGGCTCATCAGTCGAAATTAAGCAACATAGTAATTAGGTACATTTACATTTTTGAACATGAAATACTTTTCCGTCACAATTTAAGAAAGACACTTTTTTAGACCTTTAAAAATTTCTCAAAACTGATGCCTTATCTTAGACTGTCATCTTGGACTGCAGCAGTAGGAGACTAACATCTCATCTAGGCATCAATCGCAGCAGAAAAAGTATAGTGGTATAAAAATGATGAGAATAATGATTAAAAGCTTCAATCCCCTCCAGCTTCACTTAAGTCTGGGAGATTGGATTAGAAATAAACCGCTGGCAGGAGGGACTGATGGGCGAAATTAGGTGCATTGCAGAGCTGACATTGCAATCAGTAGCCCATGTGGAAACATAACACACACGCTTGTGTCTCTACAGAGTACGAAGCTCTATTGCCACATTACAAACGCAGCACCTAGCGGCTCTATCCTAACAGAAGGCCCGTCAGGCAGGGATCCCCAGACTTCCCGCATCCATCGGACACATCGAGTCTGCACCTCCTAAAAGGTCTAGGTCTAGTAGGGCGCCCATACAGAGTCTACCGAGTCCTTTGCGTCGCTGGTGCTCACGCTGCTACAAGTGGCAACACAGGACGCTGGACAAGTGGACGAAAAAAGGCAGAAGAAGAAGAAGGAAGAACAGTGGCTGGGAACAGTGGACATACCCGGGCAAACAAATAAAGGTACATTAACATTCAGCTCTTTAAGGTTGAGGGCAGAACATTACACGAGTTAGGACTTGCAACCGGCGGATACGTAACGCTAAATCACGAATTTGTGATTCAAATATTTTGCGACTTGTAAATCTCTTCCGACAGCTTATCATTATCCCTTTACAATAGTACTTACAAATTTTTTTTTGCAAATTAAAAATAAATAAATAAATAAAAGAAAAAGTTGATTTAATATATAATTCGGAGTTAAATTACGATCTTTTGTTTATTTTTCAATTAGAATAAAGAGAGAAAGTATAACTCTTGTTTAGGGAATAGAAGAAAGCGCTTCGGCTACGAATGTGATTCCGATATAGGGATTTAAACATTTTTATCGAATAATAGGAATCGATCAGCCGAATATTGACGAACATGACTTTTTAATATTGGGAGGTTAATAGCCAAGAAACATGACAGATAAATTCTTTTTTCGGGGGGGACAACGAAACCAGTTTAACCCGGGAAGTTGTAAGATGAAAGGAATTCGAGATGTGACATACGTGAACTGTATGATGTATTATACGAGATACGTTGACCCATGATATGGACGGGATTTAACAGTTAGGATAGGATCCAATCAATAATTACAGTACCTCAAATGATTAGCTAAACATAAGACTTTGGTTCAGGTATTTAGGTATAGATTTAGTCCGCATTGATGCTGAGGTTTTTTGATTCCAGCGTGTAGGGTTGTTGGATAAATGGGTCATGTGATTGTTCGAGGGTTGTTTGGCGTGTTAAGGGACCATGGTTGACTTTCTTAAAATAAGATGGATCGATGAAAAATTGGTTGTGAATAAAACTTATTGAACTATAGTTTGGATGCCTGGTCCAATGTAGATGTAAACCTCGGATATCGAATCTGAAATAAAAAGGCGCTTCAGCATGAAGGATGTCATAGAGCGGGTAGCAGAGTTAGGCGGGGCACGTCAAGAGGTGGAGTATGGAAAGATGGGCACAGTGGTTTGCCAAAAGCTAGAGTGCCTAATATGGAGTGGACATAGTAAGGCGTGTTGCAGAGCTGAAGTGGCACAAGGTAATGCATGTGGCCAGGCAGGACCAGGAGAGGTGGGCAGTAGCATTACCCCAATGGAGGCTGCGTCGAGAAGTAGAGGAGGATCTCAAAGACGGCGGCTCGACGATGTTAGTCAAACTGCAGGAAAGGGTCGGTTCTGGAGAGCGGGACGACCGTACGACATGGAGAAATTTAGAAGAGACCTCTATCCAGGAGTGGATGCAAAAAGGCTGAGGAAGAAGAAAACTTCTATGAGTCGTCTGCTACACATGGGAGTGCCATGATCTCGAATTGGAGTCCGCCATCATGATCTCAAACTAAACGTCGCCATATTGCCCCATAAGATTTCTATTAATTAATCATGGTGACCTCCACTTCGAGATCACCTGACTATTTAGCTTAATTCTTTGTCTTCAGCCCCTTTACACCTTTCTCCTGGATATAAACCTCTGCCAATCTTTTCTGCTTCTCGCCATCAATCGCGGCCTCCAATTAATTAAAGTCGCCGTTCACCGCTCATGGTCTTGCTTGACCACATGGTCCATGGCCTACACATTGCCACTTTAGTTTTACAATGTGCCTTACTACCTCCATCACTCGCGCCTGTTCACTGGTCGTTTAATTTCTAATCAGATGTCGCAGGCTTATGGTCAAAATAGATCTCTCCATCGTTGGCCATGTTATGGGGAGCCGGTTAGCGCTCAGCTCACAATCACAGGACTGTAAATTATAGACGTCCTGCTTCCGTTGAAAAAAGCAGTGTGCTATCGTGCAAGGTGTACCACTTGACCTTTGATGTATGACATCGGCTTTGTAATTTGAAATGATTATAGTCTGCTTTTAGCACTCCCGACAGTCTTGAACTCTTACTCTTACTCTGCTGGCACTACAGGATCTGAAGCCCTACCGCCGCCTTCACCAAATTCCTCCACTGACCGCAATTCAAGACCGTAGCCTGCCACTCCCTGGCCCCCAGAAAGAGGGCATCCTGAAGAACGTTATCAATCCACCTCATCCTGGGCCTGCTCTGTGGCCGCCTGGCCGTGTAGGGCTTTCAATCTTGAACTAGCAGAAGACCATCATTTCTGCTTAAGGTAAAGTCATGCGCGAACTGAACGAGTTTTGGGCCCCATCTTTGGCACTGTGTTTTTTTGAATACGATCCTTCTCTTGCAACTTTTTTAACTTTCCTTCAACCCTAATTCATCATCAATGATGAGTCATTCTCTGGACACACTAAATATTATTCATTTTTAAACGAACCATATTTCAAAAAATAAAAAAACAATTTTTAAGCAGAACAAACCCAAACAAAAACAAACCTCTCCCCTCCCTTCCCAATTTTTATAAAGAAAACAAAATACCAAAACATTTTTCCTTAAATAAAGTTAAAAGAACCTTAAAATCATGCCTTGGCACGCGCATGCTCTCTCCTCCGCTTTAAAACCGACAAGATTCGCTCGACTCGTGATTTATTTTAAAAAGTGGTTAGTCCGTAAAGGTGAATTCATGACATTTCAATAATAGTATTGTAGCTTCCAGTATCCAGTCGAGCTGATAAAAAAAAAAGTTTTTCATTCTGTGTTTAAAGTTAGTACCGTGAAGTGGTCGATTTTCATCCCTCGATGATTATGTTTCTTGATTTCTTAATTCATCGCAAATAACTTTGAAGACCGCGATTTTCAAATTAATTTTTTTTTTCACTCGAAACCGGCTAACTATAAATAAGGAAGACCGATATTTTACAATATTTACAATTGTATGCTTCAAGGAGATTTGCCTATCATTTCATTATTAAACAAGAAAGCAGAAACATAATCATATAACGCGATTAATACTAATTAATAAAATTTTTCTTTAGTTAGTGATTAGTTAAATAATGTAATGGATTGATTTAAAATTTTTATTTATTTTTTTAAAAAATTTTTTTTTATTTACAAAAAGACTTTAGTAATTTTTTTATATTAAAAATGTTGCAGACTGTGATACAGTGAGTATTTTTTTTTATTTTATTTTTTTATAAATCATTTCTATTAATTTTTCAATCGTGCATGAAGCGCCATAACAAGGTTCTTTAAACTTTCATGCCTGATCTCCCGTTACCGATTGATCTCCCATTAAGGGCAATTCCATATCATCTTTGACATATCACGCCTGAATCATTTTTATAAAGTTATGAGCATTCATATCGGTCGATTATCTAACGATTGATGATTAAGTTACATAATAGATAAAAAGAGAGAAGTCCGTTCCTCCGTCCCTGGAAAAGCTTTTAAATGATTTTTTTGTGTGCGCTACGGGTAATTACCGATTATTTTCTGGCACTCCTACGAAGCTTCTGCACCCGCAGGTGACTTTAATTTTTTTTAAAAAAAACCATATACAGGGTTTCCGTGAGAAAAATTTAATAACGTTCATTGCCCGTATCGAAAATATTGTGTCATTGCCGTTTCCGTCACTCGTGCGTCTTACCAAAAAAAAAAATTTTACTTTCATTCGATTAGGTCAGTTATCAATTTTTTATCGCAATCATGATCATTTTTTTTTTTTTAATTTAACAAAATAGAAATGAAGTTAGGTTGGTGCATAGGAGGTTAAACGTGTGTTGTCCTTGTTACACTTTCTTCGCCTTAAGCATCATTTTGAATATATGTAAAATCATTCTGGAGTAATTAAGATGAGCAGATTTTTTTAAATATGCAAGGTTTCGGGGATTAAACCGGATTAAAATTGGAGTGAGTGCATAAATTAGAATGGTGCATTTGTAAAAGGAGATTCATTTTAATTTTATGATTTATTAATCGGTTTCTGGTGTGAAACGATTAACGGGAATCAATTGGAGAATTATTAATTAGGTTGACTGGGTTGACCAGATTCTTTTTATGATGATCTTATCGTAATTTATCTTAGCTAGAGTGTCGAATCTTCGGTATTGGTTTTCGATTTATCTGCTCAAGAGAAAATTTTGGGGTGAGGATTTTTTTATCGGTAAAATTGACCTTAACCGTGTCGTAAACGATGTTCGTTTGGAATCGATTTAGGGTTTTTGCTGATATGTAAATCAAAGGGGGAAGTAGCGGGTTAATTCATGAAAATCTGAGCTAAAAATACGCTAGGCGAGATTCAAAAGCTCAAACCTCAGTCCAGCCCGGTGATCTTTTTCTCTTGGATAAGCTCAGACTGATTTTAGGCTAGGAAAGGTTCCTGCTTGAGCTAGGACCAAACAGTGTTTCCCCTTTTATTCCTTATTTTCAGTAGGCCTGAGATCAAATTTTCCTGGAATGTTATTCGGTGCTTTAAGCAAATACCGAAAAGGCAAGATGACGTCTAGAACTCGTAGTGGTCCTTAATTGTCCTAAAAAGGACGTCTTCGAGACGTCTTTTTGACGTCTTATTTGGGACAAATCAAGTGTATACGTCTTTAAGACGTTTTCTTGCACACAGGGAGTAATCCCTCAAGTGAGCTGCTGTTCTGATTTGATGATACCCCGACTAAAGGTCGATGGTCTATGTGACATTGTTTGTCAGAAAAATCTGAACTGTCTTGTAGAAATGTCTGAACTTGAACTCGGAATCTCCGAAATGTGAGTCTACCTCTTTTCTATTGGCGCTAGCTTCTTTATTTTTCAAAGTAGCAGAAAATGGACTCAGGCAATGCTCCCACCAATCCCCCCATGTCGCATGTTGCTGTGGCCTTGTGGTGGCACCAGAAAGTCCGAAAAAATTGTGGTATAATGATTTGAAATGATGAAAAAACCGGCTAATCTTTCACGTCACGTTTTAGTGTTCAAAAAATTTCATAATCTAGGGTTTCTGAGTCGCTAATTTCAGATCTACTGTAAGCTTCTAAGATGGCCGATTCAGTCTGGTCGATAGTTAATGTAAAAATCCACGGTCTTCCAGGTCTTGAAACTCTTGTTGATCTCCACTTAATCTCCAGGTCTCCATTTTAGTTCATGCAGATTACACTAGTGTACCAGCGGCCGACCAATAAAATTGATTTCTCTAGAGACGGCACTCGCACCATCTAGTGGTGGACCATAAACTATTTTCGTATTTTAAATCGGAGTCACAACACAAACCCCAAGTTGCAAGACCTGGAAAACCGTGTAAAAATCTAAAAAAATGCATGCCTGAATTTAGAGTGAAAGGTTCTTAGGGTCGCAAATTTCAAAGCCTATATCATGTTCTATTAAATCCAAGATGGCAGATCCAATATGATGGATATGGTGCAAAAACCTGACAAGTCGAAGCCTAACAGTGTTCGAGCTTTTCGGGTCGCTGATTCCAAGTCAGTATTGAATTTTTTTAAATTCAAGATGGCAGATTTAATAAGGTGGAAAAGTTAATGTACAGGGAGGGTACACCTACAGCCTAAATGCGATATTCAATCTCAATCAAGTATGTGGGGGATTTTTATTTACGCGAATTTTTTTTCATTTCTACTCTTCGTGAATTTCAAACGCAATAACCTTGCCAGGATTGGTTCGCGTGATGACGCCCGCAATAACCCAGTTTAATTTCATCATCAAAGAAGAAGCTGATATTAAACGTAAAAATATAATTACTTCTAAAAAAAAAAAAAACCGGTTAGGACTAAAGCTGATAATCAAAAAAAAAAAAAAAAAAAAAAAAAAAAAAAAAAACAAAACAAAAAACTTTAAACAAACAAAAGCGGTAATTCAGAAAGTTCCATAAGTCAAACGTTTAACAAACAAACAAAACAATCGCGGTGAAAAGGCGCAAAAATCCCTTAGCAATAACCTGACATTATTACATCACATATATATATTTTTTCGAAGAGTCAACCCATACTCGGCTGGATAAAATATACACTTTTCCGGCCATTTTGAATATTATTAAATTTATAATAAACTGGATCTTCGTTCCTAAGGTCACGGCCATTGACGGTTCAGTTAACTTTGAGAAATATATGGGAAAACCTTTAAAAAAAATATTAAATTTAATATTTAAGGTGATCGGTCCCGAGGTCAGTTGTGCTCAAAGACATGGAGCCGATCCAGGAAGGTGAAGGACTATTTCCCTTCCAGTATACATTCGCGGTGCGATTACAATGATCACCGCATAAATCATTGTTTCAATATCAATGTGACAAAAACCGCGAATGTCCTTTCTTTAAATTAATTTGCAACCGTGATGAATTGTGATGTTTTTAAGGCAGTGGCGGTGCCAAGGGGAGTTAGTAGTCCCAGAAAACGAAAGGCACAGGGGAGCCGTTTTAAGATTCAAGATGATTTGGCTAGGACACTCGGAGGGGGAATTAAACCTTCTTAGGGCCCCGATAGTTTTGCTTATGTTAGTTTTGGTTCCAGTGGCGTAACTAAGGTTTGGTGGGCCCGCCCGCAGAATTGATTTTTTGGGCCCACTTTGTCTGCAAAAGTTATCCAATCCTTTTTTTAGCCGCGTTTTTTAGTTGGTGGGCCCTGCACTACAAGCCCGTTAGTTACGCCACTGTTTGGTTCCGACTCCAGTCCAGTGGGAAATTGAGTCCGGTTTACGAGCATTCTTACAATATTTTCAGAGGTTTCTATCCCAAAAATTTTTAGGGGACCAGCTAGAACTTTTTTGGGGCTTTCAGTGAACCCGAATTATACGAGGTCCCGCCGCAAGAATATGGCTGGAAAATTAGGGGAAGAGAGGTAGTTGCCATACCATTTTTTACAATTTTAAACCTTTTGACTTGTCATAAGAATTTTCTGCCTTCGCCACTGTTCCAAACTTTGTTTTAAAAAAAAATTTTAAAAAAGGACCATTCATTATCTATACGAGAAAGTCGCTGTAAATTATATAGGTTAAATTATTTTAAAAGTGAGGTATGAGTTTACCGAGTTACAAAATACGTGAAATGCGGTTTTTCGTTATGAAATCGGCCCCGAGGGTGCTCCACTATTAGAACCAGACTATTGTAACGGTATTGAATAGTAACAAGATGCGCGTCGAGAGTACTTGTTTACATTTTTTCCAGGGATATTTAATTATTAAACGTCGCAGTAATTTTTAAATTAACCCTCTGCGCAATATGTTCCCAGGAATTTTCTGGATAATCGAGATCATGCTTAAAAGCTTCGATAAACAAAAAAACAAACTGGAATTTTTAATGTTTTTGTAATGAATCATTTTTAATGCGCACTTGATGGTTTCAGATCAATGGATTTTTACACCTTAAAAATATTTTTTAAATGGGGAATTTTTATTGATCGTGGTTGTGGGGCATGAATCATTGAAGTCGTTCCATAAAGTTGATATATGTTACCAGTTAACGACTGAGTACTTAAAAGATAAAAATTTGAAGATGAGTCTTTTAGAAGAAAAATAAATTAGAGAAGTAATTTAGTGGTATGGGGCAGGTCGCAGCAATTTCCTTTTTCTTTCTCAAACGTTCGAAGCTCATCATTGAAGAATGAAGATTGCTGATTGACGTAATTGGCAACCACTGATTGACCACTGACGTAAACTTTCAGCCAATAAATTTTTTTTTTTGATTCTTTACGACAGTAGCAAATGCCCAAGTTTATGCTCTTGGTCGTGTTTTCTTTCGCACTTTCAGTAACAGGTTTCGGATTCCTGGCAATGGCCACGATCGTTTTGAAGATTGAATCTTAGTTTGTATGTTTTGCCTTTAGCTAAAGTCACGACACGGTCTAGAAATTGCCGAATTTCTCTTTATTGTTCGAGGGCTTGATATATCATACGCATACATACACAAGGTATAATTAGGCTCCCAGACCATAAAATTATAAGATGCTGCAGTAAGTCTAAGTAAGTAAGGCCCACAGCCAAAATTTCCCTTCATTTACGCGCAAGTAAAGGTTCTGGAACGTACAGTAGAAACTAATCCCATGTTGGCCAATAGATAGATTCGGCCTGTAGCCAGAGAGCAGGTTAGGAGGGACTCCAAATGACTCTGTATAACATGGAGGATAGGGAAAACACATGGGCCAAAAAATTCCCCAAAGGGGGCTCAGTCAGCCCCCCCCTCCCCCTGGCTACAACCTTCAGCTGCGAAGTTTATTAATCCCAACCGCAGGAAGGGTAAACATTTTTAAAAATAAAAAAACTCCAAAAAATTGTATTAATAATAATTTTAAAAAATTTTGAAAAATTTAGTTTTTTTTTAAAACACTTTAATCCAAATTAATTAATTAATTTTTTTTTAAGTTTCCAATTTTTATTAAACTTTTTCTGTTTTACAACAAACCTAATAAATTTTTTAGTACCGGTACTTTTCTTGCTAAATTATTCACTATCATTATGAAACAAAAAATAAAATCTTACATAAATATTCATTTCGTTGCGCTCATCTTTCAGAGAAAACTATGATAAAAAGTGATATCTTTTATAACATTTATATCCATATTAGTATTACAATTCCATAATATACAATTCATGAGAGAAGAAGAAGAAAACCCATTACATTAATCATTTCAAAATTACATTCGCCAAATTTTATTCTGAAAGAATATTTTAATTAAAAAAAATTTCAAAAGAACATCGTGGGTTTGGTAACTTTGAAGTGATGCACACGCTATTGTATTAATAAGAATGATCCGCAAGGCGTTATATGCATCGCTTTCCCAGATGCCGTCAATGATAAATCGAATAACAATTGACATTTTCATCCCATCCAGTCATATGTCAATACGAAATCATCCGAGACCTTAACCTTATATATAAATATGGTCGGTTAACCTTTTCACAAAGAAACAATCGGGGGGGGGGGAAAAAAAATTGAAGAGAAAACATCTACATAAACCTGAATCAATATTCTCAGTCTCGCAAAACAAACATAATCATCCTAGATGATGGAGCGCTTTGTACTTTCGAGGTCGAAATGACAAAAAAAAACGCATATCCGGTGAGTAGGCGTTTAAAAAGGGGATAATAGCTGAATTATGCACGGCGAAAATAAAAAAAAAAATATCATACTTCCCTGTAGGAAATTCGGTAAACTCTTTTTTAGAACCTGACCTAGTAATCAGCCTGAAGGTCTCTGGCAGATACTGTAGTCTCAAGGTTTTCCCTAACGTGACAGGCATCCATATCAACTAGGGCATTCGGGTTTATAGATAGTTTAAAAGTTTTTACACAAACACGGAATCCCTTTTTTTTAATCGTTTAAAAATGAAGAAGTGATTTTAAGCCTAAAGGGATAGAGGATCGTAATAAGTGGCTTTGAGGTAAATTTGACATGTTGTTTAAAGGATTTCTTCGAAAATTAAGGTAGGATCTTGATTTTCTGGAAAACCTTGATCGGTTTTTCAGGTAATATCAAACTATCGAATTGTTTTCGAAGAATATAATTTGATAACGCTGTCAATAAAATCTTACAATCGAGTAAGGGCAAGGACAAATCGTTTTTCGAAAAATTCCAATGCGTTTTTCAAAAAAAAAATATCTTTTCTTGTGATGGATTGAGTGATCTGACGAAAGTAATTGTATGAATGGTTGTGCGTGTATCACCAACTTTCTCGCTTTTCACGCATGTGAGAGCCTGTATGCATTTGTGGGAATTCGCAAAACCGAGACCCTGATTGCAAACTGAAACGAAAGGGAAAAGCCGACTGGAAAATCGGAGTCTTCTTCTTCTTTAAATGCCCGCTCCACGTCGGAGATTGGCGATCATCATGGCGATCCTAACTTTGGAGGCTGCCGAACGAAAAAGGGATACTGAATTTTGGCCGTACCAGTCTCTTAAATTCTTGAGCCAGGATGTTTTCCTCCGACCCGGTCTACGCCTGCCTTCAAACTTCCCCTCCATCACCAGCTGCAGAAGGCGATATTTTCCGTTACGAATAATATGGCCGAAATATTCAAGCCTTCGCCGCTTGATCTCGAAGAGCGCACCTCCATCTCCTTGCTCTTAACGATTCAAGACTTCGACATTGCTTACTCGTGCGGTCCACGGAATTCGTAACATGCGGCGATATATCCACATTTCAAAAGCCGACAGCCTCTTTTCCAGCACTTTTGTTAACGTCCACCCTTCATGCCCGTATAAAAGAACAGGGAGGACGTAACAACGGGCGATACGGGATCTCGTATTGAGACTAAGTTCACGCTTAGACAACAGGTTTCGCATTTTCATGAAAGCACTCCTGGCTTTCTTCTAGGCGGTGATTAAAATCGGAGTATTCCCTTTCAAATCAAAGGATTTTCAACGTAGGTTATTAACCCATCGAGGGACTAAGCCCAAATTAAAATTATTGCCTCCCGTACAGGCAGCAAGAATTATCACAGCGCAATATTTTTACGCAACCATAAAGCACTCAGATAACTTTAATTAAGTTAATTACAAGACCAAAGGAACCGAAAGACATGATGAGATTTTTGATACAAAAATACGCCATAAAGATGGATAATAAAGATCTCAGTCCAGATGAAACAAGTAAATCATTTCTAATATTCATGAATTATGCTTATAAGGGGCGTATTGCTCACGAAAAAAATTCGTGTTGACTCTCAATGGCGAAGTCAGTATTAATAAACAGGATTTCTTCAGCTATTAAGTTTACCCTGTTGTCATTTAAAGACGGAATTTTTCAGATTCCTGAACTTTAATATTGCGGCAGAGAGCTGCTGCTGCTGCCCTCTTTTGATTCTACAAGGTCAAGTCTTCCCTTAAGCTGGTGCCAAAAGATTGCACAGTGAGCCTTTGGACGTCACAAGAAATTTTTCCAGTTAGGAGATCAGACATGTCTTGGGGTACCAGCAAATTCTATCCGTTACTTCAGAAGAAGAGTCCATGTTAAAGAAATTGGCACGACTGACCTGGTGCAGGATGAGGTCGCAATCCTCAAACCACAGCGAATTACTTCTCAAAATTCTTGTAAGATCTTGTGTGCAGATGGCAGAACCGCTGATCGCTACTGCTTCAGTGAGAAGTTACTGTTCGCATTGACTCTGCAGACCCCAAAGCAAAACTTCTCCCCCAACCATAATTCATGGCCAGTTACATTAAACAATCTCACTCTTTCAATAATCCTATTGATATTCTTGCTCAGGTTCTTGACCTAACCATTACTTGGTCTTCCTTGTCGAATGACATATGATTAAACCGTTAAATAACTATGCATCTAAAAATATTTACACAAGATATTTAAATACTCAAAGCATCGTTCAATAAAGGAAATTAATAAAAGAATGAAAATTGCCAATAAAATACTCTCCGGTTTTATTCCATGTCGAATAATAGTGACGTAAGATGATTTTACAATAAGGCTCGGGAAAGATTTAATAATGGACTACTTCATAAGCCTCCATCGCGTTTTTGCTAAATCGTCCTATGGCATCATAAGCGGCAAAAGCTCTAAGTAAATTACCTTATTACTAATCGGCAGATGAATTTGCA
The DNA here is from genome assembly GCA_023512825.1 of Liposcelis brunnea. Taxonomy (NCBI): domain Eukaryota; kingdom Metazoa; phylum Arthropoda; class Insecta; order Psocodea; family Liposcelididae; genus Liposcelis; species Liposcelis brunnea. Next base: position 10,160,713 of record CM042067.1, read on the forward strand.
TAATTATTTATGCAGTCAGTTTTTCATGTCTGAAATTTTTTTTTTAAAAAAATAAATAATTTTCTGTTTAACGATTCAATGTCAAAATTTAAAAGACCGCGGGAATTTGGAGTGTTATTTTAACGAAAAAGCCCATAGGCCAGATCGATTTTTTTTTTTTGCAAAAAATTGCATTTATGGAGAAGCATCATTGCATGAAATTTTTTTTTGAAGCTTGTAATATATTCATTAAGAGCCATTAAGGATTAACTTGCTGAAGATGAAAACTTGCTTTATTTCCGTTGTAAATAATCATTCATGTGGGAAATCCACTTTCTGGTACGTTATACTCGCGCATGTAAGTTACAAGATGTTTATCAGCCATAATTTAATCTTTGTGATGACCAATGTAAAAGCAGGGGCGATTCGAGTGGTGTATTGGTTTTTAGCGACCGACGTTATGGAATTATGTAGGGGGCGGGGAGGGGGAGAGGGGAGTCTTTAAGTGCAGACATGTAGAGTTGACCTTTTTGAATATAGCTGGTTTGTGTGTTTCGTGTTGACACGGCCTTATACTGACCCTAGACTTTATCTTCTCTTTAGACAAATATTGGCAATTAAAAATGGCTATTCGCACCTTAATGGCCGCCGAAAGTAATAGTGGCTCTAAATCTTTGCTATACCATTTTTGTAAACTCTTAAGCTATAAATTCTTCTTAAGCCTCTGATCACCGGTGTGACCAAGGCTTCAGTGAGTGTGGCAAGTAGCACTTGCGCCCCAGTCGCTGATCATGAGGCAAGTTCTGGATGGACGCCCCACGAGTTTAAGACCGCAGGGGGGTGCGAACCAATGGTAGACCAGTGGTGGAATAGATTTTAAACGCCTGTTCCAAACGTCTAGAGAGGGAGGTTCTAAAAGGCGAGTTACCACTTGCTAGAACTTTGTTAGGGGATCAAACAGACGCGAGTGATAGACGTAGTAAGGAACATTGAAAAGCTGAAGTGGCAGTGACAAAGACCAACACTAGGAGAAACCTGGAGCAGTGGAGGAAGGGAGGGTGACATTAACACAATGGAGACCGCGACTAACAGCGAGAAGAAAAGGAACACCTCAAAAACAAGGCCTCATGACCAAGACTAGGAAAAACCTGGAGCAGTGGAGGAAGGGAGGGTGACATTAATACAATGGAGGCCGCGACTAACAGTGAAAATAAAAGGAAGACCTCAAAAGTAGTGGCTCAACGACATTATTAAAACAGCAAGAAGAACTTGGTTTCGAAGAGCGGAAGATCGAACCCATGGGAGAGATTGGGAGAGGCATATGTTTAGGAGTGGATGCAAAAAGGCTGAAGAAGAAGAAGATTATGATGATAATGATGGCGATCGTGATCTTGAAGCGGTAACTGTTCTCATGTGGCTAACAAAAGCTTATGAAACAATCATGACGATTTATGATCGAAATCATATGAGACTCCAGCTCAAAAACATGGCAGTTTTCACTTTAAAATGGAGCTTAACACAAGAATTTAAGGGTCGATCAACTGGGCCTTTCTTCGTATCTGTCGTGTAGACTTGAGGTCCCGGTATAACTCAACAATAAATTCCACCATTTCAGTTATTGTTTTGTTCAGTCTCCGAGTGACGTCACTCGGGGGAATATATCTATTTTTTAGTCAAATCCCTGGCTCCCATATGCGGCAGACGATTCTTTTAAGTGTCTACGACTTTAAAAAAATTATGGAACCAGAACCAACCGAGCTTAGTGCCAAAATTGTGAAGAAAACAGATGAAAGTTTTTAAGATGAGCAGCGAGAAATAAACTTGAAGACTCATTCTTAGTGGCGCCATTTGAGGGGCAGGAGGGCGGCGAAATTTTAAATTTCACAAGTTAAATATAGAAAACTTTTTTTTTCTTCTTCTCGTGCTTCAATTGGGCCCCAGTTTGCCTCAGGTGATCTGCCTCCCTTAAGAGAATTGAAGCCACTGCTGTATGCTTCTCTCATTATGGGCTTCTTTTCTAACGTCGTTAATTCTAGGCACATTTTCTAAACTAACCACAATACCATGTCTTTTTTCTTTATCTTAAAGGTACGTTGATAAAGTGAAAGAAAAAAAGTAAAAAGCGGAAGCGCGGGTTTTGATTAACGCGCAAGACAACGCGCTTGCTTCGCCGTTCTTCTTATCAAAACACTCGCAATTTAATTGATACCGTTGTCCATAACATCTCAGTCGTGTAGTTGCCGGCATCGGGCTGTTTATAAAAGTTTTTTAATTAACGAAACAATATCCGCATTTGCATATAAACATTTGTTTATTTATCAAACAAAAAAAATTTAAAAAAAAAAAAATGCGCCTCAAAGACACCCGCGCTAGAAATCTTTATTTCGGTCCTGGGTCTTAATCATGAATTACTAGAATTTTTAATAATGCAAAAATAGCAAAATACCTAAAATTTGCATTAATTAGTGTTTTGTTTCGGGGGAAAAACGCGCGTTTTGATGTATTGATTTTATGTTCGGGCCAAAAAAGTACATTAATTTTTTTTTTGCACTGTCTTGTAATTTATTCGAACACTCTGTACAGTATTAACACGTTTTTTTTTGTGTTTTTTAAATTATTATGAACTCGTGTTAATTATTTAACTCGGATTAATGATCAATTATGATTTATTAATAGTTTGTTAAATAATATACATTTAAAAGTTGGAAGCGTTGATTAAATAGAACGAATGATTACATGAATTCGAACATGTTCTCAGAGCCATGTTTAAAACCTAATGTTAAAATACTCGGCCTTCAAAGTATGGCAACTATGAACAAATGGATGGAGAAAAAGTATCCAGTACAGAACGAGAAAAGGTACAAGATTTAGATAAGTTTTCATTAATTTTACTGACGTGTAATGCGGGGTGCCTAGCCAGGCTCAAAGATATTCTATCCTATTACTTTTCATTCAAAGAATGAAGTAGTGATCCATTTTTCTTTTTAAAAAACTTTTCCTGGTGTTTTTTGTTGGTAAAAAATTTTGGGAGAAAATATTTAAAAAAATTTTCGCTGACAAATTCAAAAAAAATTTCTTCGAAATTCCTTACTTTATTTTATAGGCAAAAGATACTTTGCCTCACTTTGTAAACTTTTCCTTATTCTTTTTAAAGGGAATAAATCTGTGGTCGGTTAATTCATGAGCCCCGAAGTTTTTCCTCCTGCGTAGCCTGCGCCACCCCTCAACCTTCAGGTTACTTGGGCTTTACCAAACTCCATTTCACATTTGAATTTAGCTATAATCCGGTATCTAATCTCAGATTTCAGGAATCCCCGCGTTAAGATTCAAATGACGGATTCGATGACCTCAGGCACTAATTTTGAACCGAATTCAATTAAATTTTCATTAGAACTTCCTATGCGGCATCACGTCGCTTCCTCCCTTTTATGATATCACGTAACTTATCATTTAAACCAAAAGAGATTATTAAGTGTATTATTTTTTTAGTAAATCGTGCTAAAGCTAAAAAGAAAAATTATTCAATCTCTTACCCAAAGCACAAAACCAATAAAACGACTAATCAATAGAAAAATCGATAATTAAAATATTTGCAATCTCAATATTATTCATAAAACTGATAAATTAATAGGTACAATTACATTTATTTCTTTTGAACTTTTATTGTATAAACAATAATTGACTTAGCACGATTTTCAACCTTATAATCAAAAGAACTTGGATTCCTGGAATTTTTAAACGGATAGTTAAAATATTCGTGAATAACTTGTAATTAAGATTCATCCTGCCGATCAATCTATTTTTAAAATGACATCAGTTTAATTTTTTAAACTGATATCCGCATAAATAATTAATTAATTACCGGAAAAAGAAGTATTCATTAAACTTAATTTAACCTTATAGTTCCTTGTAAATTATCGCGCTATGATTATCTAATTCAATTTGTTAAAACAACTTTTATTTTTTACTTAAAAAATAATTTTTTTTTTAAGAAAAAAAAATTATCTCTCGCGCTTCTTAACCTTTCAGAAAGTTAAGAGTGCATGAAGGGTGTAAAAAATTTAAACAAACGTAATCGATTTACGTAAAACAAGTTTGGGAAAGTCCTAAAGAATAAAAGTTCACGTTTTTAACTGAATCTTATAACAAACAAACTTGAGGCATGGCAACGAATATTTTTCAAGTGTGTTAGATTCAAGTATCTTGCTAAGTAAAATAAAATGCCTAGCAGTAGCGACGTTAGATAATGATATAAGGTAGCTTTAGTTTCTTGGAAATCTGTTCAGTGGAATTAAATGCTGGCCGAATTCCCAAAAACTAAAATTGGGCACAGGGTCAAAGGCGATGGTATTTTTTTTGGGATCGGCTTTTCGAGTTAAGCTAGCAAATTTTTTCTTAACTTAAGCTCAGTCTTTTATCTGCATATCAATTAGGTTTTAGCGTCTGAATGATCGCCAGAGCTTTTTTTAGTAGGCTTAAAGCCGACTTTGGCCACATGCGAAATATTGGCTGTTCAGCTCCCAAAAATGCTTCTCCTCTTCTGCCTTAAAAAATATATGGGACACTTTATTTATGTAGCTAAAGGGAAAAAACGCAGAGCTTGGAATTAGAAAACTGTTGTTACCCCTTATCCCAAAATAGTCCCAAGTTGAAAATTTGGGAATGAGGTAATCAAGTAGTCTAGTTTAAAATATTTTTCTGAAAAATAAATCGGAGGGAATCGTTTCCAGAAAACCAGAATTTTGACTTTCAAAAAGTTCCGGGAATCGAAGTTTTGAAAAAGCTAGGTTGAATTACACACCCGATGCAAGCTTATTTAAAGAGCTTTAAAATGAAGGGTTGTTCAAGTTTCTACGATGAAGGGTTCCAGAGATATTTGGAACTTTATAAAATAAGATATGCCAAAGCTCGAATTTTGGGTATTGTGTATCTCCGAAACCGATTGTTGTAGAAAACTGAAATTTTGGGGTTTTCATAAGGTCGATGGGGGTAGTCGATCCTCCAAATATTTTTGGAATAAGAGAGGTCAAGGTACGGTCTTATGCCCACTTGATATGGACTGACCTGACTATGATTGCGATTCACTAACAATTTTTGATGAAGACTATGACTGCGATTCAGAATCAAGTTCTGATGAAAACTGTGACTGCGGTTCAGAGTCAAAGTCTGACAATAACTGTGACTGCGATTCAGAATCAAGTTCTGACGAAGACTATAACTGCTACTTAGAATTCAAACTCTGATAGTTGTGTATGCCTGCGTTGGTCGAGGCGGAGATGAGTCAGCAAAAGTTCGAAAGGTGTAGAAAATATACGCATCGTAACGTTTTATTTCCCGAGTACCGCACTTTCAGAGCGGAGTCTTCTCTGCTGGTTCGATCGTCGCTGACGGTGGCGACAGCTCATGCGGACATGCTTAGGCGCTGTCATACAAAAAATACATGATAGACAAATAAAGAGTAAGGCTTTTACTGGCTGAATAATACTTAGCGACCATGCCTTCATTAGTCGCTACTGCCTTAGCTACCTTCGCTTGAAGTAGCTTATGGCGAGTGTGGCGCTACCTGTACTTTCAAATAAAAAATCATCCCTCTTCTGTAAATTAAGATTATATTCTGAACCCATTGGGTCGCTTGCGGTCATTCCTGGAACTATAATAATACCATCTAAGGGCAAGTCAGCACTAGCGCCATGCGCCACCAATCCCACCTAGTGACCATCATCGAACTATTACCTTGCGCTCCCTATATGCGCCATACTGAATTCCCAAGCAGGAAAGTTAATCCTCATTTCACTGATTGGAGACTCATTCTCTACATTCTGACTTCAGGTTTACCTCTCATCTGGCGAATTACAAAAAAGATAATAATTAAACAAAAACCTATATTTTCCTAAACAACCATATTGACCATCCAATTAAATCTACAACTTTAAATTATTACCATTACACACTATAATCACAATTTTTTTTGTAAAGTTTTCCCTCTTCGATTTCAAAAAAAAAAAAATATCATCATTTTTCCTCAATTTAGTACATAAAATCCGCGGCCTCCCATCAAAGGTTCAATCGCATGAACTTATCTATTGTACTATAATTAGAGTTATGGTCTTCGACCTTGACTTTCCTTGGGTCGCAGAGATAAAAATGCGAAAAAGTTAAAAAAAAAAAAATAACTAAACGCAAAATCGAACAGCTGGCATTGTAATATCGCAACAACACAAAATAAAAAAAAAACAATATCCTATAAAATGCGGCAATAAATCACCCGTAAAAACCGCACTCTCCTTTTTCCACGTTTCAATATACAGGAAAAACCGCCGAAAATTTTCACTGAAAAATATTTATTAAAACACATTGTCCTATCCTAAACACAAAAACGTTGTTGCGCCACATGGCCATAATATTTTTTTTTTTTTTGCGGTTTCGTTGCAAACACTCTTGCTAATAAAAATTTATTTGCTAAAAAATTTTTTGTTTTCCTGCGAGAGTGTGTTATGTAATAAAACCGGAGGTTAACTCCTCAAACATGTTTGATGATTAAAAAAAAAAAAGAATAGGCGTAGATTGTTAAAACAATAACAAACATAATGAAAAGGAAAATAAAAATAAATGGCGATGCGAGAATTTATCAGGTCGGTGGATCCCTATTATTATGTTGGTTTGTTATCGCCAATATATAGAGAAAAAGTAGGTTAGGACGTTGTGTGTGAGAAAACAAAAGACGGAGAGAAGTCATAAGAACATGTGACGTCGATATAAATATCATAATAAATCGAATAGTGAATGAATTAAAAGGTATTGATCAGCCTAAAAAATCTGGTCTAAGCTGTTCGAGTCGAATCGGTTCATTAGACTCTATTAATCGTATTATCGCGGTGTTGTTGACGTAATTTATTTGGTCTGCATATGCTAAAAAGGTGATGGTTTTCTGGAAAACGTAAGTTATGGATTCGTCCTTGCGCCGATCCCTTAAAAATGATAATGATATTGACATAGTTAAATATATGTCATTTGTTTGAATTGTGAATTGCATTTTTTAAAGAGAGAAACAGGAAGTGATTAAGAGAGGGCAATTGGTGTTCAGTGAGGATATGTCATAATTTTTTTAAAATTATGGTTTGGTTTAGGTGAAGAAGAAAAAGTAGGTCTTTTGAATGGACTGATGTTCATTTGAAGACGATTTTCCGTTTTTAAAACTAATAAATGGTTTTCTAAATCGATAACTAAGGTTAGGTTAGATTAGAGTAAATATGATTCTCTTGAGAGCCTTTCATTTGGCCGAGAGAGATTCAGTTGATTTGGGGATTTGGGCGAAATGTTGGTGACTCCTCTACCCTTGTGACTGTCTGTTACAGACTGATGATACTTCTTAGATGTTGAGGTCTGCATTTAGTTGGCCACCATTGCGGGAATTGGAAGTGCCAGACACATGTTTAAGAGCTAGGAGACAATGCGCCATATCGCAAATTCCATACATCGTTCGTCCGCTTAATCACTAACGGGCTCTATTACAATTGCTGGTCACTCTGTCATTCACGCTTGATATGGCAGACGTTTGAACTGCGTTTTTAGTTTCAATGAAAGGTTCCTCCTTTTCAGTAAAATCGACCAGACTTTGTCGACTTTAGCGGACCTGACTAAGACATTCTTTGGTGGTTCTACAGGACTCTAAGTCGAAGTTTTACTTCTGCAATTACCACCGCCTTCCAATCGACGCAATTAAGGCAGCTCTCTGCCACTTTCCAAGCCCTAGGCGTATATCCTCCCTCATGTTGTCTGACCATTGTTTCCTACGCCTCCCCATCTGCCTCACAGCAGTCATGCTTCCATTCATGGCCGTTACTGCATTACCCTTTCTGCTGGCATTTGCTAGACAAGACCTGCTTATTGAAGTCACCACAATTTTAAGAAAAGAATGTAAGCCTAGGATAAGGAAGTGTGAGCTATGTTGAGTAGCCGTAATATTTGACGTTGGGGTAGAGACCACTGCACTAACGAAGTTTGGTCCGTGAGCAGTGAGGGTAAGTTTTAGTCTTTCCTAAAACTTTGAAATCTTATCGCATGTCACTTATATTGTTCTTGGTAAATCCCCACATTGTTGGGGGCCAAAGCGTTTGTATTGTATGTCACTATGTTATCATGTCGGGCGTCAATCCTTATGATTGGTTCAGATCTGCATGAATCAGTTTAAGACAAATCAGAATTAAATAATCATTCTTCATCTTTTAGAAATCAAAGTCATCGTCTTAATTTTGCCTACTCACCGCAGTTTTTTGTTAAATCTTATCATTTTACTTATTTCCTAGCCGGCTTCCTGATGGAAAAAGTAAAAATCATTACCTGGTTGAGCCAACAGAAGTCTGTATTTAAGGATTTAAGCCTCAGATTTTTAAGTTTACAAGACCTTTAAAGTTGAAACTCCGTTTTAATAATTTTATTGTACCTAACCTAACCTTGTTCTGTCTAAGGCTCGTCTGTCCACTAATGCAGGCTCTATATTTCCCTTTCTTCTTCAACAATAAAAAAGTAATTTCATGATTCTTGTGAGCAGTCCTGCATGAAACAAGCCTCGACCGGTCTAAACACGTTCAATCTTGAAATTGAAAATCGCACAGCGAGACGTTTTCATATCAAAAACTCAGCCAGTCTAGAAAGAAATAGTATTTCAAGTTTAAACTTGAAAAACGTGCACAGTACGTTTTCCCTGTTCTCTTTTTGAGGTAGCAACCGCTTTATACTGGATCATGGGGTATTATTTTCACGTGAAATCGAACCAGTTAATTTGTTTTCTATCGGTTCTTTTGTTCTCAAAGTTTGATAGATTTGTTAATAAGGAAAAATAATTTTAGCTTTCTATCATCTACACAAACATAAAGTTTCATTAATTATTTTTCTTTGCTTTTCAACCGTGATTGCTTTTTACACATTCACGTGGAATAGCCTCATCACTGAAAAAAAAACCATCGTTATAGTTCAACATTGATTAGGATTCCTTAATTGACAGCTACACGAGCTTCTTTTGAAATGCATGAGTTTGAGATAAAAAGTAAGAAAATTTTTCCCAAGCCTAAATATTATTTCATTTCCTTGTGATTTTTACTTTCGAGGATGCATATAGCGGGTCATTCTACAACTCGAGATAGCACCGGGCCTTAGTGACCAGAAAGTCGGCAACTTAAAGACACCCTTAAAGTTTAACGTGTGCTGGTAGCTGCCATGTTCCTTCCTTGGGCATAATTTCGAAATGAGAGTTGTCCTGATTTCTTCATTAGCTTTTTATTGGCCATCAAGGTGGATTTCCTTTAAAGGCCATGGCTGACTCCAATGAGGAAGAAACGGATTGGACACGGACTGACGACGGACTGACCACGGACTGACGGTGTGGCTCCTCTGTGCTGCGATGCGGAAGGTGTTGGAAATCCACCGCGTTAACCTCCCTAGTATAGCCATCATGTCCAAGGGTTTGCTGTGCAAGACCCAAGACAGTCGATCCGGCTAGGGTCCCCCCCCCCCCCCCCCAACTTAATATATTAGGCTTGAATCAATCTTACCGATAAAAAAATCCCATAAAACAATGAAATCTACTTTTAACCAATTTCTTTTGGAAAAATATTAATTGAAGAGAGCTCGATAATCTATTTCTTCCCGCATCATCATTTTTCTTAAAACCACTAACCTACATTCATAATAACCCGCACTAAAAATTCACGGTCAAAACGAGGAAACGCCCATCAGATTTACGCTTATACATATCCAAACTAATTCATCCTTAATCAGATATTTTTTAAAATTGCAATCATCGGATTAATTTTTCGCGCCGTGAATTATTGTATATAAAATGTAGCAGATGGAAAACCGCCTTTATGCAGTTAACCTTAATTACTCAAGTTAATTAGACTACACATCTTCATTATATTATAGATTTTTCCACCTTAATTAACAAATCTCAAGGTCACCATATTTTTTTTTTTTTTAAACTTAAATCGCCCTTGTTCAGCAAACATGGAAAAAAAAGCCTACTGGAATAGAACTAAATGCAATTTATCCACTTGATTAATGACTTTTCCTTTCCCCTTATTTATTCCGTTCGACAAGGATTCAAAGTCCATGTTTTCGCAAATTAGTTCTACAAATCTTCAGGAAAAATATATAAGTAAGCCTGAAGCATGCGCTCAAGTCGGGAAAGCAAAAATAATTTATCTCGGCGACGTGACGCGTCTGAACGTGTCTGGAGATAAACCGGGGGTGTCGATTTTTAAAATGATTTGGTAAAAGAAAATTTAGCGACCGGAAGAGGTTGATTTCCTTCGCTATTTATTATCAGTCGAAGAGACAATGTCAAAGAAAGCACATGCGGCCAAGGTTGTCATTAACCGAATGTTAATTAAACGAGACTATATGAACATAAAGTAGACCTGGCACCGATCCATTTCTTCCAACTCGATTGCCGTGAGACATTTCTTTCTAAAACTTGTTTTCGGCTTTCCTCTTTTTATGATAAGATGAACGTTTATAAATACTCCGTTATTTTTTTCCGATGTTTTACGGTCCAAAAACCTCTTTCTTAATGTGGGTGAGTTATGAGGTACCAGAAGTTGAATAGATACGTGATTGTAAAATGTGGCTTTGACATAGTTTACAGGTTGCGGCTTGAAAATAAATGGTGTTGTCGTCGTAGTTCACTCGTACGTTTTTAAAAAGTGTTATGGGTAATGTCTGCGGGTTCAACCTAACGGAAAAACTGCTGAACACGTTGTTTTGCACCGCGCGGATCTCGGCAGCATCTCACCAAGGAATGCGGAGTGGCGCCATTCCACCGAAACCTTGGTGGGCAAAAGCATCACTCAATGCTTAGCCTATAGAACAAAAAATTTTAGGATACAACTGCCTCCCCCCGCCCCCCCAAATGGCGCCATTGGGAATGCACAACTACCCTTGTCGTTATTCGTAGCTACAATCACTAACTATACCGTTAAAATCTAAGAACTACAGAAAGGAGATAAACGCATCCGACATTTTGGTTTCCATTACCCTTATTTTGCTTATATAGGCGGCCCTTATATTTAACTCGTTCTTAGCAGCCATCTTGGATATGGCTAAGCATTGTTTTAAATAAGGATCAAAATGGCGGATGCGCATATCCCCTTTTATGTTTCTGACCTTCTCCAACTACCTTTGCCAGAAACTAAAGCTACACTAGCGCCCTCAATCCTGTCGACCATCACCTAAAGATTGACCGTATCTCCATCTATCGGTAACACATTAAACTATGACTTAATCACCTGCTAATTCTCACCTTAGCAGACTTCCTAGCTGAAAGAAGATTCCCTCATTTATATTTCTTTTTTTTTACTGACTTCTATTCTATTAGCTGAACTCCCAGCAGCGATCAAAAATACTTTTTTTCAAAGATTTTCTTACAAGGACAAATCACACACAGTACAGTAGTCGCATGACGTCACTTTGATGCAAAACAAAAGAATAACTCTAATGGAGGATTGTTATTATCTTATGAGATCTCAAACATACAACACGGAAACAAATATTTACGGATTGCCAAGAAAACTGAACGATTAAAATACCTGTGATCTTTCCTTTTAATGCTCCATATTGACTTACGTTCAATGACTCCTTATTTCATTTATAAGCCATCGTAGGGAGTGATCTCGGTGGCAGTGGAGTTTGTAAACAAAAAACTAACATGGCCGTGCTGTATGGGAATCCTGTATTAGAAAATTTTAAAAATCAATACTTCTTTTTATTGAAAAGCTTTTTTAGTGAGTTATTCTGGAACAAGTTACAACTTGCCACCGATGTTTTTTTTCAATTAATCATTTTATTAATCGACTTGATCTAATTTCTTCATTTTCTTTTGCTTACAAAACCTCTTGCTCTATATAAGTGGCGAAATTGATCATTTACGGTTAATTACTATCGATTTATTTATTAACACATAATACAAAACAATCCAATTTCGACATTGTGCCTTACTAAAATCATACTTTCTCAACTCCACCCAATGAATTGCTCTTTTTGTATTGTTATCCCAATACTTAATACGTCTCTATATAAAATTCGATTTGCTCAACTACACGCCAATTTTCGTTAAGTGGACATTACAAAGAAAGTAAAATAATAGTTTAAACATCTTCATCGATGATTTAAAAAAAAAAAAAAAATAACTCTGCGCGCGTTTGAAAAGTGTTAAATGTCAGCGAATGCGATGACCTTTCTTTTCCACGCAAATGTCAAATTGTTGAACCGTTAAAAATAATCCGCTGTATTTAAAATTGCCAATTCATGGTCAAATCTTAAAATTTATTTTTATCTTCTTTTTTTTCCAGAAATCCGACATGGTGGAAAAGAAGAACGGCGTTAGAAAGGAAGTTAATTATTTTAACTTTAGCTGTTGTCATATTCGCCGTAGCTTTAACAGCAGCGGCGGTTACTTTAATTTTAAAAGACCGGGAGAGTAGTCAACCTGCAGCGTTAAACTCATCCACGGCCGAGGCAAGGAGATGGAATTCAAATTCGCAAAGCCAAAGGGTCGGGAAATCAAATCAAGTATTTTTAGAAAAAGCAAATGAAGGATACGGCGATAAGGAAGAGAAAAATGTTTGTACGACGCCTGGTTGCGTACATGCAGGTACGATTTCCTAATTTTTTTTTTTTTCGGCCAAAACAATGAATGAATACTAAATGGAAGAGTCATCGCGGCCTTGTTATGATGTTTAACCTTCTGATTTATTTTTTTTGCAGCGTCTAAAATTTTAGATTATTTAGACCCGGCAGTGGAGCCATGCGATGATTTCTATAAATTCGCATGCGGGAAATTCGTTAAAGAAACGATCATACCTGATGATAAAACATCGATAACAGCGTTTAGCGTGATATCTGATAAGCTTCAAGAACAGTTGAGAGTGGTTATTGAGGAACCTGTTCAACCTAACGAGTCTAAGCCTTTTCAATTGGCGAAAAATCTCTATAGAGCTTGCATGAATAAAAGTGAGTAGGAAGATTGATGGAATTTATAAGGAGATGGGAAATTGAGCTTTTGAAAGCGAAAATAATCGTTATATTAGGTTTTAGTTCTGGATTTTTAAGTTTGAGGAAAAAAATGAGTTAACGTTTCCTCAGCAATTATTTTTACTTTCTTGCTCTGAAATGTTTCTCATTTGAAATTCTGTGCTGAAATTTCAGATATGATTGTTTATAATACTAAGAAAGGATTTCTCTAATTAATAAACTGAATGCTTTCAATTTCAGATCGAATCAGGGAAAGGGGTTTACAGCCGCTTTTGGATACCCTCAAGAGACTCGGAGGTTGGCCGGTGTTAGAAGGAGATAAATGGAATGACAGAGATTTTGATTGGAAACAAAGCGTTTACAGATTTAGGGATGCCGGTTATTCCGTTGATTATTTCTTGGATTTTTCAATCGGTGTTGATTTGAAAAATTCAACCAAAAGAACCATCGATGTTAGTATCTCTTTTTTTTTTAACTTCAATTATTTTTTTACTATTGCTAATGGCTATAAATTTTTTTTTAAGGTTGATCAAGCTACTTTAGGTTTAAGCCGAGAATATCTCACGAAAGGGCTCGATGACAAAATCGTAAAAGCTTACTATGAATATCAAGTTGATATCGCTGTATTATTAGGAGCTGAAAGGAGTCGAGCTGAAAAAGAATTAAAGGAAGCGTTGCAATTTGAAATTAAATTGGCCAATGTAAGTGAAATTAAAAATTTTAATAAAGTTTTCTTAAAATGTTTTTTTTAAAAATATTTTTTTGTTTTTGTTTGCAGATTTCGCTTCCGAGTGAACAACGAAGAAATGCATCGAAATTATTTAATCCGATGACTGTTTCTGAAATGCAAGAAAAATTCCCAAGTATTCCTTGGTTGGAATATTTCAACAGGTTGCTTCCTAAACAGGTCAGGATTAACAGTGATGAACGAATTATTGTCGACGTGCCATCATACATCAAGGAATTGGAAATACTTCTTAGCAACACGCCCAAAAGGTGAGCTTTGATTATTGATAAAAGATTTTTAAAGAGTTATGATTTTTTAAAGCTTTTTTGCTTCATCAAAATAATTTTTTTTTAATTTTTCCTCGCAAAAATATTTTCATAACTCATTGTCGGGAACCTCTATTTCCCGAATAAGTTAAATGCACGGGAAATCAATTTTCCCGTGCATGTTCTTCATTTCCGGTCATGCGGCAAATTTCTTACACCTCTGAATTTATACCTCCCGCCCGCCATTTCCTTCTGCTTGCAGTATTTGTTTACCAAAATTTTTATTTATTTACCTCATTTTTTTTTATTTCCTTGAAATATTTTTTACATGCATGTTGAACCTCATCTCCTACCTTGCCTTCCCACATGAGAAAAAAACTGAAATTGATTTGGAACAGGGAAAAAAATGCACCTTTTCAAAATAAATCAATTTTTCAACAAAAGGGAACAAAAATCAAAATTTAATCAAAAAATAAACTAAACAAAGTCACAAATTTAACTAACTTGACGAAGGAACATCAACAAAATGAAACAATGATCACAATAAGAGATCATTCTTACTGAAAACATAAAGTTACATCACGGCAATTAATTATTCTAACAATCCTCTGTTGATTGCTTGAACATTTCCTCTCATTTTCATCATTACCATTTTTTCCCTCTTTTATATTTTCACCAAAGTCACAGCTAGCTTCCTTTGGTACAGGAGTAATGAAAATGTCATCCCAATCATCAGAATCACTATCTGGACTAACTACAACCATTTTCTGTTCTTTGCTCACCGATTCACCTAAACCACCATTTTTTTCCCCTTTCATATCATCCAAATCAAAACAACTATCTTCACAGCTAGTTTCCTTAGGTACAGGAGTAATAAAGATTTCATCCCAATCAGAATCACTATCTGGACAATAAACTTTTCCTGATGCATTCCTATTTTCAACACTGCCTTTGGAACACAGGCTTTCATCACAAACAACAATACGCTCTAAACCAGGATCAAAATCCAAATTAGTAAATTTCTTAAATTTTTTTACTTCACCAATATTACATGGCTCTTTCAATACATTAAGGCTTCTTTTAAATCCTACTTTTTTTCCAGGTGTCACATCATGTTGATCATGCATAAAACTTTCATTACGAATCAAATCTAAACCCCCACTATCAACATCAAAGCATTCCTCCATGTTGGTTCTACCAACTCCTCGATCCAACTCCCTTAATAAATTAGTAGTTACAGTTTCATTTTTTTTCTTTATCAAGTTCTCTTTATTCAAATCACTTTTCGATTTTTCACTCACAGGACTCATAATTACATCTCCTTCATTATGCACAATATTTTCATTTATATTCAAATCAATACCACTAAAACATCTCACCACATTTCCTTTACCAACTCCTCTATCTGATGACTTCCTCAACATATTAGTAATTAAAGATTCGTTCTTCTTTTTTGTGTAAATACTCTCTTCTAGGTATCTTTCCGCACATGCTGACGATTTCCAACCACCCTGGCGTTTAATCGCAACAAGGTCTCCTCCTCCATTGGCGAGTAAAGTAGCCGACGTCCTACGAAAGCTGTGGCCTGTATACAATTTAATGTCAGACAAACCCAAATAAGTCGCAACAAGTGATGGAATTTTAGCAATACTGTTTTTCCCTATGTGCTGTTTATAACATCTCCCATTTCTATAGTTTAGAAAAACCCTCCTTGTTGTAACATCTGGTCTAAGATCAAGATATTTCTTAATTATTCTATAATAATCATCACTGATAGTAAAATTTCTCTGTATCAACGTTTTATTGCAATCAGGAATATTCACCAAGAACACTCCATTTAAGTCCTTAAGATTTTCAATGCATAAATCAGCTATTTCCTGGCAACGCAAAGCCCCCAAAACACCCACTATAACAACAGCCTAAAAAAAAATTTCATTATAATCCTCACAAAAAACAAAACCATCACATTCTAACTTACTTTCATAGCTAAATAAATTTCATCCGGAGCAAGATCTAAAAACTTTTGAATTTCATGATCGTTAAAAACTTTTGCCTGCTTCGGCTTATGATTTTTTGATTTCGTTTTTAGATACGGCTGCAAGCTCTTGTAATCTCCAATGTCAACTCCTTCCTCTGATTTTAACACCGCTTTTATCATGGAATGAATTGCCCAGACAGTACTACACAAATTTTTATCCAACAAGCACTTAAGATAGGCTAACATGACATCTTCAGAATAATTTTCCCGAACATTGTTCTCCTCCTGCCAATTCTTGAATTTTCGATAACAATTATAATATCTTTCCCTGGATTTTTCAGGAATCAGGTCATTTCGGGCAGCCCGGGCCGCCTCGGCCACACACCTAGGAATTTCTTCCATGATTTTGAGAGAAATTGAAATGGATTTCAACAATGAATTTTATTATTTCTATTCATCGCCATTTTAAATTTCAAGCAGCCAACATTGCATTCACAAATTTGCTGCAACAAACCGGAAAGAGGTGTCTGGTCATGGCGCCAACAAAACAAATAGACCTATTCATTTTTTCCTTTTTTTTGATATTTAAAGACATCAGATTCGTTATAAAAAGTATATTGTTATGTTAGGGAGGGAAATAAATTTTCCCCACTCGGTTTTCATTAAGCCCTCGCTTCGCTCGGGCTTACTGAAAACCTCAACGGGAAAATTTATTTCCCTCCCTAGTATAACAATATACTATTTCGCCAGAATAATTTAATTTTTTTAAAGTAAAATTCTCTTCAATTTTTATTTTTATAAAAAAAATTTTTTAAAAGAACGTTTTTTTAGAAAATTTACTATTATTTCACTTTCTGAAGGAAAACATGAAAATTAAATTAAATTTTAATCATTTTTCTGTTATTTTTTTTCCAGAATTCAAGCTAATTACGTAATGTGGCGAGCTGCTGGAGCTTCCGTTAGTTACATGACTGAAGAATTAAGAAATAGGCAATTAAAATACTCAACTGCTCTCTCAGGAAAAGAAGAAAGAGAATCAAGATGGAAGGAATGTACTGATATCGTCGCTAGCGGGTTAGTATTAAATCCTCAACTCAAATTTAAATTTTCTTAAGTCTTTTAAACTAATTATTAATTTTTTTTCTCATTAGCGTATCTCTGGCTGTGGGTTCGCTCTACGTCCAAAAATACTTTAAAGAAGATGCCAAAAAGACTGCATTAGAAATGGTAACCGATATCCGTGAAGAATTCAACAAAATCTTAAAAGGTCTCGACTGGATGGACGATACAACCAGAAACCAAGCTTTGGAAAAAGCAGCGGCCATGGAAACTCACATCGCTTACCCAGACGAACTCCTCGATAAAACCAAATTAGAAGAATTCTACGGGACGTTGACAGTCGATCCAGAATATTATTTAGAAAGCGTATTAAATCTCACAACATTCGGAACGGAATACTCATTCAGTAAACTTCGCCAGCTAGTTAACAAAACCGATTGGGTTACGCATGGTCGACCAGCCGTTGTAAATGCATTTTATAGCGGGATCGAAAACAGCATTCAATTCCCGGCCGGAATCCTGCAAGGCGCTTTCTTTTCAAACGACCGGCCTAGATACATGAATTACGGAGCTATCGGATTCGTAATCGGCCACGAAATAACTCACGGGTTCGACGATCAAGGTCGTCAATTTGATAAAAATGGAAATCTAGTCGATTGGTGGGCGAAAAGTACCGAAGAAAAGTTCCTACAAAAAGCGAGGTGCATTATCGAGCAGTACGGTAATTACACCGCCGAAGAGGTCGGTCTCAAGTTGAACGGTATTAATACCCAAGGTGAAAATATCGCCGATAATGGAGGAGTTAAAGAGGCTTACAGAGCGTATGTTCAATGGACGAACAGGAACGGGGAAGAGCCGTTTTTGCCCGGTTTGCCATATTCGCCACGTCAAATGTTTTGGATTAGCGCGGCGAGCACGTGGTGTTCAAAATACAGGCCTGAAGCTTTGAAACTTCGAATTATAACCGGGGTACATTCGCCTGGTAAATTCAGAGTGATTGGGCCATTTTCAAATATGCCAGAATTCGCCAAAGATTTTAATTGTCCGATTGGAAGTAAAATGAATCCGGTAAACAAATGTTTAGTATGGTAGTTTTTTGTTGTTTTTATTATTATATTTAAATGTTATATTATTATTATTATTTTTTAATTTAATTGTGAAAATAGTTTATGTTAATATAAACTTAAATGATGGAAAACGGAAATGCCCTCCGTGTGTTCCAGGGCCTCGCTTTTACATACACTAAGAAAGTCAAAAAAAAATTTTTTATGTTAAATAAATTTTTTTTAATTTTAAATATGCTATTTTAATTTAAAGAAATCCTACATTTAATTCCTATTTACAGAGCGTTCGCTTTCTTTTAGTTCTACACTTGCTCTACAGGCATTTGCAATTTTAAAGCTCATCAGCATTACTAGCGGTAAAATAATGAATACTTCTTCTGACATTAACAGTTCATAAGCATATTGCAGGTAACATGGTGTGTTTGAGGTAACGTCATGATAATGAGTAGGGTTTTTCAAAAAACTTGCAATTGAAAATCATAGCAAATGCTCTGCATCGCCTCACGAAGAATGGAGAAATTTAAAAGTTCATACGCGATACCAGGCATTATCAGGCACTAATTCACAAATCAAAAACTAAAAAACCATTTTTTTTCCTTCGCGAGCAAACCCAGGTAGCACAGATCGCACAAATTAAAAAAGAAAAATAAAGGAGCCGTTAAAACGAAAGATGGCGGCGGCAGTGCAGTTTTGTTTTGTCGTCTGCTAAAACGTAAACAAGAACCACAACGCGGTCACACGGGTCAGACGCGGACGCGGTAAATCTCACCTTTTATTCAGTTTTGTGCTGTAATTTTTTAAAGGTTATAGTGGCGTTTTCCTTCGGCAGTTGTTTATTCTTTCAAAAGCCCAATTCGGTTTCTTTAAGTTTATGTAATGTATCATAAACGTAAGTGTTCCGTGAAGTCTTTTCCTCGTCCGATATAAAGGCAGTCCAGATACTCGGCTATAGTGTCCATATTGTATATTCGTGTGTAATAATGTTACCTGTCTCTGGGTTTCGGTTAGACAAAAGAGACCGTCCAACCGCAACAGCTACGAGAAATATTTTTACGATCACAATGTAATTCAGAGTGGCTTTGTTGGTCAAAACGTTTAAATGATGCTGCTGGAAAATGTCAAACTTCTCAAACTCGTGACGGAGGATGAATGTAAGTTATTTTAATATTTCTGCCATTTTTACAGCCTTTTTTTTTTAAAGTTCTGTGCAGTATTTCTGACAGAATCAGTTTATAACTCAAACGGTTGATATCAGATAATCTTAAAAAGTATAATTTTGGCAGTAAATCATTAAAAAAATTTTCAATGATTTTTTAAAGAAAATAACGCCTAAGAAGTATTTAAAGATAACATAGCTTCAAAATTTAAAATTTTAAAACCTAACCTAACATAGTGATTGCAAAGAAAGGAAAGAATAGCGGCAGTTAGGAAATCTGTATTCAACAAAAATTCACCACAATTAAAACTTAATGGAGCAATTTATTTATTGTTTATCTTATTGCTGCTGATCTTTTTTTTGTCAAACATTCTTGCAAAATTTTGTTTAAAAAAAATTAGTCTCGCTTTTTTTTAGTCATCTGTATATTTAGTTTTAATTTTGGTGAATTTCTGCTTAGGAAATCTAAGAAAAAAATTTTATTTCACTGCTGGATTTTTATACTGCTTGTTATAATTTCTATTTTTTAAAACAGATACGCATTTTTAAGGTAATGAAAAAAAGATGAAAAAATGAATATTAAAAATTAAATTTACAAGTCGACAAATACTGAACTTTCCTTGTTTAGGTTTCAACCTCACATACAATCGGAAAAAATTATGAAACAAAGTAAAAAGAGTAAAAAGTGCTGTCTGAATGAATAATCTACACTGAGAAAAAAAAAATTAACGTACGGTCGGAAAAAATATTAAATTTTAAATGTAAAGATCCTGAATCCATCTCAAACCCTTGCGGACTAAATGTAATCGGACGCGCCTTAAGAAACTGGCTATTAATTCGTATTCCGGTAAACTTCTACGGTTCTTAAAATTAACTTTCTCTTCGTTTTCTTCACCCTAAAAAAAATTTATTTAAAAATTTAAAACTTTAAAATAGTAATTTTTAAAAAAGAAAATGTGATAGGAGTAAAAGCACTTACTTTTGAAAAATTATTGGAGAAACGCCTTTCGTATAAAATTTTCGTAGTCATGCAGAGGAGCCATTGAATTATTTCGTTACTATTGGGAACTGCCGATTGAGCTTTAAGCCAAACACTTGGAGCCCATAAATATAACTGACAAACAGTTGCAGCAAGATCTGCGCTCATTCGCTGAAATAAAAAACATCAAAATTAATTTTTTAATGCTTTTCTCCTAGCTGTAGCCTTCATAATAATTTTTTTTAAACTTACGCTAGATGTTGATCTAATTAACAAATTCAAAACAAGCGATCGAATAATATGCGGCACTGAATCCGGTAACGGAGGTAAATCACTTTCTTCATAATCTCCGCTGTTAAGTTTTAATGATTTATCATAAAACGGATTCTCCAGGCCAAATAATTCGTATGCGATTGAGCCGACAGCCCATACATCTGATTTATTATAATTAAGAGATGAAAATGGTCCAGGTTTAGCACAAGCAATCTGGAATCATATTTTTAAAATTTATAATTTTTTTCTTAATTTTTAAAAAAAAAAATTTTCTTAGCTTTACCTCAGGAGCCATTAAAGAGCGATTCCCACCCTTATCTATTTCCGAAGAATAATACGGTATGACCAGACCACTTTTTTTATCACAGAGACAACAACCAAAATCGGTAACGACTAGTGTCGGACACTGATCACCCTCAGACAAATCAACTAAAATGTTATCACATTTTAAATCCCTATGTGCGATTCCATGCAGATTCATATGGGCTACAGCTTCGAGTAATTGAGTTAACAATAAAACTGAAGCTCTTGGGCTCGGATTTTTGTCTTTGATGTATTGTTTCAAAGAGCAATCATATCTGTAAAAAACATGAAATGAGAAAACGTTGAGAAGGATTTAGTAGTTCCACAAAACAGCTTTAGACTTTTAAAGAAATTGCATGAAAACTTTGTCATACCTTTTCATAACAAGAAACAAACTCATGTTCCTTCCTGAACCTTCAGGATGAATCCTAGGCGGTAATGCTTCTGGATATAGCAATCTATTCCCAGGTAGATCTGGTATACGATCAGCAAACACAGAATACATTTCTACTATATTTCGATGTGGCGGTAAAATTTTCCTCCATTCTAAAAAGCTATTTTCAAAATCCATAACGTCAGGATTGAAATAATAACATCGTGCAGGTACAGTTTCTCGAAACATCGCTTTAAGTATGCTTGATGAATTCGATTCCGCATCATAATTAAACATCATTTTCACAGCCAATGGGAATTCATTATTTACATAATTTCCTAATGAAAAAAATTAAATTCAATATTGATGCCAAATATTTAAAATAAAAATATCTGCCTACCATTTTTCATCCTTCCTGTATATACAACAGCATTGCAGCCAGTTGCGATTGCTTCACCAAGTTCCAAATGGTCTAAACTTGTAGGCTCATTTGAATCTAGCAAATGACTTGCCTCTGTTTCAGATCGTGCAATATTCCATTGCAATTTGGAAATAGCCTCCTACAAAATAATCCATTTTAGTATTTGTTTAATTCCCATGTTCGACAGTTCCAAATACAAGTCGCTTACCCTAACTTCCCAACAAACAGCTTCTAATTCATCATCTTTCGTTAACAATCCATTACCAGAAGCTAAACCTACTCCAACCAATGCAAAAAAAGGTGCAGAATTACCATAGAACAATTTTTTCGTAGCTCTTTTCCTCAAATCAGCATTTAACGTATGGGTGACCCTTTGCAGGACATTGTCAATTAATATCTTTCTCGCATGATTTTGAACGATGTTTTTGACGGAGTGAAGGCTTGAACTGAAAACGCTCTGACCTCTTTCTGCGGCTTGTTCAACCCCGCGAGGGTTTAATTTCAATGTAGGGACGTCCACAATAACTTCTTTAAAATACGACTTTCGCAAATAGCGATAAATGATACGACCATTTTGAAGAAGATTTTTTGCAAATGATTGCAAAGACATCTCCGATTCTTGGCCGGATAGTATCCAGAAGGATACCTTACAATTTGTTAAGCACTTCAGGTTTGAAAAATCGTGATGGTAAACTTTAAAAAAGACGTAGATACACTTCACCTTTAAGTCATGATTGCTAATGCAATATTTATTTTCGTCCACTCACCGCCATATTGAATTTTTATGACGTCGTATCTTTTTATCATTTTATCGAGTTTTTTCGTTTAATTCCCTTATTTAAAACAATACATTCTTCATGTTATTGAATGTTATCTAAATTCTTTTTATTAAAACAACGATTGCGGATTATATTCTTTTTAAATAGTAATTGTAATACGGATTTTTTAAAATTGGTAATTTGAAAATGAAACAATGGCGGTTAAATTATTAGGTTGCCTGCTTGAACCGGAAATGGCTGCCGTTGCGGCGGCCATTATTTGTACTTGAAAATTTAAATGGAACTCATTTCAAAATTTAATCAAATATTCCTCGTTGGAATGAGTAAAAAATTAGATTAACCTATGTTTTGATTTTTTTTGATGTGAACATAAAATTTTTCCTTATTTTTTCTCAGACCGATTGATATATTTTCAAGTTTCTTGTACTTTTGCTGCCCCTAATCCCATGTTCTCTAATTTAGATTTGAGCTCCTATTTTGTTTCTTATCACAAATCGTATTTTTTTAAGCTTCCATCATTTATGAGCAATAATACATTTTTTCTGAGAAATTCAATAAATAGAGCTGATAACGCCAACTGTCTCAAGAATTAGGTCTGTCGCCTTGACTTGAATGATAATTAAACTAGCATACACCTCAGAATTAATAAATAATAAATTTGCTCATGTCACCTTGCCATTCAATTTGATACTTGCCTCAATTTTTACAGGATTATGTTTTATCAAAGATAATTAAATTCAAATTAATTAGAATAAATTTTTTATTTAGAAATTAAAAAGATTTTAACCAGTTTTTGGTTCAAAAAACAAAAATTTAAATAATAACTTTTTTAAAAATTATTTACATTAATATTTATCTAACATTGGAATGGCATTTAATATCAGTCACCACTATCATTCATTCAATCTCGTTAAAACTTGCAGGTAAAAAATTTTTATACATAAAAAAGCAAGAGATTAAATTTAAGATTTGGTAAATTCATTTTTTTTGTGGAAAATAGAAGCCTTATTTAGTTTATATAATGACTTTAATCGTATGAAATATTTCGTAAAACATATTTAACAGTGTACGCAAACGCTGCGAAACCCACAATTACTGCTAAATTGGCTATCGCAGAAAGTACTGGGCTTTGCTCATTTGCTATTTGTTGACGAAGGAATTGTGCAGCTCCTCCACTACTATTACGTTCTTCTGCTTGCTCTGCAGCTTTTCTGCTTTCTAACGTTCTATTCATTTCCTATAGAGAAAAATATTTCGATAAGGAAATTGTTAGAAGAGGGAAATTTTTTTCGAAAAAACTTACTTTACATAGATCTGGAAATAATTCCTGGAATATCTTATCTTGTAAATTAAATTTTAAACTTTGGTACGCTAACTGTCGTTTTTCGTAAGTGGTTGACTTTGTACTGCCTAAAGTTCTTGTGTCTTCCGTCTGAAATTAAAAAAGAATTTTTATTTGCAAGTTTTTCTATTTTCAAAAATATTTTTTGAAAACTTACCATAAAGCTAAGTAGACCTGTTAAGATTGTGGCAACACTCCAGGCGGGATTCCATGTGTCTGGATGGTAATCACTAATCGACAAACATAATCTTGTGTTTGTTAGGAACCTGCCATTAGGTGTGATCATATATATACTGGGAGGTTTAAAGGGGAACTCTCTAGGAAAAATTAATTTCCCATGATAATAACCGCCTTCATATGGTGTGTCTTCTGGACCTGTTACTACATAGTGCCTGTTTAAAAGAAAAATATATTTTAAAATTTTGTCTGACAGAGATTTAAAATATGATGAGTGAAAATGACAAAACTTACCATTCCAATATATTTGATGGTAATGGTTCAGCTATTACATAAGGTACAGGATCTTTCTTTAACCTAAGATAATCTTGACGTAGTCTTGCTGCTGCACTGTTAGATCTGTTCTTCAGACTAAGTGACATTTTGTCTTCAAGCCATTAAATGAATTTGTTTTTTCTGGAATAAAAGAATTACATAAATTTTTGTTAGTATTGTCTCATGAGTGATTACGTTAAAAATTTAAATCAAAGTTGAAATGTTCAGAAACGTTTTTGTTGGCTTTTCTTTTTAAATTTTTATCATTATCCTTAGTAAAATTATATTTCTGGAATTTTGTCTAAATGAATAATTCTCATAACATTGTTTTTTGCTTAAAGAATTTTTTTCTAGAATTGAAAGGAAACTCAGCCCCTCCCATGAATTTTATGCATTGCCTCTTTGCATTTTAATTCTCAAAAATAACAATTAATAGCTTTTTTTGTAAAATATAAAGTAAAGTAAATGGTAAAGCTGTAATTGTGGGTTGAATCGTTTCAAGTATTTATTTCTTAATCTCTATTTGACTCATTGTTTTGCTTTGAAAGTTCATTTCTCTTGATTTTTTAAATATGAGTCCCTCTGTAACGTATATGCAAGGCTTGAAAACAATTATTCGAGCTTAATTGCATCTCCCTCAAAAAAAACCTTTTAATAATATGTTTTTTCAAATTCCTAAAGTAATCATTATAACAATTTTAGTGATATAATAATAGGGGATTACTCACCACAACCTACATCAAATCCTATCTAACTTAACCTTATCAGAGTTCTTTCCTTTTCACAAGAATTAAATATTTTTGGTTATTGAAACAGACAAAATCACAGAGCCTATTAGCACCGCCCGTATAAATCATCCGGTTCGCAGACCTTCTTTCGAAAAATAGAAATATTCACCGATCCACCTTTACAAATCACGTAACCCTCTCAATAATTTCACGAACTTTTTATCACGAGGATAAACCGTGATCGATTCTAATAATAAAAATAGACTCACCTCTATGCAGTTCAGGCTCTCAAAATTATTCCCAACTAATTTTTTTCTAAATATTTGAATGGTAAAAGGGAAAAAAGATTAATTTCACTTTTGTAGGCTCTTATAAAAATAAATATTTCGTGACTGAACACAAGAAATGTCTTCTGCTTATGTTTTGATCTGCTTCCACGTTCATTAGCGGGAAATTTTAAACTAAATGTCAAAATCGAAACACTGCAACGCATTTTGTTGTACGTATATATAATTTTAACTTTTTTTTTTTTGAATTACATCATAAAAAAATCTATTGGAAAAATAATTTGAATCTAATGACACATTTACAAATTTTTCTTAAAACTACCTTATTTACATAACATATTTAGGTGTTATAACATTTGACACTGAACACAAACCATGACGAGTATAGTTTGCATAATAAAAGAAACAATGAACAATATCATTATAAACACTTATTTTTATAACATCACTGAGATAAAGAAGAATCACTTAAGTTTGCATCTTGCTTTTCCGTTTCTTCATTTTTACTCTCCTTTTCTAAGACCTTGTTAATTATCTGAAAATTAACCATCTCATTATAGGTTTAAATTTTTAATATGGTTTAAAAATGACTTTAACGCTACATACCTTACACAATTCAGGGAATAATTCTCGGAATAATTTATTTTCTAAATTGAACTTTAAACTCATCCCAGCTAATTCTTTCCTTCTTTGAGTGCTTGTTTTTATGGAACCTGTTGTTTTTGTATTTTCAGTCTGCGTCATAAAGTTTAAATTCAGATCACATATCTAAATTATAGAACCATTTTTTTCATGTTGATAATTACCAAAAAACTCAGCAATCCAGTTAAGATAGACCCAACATTCCAAGCAGGGTTCCAACTTTCAGGATGATAATCACTTATCGACAAACACAACCTTTTATTTGTTTCAAATCTCCCATTAGGTGTGATCATATAAATGCTAGGAGGTTTGAAAGGATATTCTCTTGGAAATATTAGCTTGCCATGATAGTAACCACCTTCATAAGGGGTTTCCTCTGGGCCTGCGATAACATAATGCCTGAAAATTTCGAAATATTACCACAAAATCACTTTATTTGATAAAATTACTTACTTACCATTCTAGAATATTAGAAGGTAAAGGTTCAGCTACGACATAAGGCACTGGATCCTGTTTCAACTTAATGTAATCTTGTCTCAATCTAAGAAACGCACTACAAGTCTCAGTTTCTGATGTCATTTTTTTTAGTTAAGTTACTGAATGAAAATGAACATTAAAAGTTGAAAAATAATTAATAACATGATTTATAACTTTATCTGAGATTTGATTGTAAGAACTTTTTTCGGATTCTATATTTGAACGATAAATAAATAAATAATGAGAATACCGCGATTTCGTCTGCTAGAGAAAATCTTATTTCTTCTTCTGCCACGTTTTTAAATGGCGGACGGAAATTCGTTTTCTTGGAAAAAAAAGCTTGGCATTGGTAATTTTAGTTCTTTAATCGTTTATTTTTTAAAATTAGGAA
Source organism: Liposcelis brunnea (assembly GCA_023512825.1). NCBI lineage: Eukaryota > Metazoa > Arthropoda > Insecta > Psocodea > Liposcelididae > Liposcelis > Liposcelis brunnea. The sequence goes on from CM042067.1 coordinate 10,187,455, forward strand.
CTTAATACAAACATATTATTATAATGATAATGTTAAAAAAACGATATATCAATGAAGATTTCTAACCTTGCAATTGATTTATCAAGATTCAACTTTAATACATTTTAAAGATTCGATTTTTTTTTCGTTTTCGTACAAATCTACAGAAATATAAAAAATAGGGATCTTTTAAACTAATTTAAGAAGACTCCCAATTCATTGTTAGCTATATAAAAATTAAGAATAATTAAGTCTTTTACTAAATAAAAGGAAAAGAAAATACTGCTTACAGGACGCACAAAGTGATTTTCAAGACGAAATCATCAGTTCGAATTTTTAGTAGCCCGTATGAGAAAATAAAATTAGTATGTTCGTCTCTGAAAATCACTGCAGTCCTTTTAAGTCGTTGTTCTAGTTAGTTTGTTTTGCTAACAAGCTAACGTCGATCCTCTTCAGGCAATAATCGCCCCCAAAATCTTCCCCCCCATATTGAATACCAAATGGGATTTTTTATACTTATTCCGACTCCAACTTGATTGAGTATCCCCGAAAATGTTCAAGTAGGAGTTGACACTGCAGGTAGAGCTGAGTTTATCGATGAATTATTAACCATACTTATTGAACTTATTGGTGAACTTCTGAAAAAAAAATTATACAGAGAATGACGTTAGTGTAGTCAAATAAATTTAATTTTTTTCAACCTTATTTCTAAATATGTGCATGTGAAATCCCAGCCATTGCATGCAATAGTTTGCAGTTAGGCCCAAGGGTTATTTTTTTTTTTAAAAAAATGGTTCAAGCATACTTACTACAGTATTAAAAATTAACCCAGCATGCAAGTATGATTAAGGAGTGTTATAAAAATCGCCTAATAAGACTTCAGCGAACCCTCTTCGCTACTGCAAAAAAAATGTGAAAATAAATATCCAAAAAAATAAAAATGTTATGAAGTTTGTCACAGTGAAACCATGTCACAAATTTTATTGTTACAATTTCTTTGGTCACAAAAATATTTCTTCACAAATTTCTGTTAAGATTTAAAAAACTAATAGAATTTTTATTTTTGCTGCAAAAAAATTAAATAACCTCGCGGCTTATTCCTACTGAGTGCACTAGTTGCTATTATTGGCATTACACCCTTTTATAATGCAAAAAGGTCAGTCGGTCTGTAGGAAAATTTTAAGATTTAAAAGTCTTAGGCCGAAGTTATCCTAGAGTGCATTGTACTGTTAGCTGAAAGTGCTGATAAGACTGTTATGGAGCAAAAAGGTCATCTGCCTCGACTTTCATAGGGAAAATTCGTAGCTGGAGATCTTGTTCTTACGTCGAAGTAATAAATAGATATATTTATAAACATTTGAGTCACCAAATGATTATTAGACAAAACAAATGGGTATTTTACTTCGATTATGTAATTAGAAGGCCTAAGCATTTAATGATTGCAGGCAAAAAAGATAGAGAAAGGGGAGTACAAGACTGCAAAAAGTCCCGGTGGCTCCTGAAACCTGGGCTGGAGCCCAGCAACGAGGCTTCTGAAATGCAACAAAAAGGCAATAAAAAATTGTGACAAGTTTTTCTGTGGCAAAATTTAGCAAATTCATATAGTTAACACTACCACGCTTTAATAGCCAAGGTCGTGAAAATTAATCTATCATTAAATCCCTATATCAGCGGATTAACGAAATCAGTCAGAAATTATCACATGAGAGTTAAGCAACATTTAAAGAGCAAAAGCTTTTCTTTTTAAAATTTTTAGTTAGTTGGTGAAGTATCTAAATTTTTACATTAACACGAAACACAAACATAGAAATTTTTATTTACTTACAGATTACGACAAGAACCAGTGACATCACTGAGAAGCTTTAACAGGCGTGTTTACCCCCCTAAAAGCGAAGAAGCTTCGACATTTTGATTCACTCTGCACTCCCTTTTTGCACCATACAACAAAAATTTTTTTAAACGTTAAAATTCGATTTTTGTTTCAGGGTTCCAATCCACAGAAGAAAGAATAGTCACAGGTAAGTGCAATTTTTTTTTCTTCTCCCGAAAGCAAAAAGCGTGCAAATTTAACATTTCCAAAATGAATGATTTTTATAATTAATTAATATGTGTATATATTGCCTTTCAAAACACAAAATTCTTCGATTCAAAAAAAAAAAGTTACATAGGCCCACAGGCATAAAAATCATTCTACAATACGCTTAGATATTTCCTCCCTTAAAAAAAATTAAATGGGTTTTATCCCTAACAAAACACGTTTGAGATTCTTTTAACGCTACAAAACACAAAGGGAAAAAACCCATCCGCGGGCATTATTTCCCAAACACAGGCTTTCGTTCCCGAAAAAAAAAACATGCAGGGCTCTTCACCCCATGCAAGTGTCTCCTATTTAAAAATCTCAAAACCCGTTACGCTTGCAAAATAATGCCCCACATTTTACATATAAACCCGTGCTTGCAAGAACTGGCATCGATCCCCTCGTCACCATCTTGCCGATTTTTTCCCAAGCTCACGGATTAAAATTAACAAAAATACTAATAACAAAATTTTTCAAGATTTTTTCCTCTTCCAAGACGTCACTGAAAAATATTTTTCTTTTTTTTTCTTGTTAAAAAAATGTTGGATATCTAGCACCCTTTTTTTTATGTATAAAAAAAATTGTTCATATGCCAAGCATTAAAAAGAAACCGCAGGCTATGCGTTATTCGATTCATTGCTAAGCAATTCTTCATCTGAACAGTACCTTTCTCGTTTAAGCCCAAAATCTCTTCCGACCGGCCCCCCGAAAAATCGTTCAACAAACTGAAATAAAAAGAAACATAAATAAGTTTTCTGGGGGGCTCAGTTCGATTTACATTTTTCTATAATTAAAATAAAAAATGAAATGATCGATTAATAGGGCAGTGTACATGCTCGTTAATATTATGGTTTCGTGTAATGCATTTTTTTCGTCTTTTTTTCTTAAATCGTATACGATTTATTTCTTCGTTAATTTTGATAAGGGGATTTGAGATATCGAATGCAAAATATTTAAAAGGTAAATGTTTGTATTGGTCTAATTAACGAAGAAATAAATAAGTAAAAAATTTTTTAAAAACATAAAAAGCAGATTCGATTACGTCAGTTGCGAGGTAGAAGGAAAACAAATATTAAAAACGAAATAAGAAATGAGATAAAAATCGTGGCAGCAGATTGAAGGAAGCGCTTCTGCTAATGACGTCATTAAAATCCGAATAAACATTAAACATAATGCTGAGCTTAAAAAAATAATGCCCTCATTGATTAATCTTAATTTCTTAAAAAGATCCTCCATCTTGGATTACATCATTAGCTAAAAATCTTTTAAAATAGAATTCTTTCAGCCGAAAATCACGTGATCGAATGTGCTTTTTGAAAATCTAATAGGCCTAATTAATTAATTAATTTATTAACTATCATAATTTATCAACGTTCTGTTGAATTATTGAATTTAATAAAACAAATAAATTATTGAATTAAATAAATAAATCAAAAATTCTCAACAGAATCTCTATAAACAAATATAACTGAACCCGAATTGTGTGATGTGCGTATAATAAATGTTATCAAAAACTATCAAAAAGAAAAAAAAGGGAATTTGAATTTAAATATCTGGGAAATCAAAGGCAGGGAAAAAAAACTTTAAAAAACTTTGCTAAATAATTTTACTGGATTTAAATTTTTTCGTTAGCTTTTACAAATTTCCCAAATATTTAGATTCATTATATTAAAATCTAAAAAACAAAACACCCTTTCTTTTAAAAAAAAGAAACGGATTTGGTATTTTTTTTGAAGTTACACTTATGTAGCACATTTCGAATGAAAATTTTATTTAAAGATGGCACCGGGAAATAATTTTAGCTGGGACAAGAGGGGTCTGGAAAAACCAGTAAAGCCAAATTTTTTTAGGATTAGGCTCTCCCCTTTCAGATGGCTCCCATTTTGCAAAATTTACATTGTTCTAGCCTTGAATATTAATATAGCTTTCGAAATGGGCTTGGCCCTGTAAGAATTTCCGAGGGCTTAGTTTGAACCTGTAACGGCTTTAGCAAGGTTAGGTTCAGTTAATAAAAAGTCCAAGCTAAGTCTATCCAGAAAAAATTTAGTAAGGAAATGCAACAAGGCTTCAATAATTTGAAATTCATATTTTCGCCAGAATTTCCAATTAGTCTTTTCTACTGAGCCGAAAAAAATAACCTACAGTTTTTGATATGAAAAGTTTCAGTTTTTGCACTGGTCAAGAACGCTCCACTAGCTTTGACTGCTAAATGGTTTAAGCTCAATTTTTAAAAAAAATGTTTAAAAATGAACTACATAAGTGAATCAAATATAACAGACAAAAACCTAATATCGAAAATCTTACAGATGCAGAACAAGGATACTAAAAAAAAAATATGGCAATGTGAAATAATACCTCCTATTCTGCCTCTGTCCTATTTATAAAACTCATTGTCCCCTACTTTGATTAAATTTAAAAATTTTTAATATTTCGCGAATAAGACTACTCACTCACAATTTTCCTATTTAACTTCCACTACTTATTAAAATTTTCGTATAAAAAAGAAAATAAAAAAATCGTCCGAAAACCGACGCGAGACGAAACAACCCCAAAAAAAATTTTTTTCATAACAAATAAATAAATTTTAAAAACTAAAGTGCTCCTTATACAAACCAGATCACAGACAATTTGTTTAAATAATAAATAATAAAATTTAAAAATGATAATAAAAACATTTGCTAGGAATCAGGAGAAAGCCGATTTAATTCTAAACTTATTTCATCGGAATCGGACAATTCCGAATCGAGCAGTCTTTCGCTTTCTACTGATAAATCGCTAAATCTCCCGTACCGATCGTATATCCGTTCGTCATTGTAGAAATACGTGTAGATGAATTGATAAAAATCGGCTTTACTATTGAATATATTGTTGTTTAGCCCGTTGTCATTCCTCGCTTTACTTACATTATTTTCTGAGAAGTATAAATCGCCGCCCATGGATAGGAATGTGTGGAACACGAGATATGCGCACATCGTTAAATAAAAAATGCCGAAGAGCGCTATCGGCAACAGTAAATACCATTCGTGCTCCATTTCGTAAAGGACAGTGTGAAGAACGAAGTAAATGTTAATGCCAATGACTATAACGCCTAAGAGTGACGAAACTATTTTTGTTGCCCTTGAAAGAGAGGAAAAGATTTTTAGTTGATTGTGAAAATTAAAAAAAAAAATAATAATAAAAAGAGAACACGTACAATCCGTTTTTAAATTCTCCCATTATGTAAACACTGCTTGTGAAGGCAATTGTCGGTAAAACAGCAAAAGGAAGTTGTAGAGACATAACAGCGTTTAGGATGTCGTTCATGCCTGAGAGATCGTTTATTTCAGAGTAAAATGCAACGAAGAACGTAGGGATGATAGCGATTGCACGGGTGAAAAGAACTCGTTTCCATCGAGCCCATTGAAGGTTCAAGAAACCCTAAAATTAGAAAAATAGCACATGTAATTCATTAAAATACAGTGCTACTTAGTACAGGCTTTAAAAAAGTGTCATTAATTGAAACAATAATTCATTTAGCTAAAATTTTAACAGAGCGCGGCCGGATTGATATTTCAACTCACAAACGCTGCCACCAGGATAATAATCCTTATTGAAAAATTAAGGAGGCATTGGATGTGAGCAAATCTGGCTTTATGGACCATAAAAATTGTGAAACTGAACTTACCTCCATTGCAAATTGACCAGAGTAGCAACCAGTCATGGTACTTGACTGACCAGCAGCCAAGATACCAACAGCCCAAATATACATAGCTGCAATGCCGAACTGACATCCCAGAAATACTCCACCTTTGTATATATCTGCGTCGACTAGCTCTGTGTTGTTCTGGTAAAAACAAAAACAAAAAAAAATTATCAAATCCGAATTTAATTTTCTAGAAGGTAAATCTGAATTCACCAACAACGCTTACCTGAAATATATCCCCATGACTGTTATTATTTTCTACACAAATCGTAAGAACATCCCGATTCGTTTTCTGATAAAGTCCATGTGCAAATACACTGACCACGAACACGTTAATTATAAAAGCTACAAACAACGCAACAGCTCCTTCGATGAAAAAGTACATGTTGGCTTCTCGTACTTTCTCAGGTTTTCTTCTATCGATCTCTCGACTCTGGAAATAGAAAAGAAAACATTTGGTAACATGAAGAGATGTGTATTATTAGTTCATTGGTTTGGAAGATTCATAATGATAGGCTTTGGTCAGTAGCAATTGAATTACAATATTCATTCGCTACAAGGACAATCGGTAATTCAACAATGAGTGTCTCGACAAGCAAAGAGGGAAACCCGTGGTCGCACGAGTCACCAAGGTTACACCTCAGATTTTTTCCACTAGACATTCATTACTCTTACTCGTGCCTTTAAAAGCTCGTGCCCCGCTTTATTGAACTGCTAAGTCACGCTGCATCACTGAACTGTATTACGTGATATTATACCCGTCCATAAGAACTGTAAAACCATCGGCGGCCTCTGGCGCCATTTTTAAATAAAAGAATCTGGGGGAGGCCAATTTTTGATCATCAGTGGCACTAGTTATCAGAACTGGTTAATAGAATGATGGCGTTTTATTTCAAAAAACGGCTGCATACAGCATCGCCATCCATCGGTCGAGGTTTGCAGAGCCGTAGAAAAAGATCTTCACCTTAAAACTTATGTTCACTTGCTACTAACCTTAACAAGTGCTGAATGTAGATATAAATTGTGTGGCATGATGACAGCACCAATTATACCAACAGCCTGAAGTAAAGCAGTTGAATCACAGTCTTGACACCAAGGAAAAAACATTCCTTGTAATACTTGCCCCTGCTCAGGTTGCACAATCACATACTGAAAATAAACCAGATATTAAGTATTGTCTAAACAAGTTATAATTTCAATCATTTAAAAAAATTAATTTACCTCATAGCCAAAAGAAACAGCCATAGTGGTGATCAAAAACGCAAATAACAATTCCAATTTCCTAAGCCCATACTTATCAAGTAGGAGAAATGTAAAAGTATCTGCTATTGTTATGAGTACACCAGCATATAACGGAATCCTGAAAAATGTATCAATAAATTAGCTTAATAAAGACTCAGCAATAATTTTTCGTTGTTAATCTTTTTTAAAAAAAATTGCTTACGCTTTGTTAGAAAGAAGATATAAAGCTATTGCAGTTCCTATTACTTCTTGCATATCAGACCCAATAATAGCTATTTCTATCATGAGCCATAATATTATCCTTGGTACCTAAAATTTAAAAAAACAATTTTAGGTTACATTTTTTTAAATAGTGTAAAGACATAACCCTACTTGCTTACCCTTTTATATTGCCTGTAACACATTTCAGCTAAATGCAAACCGGTAACAACCCCTAACCTAGCAGATAACCTCTGCATTACTAAACCTAAAACAGTTGCTGATAATAATAACCATAGTAGCTGAAAAAAAAATTTTCAATTAGTTCTACAATTTTCAAAAAAATTCCAAAAAAAATTATTTATATCAATTTTTACCTTATATTTAGCTACAGTCCCTGATTGAAGATCTGATTCTATATTTCCAGGGTCTAGATATGCTATTGACATTAAAAAACCTGGTCCTGTAAAAGCCCATAGTTTACGAAAACTGAATGACGTCTGAAAAAAAATTTATCATGACACTGTCACAGCTCACAGAACTTACTTAAATAAATACATATTTCATAAATAAATACTTACTGAATCTGTATCAGGTATTTCTACTTTGGTGGGTTCTGCATTTGAAAATAATTTTCTCACAGGTGATAATGAAGTTGTTTCATTTGGCACTGCATTTGTTATAGTTGCTACATCCGGTATTCTATCATCACTTTCTTTATTTTGTTCACCTATTGCCATTGTGTAAGCCTGTAACAAAACTTGATGTCTAAACCAAAGCACACTTTTCACTTGATTACTAAAAAGAAAATAAAACACATGTCAATAGTCCTTGGCTGTTCCGCTTGAGTAAGAAAGTAATTAAGCACAGTTGGTTTGGAAAAAAGATCGCATTTGAGACAGTTTGCTTTGATACTGAATATTTTATATCATGTTCAGGGATTGGAACTCCCTAAGGGATATCCTTGATTTTCACGGTTTAATCATGAATTAAATTTAAAGCATTGTTAGCTAAAATTTTATTGTCAAATTTATAAAAAAAAAATTTAACAAGGACTAAGGAAGAATAAGCATGAGAACTAGGAACCTTAACCTTCAGATGTGACAATTATTACTCTGGGAATTAGGAATATTGTTCGCATCCTTCACAAAGACATCATTGTGAAAATTACTTGGAAAAAAAAGAGATGTATCACTTAAACTGAAGAGGTTTTCAAACAAGCAGGTTATGCAACTTCTAAAGTTCAATTACACCTAATATTAATGTTTATTTTACTTTTAAAGCAGGTCAAATAAATCGAATTGTACAAAATCTACAATGATTTTAAAATTTTCCTTCAGGATATTTCAGCAGTGCTTAAGATTATGACGAAACCGATAATAAATCTGCTTTGTAGTCAAATTTTATTAACCTATTATCATCTCGAATGTTTCATTTTCATTCGCGGAATAGTTTACGAATGAAAATCTCAGAAGAATCGTTAAATATTTTAACCTATCTGTCCTGGTACCTTCGACAAAGCGTCCAGGTTAGGTTAGAATTTCATCACAAAATAATTCGAACGCAAATAAACATTTTTTTAAAAACCGTGATTATTAGTCTTTATGATTAGGATTTCATTAATTTTTCAGCATTTTGAAGTAAAGCCAAGCAACCTTAAAAGCGAATCAAAATAAAAAGCAAAAATTTAATTACCTATTTTTATTAATTCATATACTCCACGTTATTTTTTTCAAAAATTCCGACTGCTAACTTAAATTAAGATCCATACGCGACCGGTGCAGCGGAACGCTTGAACTACATTAAATCGTGTAATAAACTGACACGTCTTTCTTAGTTAATACAAAATAAAAAATAAATATAAATAAAAAAATCTTTTAGATCCGAATTATGACTCAAAACATGTAACATGATAAGATTTTGCTTTAGTTCGCAGCCATTTTAACAAACAAGGGATTACATAATGGACATAGAAGGTTGTGATTTGTAATCCCCTTTATGTAACCCTGAAGATGATTAATCAAATTGTCATATGTTTGGTGAAATTAGAAAGTGAGATGTTTCGTTTTGTTTTTGTGATCAAAAAGGTTTGGGATTTTAAGGGCGTTAAGGATTGAAAGGGTATAAATCCAGTACATTTTAGGTTCCACAGGTAAAATTTTTGAATTTAATGTAAAAAACATGAAGAGTTATCTCAAGTTTCATTGATTTTTCCCATTTTTTCCAGGCTGGTGATGTAAAAATTATATTTTATTCGACCGTTGGGCCCCCTCGCTAGGCCCTTTTCATGTCTGTTCCTGTTGGTGCTGATGAGCGTCTCCAGGCTTTTTACTATGAAGAATCGTGGAAATTTATTTTTGGTAAGTGAATTTATGCATTATTATGATGTAGGAGGCTTTATTTGACTTATTCGAAGAAAAGTAATAACCGAATCGTTCTCATACCTGCCATTTTTTAAATCAAGAAGTGCACTTAATCTTTCAAGATGGCGAAATCATATATTGCATTTATAATAAAATAATTTTACGAGTATTTCAGCTATTAGGGGGCTTTTTGGTTAAAAAAATTTTAATTTTGTAAAGTTTCTTTGCATTCACAAAAGTTAAAAATCATAATTTAACCAAGGAAAATTTTATAATAAGAAATGAGCATATTTAAGTGGGAGATTCTGCAGAAAAATGAGTTTTGTGAAAAACTATCAAAAAGAAATATTTATGGGGAAATCTTTATACTTTTTAAAGAAAAGCTACTTGATTCATAGGAAGTATTTTCTTCAGTTTTGGTGCTCGTAAATATTATTGATTTAGGTTCCCCAAAATTTTTTAGGACCAAATTATTTGATTGCCTAATAATCTTAACAGGTGCATCATATTAAAATGCTATCTTTATATCGATTAGCCTTAACCGTCTGCTACGTGACGAACGCTTATCCTAACTTAAAATCTCAAACTTATTATGTTAATTAAATAATGTCAATATTAAATTTTTCTTTTCCTCACGTATAAGGCCTTGATACCATGCAACAGAGAGAGAGAGAGGAAGGGAGGGAGAAGTTCATTTACTAATAATTGAAAGTTTCGATTCAATCTCACGTGCTAATAAATACAAAAAAAAAAAAAGATTTTTCTGGTTGGTGTAATTAAAAGAAAATCAGGGAGGATTACAATTTAATTTTCAAATGTCTTCTGAAGGACAATGCCCAGCAATTTTCTTTGCTCGATTCGAATTACGTTTTCATTAAACGCTTGATAATTTCCATTTGCTTCCGCATTGATAAGTTTATATTCTCGTTTGACCAAAGTATGAAAATTTATCCCTAATTAATTATTGATTAAGCCTAAAAATGTGGCTGCGGAAAAATGTAAACAATCTTTCATTGTAAAATTAAAACGTGCCGGTTAAAATATTTTAAAATAAAATCAAATGTCAAGTGGGCAGCTGAGATTTAATGATAACTTATTTTACTAATAAATTTCATTGTTTTTCTTGGTTATCTTAAAAATTTTAGAAGCTTAAATTGGCCGTGAGATTATACACGTAAGTGTGCACTGGTACATCCAGATTTTTAAGATTTCATCTTTGGCTTATTGTGTCTATGTGATCAATATCACTAGCGGAAAATAAAAACGAATTGTTCTCATCACGTACTTTTCGATAATGAATCAAGAATGCTTTCTCATATATATTGTGAAAGTTTATTCTAATTTTTGGAAATTTTTTAAGGGTTGGATAATTTTGATAAATTTTTATCTTTTCAAAAGCGTGAAGACAGGTTTCTTTTAAGAAATCTTTAAAGCTCATGGGTGCAGGTAACAATGGGGCGACTGTTGCTACTTCCGATGAACATTTGCGACTGTCGTTATTATAGACTATGACGCCAGCAGCATTAATCTAACCCTATTTCACCGTATGAATAAAAAATTATTTTTACCTTTCGATAAAAGTTCGTCATTGACAATAATCATATTTACATAGATATGTAAAAAAACCTTTGATTGATCGGTAGTTTTATTGTTTCTTTTAATAAACTTTTAATTCATTATCTATCCAATCTTTCATATTTTATATTTAAACGTTTCGATTTATTTCAAAAGCAACAGGAATTAATTATAGAAATTACCATAGATCATCATTGATCCCACCTTGAGGACCAAATCTTTAATCAGGTTAAGGTTGAGTCAGGTTCAATTGCGAATTTAATTAATAAATATTTAGTCAGGACAGGTTCTTACAGCAAAAAACTATTTTGAAGGAAGGAAACTTCTTTTAAGCAGAAAGTCCTTGAAATCTTCTGCTGGTAAAGATTTTGAGTTAGTTACCAAAGAATTCGCAATGTAGCACATCCCATAGTTTGTTGTAATGGTATCTAGATGGCGTTAGTATAGAACTAATTTAGTGGAGGGCAAGTGCAGAACCTGTGAAGCTCGAGTTTCTGACCTGTTTCTCCAAAGATTCTCCATATGCATGCCGCCATTATAAACAGGAGACGCTTTCTTGCCGGCCTCTTTTAATTTAAAGTCTCTATTCTGAAACCGTGACCATATTGTGACGTCATTCAAGTACCACTGTTTACCATAGTCAACTTTTTTATCTGCTAAAGCGACAGTAGCGCCACTAACCAACAATTTTTCAAGCTCAGCTGTCGTCATTTACTAAATGAATAAATGTCTATCTGTTTATGAATTTGTTTCAACAAGTAACGAAACTATTTGAAATTAAAGCCATTTTTTCTTTCCTTAGGGCTAAGAATAACAAAAAACTACTGAAAAAATCCTTTTAAACATTTCTGCTTCATACCTTATATTACTAACTTATTGTTTTTGATATTTTATATATACATTTATCGCACATATAACAGTAGTCAACAAGTATATTATTATTACAACATACAACACGCTACAATAAATTCCGTAACTTGCAAGCCTTTTTATCCCAAAATCTCAAACTCAAATTAATGCTTTTAGTTTTTGATATGCAATTTTTTAAATTCATTTTTTAAAAATATTGACTTCATTTTTTTTTTTTTATTAAAGGGATTTTTATTGGGAGAAAACTGAAGAAAGTAAGATTCTGAGATTATTATTATTTTGTTCATAAATACAAATGACGTTATGATCTTACTTTGATAACATTATAAAGTCAAGGCTCATTCACCTTAGCAGCATTATTTTTTTTAAATATTTTTTTATTTAAAGAGTGGGTTTCCCTGAACGTTCACTTTTTATACAAGTTACATGAACTACAGGCAACAAAGCTCTATCTAAATACAATTTTACACCTAATATCTTGCATTATTCTGCTTATTATCTGTTTGTTATCACAGATAAGTTAATAGTTAATTTTAAAAGCCATATACTTTTCTTTTTAAAACAACTTTTCTCCTACAATTTTTTCTTTTTTATATTACTAATCCCAAATTAGCGTTAAAAAGAAAAAATGAATAAAGAACATTCCGGTTTACAGGTGTAAAAAAAATGATGGGAGTATTTATTTGTTAGTACTTTAAGAGGGAACGTTCGTTAGTTTTTAAAATATATCTTAATTTAAAAAAAAATAATAATAAAAAAAAAAGAGAGTGTAAAATAAAAATTATAAATTGATTTATTCCTAAAAACGAAAAAAAAATTTTTTTACAATGGATTAATAAATTATAATGGAAAAAGAATATTGCAATGCTTTCTTGAATATTTTAAGATTCGTTCAGTTCATCTGATAACCAACTAAAACGACAACAGCCCTCTCTTTCCTCAAATTAAAACGACGTCAGAGCTCTCTAGCAATCATTTCATTAACTAGAAGTCTGTCCATTTAACATTTTTTTATTGGCAATATTTCTTTGGTTTACAAATTCAAAATTCGAGCTCAAGACCAGAAAAATCTCTATGCGTAACCAGTTCAATCTGAACTTATCATTCCCGAAAGCATCGCAATTAATTTTTTTTTTTGAAGAAAAAACAATAAATAAATAAATTATTGCAGAATACTGAGTCCTCATTCATAACCATTAAATTTTATCACCGGCGAGAAAAAAAAATAATCCAAGTTAAATACTTGCAATAAATACCAACAAATTAACAATTTTCAATCGAATTTTTTTTAGCTTCGACGAATAATGAAAAACAATAACGAATGCGTAACGAAAATTTTTTTTTTAAAAGGCGAGATTCTCCTATCCTCGATTTTTTTTTTTAAATATCATTGAATAATATTTAGAGGTAGCGAATAATTAAATAGTCGCGGCCATGACTAGATTCCTAAATAATACTATCCCTTCCGTGTTTTAATTTTTTTTTGTTACATTTAGAGAGATAAAGACAAAAAAAAACTGAATCGCTCTCCTAATTAATATCAAGAAATGTTTGAAATACTGTTTTTTTTCTTCTCGTAAAATTTATAAAGAAATATAATTTCAAAAAATACTGATCTCGATTTTCTTTTTTTTTTGGTTTCTTATTCGCTTAAAGAAGATACCTTACGGTTATTTTTTTTTAGTCTTTTATTTGTTCATGTATGGGTAGGTAATATCCGTTAAAGGTACGAAGGTTTCTTTAACAGATTGGGGAGATGCCCAACGTAGTACGTAGTGGGGGCCACCAGCTTTATCGTTAGTGCCTAAAAAAAATATTATTTTTAAAAAAACTGTAAGATAATCGTTTTTGAAATTTTAATTTTTGAAATATTTACCCGATAATCGCCCACCCCCGAAAGGTTGTTGTCCTACTACAGATCCTGTAGATTTATCGTTGACATAGAAGTTTCCAGCTGTTTCTCTAAAATATTGTTGTGCGCGGTCGAGGAATTGTCTGTAATCAGAACGAAATAGTTTAAAGTTGAACTTGAAATTTAATTAATGTTTAATGGATGGCGCTAGTGTCACTTTATTTTGCAGAGTGGTCGCTAGGAAGCGCTAGTATCAAGTTCATATGGCAAAAAAAAAGAATTCAGGTGGTTTTAAATGAACTTAAACTGACCGAAAAATTGTATCCTGACGCAGAAAATTAATTTATTAGCTGACGACCGTCTCTGGTAATTCCTCAAACTTAAATCGCCAGCTACCAACCAATGAACGAACTATTTTATCACAGACTAGCGGCTATTTTTAAAATTTGCTTACAGCTCTTTAAACTTAAACTTAATTTTTTTCTCAGAAAGATCAATTTCACACTTTTCCCTTGGGTTTCGAGATTGAGTAAAAAGTCAAAACTTACTGATCTTGTGCAAAAATAGCACCAGTTAACGCGTATGGAACAGTATCCCCGACTAATGCCATTGCTTTTTCTAGATCCTTATCCTTGTATACGTATACAGAAAGTACAGGGCCGAAAATTTCCTCTTGCATTATTTTATCTTGTGGGTCTTTGGCTTCTATGATTGTTGGATGAATAAAATATCCTTTGCTGTAAAAAAAAAATTTATTTAACGCTATTTACTTGTAAAATTACTCTGCAGGTGGTTTAATAACAAACGAACAATAAAACAAGAAAATGAAGGCAGAACTTAAATAATTAAGATACCCTTTTGATTTACCTTTCATCGTACTTTCCACCGACGATAATATCTAAATTGCAGCTTTCCTTAGCGTAATCAATATATCCTTTAATTCTATCAAATGCTTTTTTGTCGATAACAGCGGAAGTAAAGGAAGTGTAATCCGTAGGATCTCCAATTTTTAATTGTTTAACAGTTTCAACTAAGCCACTTTTAACCTGGAATGTAAAAACAATTAAAAAATAATGCAAGAATTTAAATTTTTAGCTCTAGTAAAATTTTATTTACCTTAGGCCATAAAGATTCGGGAACATACAACCGGCTGCAAGCTGAACATTTTTGTCCGCAAAACTCAAAAGCAGATCTAACAGTTCCAGTAATAACGCTCGTTTCATCTGCGGTAGGATGCACGAAATGATAATTCTTTCCACCGCACTCGCCAATCAAACGGGGGAAATTTTTGTATTTATTGATATTTTGGCCAACTTGAGTCCAAAGACGGTTGAAAGTACTGAAATGAGAAAAAAAATAAGAGTATATTAACCTCTCAATAACTTATCACAGGTCTGAATAAACAAATTTATAAATTTGTCAATGACAGAAAGATTAAGTGCACTGATTACAAGTTATAAAATTTATGCTAAATTTAAATTTGGCTATTAAATTTTGACAAAAATCTGGCAATTTCAATTTGATAAACCCCCAGGAAAATTGTAAAATTAAATGCAAATTTTTAAAAACTCACGGAACAGATCCGGTGAAGTTAATCCCGGCCAAGTAAGGGCTGGAAGTAATCGTATCCCC
This sequence comes from Liposcelis brunnea, assembly GCA_023512825.1. Taxonomy (NCBI): domain Eukaryota; kingdom Metazoa; phylum Arthropoda; class Insecta; order Psocodea; family Liposcelididae; genus Liposcelis; species Liposcelis brunnea. The sequence goes on from CM042067.1 coordinate 10,202,925, forward strand.
GAAAACTGGTCCGTCGGCAGGAACGAAATTAACAACGCCGGCTGGTACACCGGCTTCTCGGCAGATTTTGAATATTGTCCAGTTTGATAAGAGGGCAGTGTCCGAAGGTTTCCATAGCACAGAATTGCCCTGCAAACATCCCCCACAAAAAAATTAATCTAGCACAATCTAAATCCTAACCAAAAAAAAAGCCATAAAAACATCATTTACCATTAACGCGGGAGTATACGCTAAATTTCCGCCGATCGCAGTAAAATTGAAAGGAGAAACAGCAGCTATGAATCCATCTATGCCTCTGTACCTCATAGAATTGAGCGTTACTTTTGGATTTTCACTAATGGGCTGATACTTGGTCAATTCCTTTGCGAAATAAGCATTAAATCTGTAAATTTAAAAAATTAATGACTTGATGAAAACAAGGGACAAATTAATTACCATGTAGCTAATTTGTATACCTAAAAAAATCTATGAGTTCTGCAGCTGAATCAATTTCAGCTTGGATGGTTGTTTTTGCTTGGCCTAACATTGTTGCTGCATTTAAATCCTGTCTGTATTTATTTGCCATGAGATCCGCTGCTTTCCTCCATATTTTTATTCTATCTTCTAGCGGGGTGCAAGCATCCCATTCTTTTTGTGTTTTCACTGCAACTTGGATTGCTTTTTCAACCGTCCCCTGCAAATAAAAAACATTTATCAAGCTTTTGATAAAGAGATTGCTTATTTTTTTTGACAAAATAACTAACCTTATCTGCATAGTAATATTTAGCAATTTTGTGGCTGTGGTTATGTGGCATAACCTGATACTGAACATCTTTTGTTCTTATCTCTTCGTTGCCAATCACAATGGGAACATCCTCGACATTGCTTGAGACTTTTTTTAAAGCTTTTTCCAATTCAGATCGTTCTTTCGATCCAGGAAGATAGCCTGTAATAGATTTCCATTAAGTATCGCTAATGTTATGACATTTTTATGTTCATGTTTTGCTCAGCAATCCAATAACTTACCCAAGATGGGTTCATTCTCGATTGAAAAATCCTCAATGCAAGGTCTTTTAATAACACTTGAAACGCATCTGACTCCACATCTATTAATATAAAAAAATTTTAATTAGCAATTTAACAGGGGATATTTTATATTTGGTTTGTATTAGAACTCTTCTAATATTAAAACAAAAACAAAACGTTATTGTTTTTTATCCATTTGACAGGAGGATTTGTTTCACCTGTGTTTTCATTCACAAAGGGTAAAAAAATTTTTTGTCAGGAGATATTTTTATTTTTTCTAAACAGCTGATGACAAAGCCTGTTACTATGTTCTCAAAATAGACCTACAATAAAACTTGACCTTTTCTAACTCTGTTGTGCAAATGATTGATCCAATCATTTTATTTTAAAAAGTTTAAAATATTGACACAACCCACAATGAAGAAACCATCCTTTTTTTTTCTATCAGGGCATTTAAATGAATCTTTATCTGTTATAAATCGAAAGTAGAGGTTTCCAGTCTCCCCCTAATGTTCATGGAAGGGCACTTGGCAAAATTTGGCAAGCGAACACATGATTTTTATCAGAGAGGTGTTAATGATCCACTAATATTATTATACGGTGCTGGCAACAAAAGCGGCATTAAACTCGGGGTTATCGGTAACCGTATCGATTATTTTGAACTTACCTCTGTACATTAATAGTAAAAGCTTGTTTGAATAAGCTTAACATAGTCGATTTATTTTTGTAATACAAATTTAAATCAATTTATTGATATTTGTTATCTAAAAAACCTTTGAACTTGTCGTCTTCCACCATTGAAAAAAAAGACGATCGAAATGGGTGACGTCACAGCGCGTTTTGCATGCTTCGGCTTCGTGGTGAAAGGGTATATGTGTAAAATCAATCATTTTTTAGTTTTTTTGTGAATTATTTAATTTATTGATTGAAAGCTAGATTAAAATCACACGAAATGAAGCATGAAGTCAGTGGGAAAAATTTTCAAAATAAAATTGAAAAAATATTTTTGGGATTTCTTCGTTAGCTAAAAATTCAGTTAGCGTGAGGAACAGAAAGGCGGGAAATTTAAAAATTCTGATTTTACTAAAAGAAGTGAAAAGATATTTTAATTTGTTTTGTAAATTTGAAACCAGTTATGGGGTGAATGGGGAGTGTCTTGAAGTGTGCCTTATAGTCAAGAAAAACTTTGGGTCAAATATTAAAGCGTCTAGATTTGAAAATCTGGGTGTGTTCCAGCTGAACACGACTTTTTCATACAAATTACTGACTTACCCTCTACGAATTGTAATTCTTTTTTGGGCACTCCTTTTTCATACGAAATATAATAAAAGCAATAATTTATTTCACGAAAACTTCAGTATTTGCTCATTTCTAAGAGGCGTCTAGTCATGTTTCAGTTTTGGATTCCTTTTAACGAAAAAGAAAAACCAAAACTTGTAAATATAACTACTAACAAAAAAAGTAAATTGAAGCTGGTAACGAAAACATGTTGCAGGTAAAATTTGAATAATCTATGACTTTAATTTGTAAAAAAAATGAAAATTGATTAAGTGATGAAGTATTTTACCGCCACAAAACGAAACCTAAATTACTTTGATTTTTAACTTTATGAAAAAGCTGTGACAAGTGGAACACATTTTTTGTTTACTAACCATTTATACATTCAATATCTTCCTTAAATCTATTAGTAGACTAGAAATTAATTCCTAAGGGATGAAAATAATTAGAAGAAAAAGCTATTTCGGTAAGTTTTCGGTTGAAGAAAAAAAATTTGCCATCGAAAAAACCTTACGCTTGCCTTTGACCATATGCTCATACTTCAATAATAACGAGTTCTTTGAATTATAAATCGATATTTAGCCCTTTCGATTTTCATTCATTAATAACTACATTTCAAGATTATCTTGAGCAGTTAAATAAGGCATAATCAATTGATCATCAAAAATAACAATTAAAAATCCAAATCTAACCTAATGTTTGGGTTTTGAGTCATGGCGCTCAGTCTTCGTCCCGGTCCGCCATTTTGATAAAAATGTCGGCACAGTTGACATTGCTTAACTGTATTCCCTTCCTATTTTCAGTGATATTAATTGAATTCGCGTTATAAGCTACCATTCTTCAGGTTAATTTTCTAGTATATTACTCGATTTTTTTGTAAATAGAAATTCTAATTGGGCATTTCCACAGATAAGCCGCGAATACTGTGATGTTATTTCGGTGTCATGTAAGTTAAACATAGATTTTCAACCGCCAAATCGACTTGGTTTTTTAATAACACAAGGTTTATTTACAAGAGTTCTAAAATTGATTTGTGTAACTATCGGAACACGTGCATTACGCATTTTACTTTTTGCTGATAATGTTCATTACATGCTAAATTTGGAGTCTCCTGCACAATGTAAGAGCATCTATCAGTGATTTTTCAAGAATAATGGATTTCCATGATGGATAATTATTTAAATTTATGTTTGATTGCTATTTATTTTTAGCAGGATGACTTTTCAAATTTTTTCCCAAAATCAAGGCAAAGATAGTGTTTTAATAGCTGTAGTGTTCAATCTGTTTAATTTTTTTTTTCAATGATTATAAGCCTGGCATTTTGCCAAAGATGAATTTTGTGTGTTTACATGAAACTAATAAGATTCTTAATTCGTTTTCAGGAAAATGGCAAAAAAACGAGAGCCTGTGAATCGCCTACATTGGGGCTGGGCAGAGAATTACACTCCTGGATGTATTTCCGATGCTGATATTAAAACATCTTACAGGCTTAACAGTAAATCGCACAGGCCAAACACATGCAGGTATTATTTTGAATTTGATTTGGTGACTTGTTTCATATTTCATTAAAACTTTTTTTTTTTTAGAAAAAATTGTAAAGGCAATCCAAATTGTTTATCTGGATTTGGAGAACACAATTGGAATCAGCCAATTGATAAGGAAGCAGAATTAGAAACTTACATTTCTAGCAAGCAGCGAACTCCTGGGACTTATGTTGGTTTGAAAAATCTTGGGAATACTTGCTACATTAATAGCTTGCTGCAATTGTGGTTTCATAATGTTCCGTTTAGGTATGTGCATAATGGTATTGTTGGTTCATATTAATTTCCTTATATCATTATGATTGTTTCCTATTTTAGAGAGGCTGTTTATGGTTGGAATGCCTTAGAAGACAGGTACGAAATAGAAAAACATAGAGAAACCTTCAACAGTGGTATTGATTTAAATAATTATCAGCCGTTGTCCAGCATAGCTCATTTGCAATATTTATTCGGAGAAATGCAATTTGGTTTGACAAAATATTGTGATCCTGAAGCGTTTTGTAGGAGTTTAAGTATTGATGTGGAGTTGCAACAAGATGCACAGGTGAGTGAAAATTTATAAAAAAATTTAAATCAAGATAATTTCAAATGTTAACTGAAATATTTTTAATTACAGGAGTTTAATAAATTGTACATGCAAACATTAGAAGACTCATTTCAAACTTCAAGCAATCCAAAAACAAATCAGATCATTCAAACTCGATTCAGGGGGGAATATTACTACGTGACAAGATGTTGCAGTTGTAAATATGAATCCACAAGACCAAGTTATTTTTATGAATTAGAATTAAAAGTGAAAAACTGCCATACAATTTTAGAATCTCTACAAGGTGAGTCATTTAGTAATTTTTTTTAGTAGGATTTTTACTGAAAAAATTTTTTTCAGATTATTTAAGTGAAGAAGAGTTAACAGGAGAAAATCAATACTTTTGCTCAAATTGCAATAAAAAGCAAAATGCTAAGTTTGGGTTGAGACTGCAGCAGCTTCCACCTGTTCTTCAGCTTCAGCTGTTAAGATATGAGATTGATTCTGCACAAGGAACAAGAAGAAAAATACATTCAGCTATTCAATTTCCGGATAATTTGGATATGTCAACGTATCTTGATTGCCCTCCAAATACTCATTTGTACAAATTAAACGCAGTATTAATGCATGGTGGTTCGACAGCTTATTCCGGGCATTATTACGGTAGGTTTCGGGTAGTTGGATTTTGAATCTAGCAAAAAAATTAATGTTTGCTAAATTTTCTCGTCATTTTAACTTTTTTTTTTTTTTTTTAACTCTTTTGTAGCTCACATTAACACAGCTGAAGGTTGGCACATATTTGATGACATCAACGTGAAGAAACAGAAATATCTTAATTTAGCCAACGAGGAAATAGTTTCAAATGCAGGTAATAATTTTAAAAAAAATTAATTGTAATGTGGAAAGCATCGTTAAACTTAAATTTTTTTTTATAAGTAGATAAGAAATCAAGTGGACCGAAATTAAAAGGATTCCGTTCATCGACATCCGTTTACATGTTGGTGTACACAAGGACCGATGAAAACGAATCTGCTGGTAGTGTGAGCCCCTCAAGTAACGTGAAAATAGGGTCCAAAAGTGGAAAGTCTGCTGACAAAGAAAATCAAAACACTGAAAGCTTAAAACCTTCAGAAGTTAATCGTTCTGTGGAGAAAAAATTAGGAGGGGAGAGGAATTCTGGAGTTGAGGGTAATGAATTAGAAAATATGAGAGTATTACCATTACCATTTCAGGATGGTACAATTACTTTGAAGAGACCGAGAGGACGACCACGTAAAAACGGATATTGTAATTATGTGAATATCAAGGAGAAACCTTACAAAATTAAGTTGTTAGACTGTAAAATAGAAATTGTTGATTGTAGGAAAGTAGTGAATTTTAATAGTAGTAACGGTAGGTCCAAAATTTTTAAGTTAAGTGCTTTACAGTAGATATAGACATGGAAATTGTGTATTTTCAACTTCAAAAAAAGGACAATTTTTGCTTTTATTATCTGTAAGTTAAATAGGAATTGTAATCTAGATTCGTATTTGTGGGATTCTGCGAGGTTCACTTTAAATAATTAATTTTTTGATGCCCAAACTTTAAAAAAAGAAATTTTTTCTTTGGGATCCGAAAAAAGAAATAGAATCGAGAATGTCGTTTAAGAAGCTTCCTGAAGCTTATCTAGAGAATATTCTGCGCTTTAAATTTTTAAAAAAATTTTTCTTAAAGACTCAAGAATTTTGTGGAGTTTCTTTTTGGCTTTGAAAAAACTATTTCAAATTATTATTTAAACTATTAAATTTCGCAATTCCTTGGTAACCTGCACCAATCTTCGACTTTTCAAAAGTCACGCTGGGTTTCGGAGGACCCCTCTTAATCTGCACCTCGCTTGAAAACCATAAAGCTAGGTTTTGGACAGTTTTAAGAGAGAAATTCGTTATATAGAGGTTTTACTGTATTTAAAAGTAGTTTCTCGAAATTTTAAATTAGGAAGGGAAATGCCTCTGGTAAGTAGAGCCTGGGGGCCATAAATTATTAGTAAATCCTTCACTGAAATCAAAAACTTATTATTAAAAATAGTCGAATTTTATTTTTGAAACTTACAAAGCTATAGTGAAAATTCTTAATCTAGTCAAAGCTAAATTCTAATTCTTAAACATTTTGGGCTACGATGCGTTTATCAATATGACATGCAATAATTATCATTATGATTTCAGAAAGCAGCAAAAAAGCGCCAACGATGAAACAGGAGAAATCAAAAGAAAAGGAAAATAATATTTCAGAACCACCAACAGAAGAGCCTTTCGTATCATCAAAGGAAAATAGGATTTCAGAACCTCCGACACAAGACCCTTTTATATCATCAAACGGTGACTTTCAACCTTCTTCCCCGAAGACAATTACAGCTGAAGTGAACGGTGTAAATAGTGTAGATAATACTAACAAAAGATCTCAGGTGTTAAAAGAAAACACAACTGACAATGTAATGCGTGATGATAATTTTGTTGATACAAGTTTAGGATTCCCAAAAGAGGATAATTATTACGACCACGAGACGTTTGAGGAAGAAAATTTTTTGTTAAATCATGTAACCAAATTAAAAAGAAACGAATGTAAATTCAAAATTGATGAACGTTATGAAAATTCTAAAAATTTAATTTGGAGTAAATTTAAATTTATCACGCCAGAATTCGCTGAGCAATACGGGAAAGCTTATATCGTTTTTGATAAAAAGCTTTTTAATCATCCGATGCTTGAAGGGAAAAGCATAAGAGATAAATTATCAGATGAATCGGGAATAATGGATAATTCCATTGAAAACATTTTACCAACCCCTGAGAAAAAACGAAATGGTACGATTAGTCCTCTTCGCAGTGATTTTGGTGATATTGGGTCCAAGGATAATTGTTTATTAGAAAATGGTATTGAAAATATTAATTTAAATGTAAATGTTGTGAATGATAGTGATAAAGTGCGGACAGAAAAAAATAACAGCGACCCGGTCGGTAACGGCGGGAAGAATATAAGTTCCGGTGGCGGTGATTCCGATAATCAAAATGAAACTTTTGGAAATGATGATAATATTCAGGAAGAAGATAACGGAGAGAAAGGCGGGAGTCAGGGTGGCGGAGACGGAGACAACCCGAAGGATTTGGAATTTTTGGATAAGGCTGAAGGAAGTTCTAGTTTAAGATCGAAGTTGGATGCAGCACATTGGGAAATGCTACAAGGGTATTTGAAATCAGCATTATTGAAGTCAAGGGAGGAGTTAAGGAAAAATTTAGAATCTCAGGTAATAAAAATTATTGTTTTTAAGTAGCTTCAGAAAGTAACAGGACCACTCTGACGACGTTTTTGCAAACTAAAACGATTGAGGCACTTCTAACGCCCATCTTGCAAAAACGAAAACGACTCAAGTGCACTCTGACGACATTTTTACAAACCAAGACGACTGAGGGGAGCTCTGATTTCGTTTTTGCAAACTAAAACGATTGAGGCGCTCTCTGACGACAACTTTACAAACCAGAACGACTTAAGCGCTCTCCAGCTACTTTTTCCTGAACTAAAACAACTCATCCGATCTCCAACAGTCATTTTACAGGAATTCATACCACTCAAGCGCTTTCTAACAATTTTTTGCTATAAAAATTAGGAAAATTTATGAGCTTTGTCTTCAGCTTCGGAGTTTTTTTGAAAAATCCGAAATAAATTATTCGAATTAACATATTATATTTTTTTTTATATATTATTTTTTCAGATAACTGAGATTGATCAAAGGATAGAAACTCAAAATCTAATCAAGACCATATCAGAAACTCTAACTCCCGAACCGGAATCTGAAGATTACGAATTTATTAATTTCGAATGGTTAAAATCAATTTCAAAAGTGCCAACTAGTCCTGTCGATAATTCAGATTTATTGTGTAAACATGGGAAACTGGACGTTAGTTTGAAGAAACAGTATAAAGTGATATCTAAAAAGGCTGCTGATTTTTTGTATGAAAAATTTTCCGGTGGACCAAGACTGACCAGCGATTCTTTGTGTCGAATTTGTGTGGAAAATCAAGCTAAGAGGTATAAATTGAGTACTGAAGTTAATAAGGATTCGAAATTGATGAATCTACTTAGCAAACAGACAATAGAGCAGTGAGTGTTATTTCAATTTTCTTTTCTTTTGACTGCAGAGCGAAAATTTTCCTAAACTTACACATTTTAAAAATTTTGTAGGCATCATCCTGCATACTGGGTCGGAAAGAAAAGTCTCAAAAACTGGACTAACTACGTGTTGCAAGGGAACGAAGATGACGAAGTAGATGATGATGACGAAGGTGATTCATCAAGTACTATAAAAGAAAACGTAAGCGATGAGATTAAAACAGAATCAACGGATGCGGAAAACGCGAAAGAAAGATTAAACGACCAACCTAAACCCCAAACGGACGGGGAAGCCACATCAGGTTCAATCCCAAGCTTTAACGATGACATCGTTTGCGATCATGGTAAATTTTCTTTTCATCAAAATCACTTTTTATTTTTAAAATCGCTAATTGATATTTTTTTTTATTATAGGAGGTCTCATTGTCGACGAGAATGAAAGGAAATTAGTTTCAGTAGCTGCTTGGAGTGTTTTCGTTAAATATTTTCCAAATTGTAAAATTTTCAATCGTAATCATCCTCCGTGTCCAGATTGTCAGGTAAATATTGTCATTAAGTGATTTAGGAGGGGAAAAAAACGAACAATAACGTCGCTGCTAATGGGTTCTTTGTTTTGTTTTTTTATTGGTAGGTTATAGCCCGGCAAGACAAAAAATATAGAGATTTAGTGAGAACGAAAGGAACTTATGAAAGAGAGACTTTAAAAGATTTATTCGACAGAAAAGCGAATTGGGATATAGTTTCAAGTGATTCCGATTGTTACTTAGTGGATAGTGCATTTATAGCCAAATGGAGGAAGTATGTGAGGTGAGTTTTATTTATTGCTTGTTTTATATTGAATAAGATTCTTTTTGTTTGGCGCGGGAAGAGGTTGCAAAGGATAAAACGTCAAAGGAAAAATAGCCATTGAAAATGTTTTCTTTTGAAAACTTGTTTATATGAAAAAGATATATTTATATTAAATCTGTTATTGGAAGTTCTCAAAACCGGGTTTTGGTTTCGAAATACATGCATGTGGACTGGATCTTAAAATTAAAGACAAGTCCTGTTGGAAAGTTCCTTTGTATGTGTGCTTCATAACCTCAGACAGAAGATTCGCGTTGCTGGGTGTATAACAAAATTTTAGATAAGAAATTAACGTTGAAGCTAAAGAGTTAATGATATGTTGAGAAATAAGATTCAAAAAATCAGGAAATTGTTGGAAAAATCCAGAAAATTAACACTTTTAGCAGATATTGAGGATAACGGCAAAAAATTAAAGTTGAAGCCTGTTATGTTTGAAGCAAGATGGCTGAAGCTAAAGCTAAAAATGGAAGCTTAGGCTTAATAATCAAGTTGAAGCTAAGAAATAGACTCTGAGAACAGAAAATGGACACCAAAGGTCGAAAGTGGACGGTCAAGCAAGAAAATTGACGCTAAAGTTAAAAAATAAACGAAGTAGCTCAATAATGGTTATTGCAGCTGAGGAATTGATTTTTGAGGATAAAAAATGGACGTTTCAGCTGGAAAATGAACGCTCAAGCTGAAATGGACGCTCAAGCAGAAAAATGGACGCTTCAGCTGGTGAATGGACGCTCAAGCAAAAAATGGAAGCTTCAGCTGGTAAATGGACGCTCAAGCAGAAAAATTGACGCTGCAGCTGGAAAATGAACGCTTAGGCTTAGTAATTGGCGTTGAAGCCAAAAACTGGACTTAGAAGATATAAAATGGGCGTTTAAGCGAATTTCGGAGACCAAGAGGACTTTTCAATCTACAAACATCGAATTGCATTTAAACTCGACTCAAAGGTCGCTCAACTTTTAAAATATACCATCCCTATATAAAGACATTAGTGGAAAAGTGGACAGAATGAAACGGATTGTAGATATTTGTATATATTTCACACCCTATTGTATTGTGATAATGCGTTTCTATGGACAGGGTTTCCAAAATGTTTCTTGAGTTTAATCCCCTGCTCGTTTAGATTAATCTCATTCCAATTATTATTTAAAAAATTGAATAAGCTGTGTCCTTCTGAATATAATTATTAGTGAGAAAAGGATTTAAAGGGAAAATTAAAATAGAGAGGAAAAAATAGTGAAAGTCCCCGAATAGGTCCATTCCTGGCATCATGAGATATCTTGCGTTTCTTGTCGGAAAACTCACCCCATTCGAAATCTGTCGCGGCAACCCTCCAGACTCCCAGACTGATGATCTTTTCCCTTTTTTTTTCTTCTTTTCTTTCTTTTTCCTCCCCCTTTTTCACTGACAAAAAATTAGCCTTAACGTTTATCGCAAAAAATTCCAACATCCCTTTGATATATTAACAAAAAAAAGGAATAGTTTTTCATGTCATGTTGTTTTTGTCAGGTTTTTTTTGTCTTTTTTTTTTTCTTCAACTCCCGAACGAACCCTTCTTTTCCACTGACCTAGTCTAAATTTTGATAATATTTCTCATCACGTACACTTTTACTTTTGTTTTTCATCAGTTAACGCCCTCGCTAACGGTTTTTCGGTTTTGTTTACAGGGCGATACGTAATTACAAAAATTTTTGGTGGAAGGTTTTTTTGATTTGGTTCGTGGTTGGCAGAAGTGAATAGTATTCGGCTGTTATGAAGTGGTTTAGTTCTGAAAGTTGGACTTTCGTTAAGTAATTTGATTTTTGGCCGGTAGGAGCGCTTTCACCGTATTACGTTCTAGTACTAGCTGCAAAGGATAGTATTGCCAGATAATAACTCCAGATGGAGGAGCCGTCTTCTGGCAGATAGATTTCTGTAGATGCAGAGATAGAACTTGGTTCTTACTTACCCTAAAAGATCTTTTTTTGAGTTAAGTCCTAAAAAGTTACTATTTTTACAAAGAGTCCCTTAAAAGTCACCCAGAAAATTTTCTGCAGAATATTTTCTTGGAAAAGAAAATTTGATCAGAATATTTAAGACGTTTGAATAATTTCTAAAATTTACTTCTCAACAATTTCTTGAAAATTTTTTATGCTCAAGGAGTTTTTTAAAATGTTTTTTTAAATATTTACCTTTGATAAAATTGATTCAACAAGAAAAATTATCACAAGATTTGTTCGACTAAAAAAAATTATGAAAAGTTTTGTTCGACTAGAAAAAATTATGAAAAGATTTGTTTGACTAGCAAAAATTATCAAAAGATTTTGTTCGACTAGAAAAAATTATCAAAAGATTTGTTCGACTAGAAAAAAATATTAAAAGTTTTGTTCAACTTGTAAGAATTATGAAAAGGTGTGTTCGACAAGAAAAAAATTTTCTAAAAATTTGCTCAACAACCAAAAATCTGGAAAAATTTTCTCGAAACCAAAAATTCTGAAGAAATTTTTCTCAATACCCTAAAATCTGAAAAAATTTTCTCAAAACCAAAAAATTTATAAAAATGAAATTTGACCAAAAAATTTCTTGGGTTTAACAAGTCTCTAAAAAATACTTTATTTTTTCCCTCAAAAGAGCCTGAAATCCTTAAAATCTGAAAAGGAATTGAGCTGCTGCTGAATATCAAAATCTCAACCTACGATCTACTAAATCTTTTTTTTTAGACGAAGAAAATGAATTAAAGTTCAACGACCAAACATTCAAGATCGAAATTAACTATACCCATCTATTATTGCCAAAGCGAACAATATGCGACCATGGCGTTAAATTAAACCAAGTGAGGATATTTACATAAGAAATAATTTTAATTAAACACTGACACAGCCAATTTTTTTTTATTATTATTCATACAAGTGAGATACTCAAGAAAATTTTAAAAAAAAAGGGGTCTAAACAAGAGGATCACGTCCCTAGCACATACTTTACCTTGTTTTATTTTGCACTCCGTTCCGAATCGGTCTGTTACTCTTGGTTACACTTAATATTTTAATTATTTTTTTTTTATTTATTTCTTTTTTCTGTGTAATCAATATTCTCGAATATAATCAATGAGTTTGTACTTGGACCGTGTCGAGACGTGAGGTACTCTCGTTTCTATTGTAGGCCGCTCCCTATCAATCCATTCATTCATTCGTTGACTGATTGATTCCCCTGACTTGCTTATTTTTTTTTTTACGGGGTAAGGGACGTATATAATTTTAATAAAATGTCATCTTGCACATTTTCTCCTGTCATTTATGTGATTTGACCGGTGAAGAAGTCTTTTCTTTTTAAAAAAAAATTCTTTTCTTTTAAAATTGTTTCACGGTGTACGAGGGAAAAGAAAAAAGAACATTAACCTACATGAGCAAATAATGAAAATAACTGAACACCGCAAGAATGTCTTTGTAGCTAAAGTCTTCGGAATTCCCTTCTTTAAAAGTTTCACCGGGATTATTGCACTGTCATTTAAGAATCGTTTTGCTTTTTCCCTAGAATTGAGTAAAGTTTTGAAGGGAATCGATTGGAAAGTTTTGAATGCAGAGCTCCTAAATAATTTGTAGAAAAATCCTCTTCCCCAATAGCACTGTACCTTTTTAAAAGGATTTAGTCTTTTTTTCGCCGTTTTAAGAAAACGTAAAAAAAAAATGGTGGCAGTGAAATACAAACTGGTAGCTTCAATTTCTAAAATGAAGCTGCACTTGAAAAATTACAAATTTGTCCTCTGCTATCGCGTTGAATCTTTCTTAATATCTTTAAACCATCCGTTTATTTAATAAAGAATATTCGAAATTTGGCAACATAAATAAATAGCGAAGACGCATTATCCCCCGAACAACTTCCTCAAAATTAATTTCATCGGAAAAGGAAACAAGCTCGCGCCTACCCATATTCTCGTCTAAAACCCACAAATCACGGCCTTATTGATTGCAACCGCCATCCAGTAATAATTCATAGTTTTTATTACTCTATGACTCGGGTCCACAACAGATGTGTTTGTCCACTCTTGTGACTTTTTACATTCCATGATTTATCCCTTTTTCTCGTTTCCTTCTCCCGGTTTTGATTTATTGACACTTGTATTATCTCTCTTTATCTCATCTACTTCCTTTTTTTTTTTTTTTTGTTCCTTTGTCTTGTTTTCTTTTAATTTTTTTGTGGTTGCTGTTGTTCCTGATAGCCGCCACTGATCGACAGGAATCCCTCTTCAAAGTTTAACAACATAACACGCCACTGATCCGTGATATAATTCTTTTCGACTCGTAAACGCTTGTCAAGTTTTCTTCTTTCTCTTACTACTTTTTTCCTCCGTCCGTGTTTTATTAATTGGAACTTTTTTCCCAGGAGTTTAACCTTTTTAAGGGAATAAAAAAAAATTAGAAAAAATTAAAACAAGGGATAAGGATGTGTAAATATAATATACAACGTTAGACGGTTCGTTGATCTGTCTTTGTTTCCTCACCTTTTTTTTATTTCTTTTTTCTTTTTTTTTTTTTTAATATTTTCCCTTCCCTCTTTCTATTAACATTTCTGACATATGAGGAAAACCCCGTTAAGGTTTCGTCACTTTTCCAGTTATTAAGGATTTTTTTCCCGCAGAGATCAAACTTGATTCTTATCTTACATAAAAATGTATTTTTTGGGATCTTTAGTGGAGAAAATTAGCTGGACAAGAAATTTAAATAAGATTTGCTCTGCTAGAAAATTTTGGAAAAGTTGCTCTACAAGAAACTTTGTAAAAATTGCTCGACAAGAAATTTTGGAAAAAATTGCTCGACAAGAAATTTTGGAAAAAATTGCTCGACAAGAAATTTTGGAAAAAATTGCTCGACAAGAAATTTTGGAAAAAATTGCTCGACAAGAAATTTTGGAAAAAATTGCTCGACAAGAAATTTTGGAAAAAATTGCTCGACAAGAAATTTTGGAAAAAATTGCTCGACAAGAAATTTTGGAAAAAATTGCTCGACAAGAAATTTTGGAAAAAATTGCTCGACAAGAAATTTTGGAAAAAATTGCTCGACAAGAAATTTTGGAAAAAATTGCTCGACAAGAAATTTTGAAAAAAACTAAACTTTATTTAAATAAAAATATAACTGTTTGACTTGTTTTTGCTTTAAAATTCTAAAAAAATTAATATGCTATAGATCAGCAAAATTAAGTTGGGCAAAAAGTAATAAGTTTCTAAAAAGTCCTTATTTTTTCCCTTTAAAAAACCCTTAAATTCTTAACATGCGAAAAAAATCGGTGTTCGTTATTTAATTTTAAATTTGAGCGATTTAAATATAATCTATATTAGCCAAAACAATTTTTTGGTTTTTTTTTGTTTGCAAAAATTTTTAGCTTTAAAAGACTTCATTTTCTCCCTCAAAAGTCCCTAAACTGTGCTTAAAAGAAAATTATCAAACTAAATCCTTTTTCTTTTTTTTATGAAATACTTCTTTTCATGGACATTTAGACAAATCTACAAATCTACAAAACCCATTTAAAAACTCATCTTTTCTCCGAGATGAAAGAAAGCCGGAAGGGGGAGGGGGAGGAAGAATGCGGGGGGTGTGAGAAGAAAATCGCGCCACAAACGACTTTCACCCTTCTCCTTATCGGAACCGATAAAAAGAAGGTCATTTTTTATTAAAAAGTCTCTACTAGAGACAGATAAAAAAATATTTTTCTTAGGACGTGTCATTGGCAAGTCGTGAGGCTGATGCTCCATCAGTCACGTGGGGAGTGGCGCTTGAAAGGGGGAAAAAGGGCGAACGGGGTAGAGGGATGCATGTCAGAGGGTGAGTTACGTCATTAACCGGTCATCCATCTACCTCAGATTCAAGCAGAGTACTTTTCATCCCATCTCTTGTACATCTTACGTCTTACTTCGTCTTCTTCTGTCTTTTAGACGATTTCCTCATTTTCTCTCCCGGTTAAAGTATTCCGGCATCCAGTTTTCTATCCCTCTCTTTAATTACCGTTTTTTTCCCCCGCGCAGCGATTCTCTTTCTGGAAATCTTCCATCGAGGTATTTTCGGGTATATTTTCCTGGAGTCGTGCGTTATATCCTTTAAAATGAAAATCTCGATTAGCGAAACTCCGGTGATAATTTTGTCTTTGAAGAAAATGATATTGCTATTGTTTGGGATTGTTTCCTCCTTCTGGAACTGCTGTTGATATCAATAAGTCTCATAATTAATCATTCTCCACATGGAAAATAAAAAAAAGTCCGAAAATCGTTTTTCCCTTATTATTCTCTCCGCAAACGAAGGTTTCCTTTGTTTAGGGATCGTTTCTTTTTTTGTTAACTCTTTTTATTGAAAGTTAAAAGAGTTTATTAAAATTGAAATTAAAAATATTTTTTAAAAAAATTCATAAGTTAAAATTGTTTGTTTTTAGGTCCGTTCAGAAAACGAATGTTTTAGATGCTCCGCCAAGGGAAGAGACGATTAATCCGCTTTTGTGTAAAGCTCATGGCTTGCTGTTGTACGATCCAAATGTGGAAATAGACAGGTGAGTTCATATTGTATTATAGTGTTCTAATTTTTTTTCTTCAAGAGCAGAACGAATCCAAGTATAAGTGCTTAAAGCTTAAATAATTTTTTTTGAAAATATTGATTTCACAAGAAAAACGGAAGTATCAAAACAATATTCGAAATAGAAATATTCTGGAGTCTTGTTTCAACAAGAAAAATTTATCAAAAGATTTGAGAAACAAGAAAAAATTATCAAAATATTTGTTGGATAAGAAAAAATTCTGGGAAAATTTGTTCGACAAGAAAAATTCTGGAAAAATTTGTTTGACAAGAAAAAATTCTGAAAAAATTGCTCATAACCCCTTTTGTCATGGCCATTGAGCAGCTCGGCCTAAGGGCCACACCTGTCTGTTTTTCTTGCAAGGGCGTAGGGCTTTTTCTCTTGGCGCTTTGCAATTTTACATGGCAAGGGTTTCAATGTGCGAGATTTTGTTGATAGTCAGAACTATCTATAGATAAGAATCAATTCACTTTGCTTTTCTCTGTTGGTACATCCGGAAAATTAAAACAATTCTACTGTCAATTTTTCCCCCACTAATAATAAATGACAACCTTTTTGCATCATTAAAAAATGCTTAGCTCATTTCCCTGCTACATTATTAACGGCATGATTTGCAAATGAGCGACTTAATGCGAAAAGAAATGAATGGAAATTTAAAGGAAAATAATTTCTCATTTCACAATATTATTCTACTTTTTCTTTAAAAAAAAAGAATCGTCCACTGCTATTATTTGTTTTAGTTAAATCTTCAAAAAACATAAATCCTTTTTGTAATACAACATTTAACTTTACTTTTCCATTCAGAAAAAAAAAACCCATTCACACTTTTTTTTTTACTTAACCTAACCCTTTTACATTTTCCCACCCATACAAAAAACTACAAAAATCGGCCTAAGAACCTTCTTACCTGTACGCGTCGTTATATCGCCGTTTCGCGTGGAAAATTTTATCTTTTCCGCTTTCCCCCCCTCGAAAGGTTTCGCCGGGGAGGAGAAAAATGAAAAAAAAAACCCTTAAAAGGGATGGGGTAACGAAGAAAAAAATGGCCCGACATCGAGCTGCTCTGGAATATCAGTTTTTGCTCCAAAATTTCAGCATTTATAACGAAATGAAGTTAAAATGATAGATGAGCTCCATTGACGATGGGATACCGACCCCGTTTTCTTATGATTTGTGATGACTTTCCACTCGTTTTTGCTCCAAAACTTCGTATTTTCCTTCATCTTAGCCTCGGTTCCATTTGTAAAATGATGGGATTTTGCGGGGGAACATTACTTTACGCGATATTCAATTTGAAATTCTCAGCAGCGTATCTAATGACAAAAAACATGAAAACGTTAGGAGGGTACAGCTAGATAAGTCTTTTCCTTATTTTTAAAAACGTTTTTCTAAATTATATCTATAGGATAGCACACGGATTCCTCCGGTTAATTTTTTTTTCAAACTCCAAATTTTGAAAGTAAAAACTGAAATTGAAACTGAAGTAAAAATTGAAAGGTAATATTTACTATTTTTTGCTTTCAGGTTTTTTCCAATAAACGAATTTGAATGGCAGGTACTTCACAATCAGTACATGACTGATATAGAGCTTAGAGTTATGAGATCGGAAACTGGAAATTTGGTAACATCCATAGGTAAGTTTTTTAAATGTTAGAAGGTCAAATTGGTGCGAATCGCAGCAGAGAATCTGATTGCTTGTCCGATTTTGAACACCATGACCAACCGCCACTAAGAAAGATTTGAGAAAAAACATTTGTACCAACACATAAATGAAAAATTTTAGCCTAAAAAATCAAGTAGGCTATGGAAAGTTTTTTAAATTTTTCTGCACTGTCTTCCAAGTATTGCAACTTGGGGAAAAATATTTTTGGGGAAGACCTTAAGGACACATGTATATCGTTAAGAAAAAAATTTTACTGGCCCTTTGTTGACGACCACTACCAAATTTTTTCTCTGCGACATTTACAAACCACTCATCTTACGTTTTTAGATAAATGACGTCATCATACCCTTTACGCACTCTAAATTTTAATCCTAAAAGCGAAAAGTTCGCGTTTTCGGTTAATCATTGCATAAATAACGCGTAATAACCTCGAAAAAGGGGCAAGAGATAAACAAAAGAGAAACAAATATATCTTTTAAAGATAATCATCGAAAATGGCCGCGTAATTGGTTTCCGAGAGATAGATAAATTATAAATTAACTTGGTTAGAAAGCTAGAAAGCTGCCGGACAAAAAGTAATGTTTAAAATTGAGTCGAATTAATATTCTGATGGCACAAAGCACAACAACCGTAAATTATGTATCTTTCCCTTTTGGATTTTGTTTACACCGATTTCCATCGGCGATCACCTCCCTTTTTCCTTGTTAAAATTTTATCTCAGGGTTATGGTGTACACCGGTTCTTCTTTATCCATAAGTCTCTATTGTTATTTAATTTAACTTTCTAATATGATTCATCGCAGACCTATATCTCTATTTGTAATTATTTTCCATCCTTTGGATTATCACTAGTTTCCCGCCCTCCTCCACCTCCTCCCCGTTATGTCCCTCCGTTTGCCAAAACGTTTCCCTTTGAACCCTGTATTTCTGGTTTTAGGATTTAAATTTGCCCTTTTATTTGTAATTGAGTCCTAACGCCTCGCTTTTGTCTCTCGGTAATTTTCAATGAAAATTAATTGCCGAGAATGAAATGAAACCAAACTTGGCATAAAATTAAATTTATGCGCGAGATCGTTTTGGAATCTGGCTGCTTTTAGTTTATCCGCAATAATTAAAACTTAATACATTGTGCAAAATTGATAAGAGACGAAGTTAAGAAAAAAACGAGTAATGCTTTCCAAGATGCAAATAATTCAAGTACTACAGGAAAAGCAAAAAATGTGATGTACACAAGAATAAGAATAACACGATTTAAGGACAAAATTTCGTCGAGCACTGTGGCACTTGCAGGCTGTGACCATACCCTGGGTCCGACTTCGACCATCGCCCGAATATTTGACTCGAGATTATACACTCGCTCGAGCTGGAGTTGAGCTGTGCGCTACTAGCCGCGTTCACTGGTTGCGAAATAATCGGGACCTTTTGACGAATAAACAGTCGCGGACAAACAGCGGCAGCAACTCAGGCGGCAGTGGCCAGCTGGTGAGACCGTTGGTCCAGTAAAAGCTACAAAGGCCGATGAGGTTGTCGTGACGTGGCGAGTGGTGCCGCCATCAGATAAGAACTCCCCTACTACAGGGCAACAGCTGCAGTAGTACTGGGGCGCGGCAGAAACGGGTACGTTTCGGAATTTTCTTGCTCCAGCTCACCGGGGCTTCGAACGGGTTATACGATGGAACCCGCTGCCTTACGGGTGAGGAGGGATCTTACAAGGCTATGGGAGACAACTTTGACAGAAAATCAGCCTGCCAGAATGCTAGAGGGAACAGCAGCCCTCCCATCTGGAGTAGGGCGCGGTGGGGCAACTACCTGCTCGCCTGAATCCTTTTTTAAAGTTATGAAACCAACACCAGAGTAAGAGGAAGAGTAAGCAGAGCTAGTGGCTCGCTCACTTGCACGTTGTTCAAACCCCTGCTTCCACCTGCCGTCACTAAAGCCCCTAACTCCAGCTTCTGCCGACATTCAGACCCCTGGATTGTGTTTTTACCATCACTGGAGCTTCTAACTTCTTTTTCTTTAAATGCCCGCTCCTCGTCGGAGATGGCGATCATCATGGCCAAAAATTGATGATTTTACTAGGAATATCAAATAATGTTGTGACTTTCCATAATCTTCCACATCGCAGTACGGGAGCCATACCATTGATCCAACTCTGCCTCCCGGTAATATCTGAGCCTAGGCCTTGTCGATTACTATCATCTTCAGCCCTACACGGAGAAAAAACTTCGGTGCTGATAACTAAAATTGTTCGGTTGTCCTGGAGCTCAACCAAAAATTCAGTAGCGACTAGCCAAAAATTAGTAGTGCTTACCAAAAATCAGTATTGCTTACCAAAATTTAGTTGTCGCTACTGAAATTTTTGGTCGAGCTCCAGGACAACTGAACGACTTTAGTTATCAGCACCGAAGATTTTTCTCCGTGTAGGTCAGTATTAGCGAAGCTGCTGCCCTCCACTAACTCATAACCCTGAGAAGGGAGCTCACCACAGGGCAAGGACGCCATTTTTTGAGCAAGACAAAACATGCCTCAACGGTTACCCTCTTCTTCTAAGGTCCTGCAATTACTCGAGCACCTCGCTTTGACTTTCACTTTAATTAAAGTATCTACTTTGGGCTTCTACCGTAACTTGAGGCACTAACCTAATCTAGCTTGGGCTTTTGCCAGCCACCAAAGCTCTTGACTCAGGCTTTTAAAGTCTTTAGAGCCCCTGATCGGGGCTTTTGCCGTCACTCGAGCATTTTTTTCTTGGCTTCTACCGCCTTTTTGAGCCCTTGGCTGAGGCATCCGCCTGTGTCTGAGTTCCAAACTCTGACTGCTGTCGTCACTGACTTATACTCAAGTTAGCTCAAATAATACCGAGCAAGAAAATAAGACTCAAAAATACGTTTTATTTTCGTTTCCTAATGATGGAAAATTAGCCCTTTTCATTAAAATTCAGAAGTAGAAATTTGATAATTATTTTCATCAATGAGGATGACGTGTGTGTGGGTAAAAGTAACAGTACATGATAAGGGGTGCAAGAGGAAGAAGGAAAAGACCTTTCCGTTTTCAATTGTAATTAAATGAAGCTTCCGTATCACGTATTTAGCGGTCGATGGACGAGGGTGGGTTAATGAAATGTGTGACCTGCGAGTCGAACCACTTCTTGAGATGATGACCTTTTATCTGCACACACGTCGATCGGGGAAACCGGAAAACCCAAACGGAAAAGGAATGGGGAGCCGGGTTTGGAAACAAACCGTGGCAATAACTGAAATTACAATTTTGACTTTGAAACTAGTAAGAAGAAGTAAGAAAAAGGTTTGTTTGGAAATCAAAACTATTTACGATAAGTAGTAAAACGGGAAGGGGGAAAAAAGTTTTCCCACCGTTGTTGTTGAAGCGATAATCAAACGTCATAAAAGTGTTAAACTTTTCATTCTTAAATCCGGTCCTGAAAATGCAAAAGTTTTAAAGACAATTCCGAAACCATAAAAGGGTGATAAAAACAAAGTCGAGTTTTATATGGTACTCTCACGAGCTTTTCCTAACAAACAAAAGTTCTCACTGTCTTTGACAAGGAGGCACTTATATTAGAAGACGGTTTAAATGATCACGGACCTTTTTTTTAAAAAAAAATATGAGCTTTTAAGTAGGGTAGCAATAAAAATTAGTCATTAATGGTGTTTAGAATTTAAATTTGCTGGAAAATTAAAAAAGGACAATTCCGTTTTGTCCTCGAAGATTCGAAACTTCTGGAGAGAAGAAAGTATAGAATTGGCTCCTTGCATGAATTTTTAAAACGTCATTAACCGACCCTGAAATTCTTATTTAAGGTTTCCGAAGAAAAAGTTGGTGAAAAAAATTTTATTAAACAGGTAAAAATTCAATTTGAAATTCAAATTCTAGAAAACCCGCCAAAAATCACCAGACGCCACGTTTGAGCTAATGACGTAACAACTAAGCTGAATTCTTTTATTTCATTGGTTGATTTTTTTGCGCGCGAAAATTTTACCAATTGGAACAAAGGATCCGACTCAGTTGTGACGTCATAAATTCATGGTTGGTTTTTGGCGGGGTTTCTAGAATTTGGATTTCAAAGAAAATTTTTCGGTATTTAAATTTTTTTTTTGATTAATTTTTTTTCCTGAGTCTTTATTATTGATCGAAGAATTAATATTAATAATAAATTTGCGATTTTAAAATTTATGCAAGTAGCCTATTATTCTTAATTTCTCCTCCGTGGTCTCTTTTTAATTTCAGATAGTTGTGACAGACTGACCACTTAGGCGTTCAAAAGCTTTAGTTGATTTTAATAATCAAAGCCTTAAGCCTTTTGAAGACCTCATTTCGGTTTCCAAAATATTCCTTTTACAAAGTCGCTTTGCAAAAGTTGGAGCAAGCAGAAGGGGCCGGAACAACAAAACGTGTGTTCAGTTCTTAGTGTGAAACATGTGACCAAGTTGTGTCAAAAGTCGCAAGTATGCGCAAAATAGCTCTTAGGGTTGGCTTAAGTGAAAAATACTGTATAAGCTGGTTTTGGTATAAAATCATATTTTTTAGCCATATCGTTTGTTTTATGAGTCTCAAGTCTTTGCATTATTTCTGCCAAAATATTTTCAATCAATTTACCCCATATTATTGTATGTTGGCACCAACACAATTTTAGCAAACAAGAAAATACTCACGCAAGAAGGAATTATTACGATTCCTCAAAACTCATCGAGAAAACGAGCACAATAGGATTATAAAATAGAAGAATTAAAGGAGAGGAAAATAAGAGACGGGAAGTATTTAAATTCTCTTTTGACGTTCCTTAATCTTTTCCCGTTTTCTTAGATCGCGGTATGTTAGTTCCTTGGTGTAACCGCAGCTTTGAAAATAATGTCATATTTCCTCTTTACTTCCCCTCTTTTGACTTTTCCCAAACCGAATGACAAACGTTCCTGACCTCACTCTCGAAAATCAAGCAAAATATTTCGCCCCTTTTAAAAAAAAATATCTTAAACCGTTTTAAAAACATGTTTATCCGAATAGTCGAAAATTGCATTTCTCATAACTGAGTGTTATGAAAAGAAAAGCGGGCGTTTAACGAATGTGCCAAGGGGATGAAAGGGTGAAAATGAAAGTGTTAGGGTCAGTCCAAAGTAAAAGGACAATGTGGGCGTTGTGATTTATACTAGTTTGCATGTTAAATGCAAAAGGAAGTTAAAATTGAATAAATCCGAGCATTTGGGCAACATGGGCTCTTCGATCTTTTTGATGGCCATAGGAAACACAATGGACCGGTAGTTATTAATGACATCATTTCATACAGATATAAGTGTCAACGAAACTTGTTAGACATATATCTCGGGGCTTAAGAATCAGTTTCTCTGCAGACATTATCATGTTACAAAAGAATCGCTCATCAAAGTAATTCCTATTTGAAAAACGGCGCGGATTTTACCTTGGATCTCATTGTTTTAGGATAGATATATCCTCAAACCCCTTTTTTTTTTCCTTCAGTGCCCTTCGTTTTTATTTTTCTCTTTTTTTTCTCTCTTCCTTTCCCTCTTCCCCTATGACCGACCGTCATTATCATTATCGTCATTACCACGCCTCCACCTTTCTAAGTTTAATCTTTGATTGTTAGTTTTTTTTCGGGAACGACGTAATTTTGCGGCGAAACATTTTTTTAAAAAAAATAGTTTTCCGAAAAATGTTGTCGGTTGCAGAAAATGCTATATTAGCAGGTCTGTGTACGAACGTAATGCA
This sequence comes from Liposcelis brunnea, assembly GCA_023512825.1. Lineage (NCBI taxonomy): Eukaryota > Metazoa > Arthropoda > Insecta > Psocodea > Liposcelididae > Liposcelis > Liposcelis brunnea. The sequence continues at coordinate 10,226,187 of CM042067.1, forward strand.
TGTGGAGTGTTTAAGGCAAAGACCTTAACCCTTTGGGGGCCAAACTAATTTCTGGAAAGGCAATTATTGGGGACCAGTACATGCCGACTTTCTTCTAACATGCCATTATGTCTAAATATTAAGCAAATAAAGCCCAAAACCATAAGAATACCTGAACACCTAAATGTTATAATGTAGGCAAACCGCAATACACGATTCATTGAAAGTTGCATTTATAGTTTTACTCCCTTTTTGAAGCCTAAGACAGAGGGATATAGAATTAAATTTCATTAATCCCAAATCCAGTTGTAGTACCAGGTGCATATCCCAAAATTTGCAGGGGCACGGTTTTTCTGCAAAGGGAAGCAAAACGTAACCGTTGAGAAAGATTTTTTTAAAATTAGTTTTGAAAGCTCTTAAGTTTTAAATTTATGCTTCATGCTTTTCTTAATAATAGACCCGGTGATCCCATGTTCAGTGAATGATAGTGGTCGTCAAACAAGGGGCCATTAAAAATATTTTTCCTTAACACATGTGTTCTTTGTTCACCCCGTAAAATTTGAAGACCAACAAAGTTGACTAATAGATACATAAAAAGCCCTTAAGGCTTCGATTTATTTTCGTACAATGTCTTATAAAAGCTCTTGTTTTTAAAAAATAAAAGAGAAATTGGGGACAGCATCGATGATTGATTATGAATTTATACGTAGTAAATCTCCGAATATAGTTGGCCCGAAAGTACATTAACCATATTAAGAAATAAAATGTCTACGAGATTGATTTTCTAAAATTCCTCCCCAATGTTGGCACAGATTCAAACAAGGGATCATTCCACGTTTGTAGCTTCCTATGTTAAAAAGGTCATCTCATTCTATCAGAAAACAAGCCTGTTTACATAGATAACAAACCAAGGGGATTATTGTCATTTTCTTTAATTTGCACCGATTCTCATTCACCTCCCTTTTCTTTTTTTCTCGAAACCCCTTTTCAAAAATTTTTTCTTCTCTGAATACTAATTTCGTTTCTTTTTTTTTATTGTTTTCAGATTTGTGCAATACTTGCATGATTGAACGTCTCGAAGCAGAAGCTGAAGAGATCTTAGAAAACAGTTACTCGAACGCAACCCTTTCGGTTTATAAGTTAGTTACCAACGTCGACGACGGGGATTCCGAGGATAACGTACGTTTTTGAAATGTTTTTTAAAATACCTACAGACGCGCCTTAAACCGGTGTGTTGCAAGTAAATCCGAACTGTAAGCAGGATATTTTTCAAAGTCAAGGAAAACTGGGAGTCAGGAAACACAGGGCGACGTCCAGCCGCCGGTCTGTCAGACTAACTCTAACGTTGCAATCTTTGCCTTTTCCCGATGTATCCCGTTCTCTATGAATTCATATTCTCCCTCTTAAAGCTAATCCCTTTTTTTAAAAAAAAAAAAATATTTCTTTTCTTTGTAGGAAGAAGGGGGCTGCTAAGAAAAGAAAATTAAACAATAAAAAATCGAAAGATGCGTTTCCACCGTCTCAGTCATCGAAGAAAGTGTTACCTGAACAGGTTAGAAGGTCAGCAAGGGCTAGGCAATCTAATAAAGACAGAAAGATTTTTAATATTAATAAATTTACGACGTTAATGGATTTGAAAAAATTGGTAAGTGAAAAATTTTTTGTCCAAAAAAAGAAAAAATAGTTTAAAAATTTTTTTGTGTGCAGATTTTTCAAAAATTCGGAGTTATGCCCAGTGATCAACATTTGTCAATAAATGGGATTGATCTTGATTTGACGAAAGAAAGTCTTCAGTTATCCGATGAAGAGGCTACTCTTATGAATCTTCAAGTTAGACCAAATTCTTCGATTCAGTTAGTGGTAAGTTTTTTTGAAATTTGTAACAGTTTGCATGCAAAATTTCATGATCGGCACGATAGTATCTTAAAAAAATTTTTTGGGAGTAAAATTATGGGAGATTAAGGGAGCTAAGGGACTGGTACGGCCAAGATTTAGTATCTCTTTTTCGTACGGCAGCCTCTAAAGTTAGGATGATCGTCAATCTCCGTCGAGGAGCCGGCATTTAAATAAGAAGAAGGGAGCTAGAGGCCCTAAATTAAAATAGACTGGCAAACTGTTACACACACAGAGGGCCCTTTTGCCGCAACACAAACACCGCGCCAAGCGGCTCTATTCTGGCAGGTGGCCCGTTAGTCGGGAATCCCGCATTTATCGACACATATCCTACCAGCGAAGCCGCGGTCTTTCAAGAGGCCTAAAGCTGGTTGGGCGCCCATTCAGGATTTGCCGAATTCTTTGTGTCGGGACTGCTCGAGCTACATGCCCCGCCCACTGAAGTCTACAAGCCTTGATCACGCTAGTATTAACGGCTGCTCAGTGAGCCTTCGGATCTCCTCATTAGAGCACAATCTTAACCGCCCCGTCAGCGGATCCCTTTTCTGCCCCAAAACCCTACGCAGTCAGCCATTACAAAAATCGAACGCCACATTAGGTATCATGGCGACTGCCACAAGAATATTCGGCAGCCATGATGGTACTTGCTCATCCAGATCCACTGCGATCACGGGGGCTTTGTCCAAGAATGGTCTTTAATAGAAAGCGGTGTGTTTCACCTTAAGCTTCCTTTTCCTATAGAGAACCACAAATACTTTCTTTTAAAAATGCCGGCTTAATAAAACCCGCCTTTTGTAATCAGTCAGAAAATTTATTTAATTATGAAAAATAAAAATGTTAAGCAATTTTTCTTTCGAGCTGCATTCCCCTTGCCTTTGAGTAGCCGGTATCAAATCAATTTTTCTATCACCTACTAATGTACCAACGATTAATGTTGCCAGTTTTATAAGTAGAATTATTAAACACATCCACGATGTGTGTAAGCAACAGTTTCAATCTTCCTTTTTCGTAAATGAGATATTAATTACAAGCGCGAGCAATCAATTACACTTCTTCTTGTAATGATGGAAGTAATCATTTTTATTCACTCTACAAACGGAAAAGGAATGCACGACATCCCAGAACAACTCTTACTGATTATTTTTTTTTTTTAAATTCAAGGTACCTATTAAAAGATTCAAAAAATAGAACTACCGATTTACGCAATCGTAACTCAAAACTATTTATTAGAATGACACTTAAGAGTTGCTTAATTTAGCCGAATTAAAATGCGGTTAATTGTTTCACTCGGGGCCGGGGCATCACGGTAAGCGAGGTAAGCGTCGCAGGGGGCGCCAACAGGTGCCTAAAGATCTTTTTTTTTTTTTTGCTTGAAGTCTAAAAGTTTTCAGAGGGAAAAGAACGCACCAAGGGCTTGCCCCGGCCCTAGATCTCTAAAAAATTTTTTAAGAGTCGCAATCAGCAGTCCGCGCAGCTTTTTTTAAAGTTTACTGTAAGAAAACCTGGTTGGCTGCGCCAATTTTTGCGAAACTAAGGGAGCTTAACGCTAGTTGGGGGCTTGTTGGGATTTTGATCCAATAAAAGTTGTTCTTGAGCTTTTAAAGTCAGAAGCAAAACAGATTGAACCTTATTGGGCGAAGGCTGTTTCCTTAACACTGACGCTAATTTATTTTTCAAGCTAGAGCTAGGAGAAGCCATGAAGCTCTGAGAATCCACGACCAGTTCGCTTTATACGGCAGCGATGGATGCAAGACAAGACAAGACAAGAAATGCATGGTTCTTGTTCTTGTCTTGCAAAATTTAAATCTCATTCTTGTCTTGTCTTGCACCAGGGAATTGCATTTTCTTGTAAGAACTTGCAAGAATTTTTTCGCATATTTCTAAAAAAAAGTTAGTTTCTTCTCAATTTGCCAAAAAAAAATTAAGACTTGTTCTTGTCTTGTCTCGCTTTTGCAAGACAAGACGAGACCCATTCTCGCAGTCTCGCCCCATCACTATTCTGGGGCGAGCTCTTCCCCACTTCTGCTTTCACATTTATCTGATTTCAAATAACTAAATATTTCACTCGTTCATTAAATTTAACGCTTTTGGGAAAAAGACTCAATCAGTTAAGAGTTAAAACGTCGCGGTTAAAAACTTAACGGGTTTTCATTGATGCTAACTCGACTTCGCTTCCAAATTACCATCTTAACGAACCCATACAACCGTAAAAAAATGGTAAAAACCGCGTAGGTTATCTTTCATGAATGGGATAACATTAAATCATTAAAAAATCCAAACGAGGCAAAGAAAAAAAAAAAAATGATCATCTTGACCAAGAAAACCACAACAAAACCATTTTTTTTTTTTTTAAAGTTGGTAATATTCGTGTGTCACTCGCAAGGAAAAAGGTTGGCATTCACCGCAATTGTTAACACTCATTTGTTTACAGGAATGGTTCATTGAGCATTCTTAACGATGGGAAACCCCTTTTTCAAAGATTAAGACTCCCGTAATTTAAAATCACGTGTTTTTGTGTTTTTTACTCTCGGAGACACGTAAAAAGAAGGGTCGAGAAAACCGCAACCCCGACAGCAGCCCCTTCTATTAAGGGATAAGAATAACTAACACGAAAACCTCTCTTGAAAATGTAAATGGAGCATAAAAAGATAAAAGTCATTTTGAGTGCGTTGGTGCAAAAGATAAAAATCAAATTGATTAATTTTTACTAGTTAGGTGAAAATTTACGGCCACCCTGTAAATTTACTGTGAGAAAAAAAAAAGGTTTTTATGGAAGACAAAAGAAATATATGAAAGATGAAATTTCCTCATTAGCTGTTGCCGCCGCCGCCGTTGTGTGCCGGACCCTGGACATCGCTACCCTCACCCCTCGAATATAACGCAATTACTGCTGACTCGCTGACTCTTAAATACAATCCATTAGAACAAATTGAAATCTCTGCAATAGCCACTTATCAACGAATTATGTTTTTAAGTTTTCATGGGGTTTAACGCGCGGATTTGTTTTACAGAAAGGGATGTCCATTTGTTATTGTAGTTGTAATCTTTAGCTTTGAGAGCCAAAGCATGGGAGTCAAGATTAAGATACAAATTGTTTAAAGGGTTTTTTTTTTCGAATTCAAAAATAGGATTTGGCTGATGAGGAATCTTGAATGTTTTTTTCCAAGAATGTAGAAGGAGGTTAGCCTGAAAACTAGTGATGGACGAGACTGCAAGAAAGTCTTGCGTCTTGTTTTGTCTTGTCTTGTATTTGCGAGACAAGACAAGAACTTAAGCAATGAGAAGCAATACGAGAACAAGAAGACGGTCGTATAAATGATTGCAAGATCTGAAATTTTTTTGCAAGAACTACAAGAGAATTGCAGATCTATTATGGAACGAGTTTCGAAAGGAGCAAAAAAAAATTGAAAAATTTCTAACTTGAATGAATAGTTAAAGAAATTGAGAGAAAAGCAAGACAAGACACAGCAAGTGCTAGACAATACAAGACAAGATTTCTCCTAATGCAAGATCAGGCAAGATAAGACTCTTAATTAAATAAATTATACAAGACAAGAACAAGAAATGGCCATTTCTCGTATGGACTTGGTTTGTCTTTTCATTTAATCAATTTTTTAATTTTTTTGGCGCTGAAAAACTTTTTTTAGAATCAAAATTAATTTAAAATTTTTTTAACAAGAAAAAATTTTAAAAAACTATTCAATTTGCTTGAAATAAACAAAACTGAAGATTTTGAATTTAACTAGAAAATTGTTTGGTTTTATCCGTATGTGAAAAGTTTTATATTTTCCCCCTCAGAAAACCCGAAAGTCCTGAAAATTTGAGGAGCAATCGAGCCCGGATCACTGAAGCTAGAATATCAAGAAAATTTTTAAATTTCACTTTTCGGAAAACTTAATTTCTCGAAAAATTGTGCGCAGATTTTTTTTTTGTACCTTTGGCAAAATCTACAAAACATTTCCTTTTAAAGTTGAAGGTCAGCTAAAAATTATTTGAAAATTGTATAAAGTCTCCCATCGTCGAAAAACGATTTAAAGAGTTAACAATCCCTGAAAGATTTCCCGAGGGAATGAAATTCTTAAGAATGAATTTAACTTTGGTAGCAGAGCCGTGATAATTAAATGAGGATCCGATAGGCCGAAGAAGCATTTAAAGCTAAAATTTTTTAGGACCGTAGATCCGAAAATATTAATATCAAAATTTTGATAATATTAATATCAAAAAAGACGGATAAGCTTTAACCCGGTGGCCTTTAACTTTCAAGATATTAGGTTCGAGTTGCTAAGAGACTTAATGAGAATTAGGTGCAACAAGGGCACTCCTTTAATTTTTAGCTAAGGGTGAAAGTGCCTTTGTTGCACTTAACTCCTCAAATCACAAAAATAGGATAGTGTAATTAAGAGGGGGAGAAGTTTAAGAAAATTTTCTGGCCAATAAGATCCATAAGAGGAATCTTATTTTTCCTGCGGGTCAAGACCTGCTCAAACCTGTCATAGTTTGCAAGTCTTGACCCGGCAGCAACGAGTCGCCCATTGGCCCCTATTAAACAAATTCGGGTGCAGAGTTCCTGCTTCCGAATATGGCTGTTACTTTCAACTTCAAATAATTATTTTTAAGCTGTCGGGGAAGTAGATCTAAAGCTTTTAAAATTCTACAGCTCCCACAACAGAAAAGGTTTACCAAATCCCTTTTTTAAATATTAACAACCTCGGACTTGATATTCAATACGTACATATAACACCAACACATGAGCTTTTCATTTCCCAATGGACAACACACCAAAAATCATATTAAATATTTCATAAACCGGACTCTCCCCTTTGTTATCAAGCAGATTTTCCGATCGCTATCTAAAACATCTTTTTCATAAAAATAAAATACGAAAAGGAAGTCGTAACGATATTCTTAATTGGAGGGGCTATAACGCGTGGAAAATGCTGAGCTATGCGCAAACTCGATAAAGAACATGAATGAAATAGATGGGCCGGTTCATTTGTTTGTATATTAGACAATAAATTTGTTAATTATTCTGTGTTAATGCCGGTAGTCGTGATGAACAGTAATACAGGAGCACTTGTCTAAGTCAAACCACTAATATTATATGTTTTTTTTTTCCTTTTATACATCAGCGTAATGTTATAAATTACAGACTCCTGTGAATCAGTGGTCGGCAAGATAGCAAGATTGCCTTTTACAATCTTAATGAGAGTAACGGAGCCGGCGGAATTAGTTAAGATGTATTCGATGATTTAGCTATTTACATTCATTCGAGGGATAGTCGTTTATTTGCTCTGGAAATTAATTTGCGAATAAAATAATTTATAATTATGACGTTGCCTGCGTGAGACTTTTTATTAGAAATTATTTTAAAAGATTTGATTAATATTTTTTTTTTTTTTTTGAAATTGTCTTTTGAAAATTGATCGAAGTCACATTTTTTTAATATTCGAGATTGTCTCTCTCTCTCGTGAAAAATTAACTTTGGTCATCCTTATAAAAATGCGGTGATCATTACTTAAATTATCAAAGCCATTAAATATAATGGCTTTGTATAAGTTAAATATAATAATGATGTTTAATACTTTAGTGCAGTTTGATAATGATTATGAGTGAAGCGATATAAAAAAAAGCGGAGTAAATATATATTAGTTACACACGAATGTAGACAAAGGGGCCGAGGGACCACCTTCTGATAGCCACTGTCCTGGGAATATTAAAAAACCGTCCATATCAACTCTTTTTCTATATCGTTTTTCAGCATCCCGTCCGCCTGAAAATGAATTTTCATCTTAGCTCGGTGAAAAAAAAATCACTTTTTATTATCGATCGGAAATTGGGAAATTTTTAGATTCGTTAGCGCCACCTGTGATTAATGTTTGTTTAAGACACGAATTTTATATGAATTATTTTGCTTGAGTTTCACTGATTTTTTTTTGTATAAATCTTTTTGTGCTCATAAAGTTTTTCCAGGATTTTCTTTGAATGCTTCCCTTCAAAAAATTAAATTAGAAATATTACAAAAAAGTTTAGCCAGCAAGAAAAATTTAGCAAAAGATTTGATTGACAAAAAAAATTCTGAAAATTCTTGTTCAACTATAAAAGTTCTGGAAAATCTTGTTTGACTATAAAAATTCTGGCAATCTTGTTTCACTAACAATTTTTAAAAAATCTTTTTCGACTGTAACAAGTTTTAAAAAATCTTGTTAGACTATAAAAATTCTAAAAAATCTTGTTAGACTATAAAAATTCTAAAAAATCTTGTTCAACTATAACAATTTTTAAAAAATCTTGTTCGACTATAACAAGTTTTAAAAAATCTTGTTCGACTATAACAAGTTTTAAAAAATCTTGTTAGACTATAAAAATTCTAAAAAATCTTGTTCGACTAAAAAAATCCTGAAAAATCTTGTTCAACTATAACAATTTTTAAAAAATCTTGTTCGACTATAACAAGTTTTAAAAAATCTTGTTCGACTATAACAAGTTTTAAAAAATCTTGTTCGACTATAACAAGTTTTAAAAAATCTTGTTTGACTATAACAAGTTTTAAAAAATCTTGTTCGACTATAAAAATTCTAAAAAATCTTGTTCGACTATAAAAATTCTGAAAAATCTTGTTCAACTATAACAATTTTTAAAAAATCTTGTTCGACTATAAAAATTCTGAATTTTAAACAGGTACTTATTTACTTTAAAATTTGGTTAAGCCCAAAAACTGCTGGGGTGTGCCCTAAAACCAGCACAACTCTTGCAGACTTTTTTGCAAGCACTCTTACTATTGGTGCAATCGTAAGAGTGCTACAGTACTACAACCCATCTAGTCCATCTCCGTTAAATCTTCTAATATCTCCTTTTCTGGAAAGAACTCATTTAAATAATTTCCTCCAGCTTTCCGTCAAGAAAACAATGAATTAAAACTGTTAAAGACAAGTTTCCTTTTATAATTAAACGAAATAAAATGTTTTACGGTGAATCTTGAAAGTAAATAAGATATACGGAAGCAAAACCGAATATTTAAGATATTTCTGGTTAGGGTAGTTCAGAATTGGGGGGGTTTGTAAGAGTAGGAGACATATATCTTACACGGCTTGCGGTTGTTATCCTTCTTATTATAAGTCAAAAGCACTACTTCCCGCATTTCTCTCAACAACCAACAAAAGCCCTTTTACACTCATCCCTTTTATTGTTTTTTTTTTCCATTCGGATTCCCTTTCGTACAGGTTTCAGGCATCCTAGATTGTTAATTAGGAAATAAAATCCTCATTAGACTCTCCTAACTCCTGTTAAGAATTCTTTGTCGGTTTTTTATTATTTGATTTAGCAGTTATGTTTCTTTTTGATTATAAATTACAATTTCAATCTTGTAATTACTTAAGTAGAATATTACCCTGCTCTCTTGATTGTCTAGTCTCATTTTTTTTTATTGTTTTTGTTAAAAGAAAAAAATTATGACGTAAACGTCGACAGAGTGTGTTTAGGTGGAAAAAAATGTAGGAGGGAAAGAAGACACGCTGTATTTTTTGATTTGTGAGACTCGAGGCGCCCGAATGAAAATGGCTCGATTCTTTAACTCTCATCGGTCATTAATGCAGGATTGTTCGCTGTGGGGAAAGTCATGACAAATAAGATCCATTACTGGTGAACAGTGGTCATTACAGGACAAAAGAAACAATCAGCAAGTTACTGAGTTGTATCCTATCAATCTTTGAAGATTCTATCCTGTGTGATTTTTTTTCTTTCTTAAATTGCCTTTTTACCTTTTTTAGGCTGCGAGGGAGGAAGTGCGAGTTTGTTGAATTTGTAAAAAAATATGAGGATGGCGGATTTTTGCAGAATCGGCGGAATTTGAGCCGAGGAAAGATCACGTTAAATGTAAAGCTTATGGCCAAAAAAGTTCACCTTTTCCATTTGAGCGTTGGGACTGCTCTGCTGCGACTTATGCTCATGTATGGGTGGGAGACCTCGAGTCTTACCGCGCGCGACCGAATTAGGCGCCTTGAGTTCAAGAACTGCGTCCTGCTTATGATCCTTGGGCCCATATTTCGCGACTTCGTAGCTACCGCGTTATTCGAAATCGCCCAGCTTCTAATCACATGTATGATCAAGTCTAGGAGGCTGTGGTGGGCAGGGCACGAGGTGCGGGTGCCGGTGGAGTGGGGCATTAACAAGTTTCGCTGTACGGCCAGGTGGCTGGTCGGCGCCCATAGGGCAGGCCCAGAATGAGGCGGATCAATAACATCCAGCAGGATACCCTTTTTCCCAGGGGTTCAGGGATTTGCAGATTGAGGCGTTGGATCGCGAGAAATTTGGTGGAGGAAGAGGTAGGGCTTCAGGCCTGTAGAGTTACCAGAGTAAGAGTAAGAGTGAGTTCGGCCCGTTTATGGCTTGCACGGAATAGGCTCAGGACAGATGAAACTGTGGTTAGCAGGGATTGGAATTAATTCTATTTCCTGTAAAAGTCCTCCGCTGTGCTGTCGACGTCTTGAAGTCGTCTAGTTTTTTTAGTTTTAAAATGGAGGTAAAAATTTTATATGTATAAAATGTCATATGTCAAGAAAATGTCATATATGACATTTTCTTGGCCAAGAAAATTTATTCAGGATTTTTTTAGTGTCAAAATATTTTTTTTCTATAAATTTTTTTGTCCTCAATAAGTTTTTCAGAATTTCCCTTGAATGCTTTTCCTTAAAAAAAAGTAATTGAGATGAAAAATTTATCAAAAAATTTAGTCTCCAAGAAAAATTTAGCAAAAGATTTGATCGACAAGAAAAATTTAGCAAAAGATTTGATCGACAAGAAAAAATTCTAAAAGATTTTGTTCGACTATAAAAATTTTAAAAAATTTTGTTCTCGACCTTGAAATTCTAAAAACATTTTGTTTGACTAAAAAATTCTAAATGAAATCACCTCGAATCTTAAAAAAAAAATGAGATTTTGCCATAAAACGTTTTGGTTTTAATAAGTCCTTGAAAAGTCTTATAATTTTTCCCCTCAAAAGGTCCTTAAGTCTCAAAAATTCGGAAAGGACTCAAGCGCTAAGAAGAACTTACAAAAAACTTATCTAACTCATTCATCACTTAATAATCTTCATCGAAAAACCAAATCCGTTGAAATTTTTGCTTCGGCCCTTGGGGATAAAAAAATTACACCTTCCGGGTGAAACACCAACCATTCTTCTCCTTTTTCTCAGAAAGCTCAAACTCGTCATCGAATATATTTTTCAGCATCCCACGATCGAATTTCCTGCCATGTGTTTGGAACTCGTGACGCATTCGATTAAAATGAGGGGATATTAATCTCAGATCGCAGCTTTAAATCAAAGTCAGGCGCCTTAAAGCTTCCTCCTGTAAATTTTACCACCTTGCTAAAAAATTCAGACAATCAACCAGATCTTTTTTCTCTACTAAAATACCTTTTAAGCCAAATTCATTTTTATTTATATTTTTCAATAAAACGTTAAAAAAAATTTTTATGGGGGGCCTTAAATATTTTAGAAAAAACGATCGCGCCTAACTAGTTAACAGCTGGTAATTATAAAAATATGTTTTAAGAAGTGTAATTAAATTATAAGATCACCCTCCTCTGGTTTTTATCACTTGGAGTTAACTCGTTGTTTGTTCCCACGGATCTCATCGTCTCTTCCATCCAGCATCCAGCATATGTAAGACAAAACTTTTGCTACCGTGTGCACTTGTACTTTTAAACAAACATTTTATTTAAAAAAAAAAAAAATTATAAATATGATTTTTACGTCCGAGTGAATCTTTGGACCTCAAAATGGCGAAATGGAAGGAGGAGCTTAAGGGGGGATTATAAAAGAGATTTTATTTTATTAAAATAATTAACATCGTCATTACCTACTGTTAAAATAAAGATGGCTTGCCCAAAACGCAGGAAGTTGCTTAAGAGATCTTTTTTTTTTTTTTTTTGTTATTGTAGTTAGGCACGCCGAATTAGATTTTTCTTTCCTAAAAATCTTTTTTAATTTTTCTTTTTTTTTTTCCTTTTCGTTACAGGCAGATGAACCTTATACTGATGCTAATATGCAAGATGATGTCGGTTTCATGCAACCGGAAGCTGGATTTAAAGGTACTGTAAATAATCATTTTTATTTGTTGATGAGGATCTAACGTGTAGAAATTGTCGAAAAGTTAAGAAATTTCTGGTTGAAGGATCGTCGGTTCGTATTTGACGTGCGCTTGGGGTGTGGAAAATTATAGAAGAATTTTTTGATGATGAGTGCGATACTTTTTTCGCTTTTGAGTTCCGTTGTTAATTGATATCATCGTCATTTATACGGGGTCTTGAATTTCGCCTTTTAATTTTTTAATCGTTTAATTTAGACAAACTGACAGGTTTTTGATGGTCTGCTCAAGGGCTCAAAAAAATCTTATAGTTTAATTAAATTTCCAAGCTCTAGCTCTAGCCATGAGCTTGAGAGAGGACAGGAAGCTTGAGGGGTGCGATCAGTGGCGTAACAACCGGGCCTGCTAGTTCCCTCTTGCGGGGGGCCCCCAGCATAATTCATTCTTCATGGGGGCCCCCAAGAAGTTTTCTAAATCTTTAACGGGGGCCCCACTTATTGAATCTGCGGGGGGGCCCCGAAAATATGGTTACGCCACTGGGTGCGATGGGGAGATTTAAGAAAAATTGTTAGGATATTCCGTTAAAAAAAATATTTTGTTATGTTCTGGAAATAGCTTTACAGAAAATCTAACGCCATCCTGAGTTCAGCTCTAAATCGAGCCTTTTGAATCGGCTAAGAAGCATTTTAAAGGCTGTAAGGTAGTTTTAGGGATTCAGAGTACAATCTAGAAACATTTCAGAGAGCCAAGAGTCCAACCAGTAAGGTAACAACGGCCCCCTAGCAGCTACCTCTTGTAACTACAGACGGCCCCCAGCAGCAAGAAATAGCTGCTGGGGACCGTTGGAAGGAGCTCCGCAAAATTTTGGCTCTCCAGTAGCTCCTGAAAGATTTTGAAGACCTTTTTTAAACACTGGAATTTGTGGGTGGTGGGGGGAGGGCTGAAAATATTACTACTTACTGGGTCCAACGTCGCTTTTGCAATTACGAGCATCTTTTTTCTTGTTGCTAAAGCTAAAGCTTAATTTTTTGATCAACAAACCCAATTCAATATCAGGAGATCGCCGACTAAAATATTTTTTATTATTCAAAATTACGGCGAATCCTTTTTGTAAGATTTGACTTAAACAAAGCCGGCTGCAATGTGGGCGTACACCCGGGTGCAGCTTAAAATCTGATATCTGATCTACACAAAATTACCTGTGATATCGATTCGGTTGCCTTAGAGCTCTTAAGTTGCCGATAAAAGATGCAACCCTATACTTGATTAATGGGTGTTATAGTCTGATTATTTTCGTAGCAGCTTCCTAGCCCACGGCTTAGAAAAAAAATCCGTGCTTTTTTGAGGGAAGGGGGTAAAACCGTTTTTCCAAATTTTTAGTTGACTTAATAAACAATCCTGTCTTCAAGTTAGTGAATGGATCCATCAGTCTGTCAGTTTGTCTAGACTTACGGTACGAATATGTAGATTATTATTAAGTGCACAGTCGAGCCGATTTAAAAATGTTAATCTTGTCAAGCCGGTTTGATTTTTTAAATTTTTATTTTAAATAAAGGAATTGAGGAAACAAAAATTATTAACTTCATTGATAACTCAATTTTACATCCCTATTTTTAATATATTTTCTTTAAGAAAGAAAATTTTTAGACTGATTTGACTTACACGTTAGATTTTCAAAATATTTGGTGTTGGGTTCTTAATCTGAGAGAAGTTTGACTACGTGTGAATTATTTGGCCTGGATTTTCAAGATCAAATGTTTTGTTGCTCGAAAATTCTGCAGCCATTTGAGCATTTTAACTAAAACTTCTTCTGGAAGTCGAAAATATGTTTTGGTGCTAGATTTTTTCTTCTAGAAATTTTTTTACTCTTTTTGCGGTTCTGTCCCTGAAAGAAGATTTGGAGGATTGGCCTTTTATCAGTTTAACTGAGAACTTAAAAAAGTTTGGTGCATGCATTTTAATTTGATCATTTTTTAGGCGAAAATATTTTTGGAAGCATTAACTAGAATTTTCAAATTTAAAAAAAAGATTTAGTTAACCTTCAGGCAAGGTTAGGTCTTGAGCCTGTAAATGTCGAGGACTTAGGTTATTAGCTTGTTTGTCGAATTGAGTCTCCCTAGTTAAAAGTCACGCTGAGTCACATGTGATTCATTTCTCCGTTTTTTAGTAATACTAAATTTTTGGCCCCTTGAAGAAAATTTTTTTGATCTGTGGGACTTTGCTCTGGTAACAGAATTAGGCGGAAGTCTTTATTTTCTTTTTGTGAATATTGGGCTAGTAAATATACTTAAATATTCTGCCAAGATTTTAAAATTTAGAGGGAAATCTTTAACCGTTTGGAAAATAGTGTAGGGCCTACATTTTCTCCTTGAGGTATCCCGGGAATAACTGCATGATATTTTAATAGAGAACTATCCTACAAAATTTATGATCGATTGGGCGCATTAGAAATGAGCGGAATAAAATATGATTAAATCATCCTTTTCACCTCAAATTAATACATAGAGCATTTTTTTTCTTCCGAGTCTAGCCAAAAGATCTTCGGTTCTAGTGCAATTCAAATGTTAAGAAAAAAATTAGCCAGCTCATCCAAAAACTTCTTCTATTCTCCTTAAATTAAGCAATGTTTGATGTAAAACTTCCTCAACCCACAATTTCAATGCCATTCATTCCGAATAAATTCCCCGCAATATTCAAATTCGAACCCACGAAACCATGCCCATAAGCACTTATACAAAAAAATCCAGAAAAGGAATTAGAGCTAAGTAAAAATAGTTTGGAAAAGAAAAGTTAAAGTATTTTAAGTAAGAAAGTTTACTAATTATCTCTAAACAAATGAGTCAGTCGACTCTGGTTTTCTGTTGGAAAAGAAAAAGAGAGAAACAGAGAGGGAAAGAAGGAAAAGGGAAGTAAAAAAAAAAATTATTGCAACCTCATCTTCCAAGCTGCTGCTGGTTTCTCTCATCAACAGTTAAAACGTCCTTTCCGTCGAAGAAATCACACTCCCCGCGCGTTGATTATCTCTCCTACAGGGTCGATCATAGGTTTTCCTTAAAAGCAAACAAAAAGAGGATCTTAAAACTTAAAAGTTAAACAGAAACTGATATAAATTGTTTTTGATGTAAGACAGTCAGGAAGATTACAAGTTATTATATTATAATCCCACTTTTCATCCCTTTACGTGTCATTCGGGACACGCTTTTGTTTCACGCATGCGGAGGTTTGTTGTTGTCGTTTTTAAAAAAAATGAAAAAGAAATTCCCTTTAGGATAAAAATGCTCCCGTTTAACCGCACCTGCTGATTTATATATTTGCTATGAAGATATATAGATGAAATAAATGTCCTTCAAATTACTTATCTTAAAAATCCGATCGATCTGATAATGAATTATTTGTAAAATATTTAATTACAAGGTTCGTGCGATTGAAAAACGAATTTCACAGTTTGTTTTTTATTTAAATGAGAGTTTTTCTTAAGGCGATTATCGGCCGGACAAAGGAATTTTCTTCCCTTCCGTAATATTTTGAGTATGGAAGACTTGCGCCCGGAGGTCAGTTTTCTGGAGCCTGAGAATAGAATTGTGGCCTGTTAGATTTTTGGCTCTTGAATCTAGGCGGATTTTTGTGTGCAGATACCAGTCAGAGAAATTAAGAGATCTGTAGTGAGCTTTTTTATTGCACTTATCTAATTTCTGCAATCTTCTTAAGTTCTCATGAGAATTAAGGGACCTAAAGTCCAAGAACTAATGAGATGTAAGGGACCAAAAGCCCAAAAACTAATGAGATGTAAGGGACCAAAAGCCCAAGAACCAATGAGATGTAAGGGACCAAAAGTCCAAAAACCAATGATATGTAAGGGGCCAAAAGTCCAAGAACTAATGAGATGCAAGGGACCAAAAGTCCAAAAACTAATGAGATGTAAGAGACCAAAAGTCCAAACACTAATGAGATGTAAGAGACCAAAAGTCCAAAAACTAATGAGATGTAAGGGTCCAAAAGCCCAAGAACCAATGAGATGTAAGGGACCAAATGTCCAAGAACCAATGAGATGTAAGGGACCAAAAGTCCAAGAACCAATGAGATGTAAGGGACCAAAAGTCCAAGAACCAATGAGACGTAAGGGACCAAAAGCCCAAGAACCAATGAGATGTAAGGGACCAAAAGTTTAAGAACTAATGAGAACTAAGGGACCAAAAGTCCAAGAACTAATGAGATGTAAGGGGCCAAAAGTTCAAGAACTAATGAGAACTAAGGGACCAAAATGGCCCAAGTTCGATCTTTACAGGGATCTGTGTGTCTGTCTGTATGTTTGTCCATAAAGAAATTACTTCTTAAGATTTTTCAAAAACTAAATGTGGTCGGCGCTGAAGCACGAATCTTAGATTCCATTTTTTTTTCAACCAAGTTCTTGCAATTCGTCCCAGCGAGACTTTCCCACAAGACTTCTAACTTTTGACGGATTAAATTCATCTGGCGCAACCATGCCATGGCTAAAACTGACCGCTAGGCGCAGCTACCCCCTAAAATTTCTTGAAAAGGAAAAAAGGGAGTTTATTATGATCGACAATAATGTTCGCGGTGTAGCCTTGTCTCTTGAAATAAAATAAAAAAAAAGATTCTAGTCGATTGAATGTTTGGTGTAAAATATAAGTGCATGGCTGTGACCACTAATGACTGCCATAATCACTGTTATGGTCTTTTCAAATGATATAATAATAATCCTTCGTCACGTCATACCACTTCCGTTCCTACTAAAACATCCACATATACATACATATTGAAAAGGATCGTCTTTTTCATCCATATCTTTAAACCGCTCATTAAGGTTTTCCTCCTTGCGCGTCAACGGTAAATTTATTTTATAAGTAAAAAAACGGATGAAGCTTGTCAGTTGTGTTAGTTTTTAAAAAATTAGGTAAAACATAATTTTAAGGTTTTTAGGATAGTATTTTTTTTTAAAAATATATCGCCGATTTTTTTGGTAATGGTGGCGAATTTTTGTTGCAGGTACGGAGTTGGGCGGGAGATGAGGATAAAGCTGTAATTTTCTACCGCACCTAAGTGAACTTTATGATTATTATTACGATTTTTATTACTACTGTTTCCAAAAAAAAAAAAATATGATCGATATATACGTTATAAGAAAAATATACAGTGACCAAATGTATACGCCTTGTTTTGATTTTGAAAATCCCATTGTATTTTAAGGGAACTAGGCGACAGGGGAATCCCCGGAGGCGCGCTAATGAGCTGCCCTCGGAGATTCCCCCCTGAGCGCAAATCGCGGATGCTTCTAAGGATGCATTCGCGCATGTGCCGTCAGCTTAGCCAGCACTTGATGTGCCAGGTACAGGGATGCCAGAAGACCATAGACGTACGATAATTCCTACATAAGCTAAACATAGTTTTCATTATCGTATCTGGCAACGCAGCCCAGGTAGAGCACATTAACACTCGCGATTTATTTATATCTAATACCTGAGTATCTGAACTAGAGTCTTGCATCAGGTTGGGCTCGGGTTTTGGATCGGGTCTGATTCGGGTTCGGGTCGGGTCGAGCTTAAATTTCGTTCTGGGTTTCAGGTTCGGGTCGGGTTTGAGTCTAAAATTTGAAATCAAGGACACTAACCTGAAGAAGTTGATGAAACTGGGTAAGTTGACCAAAAATGAAAGAACAAAATTTTTTTCTACCCTTTGTTTCCAATCAGCCTCACATCAAACCCTAATTAGCAATCAAAAGCCATACTCATCACTCTATACTTTTCCCTTAAAAATCCTTGTTTTAATTGCCCTCACTAATTTATAATTCACGGATTTGTATTTAGTCCCGTTAAACGGGTACGCATACCTACATTCGAAATTTGACTGCTAAATTTCATCCGGAACCTGAAAACCATATCCCGAGGCAATATGGAATTAAAACATTGTTGTCTGTCAGCTCAAACAGATTGTTGAAACATTAATGTAAAAGCCACCCATCTCGGCTTGTAATTATATAATTTACTTATCTTCAACGTTTGTGTGTCTATCTAATAAAGCTGCGATTACACGGCTTACCGATCCTTAATGAAATTTGACTCGACGTTTTTTTTTTCTTTTTTTTAATCTTTCCTATCAGTTCATAAAAAAAAAATTTTAATAGATTGTGTGAAGCCCCCTTTAACGCAACTACTGAAAAAACGGTCAATTATTATAATTAAATTATATGAAAAAGGGTAAACGATTCAGTATTATAGCAATTAACCAATCAGGAGACTGATAAGTTGTGTTTTTCCGCCATTTTGAAAAACGCTGGACAACCGAGCGTAAATCTGCCCCGGACGGATTTCGTCATTACTGTTGATGATGTTAAAAAAAAAAAATAAAATAACTTAGGCCGAGATACAGGATCGTCAAAGGAAAATGATTAGGCGGTAATGACCGTGGGAGAGGAGTAGATGCTTCTGAAAGTAATTGATGGCCCTGGTATATGTCCCCGTGTGTATAGTTACACTGTTATTATCCGCTTTGTTGACTATTTTATGGATGAAAATCGGATGCGCGCGCGAGGGCATAGTACTTAAACAGTTAATTCTAATAGTTTACATCAAAATGTTTGATTATTGGTTTTTGAAAGAAAAAAAAATAGGAATAAGTTATCTATGTTGGTGGTAGATGGTTGAAAGACATAATTGCATGATGCGAAGGGTTGTTCGGTTAAGGGTAGGATAGTAGGCCTATCATTACTGAAAATAGGTAGTTCTTAAGTTGGCAATCTGATAGACGGGTTACGCCCTAATTAATAATTACCGGTTTTGGATTTATATGCGGAAGTAATGTTTTTTATGTTGGAACGGTTTTGATGAAATTCGGAGTTGTTATGGTCAAAACTGTTGGAGTATGGTTTACAGATTACGGTGGCTTAGCCGGTTATCCAACTACAGTTTTCAGATCGAGTCAGAAATGAGGAGATTCGTAGACGAACACTTGTTTTAGATGTGATAGAACTGAGGTAAAGAATCCTTCGAATATCCTGAACCGCAACGAGGAGGTCTTGAGTCGGTTTCACAAGGACCGTGAATTACTCGCGCTCATATACCCAGTGAAAAATTTTTATATCTTTTAATATTTTTATATCATTTGAATATGAAAAAAAGATAGAAATTTTCGACTATCTTTTTTTCATACGAATATGAACTTCATTTTATACGAATCTGAACTTTATTTTATACAAATCTGAACTTTATTTCATACGACACGAAATGATATAAATATTAAGACATCATTAAATAATAATTGATTTGTATTGAAATGATGGTTTCAATATTCATTTAATTTCGTTTTCGTATAAAAACAAGATAGTCGAAAATTTATATCCCTTTTTCATATTCAAATGATATAAGAATGTATAAGAAAAGGTATAAAAATTTTTCACTGGGTAGCTCAGAAAGTTGGAGTGCCTTGGGCATATGTTTCGAGTACCCAGGTACAGGCTGCTGCTGACCATCATGCAGGGCATGGTCGACGGTAAAAGAAGACTTGGGTGGAAGAATCTCTCCTGGTTGCGGAATATCCGGAATTGGACCGGGTTATCGGTAGAGGAGTTATTCCGCATGGTCTCCGATAGGAAGATTCAAGGAGCTCGTCGGATCGATCGCCTAAGCTCGTGTGCGAGCAGGGCACTCAAAGAAGAGCTGAAGTGGAAATGGGTTGACCATGTGGCAAGACAAGATCAGGAAAACCAAACGGTTAACAGATTGGAGACTATAAGGCAATTAACAAGAAGCAGTGGTCGACCGCAGAAGAGGTAGTTAGACGTGTCATCAAGATCGGGGGAAGAGGTTGGTTCTAAAGAGCGGAGTACCGCGCAGAATGAGAAAAATAAGGGAGGCGTAAGGGATGACAAAAGGCTGAAGTAAAAAAGGTTCGAAAGTGAAGACAGAAATAAGCTGAAGGATTTTTTTGAAAGACCCTCCCGAACCCTTCTCTCCTCCAAAGAGCCAACACAGTGATGCAAGATGACGTCTAAAAGACGCCTTAGTCTTAAAAAGGTAACCTTATTTCGGACAGAAGACGTCTTTCTGCGCACTGGGAAGACCCTCACGGCATGGAAAAATATAGGAGAGGCCTATGTTCAGGAGTGACCGATAAAAGGCTGTAAAAGAAGACGAAGTCGATCCAACAATGGTCTAACTTTAGATTTAGATTTAACGTTTCATTCTTATAATTGTTTTCACAGAAATTTGCTTTTTGGGGAACTGCAATGCGGCGATAAAAAGAGTTCTTATTTATAATTATTTGGGTCTTTTTGTCGACGAGAAATCGCTGTTTTTAAGATTTACAACCTAAAGTTACTGGTCTCACGTCAAAAATTAGAGTGTGCCGTTTCCGCTTTGGAGATGGGTGATCATCACCGCTATTCGGACCTTAGTTGCTGCTGACCGAAACAGAAACGTGGAATCTAGTCCTTATTAGACCCTTTTCTTCTGCCTGGTTTGCTCTGTCCCTCGATCTTCCCTTTCATGATTACGTGCAGCAGCCGGTATTTTTCATTGCGCAACACATGGCCGAAATATTGGAGCTTTCGTCGCTTAATCTCAAAGATCACCTCCATCTCCTTGCCCATTCGAATTAGCACCTCGGTATTTCTCACTCTATCGGTTCACGGAATGCGGCAGTAAAGCCACATCTGAAATGCCGCCAACTTCCCTGGAAAGCTTTATTTTCCCATAATTTGATTCAAGTAAAAAGCTTTCGGTTCCGCCCAGGATTTTTAAAAAAAATTTTCTGACTTTTTTTGTTTTTAAAAGAGTATAAAAGTAATCCTAAAAATTTTTATGACACAACTTTCCCACATAAAATTAATTGCAACTTCTGAATTCCGAAACGATTTCTTTATTTCTTTCATTAAAAGAAAATTAGACCCACTCAGGATTTAGATTTTTTTTTGAACGAACAAGGAAAATTGAAAGACGATTTTCATTCAGGCCCCCAGGAACGAACATAACAATAAACGAGAACATCAGAGAGGAAAATCTCGAACCCGTAATTGATAATATTAGTCGAAATTATAACCTCCTAGTCCTAATCACAAATCCAACGAGAAAATAGGGAGGGGGGGAGGGAGGCTTAATGAAGAATCGATAAGTGAAGTTGAAACAACTTAAGCTCCTTTATTATCATCATAAGTTAAAAACATGTGAAACCCATTAATCCACGATAAATATGATAATGATAAATTTATATTTAATTACCGATTCCATTATTTTGCATAACTCTCCCGGTTCTATCCTATTGTATTTTAAATGACTTCATTCATAAAAACAGAGTAGTTATGCAAATTATCGTTAAAATAGACGTCGATTATTATTGGATACATTTTGATAATGCTAATTATCAATGTGTCAAGTACAGTCTGCTTATAAAATTACACGAACCTGAGGAAGGAAAAATCGAACCTTGTTTAGGAATTTTTTCCTCGTGGCCAAAAAAAAAAAAAAAACAAATAATTTGTCTGGCGAAAAAATGTTTAACGTTTTAAATCTTTTGATAAATTAGCATCCTTGTTCCCCCCTTTTTCGGGAAAACATTTTTATCCGATTGTTTGTTATCCCTTCCTTTTCATCTCCCTTTTTCCTTTTCTTCCTCAAGGATTATATCACTCAAATAGAATCCACATGTCAGTAAGTAAAGAAGTTAATTTGGTAAAGAGACCGAAACAGACGGAGAAAAGAGAAAAGAGATTATGATTATAAAGATACATTAATCGTTGTCAAAGTTAGGAGGTGAGACGGTGGCGCTCTATCTCACCCCTAGTGGGCAGATCTCAAACCATCAATCATGTGACGCCTTTAACAATGACATCTTTCCCTCTCAGTCAGTTTTGCCAACAAAAAAGGAAAAAAAAATAACAAATTTCTTCTTTTCTTTTACGTTTAATTCATTGTCACAAAATTCTGGATGGTTTGACTTTTTGAGGTTTTTCAATCGAAAAATGTTTGTCTGGTTTTTTTTGTCATCGGAGATATGTTTATGTTTGCGGCGTTGTTTTTTTTTTTTGTTTTTGTTTTTAAGTGTCGGGAAGCTTTGAGTGGAAATGACAAGAGAAAAGAGGGGATTTTATTAGGACGCAACCTTGACGTTTCTAAACCGCTAATTACGTAATGAAAGATGAAAATAAAGGGGTTTGCTGCCACGAAAGGGTGCATAATTTCACACTATTAATGGAGATTTGATGAATACGTCATCTGGTATATGATAGTGATCATTTTTTAATAGAGGTATGTCCATATTCAACGTGTTTTTCTATCGGTGTCTTCGTGTCGATGGTTTTTGTCACTGTCTTATAATTAAAATTCGGTTTTAAAGGAAAGGTGGGAATGACGTGATTCGAGAATGAAGAACGGAAGTTTCTTTCGAATTTTTTTGGGTCGTCTTTAGTCACAGCTTTTCGGAAATTATTAATGATGGTTCGAGTAAGGTCAGTTTCATAAAAATGTATTTTTTAAAACGGAGATCTCTGCCGAGTTGAATTTGGTGGCAGCGGTTAATTATTAAAATTTTTTTGTGGTAACGAAAACCGGGCGAGTTTGTGAATTCCTTGAGAAGAAAGATTAGACGATCAAGACGTAAAGATCAAGAGTGAGAGTAGCACAGCGGGCTATGGAAAGATTCATCTAAGACATAAGTCTACGAGAGGAATGTCAGGAATGAGGAGTTTATATGAGATAGAGGGAATCGATGAATTGAAGTGAAGATGGGTTGGCCATGTTGCGAGAATGCATTAGGTAAGGCGAACCAAAAGGTTAAGATACTGGCAATCCAAGAAGCAGATGTCATCCAGGTTAGGGGAAGAGATCAGTTCCGAAGAGCAGAGGACTACACGGCAAGGAAAAAATGGGAAAGGCCTATGTTTAGGAGTGTCTGACAAAAGGCTGATGAAGAAGAGGTTCAAAACTTAGGTAGAAATAATAGAGAGGCTATATAGAAAAAGACTGGCGAACTCGCAGCCGTTAAGAAATTGAACGCCATTTTAATTTGTCTGCTGTCCTCATTTTTGAAGAATTAGCTTCTGCTATCAGAAGAAGACAGAATTTTTGTGGGTCTTTTTTCAAAGGGAAACTGAATATTTGTACGTTGGCACACATGATTTTCTTCAATTTTTCTTTCAATTTCCAATATGGCGACCTGTCGTGGCGTTCATCGGTCGACCAATCAGATTCTCGGTTCAGTGTAGAGTATCTACAAATAACTTGAGAGATTTTTTTTTTCTTCTCGATGGTCATGCTAGACCAATCGAGGGAAAAAGATCAATGGAAATACCTTAACACCTTAACCGCGTTAAGGAGATGCTGAGAGTTACGAAGGCAGAAGCATGGCGACTTTAGCCTGGAAAGTTGAACCCTACTGAGTTATTATAAAGGGGCTTCCCAGCCGCCGACATTGGTGAGGTCAGAATATTGGAAAGGGCTCGGGTTGTCTTAAGCTGAAAAGAGTGCAGTCTACCCAGATGATTGTAGCAATAAAGAGTTAAGACGAGGAACTTCCAGGTTGGCCTATTGTCCTTGCAGCAAAGTCCTGCTCCTTGCATGGCTTCATGTGCCTCTTCATCTTCATCTAAACATTAGTCTTCATATGGTCCGTCTTTTAGCTTTCGGATTCCTGGACGGACTGATAAATGTTTTCGAGTCCGACATCCACGAACCTGTAGTACTTTTGAACCACGACAAAAGCTTTTTTTTAGAAGTTCTGGTGCCCGTCTCTTTCCGATGATTCAAATTTTTCAAATTAGAATCTGATTTGATTCTGTTGCAATTCATAAAGTTGGGATTTAATTCTCAGATTTTGCTACAGAGTCGATCAAATTCCATTTAATTTTCCATTTAAAATTATCCTTCCTATTTTGGTAAATTTCACACTATGTGAAAAAATTTACCGATGTCCCAATTTTTTTTTTCCATTAGAATCCGTGTCTGCCAAATTCAAGAGACCCAAATCTTTTAATTTAAAAATTTTCTTCGAAATTCTTACAGTAGCTAATGTTCAGATCCCGACGATGTCATTCTTTTCCTTCACCTCTACTCCTCATCAATCCTTTTCTTAAAAACGTTTCTACCGTTTAATTCCCTTGACGTTTATTGGAAACTAATCACCTCCTCTAATTGATCAATACCACTTGCAATTTATTCATTTTTTCTGCTGAATTATCATTCTTTTATTCAACAAATCATTTTCCTCGAAGTGTCTAGTAGCCCAAGTTAATGACCTAAGATCGATTTGACATATCTCAAATAATCTACACCCATGTTTAAATGAATGACTTGAAATCTCTCGGGTATAGTGATCATGAGAATAATACCTGTTCTCAAGGTCGAATGCCATTATTGCTATTTTTCTTCCGATATATTTTTTCGATCGCCATTTTCATTGTGACGTATACTTAATGCATACACAAGTCAAATTCGAGGACATATCGATTCTATTTTTTGTTTCTTCTCAAGGTATATTATAAAACCAAATGGGAAAGAAAAACAAAAGCGAATTGTAATTAAAAAATTTAACCTTTTTTTTTTCCTTCTTAATATTTTTAATATGAAAATTATACGAAAAGCAGAAGACGAAAATAAAAGGGCCACCCATTTTTCGACAACAAAAAAATGAAGATGAAGATTTTTATTCACATAAAAAAGCCGTTTTGTTGTCTTAATTATTGTTGAGTAGTCAGTAATGAGCCGTGGATTAACTAAACTGTCTTTGAAATTTATCTGAAGCTCTCTCTCTCTTTCCCCTCACCCCTCCTTCCGAGGCTTTTTTTGCTGTAATTTGTCTGCACAGGTGAGGCCGGCTCTTCATTGCAGGTGTTTTTTTTTTTTTTTTATTTACATCTAGGAAAAATTTTTACGAAAACGATTTTCGAGGAAAACTACGAATTTCCCCTTCCGAAAAATTTTTTT
The DNA here is from genome assembly GCA_023512825.1 of Liposcelis brunnea. Lineage (NCBI taxonomy): Eukaryota > Metazoa > Arthropoda > Insecta > Psocodea > Liposcelididae > Liposcelis > Liposcelis brunnea. The sequence continues at coordinate 10,251,076 of CM042067.1, forward strand.
TTTCCTCCTTTTTTTTTATATGTTTAGAATCCCTGGAAATCTGAACCATTGCCAGGAAAATAATTTCACCTATTGTTTCTAATTCTCCCATCGAGATTGAATTTCTCGGGGAGGAGGAAAAGAAGGAGATAACTGGGGGGAGTCGAAATGACAGGAAGCAACTCCCCCTTAGTTGCGCCGCTTGACAAATCAAAAACATTAATCGCGTAAAAATTGGTAGGCCAAAGCTCAAATCAGATTGCTTATCCGTTGTTGAAACGGTGTGAGAATATGGAAAAGGGTATTAAGCCTTGCTTAAGAGGCGGTCGCCAGCGAACGGTAGCGCAGAATCAAAATTGCGAAAACGTGGAAAAGGGATTCGCAAAAAGGTAAAATGATTCATTTGCCCCCCAATAATTTTCATTCCTCGAAGTCTTTTTATAATTTTTTTAAAACTCGACGGAATTTTCCAAAATCTACAAGTATTTCCCTCCCTTCTCTTCGTTGGGTTTTTTTTTCGAGGAAAATCTTGGCGGATTTCTTCCGCCATTTTGAATCCTGTAGCCATATCCGAAATTTTTTTTGCTTTAAAAAAAATGAGGAATATAACTGCATGTAAAGATATTATGTCTCGCTTTCATTTTTAAAATCCTACAAAGCCTTTTAAATGGTTTATAGTTATGTTGTTTTTGTTTTCCGATTTTGAGGGAAAAAAATCTTGGCATGTGATGGAAATTTTCCCTCAGCGCGCGCCTAAATGGCTTTTTCTTGCTAGTTAGAAAAGAGGAATGTTAAGATATACAAAAAATGGGGCAATGAATTCACTTTATCGACCACTTGTATTATTATAGACCACTTGTTTGCTCCTGCTCACTTCTCTAGTAAAATAAAAAAAAATATTATAAAAAAAAAAAAAGGAAAAAGTTGGAAACATGTCTTGAGACTTATTTTTTTCATACTAATCTTAACACTTTTATCGGCTATAAAACTTTTTCTTTGACAAAAATTGCTTTTTCGCCTATTCGCTTAATTCTTTTCTTTAGTGGTAAAGTGAAGCAAAAATATAAATGTATTTCTTCCCTTTTCCGCACGTTTTGTTTGTTATTTGGGTGTAAAGTTCATCTATGGCTTATTTTTCATTTTATGAGAAAGAAGTTAAGGATATCTCGTTGTAGCTCTATTTGTGGCTTTAAATCTTGAGAATGTACGAAGACAGCAAGACAGCTACGAATGATGATATCAAATTATATGAATAAAGAAAGCTCCACTAATCTTGATCATTTAATCAAAAAGAGCTTCCAATAAGAGATCAGTGAGCAGAGGCCAAAGCTGGGTTGGGCCTTGCACGATTTGGTCAAATAATGAAGGAGCTAATGTAAAAAAGAAGTGGAAAGAAGGCTGGCAATAATTGAAATGTAGATTTACCGTCGCATTTTGCGGATATTGTGGACCGATTGAATTAGAGAGACTTGATAGAGAGGAAGGTAGCACTCCGGTTGCAGTAGACGATTATGAGCTTCGCCATAATGGGAATTCGCCATGTTGAAGGTTGGTTTATCATTCAGGTCGTACCCAATGCGCAGAAACCAGTCGTTTTTTCGTCTATTGGTCGTCTTTTTCAGACGTCCAAGCGTCGTCATTTTTTGACGTGATTTTCGTCCAGTTTTTTAAGACATTGAACAAATTGAAATCGATACTTGTACTGAATTGGATAATTTTACTGAATTGGGCAGGCGTAAACCAGGTCGGAGGAAAACATCCTGGCTCAAGAATCTAAGAGACTGGTACGGCCAAAATTCAGTATCCCTTTTTCGTTCGGCAGCCTCCAAAGTTAGGATCGCCATGATGATCGCCAGTCTCCGACGAGGAGCGGGCATTTAAAAAAGAAGACTGAATTGGTACTCGATTTTACTGAAAATCAGTAATTACTTTATAAGCTAAGCACCAATTGTATGCTTGATGAAAATTGTCAGCCCTTGTGCATGCGCACGGAAAAGTGACGGTCATCGGCATTTTCACAATATTCCTGCAATAAACTTCTCCCTTTTTTTTTGGTGGAAGTAAATAGATATTTCTACCTGAAAAGATCTTTTTAGACCTTTTTCTTTTTCTTTTTCTTAAAATTTTTATTCACTTTTGAAAGTCGTCCAGATTGTCTTAAAAATGTACGGGAATAAGACGACTTTCATGTACAGGGATACGACTAGTCCAATCTTCGTCTTGTACGCATTGGGTAAGATTATGCGCAAGTCAAGTATTGAAGCCCACAGCCAGATGGATTTTTAAACATGCAACATGGCGGCAGAATCCGCAGAATTTGAGTACGGAGACCCTCTACGGTATAAAGCGTTGAAAGCCCTTTTCTTCGCAGCAAGACCTAGTGGTAAGTGCTACCTGGTGGCGGCGGAGGGGCCGGTGGCAGGCGAAGGGAAGAGTCCACGTGATGGCTTCTTCTCTTGCAACTGGTAATGAAGGAGAAGATTGGGGGTAGGCGCAGAACAGGTCGAAGAAAAACCTCCTGGTTCAAGAATCTGCGAGACTGTTACCGCAAAAATTTAAAGCCCCTATTTTGTTTGCTGGCTTCCAAGGGGCGAATCCACCATCACTATCTCCAATCTCCGTCGCGGAGCTCGCGTTTCAAGAAGAATCGCCAAAAACTCCCACCAAAAAAAAAACTAATCAAGCTTTTAAGAAAGTTTACAAATTATCATTAACTCCTAGTGTTTTACATTACATTTTATATTAAAAACTGTTAATGCAACTTGCTCTTTTAAAAAGCCCATTACGCTCAAATGGCGCTATCCTAAGATTTAAAAGATGCAAAGTCGTAAATAAAGTTATCATGTAGTATGTAAATTTTCAATCATACAGGATAAAAAAAATCCATTAATTTTAAATTTAACTGGAGCCGCGTTGATGCACAGTTAGCTTATACACATCTTAACGGTCAATAATTGAACATGTTTGGTTTTACCTTTAAAGTATATCATTACGCGTTGGAGCCAGGTTTTTCGTTAATTATTTATTATGTGTTTATTAAGACATAATATTTTTTTTTGTGTGTGCTACGAATTTCTCCCCGAAAAAGTTGCTCGAAACCGATGAAAGAGTCGGTTTGAAATAATGTTATTTTAACCTTTTACGAGAGCTGAAAAAAAAAAATCTTCCATCTTTTTAGTTATTACATTAAATGAGTTCAGTGAGCTCTAAAAACCTTCAATAAATTAATATATTTTATTAACGGCGCGGATATATTATGATTTGGATGATAGTATTTTATTGTACCTGTTATAAATTATTAGACCAGTTCAGGCGCTAGAAGACGACTCCGCAATTTCCCACCCCTTTTTTCTTAGACGTGTATAATTAAGTTCGACATTGTGCTGGTGTAAATTGAGGAAAGTTAAGTGGAAGACTAGAAGCATTTGCATTTGATGTCGAAACCGATTATGCGGCCGAGCGGACAGTAAAGCCGAACACTATGGCTACAAAAGAGAGTTCGGGTAGCAGGAAATGCAGATAGTCGGAAAAAATAAGCGCGACCACGAGGAAATCCGAGAACAAGTTGGAGTAGAAGACATAGTCAAGCGAGACAGGTTAAAAGTCCTGCAAGTTCCAACCTCTTTGGCAGCCCGCAGATCTGGAAGGAAAACTTGTTGAAGAATGCGGGTCTATTTGGCGTTTTTGATTAGAGAAGGTTAGGTTAGGCTAGGTTAGGTTAGGTTAGGTCAGGTCTGCACATGCCAGCATATGACCAACGAGGAGGTCTTGCGTCGGTTGCACAAGGACCGTGAACTACTTGCGATCATAAAGTTGGGGTACCTTGGGCACATGTTGCTGGGACCCAAGTACAGGCTGCTGCAGGGCAAGGTTGAGGGTAAAGGAAGACTTGGGCGCAAGAATCTCTTCTGGTTGCGGAATATCCGGAATTGGACCCGGTTATCCGTAGAGGAGTTAGTCCGCATTGTCGCCGATCGTGAAAGATTCGAGGAGCTCGTCGGATCGATCGCCTAAGCTCGTGTGTGAGCAAGCACCCAAAGAAGAAAAATCCTAGAGAAAAGCAAGCTAGGTTAGGACTACTTGCGGCTTTAAGTTCTTTCAAGGTTAGTAAGTTTGACTTTCGCGTTTCTGTTAACGTCTGCATTCAAGTTGCTAATTCCGCTGACGCCCAAACCGTGCTCGTATTAAGTGGACTCTACCGTAAATTTAAACAACCAACTTTTTGTTAAAATTTATTTTTAAACCATAGCAAAAAGATGTTCTCATCACGCGAATTTATTCTTTCACTTCTCGAAGGCTAATCGCCCTTAGGCAACTAAAATCTTTAAGAGCGTCATTTTTGATCCAATTCACAACAACTTTTTAAACATTTTCATCGGTAATTGAATGAAATGTAAAGGCAAGATACACAGTAACGGTTTTTTATACATATACTTAATAAGTGGGTGGGAAAAATGGGTGAGTAAAAATGATGATACGTTGGCCAGCGACGAGATTTGAGGTTACGATTGGGCCGGGAGGAAATCCCCAAAGGGGCACCATTCACAGCTTAAGGCGTCATGAAAAGTCAAAAGATATTAAAAGCGTAGCCACTTTATTTAAATAATGGTCCTCATTAATCAAGAATGACTTCCCTTAATTAATCTGACCGATTTTTACCCCGAAGATAATTATTTCACATCTAAAAGGTTTCTGTATTTGTTTTAATGTAGGCTATTAAATGAATTCATTATTAAATATTATAATGCTGAGTTTAGGAAAAAAAAAATTTATAGCGTAATCTCGAGTGGTTTTGATGTGTAGGAAATTAGAAACAAGTCGCAAGAAATTAGAAACAAGTTGGCCAGTTTTCAGCCCGATTGAGGTCAGCTTCGAAAATTGTCAATTTTATTGAGTTGTCAACTCCCGGAAAAAATTTCGGCGTTGGGAGATCTTTATAAAAAAAAAATTCTTTTGCAAAATTAAAATCAATAATTTGCATTTTTTAAAACATTTCAACTTTTTCTTATTTTATCTCTTTCACACTTCATCGAACTTCCCCAAATAATCTGATAAAAATATTAATTAGACAAATGATCAGCAACACGGAATGAAAGACATGCACCCGTTTTGAGATGAGGTACCAACCTATCTTATGATTGCGTTTAATACATTAGAAAGAATAAAAAAAAAAGTATACAAATTTTTATGAATGAACTGATTCAGGCTTAGAGTTAACGCTCATGTATATTCAACCGAAACATATCCAGACTGGCGTTTTTTTTGCCCAGGGCCATTATTTTTTTTTTTTTTTGTCATTCTTAAAACAAATTATATATACGACCGATGAGGCTTTACTCATGCATTGATAAAACGTGATTCGCTTATTTTACGCTACTATCATATAAAATTATGAAAAAAATATGATGTGTTATTTATTCCGCCGATCATTTTAGCGGGGATACAATGCAAATAGCACGCATATTAATTACATGACGGACGATTTAAAAATTTAGTTTCGAATTGGGATGTTATTACTGTGTAATGGACAAAAAATGGGAAAGTTAAATGTTAGTCTTTTGTTTTATTTTGTAATTTTCGGTTTGAAATATGAAAAAAAGTGTATTGTTTTTGAGTTTTTTAAAAATGACATTGTGATGTTATTTAGTTATTTGTCGAATTAAATCAGTGGCGTTTTATTGGGAGAAAAATAGAGGGATGGGTAGAAGTTTTCGGCCAGAGATTGGACGTTAACGGAGACGTTTGGATTGAAATTCGACTTTATCGTTGCAAGTTGCTAATTTCTTAGATTGTGAAAGAACAAAGACGAGGTCCTGGATCGTATGAATGAGGAGGTGGAGAGGATTTCGGTATTATGGTTCGCAACGAAAAGTACCACCTACAGCAACTGGTGATAATGGAAAAGACAAGAGAAGGCACAGAACAGATTCAAGGCTTAAGAATCTGTGAGACTTATGGCAAGGGTCCGGTTAGTGGCTTAACAAAAGCTCGGTGGGCCCACAAGCAGAGCTGATTTTTGTGCCTTCTTTATCTGCAGAACAATCCAGTCCTTTTTTTAGCCGCGTTTTTTAGTTCATTGGCGCCTAAATGTTGGTGGATCGGTGGGCCGTTAGTTACGCCACTGAATTTGGTGGTGCCCCCTTCTTTTCTGCAGCCTATGTTCGCCGATTTCCATTGAGGATCTGGCACTTAAAGAAAGAGTCTTTACAAAGTGCCCAGGAAACTCTCCTTTTGCTGGATCTTCTTTCCTTCTCTTCCCTCGAAGTCATTTACCTTTTACTAGATAAACTACAAATTAAAGAAAACCCTCGTCCAGAATTTTTGATAAAATTCGTGATGACAAAGTCTAGGAAAATTATTTTTGACGAGAAAAAAAATGCAGAGAGAATTTTTAGAAAATTTTTTTAATTATCAAAGTTTTACGTTTGATTTTCAACGTTGTCGGCGCAAAGCCTGAACTGCAAATGGCGGAGATAAGGAAGTATTGTTCTTTATATAGGAGGCGATGGTGATGGTGGCGCTGCTGGTTCTAGTGATAACGTCTATGGCAACCATGCCTAGAAGAAGGGGAAGACTTCCAAATTTTCAAGCATTTTTGAAAGTAAAAAAAGAGTTGCGGGCTGAAAAATCGAAATTTGGTTTTAGGTTTTATTCGATTTTTCTTTGGCAGCAAAAAATAATTTTATAGGTTGAATAAACCTTTCCGTGAAAAGTTGCGAGTTTTTTTGCATCGAATTGGGAAATTTTGAAATTGAAAAATGTTTTAAATTTGTGAATATTTTTGCATTGCCAAAAAAAAAATGTTTTCTTTTCCCTAATGTGAGTAAATTAAAAATTTTAAGTTATTTTAGATTAAGGTGCTCCCACTGCAAAGGGCAAGAACCTCTGTACCCTTCCCCCCAGCTTCAAGAAATGGGGTCTTTTTCCCCCTCCCTTATGAGAAACATATGAAATGGGGTGTTCAAGGGGAAACACCAAGAAAATAGTGACTGCAAGTTGAAATGGTCAACGTGCTTTACTTTTTTGACCTTTATTTTTTGTTCATATTTGTCTTATTATTCTATCATTAGTGAATAGTCAGTGGGTAAGGTGCCCGATTCGCATTCTTGGAGTCCAGCGGTCGACTTACTTCATCGCTCGGATTTTTCCCGAGTATATTTTACTTTTGACTGATGTCATCTGAGCCGTATAAACCTAATTTAAGGATTTGAGCTTTCCATGAAAAAAAAAAAAACTAATACCAAACGACGCTGTAACTCCAGAATTTTTCCTGGAGCCGTCACTGGATAAAAATCGAAAATCTTTACAAAAATTTAGTTTTCAAAGGAGCGAAAGAATTGGCTCTGGATCCCTATCTTTTAAAAAACATTTAATTGACCAAAATTGACAGATTAGCGTTAACCCATGCTTGTGTTTTAACTCTCTTCCTAAAATCTCCACAACAGCTGACGATTCTTCTTCATCTCAGTCCAGCATAACGTTTTACAATATCAAAATCTAAAAATTCTCCATCTAAATTTTTTTCCCCTCCTCAACCCGCCTTGGAAACATTTAATTAATCAATACAACTTTCTTGATTACTGAAAAAATACCTATATAGATATATTTTTAGAACGTGATAGAACGGAATCAGCCCTGTATTAATTCATACAATTTTCAACGTTAACAAACAACTAATTTGTAATAAATTAATTTATAAATTGATTAGTCATGGATTTTAATTAAAAAACAGTCACTCTTTTCACATATCGGACCAGTTTCATCGAGAGGTAGGTTTTTCAAACCGAGAGATGTTTATTCATTATTATTAACGAAAAAAAGGCCTATAACCATACCTAGATCGAACCTTGATCAAAAAGATCGAACTTATTTTTTTTTGTTTTTTTTAATCAAGCCGAGTTTTATATATAAATCTCAATTAACGCGCCTAAACAATTGTCAGGGTAAGTAAAGTTAATGAAATTATAATTCATAAAAAAAAAGGGAAGGAAAAAAAAGCTATCACTAGTTCTTAAGAGAGCCAATAGAAAAATAAAATTAAATCCCGAAACAAGTGATCAAAACAAAAAAGAATCGCCGTAAAGTCACGAAGTTTAACGAAAGAGCACGAAGTGGCGCGTGGGTATTGCTCTATCTTTTGTTTCTGCCTTCGTTATTGTTAAAAACGTCCAAGCCTCCACCTTTCGCATGCCTGATCCTCAACCTTTTTAGGATTTCCCAATGTTTACTATGTGATTCCGAAACATCTTTTCGGATCTCGATGTTTTGCAGTCTATTTGTTCGTTATGTTTCGGTAACAAAAACCGTTCGAAACGACGTTTTTTTTGCATTTTTCAAAAAAAAAAAAAATTGATGGTGTCTATTTTTTGTTTAAAAAGGATTTGTATTTTTTATCGATGACTAAAATATTATGTGACTTTTTCTTTAGTTTCGCTTTTTAATTTATGTCGGTCGGAGATTTTTATTATAGATTTTTTTTTTGTACGAAACTTTTTTTTGTGTTTCTTTTTGCCGGTTTCTGTTTTTTATTTTCGTCTGCTGAATGAAAATAATTTCGGTTTAATTCGCAAGAACTTACCACCCTTTTTTTTCTGGCCCGGGATCTTATGCGAGTTTTTGACATTTGTTTTGTTACTGTTTTTGTTTGTTTAAAGAATACTTTTTTTTATATAAGCGGCGGCGCTTGTTAGTTTTTTGTTCGGGTTCTTTTATTGTTGCGTTTGTTTATTTGTTGGGGTTAAATTTTTATTATGTCATCAAATTGATAATTAAATTAGTTATACATCCCGGCGATAGGGTTGGTTTTTTATTTGATTTTTTTTTTTTTTAAAAACAGTGTCGTGAGTGATAAGTTAATAAGAAATTGATTGTCATTCGTTTTGTTTTGATATTAATGAATTATTTAATTCATGTGTCTAAAGTCGCTACATTGAATATTTAAAATCATTTGAATGAAATTTGATGCAAAATTATGCAATATTAATTTTTGCAAAAAAATTTCTGTCAGCGAAAAGCGATTATTCTTAAAATTTTCTTTTGCTTCAATAGGAATCATTTCAACATTCTGGATACTTTTGCCTATTATTTTTTTTTCTAAAGAAAAATCGACAAAAATCTAAATTTTGAAATTTGCAAGTCAAAACCTGTTGCCTGAAATTAGCCCTGCCTTGATTTTTCAGTTTTGCGCTATAGCTCTTCACAGTAATTCTTAGAATTTTCCTGTATCAAACTAATTTTCCTTCTCAATAATTTAAGTTAGTTGTTCTTGCACTTGAATAATGATGATTCAGTTTAAGGGACCAAAACCAAGAAGGGACCAATGTTTATACAGCCAAAATTTTCTTTATGGAATCAAAATTTGAGAATTTTAAAAAAAAATAATGATAATTTCAAGAAATAACTCTGAGAAAAATTTAAAGAATCTTAACTACCTATTGAAGAAAAAGGGTCTGGAGAATGTTTGGAGGTAAAAATTGAAATATTGAAAGATTGAAAAAATTGAAAAATAGCTCAAGAGAAAATGTATTTTATTGTTTCTTCACCCTAGTCGTTATAACAGCCTGGCTTTTCTCTGCAGAATTTTTCGAGTAATGAAGCTCTAGTTCTAAGCATTTTTAAAATTTTTTACAGAAGAGTTGTAAATTGAAAAAGAATTTTAAGCTCAAAGAAAGCATGCAAAAACAACATATTCGAACAAACTTGAGCCCAAAAACATTTCTGAGAAACTTTTTACATCTTCATAAATTAAAAAGGAAAAATTAGCTTCATGGAAAATTTTTATTTTAGTTTCCTCTTCCTATAGGGTTTAACCCTCTTGCGAATGGGGGCATCAGACATAATAAGATCAAAACTGCATTTTCAAGACGGCCGCATGAAATTTACTGCTGGCGCCTATAATTTTTTGTATAAGATATAAAATTTTGCTGCCTAGATCTATCCTTACGCCTTATGTTAAGAGCTCTATGAAAAATCATCTAATTACTTTTTTATAAATGTCACTTAATAGCTAAAATGTTTAAATTGCGCTTCCATTTAGTAGTAGAGAAATTTTAACTTAGCTAAATTTAGAAAGAAAGTAAAATACTAAAATTTTCAATAGATGAATCTATTTGGGCTAACCCGGCGGAAAATGTAACAAGTGCAAATCCCAGGCTGAAAGAAAATCCCATTTTCAAAAATTGGGCCCTTGCTTAATGTGATAGTAATCGAAAATGTCTGAAAAAATGATTTCTATTCACTCAGATGGATTTACCCTTTGCTTACTGTAAAAATGCAAAATTTCTTTGAAATCTGCCTGATCTAATCTATAGGTCTTGTCAGTTATCGCATCTCAAAAAAAAAAAAAAAAAAAAAACTCTTTTAGTTTATTAGTTTTTAAAAGTTTCTTTTTTTCGGGAAAAAGGGGGAGAAAGTAAAAAAGGTTCCCCAAGAAAAATTCATAGCGAACGACGATACAATTTTGAATTACAATGACAATATGACGCTTTATAACACACATAACAAACTTTTTCGATCAGATAACATTTTAATCTTTTCCTTTTACTTTCCAAGTTTTTTTTTTCTTATTTCTTTTCCAAAATAAAACTTTATTATTAATTAAGATTCTTTTTTTTTTTTTTCTAAGAGGATAAAAAAAATCGACTTCTTGATAATTGTCGACGGGATGATGACATTTGTGGCATCATCATCGGTTTAACTATAGTATAATGTTAACGACCTCATCCCCAATTCACCACTCGCGGTGTAAAACAACCCTTACAAAAGGGTTATTATAAACTCATAATGTCCTAATAAAAAAAAATTAACGACTTGAAAAGTTACCCCTTGAGGGTTAAATTTTTTTTTTATATATAATTTTTTTTATTTAAAGAGACAATTTTTTCTTCGTCTCTCCTTTTTTTTTTTTTTGTTTGTCATTATTTTTAATATAGAGTGTACACAGACCATATGACGGGGAGGGTTTTCATATGTAAGATGATAACGAGCTTCCCAACCATCCTTCATTATTTGTCAATTTTTTTTATTATATCGATTTGGGATGATGCGAAAAATCCAAATATTGATTCGTCATATGAATCTGTCGCAAATTTTTTTTCTTTTTATATATTTTTTTTTTAACAAACAGGGAAGGAATTTGAGAATTTATCAATATCAATGATTCAGCATGAAATTTTGTCACCCCTTATGTTCTTTACATGAAATATTACTTAGAGTATTGTTCTCATTATCACCAGGATTCAGATATGATGTATTATAGAACATTTATGCCATATTGACATTAATGTATTGCAGAAAGAACATTATAGTAAAACTCTCCTCAACGGTCACTTTTTAGTATTTTTTAAAATTTTTAGAGATAGTCATCAAGGTTTTTGTTTAGAAAGAAGAATGCCCGTGTTCGGGGTGCTCTGACCCCCTTATGCAATACTTGAGTGGATGCAGGTATTGATGCAAACTATTGGCCATTATGAAGTGTCGTCTATAGAGGTTTTAAATAGGCTTAATTGATTCCGAGGGAACAACTGCAAGTTAAGAAAATGGGACTTTGAAAATATAGAGCAATATAATGAAACATAGTTTTCTATGTTGTGCAATATATTGACCGTTATATTGAAAATTATAGTTTTTGTATTCCGAAATCTTATTTTAACTGCAACCACTTCTGCAGGGGAAGAAATACCTCGAATCTAGAGCATCCTCCTTTCTAACAGAAAGAATTTTCCGAAGAAAACCTTTTCTTTTTGGAGTAGAATGCAAAAGCTGAGAATATTATGAAATGGTGGTGCTCTTAACAATGTTTTTTTTATGCTGGTAACAGTTTTTAAAAAGCAGCCTGAAGACAAAGTGCTAATAGAAAGCTGCGACCTGAAATCACTACAAGAAATAGCAACACATAATTAACTCTCAGTTTTTCCTTGGTCAACTTTTCGTTTTCATCCTGAAATTATAGTCAAAATAAAAGTATGCAATAAAATCAATCAAAAAATTGGATCTTTTTCGCAGCAGAAGATTCTGTCGCTCAAGAGCTCACGATATCAGACAAGACCAGCAAAAAAAATTTTCTTTAACCTAGAGATCGTATTAAATTGTTACATTTCCGCCAGTTTGGACCAGTCAGATTCACCAATAAAAAATTTTAAAATTTAATGTCTTTCTAGATTTGCCAATTGCCATTAAAAAATAAAAATGCTAAATTTAAAAGAAAAAAATGTAAATAAAATTTAAAAATTTCGAAATTTTTCTCTGAAAATAAATTTAGTGAAAGATCTGCGAACCCCATTGCTTGACCAACAAGCTTCCCCCTTTGCTAATTAAATCAACTTTTCTGAAACGGCTTCTGTTTTTAGTTTTAAAATAATAAAAAACAAAACGAATGACAAGTATAACATAACATAAAACCGAATTATAAATTAATCTTGCACGATAGTTGTCATTAATTACACACATTTAACAGTTACCATTAAAACTTTAAAACTTCAAAAGTGGATTTTATTAATTAAACGAACCGGTGTCTAAAAAAAATTAAGTGTTTAGTGTATTTGTTCTACATAAAAAATAATAAATAATAATGCAGTCAAATGAGGCACGAGCATGTATCGATTATACCTTTTTAAAACTTTAATAAGAAAATAATGTATCCATGGTATAGGGAGTCTGTATCACAATACTGCAATACTGCGATGCCTGCCATCAAAACTGAGTCCGGATTTAGTGATTGCATGTTGGCTTTGGATTACGCCGCTCAAACTAAGGTAAGCTCACAATTTTTTAATTTTTCTTATAAAAATAAATTTAGAAAAAATAATATTTTTAGTCGGTGTCGAAAAAAGAATCAAATCATGTTTTGGGTGATTTATGCAAGAAAGGGTTATCTTGATTTCTTGAAATTCTTCCGCGTTTGGTCACTTCATTTTTTTATAAATGAAGCGTGGGAAAATTGAATAGAAATGACTGACTTGTTCTTTTTTTTTTTTTTAATTTTCGAGAAAAATGACAGACCCGTTATGGATCATGCTAAACTAATAAGATTTGTATGGTTTTATTGTTTTGTGACATTGCTGTTGTTTTGGAATTCGAGTTACTAGTAAAGAAATATTTTTTTTTTTGTGTGAAGATGAATTTTAAGTTTAGTAGGACGTTTGATTATTCTGTTAGGCGTAAAATTTTCTGAGAAATCTATGAAGTTTTGCGCCGAGGCGAATTTTTAGTTTACGTGAAGGTTTTTTGAGAAAATGTGAGTGGTGAATAAATTAAGGGAAGACGAAGAAAATCTGAAGTTTAAGTTGCCGTCTAGCAAAATCATTCTTCCAGTAGTGACTTTTTAAACGATGTTAAGATTTTAAATATCCCGACGGAAAAGAAAATTTAATTTTGAAACGAAAATTTATTGAAATATGATGATGATTTTACCGGCGGAATCAATTTCTAATTTTCTGTAGAATTAATCAAGTTTTTTTCGGTTTTTCCTTGGGTTGTACTTTCTATTCTACTTCAGATATCAGTTCCCACAAAATGCATTTTTCTTTTTAAAAGAAAAGGGAAACCTATGACGATTTTTTCTTGAAAATATGACAGAATGTTTTAAGTGATTCGTGGAGTTGCACCAGCGGCATTTCCAGAAAGAAAAATTTTTGAAAAATACCCGTTCGATTTCGTAATGTTGTCAGTAAAGATAATATGAGTAGAAAAATATTTCGAGAAAGAAGACGATCTTTTTACGTCTTTTTGGAAGAAGAACGGTAATTTATTTTATCGTTTTTATCTTATCTCTGTTTTTATTTAAAAATACATTAAAACCGAGGCGCGAAAACCGCTGGGAAAACCGGAGAAAATGGATAAATAAACCGCTTGGTTGACCGGTCCAGTCGGTTAAAAAAAGCAAAAATAAAAATTTTATTTTATTTGGTCTATTTTGCAAAAAGCTTATTTTTTTGAAAATATCTTTAATTTAAAAACTTTTTTAAAACTTTGAGTTAAACTGTATCGGATTCCGAATTTATTTAAGTTTGAAAATCAGTGACAATTTTTCCAAGACCATCATTTTTTTTGTTAAATTAAATTAAATGAAAGGTAAAAAAATTTTATTTCATTCATTGAAAAAGAAAGTCGAAATTATTTTTATTCATGTAAACCGCAATTATTTTAAGAAAGCAGTAAAGTTGGAAACATTTTTAATTCTGCTGGGTTAGAATCTTAAAACGATAAAGGAAGGAAGAAAATGATACTTGGAAAATTAGTCAAGAAAGAAACTACAAAGAAATCTTTCTAAAAACTAAAATATCTAAAAGTCTTTAAAAGTCTTTAAAATGTTAATCTAATTTGTATTTTCGAAACTCTACAAAAAAATTTCACTGAAACTTCAACTTCAAACTAAACTTTTATACAAATTCAGGAAAAATATAGTTCCTACTAAAGAGGAATAGGATTGGCCCTTGAAACCATAATTACACAGTACTTTCTGCTAAGATTTTGAACTGGAAACTTTTTATTCCCATTCATAGTGTATCAAAAATGGGAAAGGAAAACCCGATCGAACTTAAAATTTTCGATTCCATAATGATACTTTAGAAAAAGCCTAAGAAGAACTGCTGAAACTGTAAGATAGGGTGACTATGATTTTATTCTTTAGACCTGTCAGAACTTTTATAAAAAGTTTCTTCTATAACGAAAATGCCATTTATAAAAAATGATCAACTTGATTGCTTTCATCAATAAAGAAAAGCACGTGAAAAGCCTAATTTGACAATCTTTAAATAAAATTTTTTTTTAATTACTCGAATAATAAAATGAAAGAAATATGTTAAAAGAATTATATGATAAAAATCACTCACTGTCGAATATCAAAATTTCTAACCTATTGATGAGCTATTGTTTATTAATAATAAAAATTTAAAACTAGTCAACTCTTCACTTTCATAGTCTAAATAATTTTTCATTTTAAATTAGCTCCATAAAAAAATCGGGTCATCTTCACACCAATTATTACCAAAAAGTAAATATAATAAACCCTGAAACGACCGTTTCTTTTTTAGGTTAATTAACTCATATTGATTCATAAATCGAAAAGACAATTAAAAAAATATATAATATTAAGGATTCATTATTTGGATTATGTCAACCGAAACTGTCGCAATAATATATTTCATCAGTTAGTTCGTTTTTACCTAAAATAAGCATGACAAAAAAAATGATTCGGCAAAACATTGTAGAGCTATGTAATGAGAAAATTCAATCAGGTGTGATGCAGATAGCATCAAAATATTCAATATCTCGGACCCTGCCATATAAAACTTTCCTTCTGATGATGCGTTATACTGACCCGAAATTATGGATTTTTTTTTAAAAAAAATCTAATAAAACTCCCTTTGAAAATTTTTAATTTTCTCAAATCGGAGATTTCCCTTTTTTGATTTTTCTAATTGTTTGAAAAATCACACCTGCTCGAGCAATATAAAGCAATTTATTATTGTAATCGTAACAGTGGTAATATTTACATAAAAATGCGCGGCGTAGCCGACGGCCAATCACTTGAAATGATATATATTACTCATGTAATTACACGTTGTAGCGTCAAGTGTTAGGAAGCTACTGTCCTTCCCGAGGCTTTTCTCTTATATATATTTTTTATAATCTTTATATCAGGGGGAACCGCAAATGAAGGGCGTTTGCTTTGGGCGCCAAAATTTGTTTTAAAGCGATTTATAGTTTGGATTTGTTGAGGTGTCAGGTAAATATTTTACAGTCGGATTTTTCTGATGTTAAATGGAAAAATTGATCGCTATCGCGGTTGTAAGTTGAGATGAGTTAGTGTGAAAAGTATGAATTATGTTTGGGAAAGAGTTTTTTTTGTTGGTAGTTGGTTTGGAAATTATTTTGGAATGGAGCTACTCCGAAAGGGGGAACCGCATCGCAGGTTCGTTATTTGTTTCTTCGAGTGCTTTGCTGGTGCCTGACTTAAACGATTGCTAGGGAAGATTTCTCCAAAATGTTTGGAAGAGTATCCTTATGAATCAAGCTGATATATAATTCTTGAATATCAGTGTGGTCCTTTGTATAAGCTCACTTCCCGTTGAGATAGTAGAGAAAAACTCATACCGTAGAACACACTAACTTTGACCACCCCGCCCTAACTTTGACCATCCTAAAAAGGTTTTTCCTGTATAGTACTCGATAAGAAAAGCGTTTTTAGGGTGGTCAAAGTTAGGTTGTTCTACGGTAGTTGATAGCCAATCTGGGGAGAGAGAGGTGTAAGTGTTTACTGGGTTTATTTTGTCGCCGGTACTCAGTGGATTTTAATCTTGAATCGAATTCAGAGCTTGAGCTTGAGCTAATTCCAGAGATGGTAGCTTTTTCAAGGTATCGAGGAGAGAGAGAGAGAGAGAGAGAGAGAGAGGCGGTAGATAGCAAAAAGTCGAGGAAGAAGAAAAGAAGACCAACATTTTCGATTGTTATGTTCTCTCCATCAGTGTAACGTCTGTGCCTCATCTTCTTGTACCATCTGGAGTCTGTGACTTGCTTCACAGACTCCAGATGGTACAAGAAATGACTTGATCCGACTGCGGATAAAAGTCGTTGGGTGTAGAGCTGGACTTTAGGATGAAACTTCGCAAAATATTTAATCAGAATAAAGAATGGCAAGTACACAATGAAAAATTGAGAGTGAGAAGAATAGGCGGAGGCCGTGGATCGAAAATCTGGACTGATGGAAGGAAAGTGTAGCGAAGAACAGAGATAAAGATGGCGGTAATTTTGATAGGAAGACACATGTTGCGGAAGGAACACAATGGTTTTTAAGGAAAGAAAAAACTGCAAGGAAAGAAATTGTTAGATTTTTTGGAAATTGAAGAATGTCAGAAATAATCATATGGACCGTGCGAGGTACTATGAAAAATAAGTTCAAATCTTGGTTTTCGACTTGGTCCGGGATAAATTCAAATTCATATTTTCTCGACAAGAACCTTCTTCGAGAATTGAAGCACAATTCTAAACTTCTCGAAATTCCTTCTACTTTATTTAAATGTATTCACAATACCAAATAAGAGCCACAACTTTTCCAATTAAGTTCAATTAGTCATTTTATTTGGAAATAATTTTTCTTCAAACTCAAAAAACTCATTAAACGTTTAGCTTGAATTACAAATCTTTAAGTGCAAGTATTTTTCTATAAATACGAAATTGCGAGCCAACAAAACTTACACGCGATCAATCAACCCATAAGATTGGTCCTCACATTCTCTCATTTCCCTCACTCCCTTTAAGAGGGTGATGGGAAGGGATTAAAGAAAAATGATAATGTTGTCACATGGAAAAACTCTTCGTTTATCTTTTTAATATTTTTTTTTTTTTGTACGAAATACAGACTTTTGAGTATTCCGATAAAGATGCCTAAAGCAAAAAAAGTCGACCAACCAGTGTTCAGTATTGATGAAAATTCTGAGCATATGGTCTGAAGATTTTAGGAGTTGGAATTTGTGGGGTGTGCAATTCGGGGTGGCCCAAAGTATTCTCTTGGAGCTATTGGCAAAACAGCGATAATTAAAGAATCTTGTAGGTACCCGAGATTAAAATGCGCCTAATTTGGATTAGATGCAGGGCCTTTAAAGAAAATCATGGTTACTGTGCAAAACAGTCGGACTGACAAAAATCGACGAAATGTTCATCTGGACGTTTGATGCTCATTTTGCCAAAATATCTAAAAACTGACAATCGACTCAGTGGTCTGGTCCCCATTTTTTTTATTTTCATACTTCTCAATGAACATCTACTACAAACTTATAAACTTCAGACAAATCTAATAAATTCCAACTAAAAATTAAGTAGTCATCTTCAGTAAGCAGATAATTACGGGTTATCAAATAGGTAAATATTTCGCTTTACACTTCATACCTAAACACACAAATCAATCTAATTTTCGGCCTCATAAATTTCTTGATTCTCCTCGCCAAAAATAAATTCGAAACCTATTACGTAAAAAAATTCCAGTGGCAAGGCCAAGAAGGCATAATTATTTAAAATAAAAATAAGATTATTTATAATTATGATTCAATGCACAGAAATAAAGAATAAAGATAAAAGGAACTTTTTTATCTTATTCCTCCTCCAAGCGCAAATCGGGCTGAGGTATCCGCCTATCATTGAGACATTAATCATTTTATATAAAACCAGGTACGCTGCACCATTCAGGATTTTACTGCATTAAAAAATGCATTATTGAAAGGTGGCAAAAGACAAGTAAAACCAGGCGTGGTTTAAATCCTTGCCAAACTAAAATCCTCGCTTCTCATTGGCCGGTATTAAGTATTGCATTAGTTTCAATTATAGTAATTATTATTACTGTTTATTATTTGTCTTTATATTCTTCCGCTTTCCATTTTGTTCTTATATGAGATTTTCATTGCCAAGTCTTTTAGATTTTGAATAAAAGATTAAGGAGATTTTTTTGACGTTTATAAAATGGCCATTATCAATTTTTCATAATAAAAAACGCATTTTCCTTTTTTTTTCGGGGAAATCTGCATTTTCCATATTTTCTGGAAAGCGATGATTCTTTATTGAAAACTCAAAACCGGATATCGAATGGAGATGGAGAATACTGAAAAAAAAAGGTTGACATTTAAGGAATAAAATACGAGATGTAGAGTTTTGGAAGGGGTACGAGAGTTAAAAGATGGATAGAGAGTGAGGGAGGAATGGGAACTGGGAATGAGAAAAACATTACGTAGGAATCTGCGTTTTATTGTCAGGACATTAGAGACTTGTTTTAAAAACAGTGTTTAGTGTTTAAGAAATAGGAAGGATGTTAAAGGGGTAAGGAGGGATGAAACACTTTATTTTCGAAAGTGGGGTAAGATGTAGCTTCGGCCGCTGTTTGGCAAGAGCTAAAATCTGTGAAGTATCGTATTTGAAGCTTTTTATCTATTTTTATGTCGAGGGCTATTGATGGATGTGACCGAAGAATCATTGTCAAAGGTGAGGTTGTGGTGTTTTTCACCAGCGGCACAATCTAAGGAATCTCGAGTGAAATCTCGCATACAACAATTACGATCGCGATGTATCGCTCGAGATTCCTTTGGCATGTGCCGCTGATGGAAAACACCCATTATCAATAATCTGCGGTACGTAGACGGCACAGGTTTGATTACGAGTACTCTCGAAGACCTACTCTACATTTAATCGCGCCCACGTGGTGAGCAGCAGTTCTGGCCTAAGCGTGAATTTTCGTAAAACAAAATTCATGAACGTTAGCATATAAATACTTACATTTCTTCCAGGATTTTTATTAAATAACAACACACGTCGACGTATTTACAAATTCTTTAATTCGGCTATATCATTTCAAGAGCCCTTGGCTCTCATCTTCAGGCAAAATGTAAAATTAAAATTTTACACAAAGTTCTTTACATTAAAACATCAACAACAGCCATATTGCACACCTTAAAAAAAATTAACTTACATTTCTGTCATTTTGAATTCTTTGGTTGCTATTTGGTTCTTCATTCCTTGGGAAAGAATAAATATTGTTCGTTTAAACTGATTCATTATGACTAGGCCAATCCAATCCAATCCATCCAAGCCAATCTGGAGGGTAACCGGTGAGGCATGTTTTGTCTTCCTCAAGGAATGGCGTCCCTGCCCTGTTGTGAGCTTCCTTCTCAGGGTTATGAGTTAGTGGAGGGCAGCAGCTTCGCTAATACTGACCTAGGGCTGAAGATGGTAGTAATCGGCAAGGCCTAGGCTCAGATACCGGGAGGCAGAGTTGAATCAATGGTATGGCTCCCGTACTGCGATTTGGAAGATTATGGAAAGTCACCACATTATTTGATATTCCTAGTAAAATCATCAATGGTTGGCCATGATGATCGCCAATCTCCGACGAGGAGTGGGCATTTAAAGAAGAAGAAGGCCAATCCAAAGAATGATTTGGCTTAACTATCTTACTATTACTCAAATCTCCCTCCACAGATTAATTCTTAAGGTTTTTGGAGTAGTGAAATAAACTATAAAACCGTAATATCAGTTTATTTCACTCCTCCAAGACCCAAAAACTTTAAGAAGAATTAACTATTTTAGGAACAGGAAAATTTGGAGACATTTTTACTTCTGAGAAAGAAAAAATAGAAAATAGTTTTACTGTAAAGCATGACTGGACCCAGGAGGGTGGGTTATTAACCCAATGGAGGCCGCGTTTAACATCGAGAAATAGGGGAGACCTTAAAAACGGTGGCTCGACGATATCATTCAGACTGGAGGAAGAGGTTGGTTCTGGAGAGCGGAAAACCGTCCGAATGGAGAAATTTGACAGAGGGTTATATTTAGGAGTGGGTGCAGAAATGCTGAAGAAGAAGAAGAAGAAGAAAGCATGACATCTTGATACTTTTTGGTCAACTTAGTAAATCATCTTGAAAATTCTTTGAACTACTCTTTAGACAGCGACTCTTTGAAGTGAACCATACGAAAATGTCTGGTCCACAAGATTCTTTTCTGGCGCCGTTCCTGTGATCGCCAGTCTCCAGCTTGGAAACAGAGAAAATTGCATCTGAAAACACGCGTGACTCAGCGTATGAGGTGCACGACTTACATTCGGGAGTCTAGCGGTCGATTCCATCGGATGGCTCGGATTTTTCCCGATTGTGTTTCACCTCTGACCGATGTCATGTAATGTTAATTCGAGGATTGGAGCATTCCGTAAAAAGTGACTATCTGTTGTCAATATCACTTCTCTTAAAAAGT
The DNA here is from genome assembly GCA_023512825.1 of Liposcelis brunnea. Lineage (NCBI taxonomy): Eukaryota > Metazoa > Arthropoda > Insecta > Psocodea > Liposcelididae > Liposcelis > Liposcelis brunnea. The sequence goes on from CM042067.1 coordinate 10,271,785, forward strand.
TCTGGCGATCTAGCAAGTGGTACCTAGCTCAACCTTGCAAATTTTATTGAGCACAGGTCGCATATCTCGGTTACATATTCTTTCAAGTACGAGAGTGGAACTAAAAAAATGCCAGTGCCATTTTTTTTACCCGGGTGCGTAGCCTGTTCCTCTTTTGCACGACAGCGGCATTTACTTATCTCACCGACGAACTTCGTATCAATTTAATTGCGAATTGTTTTATTGAACTTTATGTACATAACGTTTATAGATTATAAAGTAAATCATATCCCGCTTCAAAGTTCATCGATAGCCAGGGCCTACAATTTAAATAATTCCCTTCTCGAGGAAAAAAAAAATCCTTCGTAAAAATAAATCCAAAAGAGTTAAAAATAAATCTCCTGACATTGAAACAATTATGGAAAGCATAATCAAAAAAAAAAATTTCTTTTGGAATAATTAAGATTGATTCGAATAATAAAAACATTTACAAAAAATGGCAATTTAAAATATTTTCGTATATAAAAAAAAGTGAACGAACTAATGACTATATCTTTTTATTATCAAACCCATTTTATAAATAACCATTATGACTAAAAAGAGCATAAAAATTCTGCATTGAAAGATGAATGACAGGCCTCACATGACACATGGAAATTCTTGAGAGTTTGAACTTTTCATGAACTGTGCATGATAAAACGATAGAGTTCATTGATTCTAGAATGTGATCAGTGATCAGTGATCGCTGATGGCGGTCTGTGTATTCCTTGTAAATGTGTTTAAATTTATTTACGCGTCCGTTTTTATCGAATATCCGTTTTTGAAATAAATTTTTTTGACGTCCGTGTTTATATTTCGCGTCGCGTTCGGGTGCTTTTTAAGGAAATGATTATTATGCAGAGGATTCGGGCATAAAAAGAAAAAGGTAATTTTGTATAAAGTTAAATTTCACGTAAAAGGGAAGTTTAAAAAAAAAAAACGGATTCGGGAAAGAATTAAATCAAAATTTGGAGTTTGAACGGAATCCCCCATAGCAAATGAGTAACGGATACAAGGGGTAGGTTAATGAATTGTAAGGACCTTGTATTTGTAAAATAAACAGAAAAAGGAGAAGAGGAAAAGGTCTTTTTTCTCAACAAAAACAAATTCGTAAACATTTGATGAATGATAATTATTTAAAATGCTTTTCCCAAGAGCGCGGTCGAAGGTTCTCTCCCCCTTTTTTCCCTAAAAAAAAATTTTTTGTAGCTTTTGTTTTCGAAGGGGAATGATTTTATCAAATTTCCCCGAAAAATGTTTTTTTCAGAAAATTTTTTAAAAAAGTTGGGTCATAGATCATAGACCTCGAAAAATGAAATTTAGGCTTAGGGTCAGAGGTTGACGTACATAAAGTTTGGTAACAGCATTTTAAGACGTAATAAAAAATTTTTATAAATAAAAAAACAAAAACAATAACAATAATAAATTGTTTGATGAGGATAATTGGATGCCGCGAAATTTAAAAAAAGGCGCCAAAAAATTCACCCCGCGTCGATAAACCGTGTTAGTTTGTTATCCCCACGAAAGAGCGTGCGAGTGTTTCTTGTGTTACACGGTAGCGTCGTTGTTAGTTCGAACGTCGCCCGATAGATGGCCACGTTTATGATTTTATTAAAAGCGGGTTTTCTTACGGGTAAATTTATTCATGATTTCTGTGGATATCGCATGATTCTTTGAATTAATTTAAAGGTAATCTGACTTACATTCTGTTTTCTGTTCGATTTTGCGAAATTGTCAAAAGGAAAAGATCGAGAGGGAGGAAATGTTTGCGGAGGGTGATTTTCGCGATACAAGGAGCTGTGAAAAGGGAGGGAGGGGAGGAAAAAGACAAAAGAAGAAAAAAAGGGAAAGAAAAAAGCGTCGGAAGACGACTGGCACCGATGTAACGCCATCATTCTTCCTCTTCTCATCTTCCATTATCTTATGTCGCTTATCCCTTAGACTCTTTTTAAATGTCAGTTTTTTCCGTGCTGGACGATGTCCACACGTCTGATCTCATTTCTTTCGCCAGTCATAATGGGTTAATAAATTATATACATTAGGAAAATGGTTCAAAGATAAAAGGTAAAAGAGATTTAATTTTTCACTGAGAGAATTTTATTAATGCAAGCAACATTAGGAAGTGGGACGTCCAGTTGATGTGTCTGAACGACTTCAGTATTCCGGAGGGCTTTTTCCGAGAGGACCTTAGAAATTATTTGGTTTCGTTTAACTCGAGAAACGAGGGCCAGTCAAGTATAGTAAAGCAAGGGCGCTAGAGATTTGGGCTGAACCAGGGGCGTCGTTTCAGTGGGGGGCAAACACTCCCACGGCTTTGAGAGGGGCGAAAATATTCCGCAATGTTTAGCTTATGTGAACTTTCATCTTTGAGGAGCAACTGCTCCCTCAAACAACGCTCCTGGGCGAGACAGCTTTCATTTGGAAGAAGAATGACGCCAAGATGTTGAAGATCTGAAGTCTGAATTAGGGAATGGGGTTTATAAAAATGGCCAAAAAGGTTACAAGCTATAAATTCTCCACTGTAAATCAAGATCACACATATTCTGTGAGATTAGGACTTCCGGAAAGGCGCCGAGACAATTCATATAAACTCCAGTCAAATCAAAAAGGTGCATTGGGCTCCCTTGTAAATAATTATACGATCAAAAATCCCACTCTCATATTTATTTATTCCTCTTCGATGGGATCGCACTTCAAAAAAAAAATTTTAAATTTTGCATCTCCTTATCTAAACATAATTAACATTTTTACTGTATGCCTAATAAAAGCCCTTATATCATCTAGTTTACCTTGCGTTCATGTAAAAATTGATAAATTGCATGATTGACTAAGCAGAAACCAAGGAAGATCTTAAAATTTAATCATTTTCGGAACCAGAACCTGAACTCTTTATACATTATAGGTAAAGAAACCGGAACGAGAACCGCATGATATTTTAATGCAAACAAAAATTTCAATGTTATCAATTGTGAGCTTCTTTTCTTTTCTCAAAGTCCCGTTTTATTATCAAAGCTTGACTATTTATCAAGGCAATGTGAATTTTCACATCTCGTTTATCGCTTATTTCCATCGATTTGGTGTGAATGGTTTTCATGCAATTATAAGATTTGCATAGTATGAGTTTACATGCGATTGCGCTATGTAAGTAAAGCGATTGCTAAATTTTGTTCCTTTTTCCTTTACAATGGGTAAAAGCACCCACAAACTTTGCGAAAATATTATAAATTTTCACTTACACTTCGTATTTGAAATCTCGTTCCAATGATTAAATCGAGGCATAAAATTTTCGGGTGATGGAAGCATAATCAAATTGATAAAACCACTTGCGGTTTTGATCCGTCGTTTCGTCACATATTTCATGACAACATCAGGGCTACAACAAGACAATAATGACCAAATAATAAATTGACAAATAAATAAATAACCATCACGATATTAATGGGTTACCATACCCTATTTAAAAATAGCGAGTATTTATAAAAATGTCTCTGTGTTTCAACACCAAATTTCCAAAAAGAAAAAAATCCCCCGTATATTTCTGCACCACCTGTCGCGACTTATATATGGCAAAAGTTTCTTTTCCAAAATTTAACCCTCTCTTTATGGTCTCCTTTAGTGCGGTAATTCTTCATATTCCATCTATATGATATTGAGGAAATATTCTCAGATATTTTTCTTTGATGACTTTTTAGGGGAAGATAAATCATTTCTTGGCTGTTTATGGTTTTGCTTATGGGCATTCTTAGCTGTCACTTAAGAGCATTGCGAGCCAGCCTTGTAGCTTGGTGGATAGAGTGCGCCAGTGACACTCGCGAGTATAGCGGTCGGAACCATTCGACGGCCCTGTCCGGAACGGGGTTCCGTTCGACGTGTTCCAGAATGTGATTGTCAATTAATTAAGATGTCGGATGTAAATATAAAGAAAATAAAGGATTCGATTAATTAAAAGGGAATTAGCAATTATTATTGAGATAATCGGGACAGGCCCGAAGTTTTCCTTTGTAAATTCCAAGCTGTTCTTCCAGGAGAACCGCTGGGGGCCTCCTCCTTTAAAGCTTCCAGTTTTAATAAGCTAAACATTGCATTTTTTTTCAGAGGTTAGCGAAATCATAGTTTAGTATACAATATTTCACTGCCCTTGTTTATCTTGTGTTTAGTGTTCTCAGTGGAAAAAATCTCTTATAGGCCTGTTTGCTCAAAAAAACTACTTCTTCTTCTGCCTTTTTAAAGACTTTTCGGTTTATTTGTTAGGAAAATCAGCAGGCTTTATGTGAAGATGACTGCCATGATGAGTCCTTCCATCGTTAAGGCTGGCGGCCGGGAGACTGTTGCCTTGGGGCCTTCCCCTTAGTGCAGCTCGTGCTTGGCTACCATTATTCATTCTCTGCACATGGTCCCGCTAGTATCGCCTCCTTTGCATAGCGAACCATAGAACCATACGGCATCCTCCACTCCGCACTGCTCTAGATGTTCTCATTGCGCATACGATCCCGGACAGTCTTCCCGAGTATTTTTCGCAAGGTTGGCATTCCTGCTACCTAGAGCTTGCTTTTTTAGCCTCAAAAAAGCTAAAATTTAATAATTTCCGATGAAGAAAGAGGTCTTAATATCGAATATTTTCACTTAAAAATTTTCATATGAAGCCATTTTTTTATCAGCAAGACAGCAGGCGGTATTTTTTCCTTCGAACCTTTAACAACTTCATTTCCTTTTCCATGACATAATTAAATATCGAATTTCCATCCGATTCACTTCGCATAACTATTTTCGAAAACACAGGCAAACCATAATTGCAATTAGGGTCATTTAATTTTATCGAAACCCATAAACCACATTAGCCCTCTCCCCACAGACTCCTCCCCTATTTTTTTCAAAATACACTCGCTTACAATATTTAACTTCCATCTTTTCCTTAAAAAATAAAACCCTCTGGAGAATAACAACCGGAAGCGGTAGCAACAGCAGAACCCCTCGAACCAATCACCCCGAGATCAATCCCTTAAAAAAAAAAAAAATAAAATAAAATAAAAATTCGCCAGCATCCCCGCGCGTTTATTAATATTCTCAGCCTTTCAAAATAATCCACGATTTTTTTTTTCTCTCCCCCTTACTTAAAAACAAAGCTCCTTCGAAGAACTCGTATGTGCAGAAATATAAAATTTTTATGGCTGGAAAAGTTAGAAGGAAAAAAAAAAATAAGAATAATAAAAAAAAAAGTAGAATTGCATCCCTTTTCCCATTTCACATCGTTATAACAAGCTCCATGTTTAGCTTAGGGGAAAACCTGACATTTAATATACTTTTCTGTTCACCTATATATTTTTTGTCGTATATGACCTTAAATGAAAGAGCTAGACCGGTCTATCCTTTACGGGAACCCGCGTGAAAATGTGTTATTTTACATTTTCCTTTAAAAATTTTCAATATATATTTTTTTTCCGCCATTTTTCTTGTGGTGCACTATTTTTTTTCTTTTCCTTAAAGATTTCTTTTTATTTTTTTTCTCTTATTTTTCTTTTAGGAAAGTAGGTCACATTTATTTTATCCCTATATAGAAATACGTTTTCTTACGTTTTTTTTTATTTTTTTTCCTTTCTTTTCTTTTTTTTTCCCTTTTTTTTTTTTAACTTGTCCACTATTTTCTAAGTTTTTTTTCTCTCCAGTTTTCTAAGATATCTCGCTGAGTTCGTTCCACCATCGCTTTCCGTGGAGAAAACCGAGGGAAAAAATATATAGATATATAAAGAAAAAAAAAAAGGAAAATATTCCTTACTGGGAAAATTTGTGTATGTGGAAAAAACGCGTGATCGTGTTTTGTTTTTATATGACGTAATTAACATACTAGTTCGTGTTTCAACCGCCGCCGGCAGCGCTAATTGATTACGTCCTTTTTTTGTTTTTATTATTTCTTTTTTTTTTTTTTTGTAATAATCGGGGGAATATTTTTTTTAATTGATTAAAAAACAACACGAAGCCGATTTTATTTCAGCGAAATTCTTTTGTTCTTTTTTGTTAAATAACTTTTTCCCTATTGTTTATATACGATTTTTATTAATTCGAGCTCGATGTAGCCTTAATTAATATTCAAACGATCCCCTTTCTACTTTTTTTAAAACTGCCTGTAACGTGCAAGACAAATTCCCGCGAATGATTTCAAGGTTAATTAATCATAATAATAGTCGCGTGGTCAGTCCTAGTGTTGGGATCATGCGGTCTCGCCAAAATGCGTTGGAGCCAAAAAACCTAACCTCACTTTAATACGTTAAAAAAAAAATGGCGGCGGCTTTAGAAAACAATTCGGAAGAATCCGAAAACAAAAACGAGAAAAAAGAGATAACGGAAATCAAAACGGAAGACGTGAAAAATAAAGATGGAGAGTGTAAACCGGATGTAAAGCAAAATTTTATTTTGCCAAGTGATTTTTACAAAAATCTCTTAGAAAGAGCTGTTTTTAATAAAAATAGTGATCCCGAAGATAAAAATGGTTTTAGTAGTTCAGTGCCTGTGTTCCCGAGGAATTTATTATATTCTAATTATAATACCGACCATTCTGGGGGGCCTTCGTCACCAAACGAGGTAAGCGTGTCATTACATGCAAGGCGCGATAATGCTCACGAGGGGTGGTTTCCTTGTTACATGCGGGAGATCTGATTAAATGGTTTGTTTTTTGGTTTTGTTGCAGAAAGCCGCGTACGTGTGGAGTCAAGACCAGAATCATCACAACGGTAACACGGGATCTCCAAAAGGACCACACGGTCCACACGGGCCGCACGGTCCTCACGGGCCGCCTGGAAACCCTACTCAGGGTTTGGTGCATTGGATGTCAGTAATGGCGGAGCACATGAACAGTGCGACTCATGAAAATCCTGTACATTACATGTGGAATAACGTGGAGGTAAGTTGATACTTGGTTATAAATTAATTGAAAAAAAGCCAAAGAGGAAAGAAAGTTATTTGCGCAGTTTGCTCAGGCAATAAACTTTTACGGAGTTACATAGCTTGAAGCCTTATTGCCGCATCACAGAGTCTCCAGTTAGATCTATCCTGGGCCTCCGCACTCCAATCCGGCGCCCCCACTCGACCTGCATCTTTCGCGACGGTATCCTCTCACCTCAGTCGCGGCCTTCCTAATTGCCTAGAACTCGTTGGACGACCATCTAGCACCTTTCTGATGGTCTCCGTCGGTGGCGCACATGTCAAGCTTACCGTAGCCTTCGTGATAAAAGACCAGCCTCCGGATCTTCTCATTAGTCTTAACACTTACGCGTCCGGTAATAGAATAGTGTACGTTGGGTCCTAAAATCCTCCTCAGCACTTCGCGACCTTAATATTAGATGGTTTTATCTCCACTGCGCAGGTTGAAACCAAGACCATATTTTTTGTTTATGGCTAGCTGAGGTCAACCTACAATGGAGATGAAACCCTCTAATATTGAGATCGCGACTTCATTATCGAAGGACTGCAGCCGCTCCTGGTCTCGGACCATTAAAGTCCAGGTATCGCAACCGTATAAAACAGCGGGGGGATAGGACGGAGTTGTAAATAAATAATTTGGAGAGGCGGGATGGGGACTTGCTGCTGAAGAGGTGGTTAAGGGCTTAAAGGCAACGGTTGCTCAGCCAGTGCTTTTGCTAAAAGACACTGTCAAGAGAGTATCAGCCGGAACATCTGGCGCTCTCAGCTGTAGTGGACCATTCCCAGGTACAGCGCCTCTTATTAATACTTCTCCAAGATAAGATTAAGATGGAGACATCTTAAAGTTGTCTTCATCCTAACTTTCAACCATTGATGATTTTACTAGGAACATCAAATAATGTGGTGACTTTCCATAATCTTCCACATCGCAGTACGGGAGCCATACTATTGATCCAACTCTGCCTCCCGGTATCTGAGCCTAGGCCTTGCCGATTACTACCATCTTCAGCCCTAGGTCAGTATTAGCGAAGCTGCTGCCCTCCACTAACTCACAACCCTGAGAAGGAAGCTCACCACAGGGCAAGGACGCCATTCCTTGAGCAAGACAAAAAATGCCTTACCGGTTACCCCAAAAGTTGTCTTAAAGATCGCTAATGCCCCACCTTGAAGACGTATTCAAGACCCAAGATGTCTTAAAGACCTTTATCTTTAAGACCTCTTAAAGACATAGATGAATGAAAAAATACTGTCCCCAACAAGTGATGCCACTAAAGCCAGATTAGAGTCTTCGAACACTTGGGCCTTGTTAATGCCTCTTATCAGCTCGAGAATATGCAGAAGCTTACTAGCAAGCTCTCCAGCTGCCAAACACGTTTTCAACTGAGGAAACAAAAAATAACTAAAATACCTTGCCCTGAGATTTGAACCCTCTTTATTCTTAGCCTTGACTCTAACACTAGGTTCTTCCATTGCATTAGCTCTTTCCGGCTAATGTCACGTTTTCCTCGCCTAAAAAAAATTTCGAAGACTAAAATTGTCACTTCTCGTGTAAAAATTTAGAGCTGCAGCTTTTGTCAACTGAAACATTTATAATTTCTTTCGTCATTCCTCTTAACATTACAGCTAAAAACTTTGTTGAGTAAATCTGTAACTAATGCTATTTTTTCGACTCCTTAACAAAGGCGAAAAAAATGGCGGTTATTAAAATGCAAATTTTCATCTTATTTTTGAATTTGGGATATGATTCTTGTAAAAGTTGAGCAAATGGAGATCTGTTAAGTACATCATCCTGGGATGGAACCCCTGCTGGATGGAAACAGAAGAGGCTACACATCCAGAATATTAAATCAGTGGTTTTACAAATTGCCCGAAACCATTTCACACGTTTAACGATACTCAGTCTATGCAAATCAATTTAGTTAAGATATTCCGAACTGTTTCCGGATTAACTGCATTTACACATTTTTTTTTCTTTTCTTCTTAATATTTCTCGGATGAAACCTTTTAACGCATCCGTAGCTTCCAGCAGAAAAGTTTTTTTTTTTTACCGTTTTAAGTTTGTGTTACGTAACAGCTTATATAGCGTGTTATTTAATTTATGAATAATATTTCTCGCGACCTCCTCTAACTGTCATAAACCGCGAGATTCCTTTCTTTGATAATGCAGAGCCCCCAAGGTCTTCGGGCAAAAGCTATGGAGGACACCCGGGTTTTGTAGGAGATGTTCTTCAATCATCTGAAAAAGAGTATATCGGGTAGGTTGTCCCATTTAGAAAAAGAGAACGCAATAGATGGATGATACAACCTTGAATTGATAAATACCTGTCAGGTATTTCCCGGTTGTAAAATCCTTAGGTTTAATCCGCCCCATTTTGGAATTGCATAAATTATCAAAAATAATTCCCGTTGGATTAAATCAGTAGATCAATTAATCAAAATGTTAAACGTTTGATCTATTAGGTAGGCAGCGTTCATATTATCGCTATTTCCCTGTGTGCAGTCATTAGAGAGATAATTATCCGATTCGTATCTGGTTCTTAATGTACTTGCGGAAAATTTTGGGCCAGAGTTTTCTTTCATAATGATTTGTTTCTATAAATCATATTTTCGGGTCTATTTATAAAATTTTAACATAGTTAGATTATGTTGGTAATTAGGGAAGAGCTCAAAAAAAACAGCAGGACTTACAAAGCCAGAGCGAAAATAATTTCGAATGGGCGCAGCTTTCTCAAGACAAAAGAAGAAGTAATATGATAGAACTAGGACGCGAAACTGAAAAAATTTAAAAACATAAAATGGCAACTGTGAGGAAGTCGGATGCAAATTCATCCGCCAGGGTCGCTGGTGGAAGTATCGTCTGCTTTAAAGGTTTTGCACCGGTAGTAACGTATGGAAGAAGTTTTAAGGCCTTCAGGGCCGGGGCAACGAAATAAGCGAGGTAGGCGTCGTCGCAGGGGGAGCCAACAGCAAAGAGCGCTGCTTTAGCTATCTGATAAGTTTTTTTGTACTTGAGGTCTAAAATTTTTTTTAGAGGGAAAAGGGCGCACAACTGCTACCTCTGGGGGTAGGGGAACGTGTAAAACCTTCTTGTAATTATTATACTCATTTTTTGATAGGCTTTCGGCCTTTGGTTCCAACTGTAGTCTCCAAAACTTTTCTGTATGTTGATCCCCCTCTACATAAGTTTGGGTGATACAGGGTCAATCGAGCTTCGTAGTTCTCCCCTTTAAACAGGGCCGAAGCAACACGGTAAGCAAAGTAAGCGTCGCAGGGGCGCTCCATAGCTACCTAAAGACCTTTTTTAAATTTTTTTAGGGCACCCCATCTCTCCCTGTGGCGGCAGGGGGGGGGGGGGGCACCAAGGGCTTGTCCCGGCCCGCCCTTAGAAAAGCCAAAAACCTATTTATGATTTCTTTCACCTTTTCCTATTCCTCTAAAGAAAACCGTATGTCTTGCCTAAATCTAGCAGAGTCATCACAAAATTTTTTTACCAACAGCCCTAACTGAGAAATATTTAATTGGCCTAATGTTTATTTTGCTTCATTATCATCCCTGGAAAATTATAATAACTGCAAATCAGCCTTTTTTGAATTCAGTTTTCTCAAGTCAGTTACATTCCCAGGACGGCTCTCCGCATTATCCTAATCATCCCATTCGCCTATTCTTTAAGCCTTTTTAACGCGCTCATTTCTGCTTTATTGTTTAATCGTATGCATATTGTCTCTAATTTGCTTGCTGTGAATGAGGTGTCTTTTATGGGTAAGCTAAGCATGTATTTAAATTTCCTCAATGTCTTCTTCCCACAGTCGAAAAGACACCTTCATTTCTGCATGGTTAAATTTTTTTTCAAAGGAAAACATCCCATTTAGAAAGAACGTCAAAATAAGGATATCTTTATGGCTAAAACAATCATCCCGAATGACGAAAGGGAAATGATTTCCGAAAGCTATTTAAAAAAGTCGGGGAAGTTTAACCTTCTTAGATGTCAGTAACCAAAGGGTTGGAATTGTTTTGTTTTTGAGTTAGTCAGTGCAACAAGGGTAGGGATGAATCTTGTTACGCCTGGGATTACAACCCTTATTAAATTTAGCAGGCTTTTCGGGATCTTAGGATAAAATAAAAAAATATTAAATAGTTTAAACACGTACTTAAGCGAGATTTGTTGTCTTGATTTTAATGTTTGTTAAATTGGCTGGGGGTATCTCTGGTGGGAATATTTAGGAAGTCTCAATGGCGCTCTTGGCCATCGGTGACTCCCTTTGATCCAGAGGTAATAATTTGCTAAGGGTACAGTCTCCGGCTAGACAAGGAGAGGAGCTATAATTAATATTGGCTTAAGGCTGAAAATAGGCTTAAAGCTGCATTGCAAAAATATTTCCACAAAGTCTGTATTTTTTGCTCTGGCCAAAAAATCTCAAAAAAATTCCTTAACTCCTGACTTTCAAAAATTGTTACCCTGATTTTTTTTTACTTCCTCCACAGCTCTTGCAAGGTGAGTCACGAACCAGAGGACTCCTAGAAAAAAATCCCTTGCCGATTTTTTTTTTCACGAGGGTAACGCTGAAAAAAAAACTCTTGTGCACGTAATGAGTGAGAAAGGCCTAACTACATATTTAAATAAATCACATAATACCCTATTTATACTTATAAAGATATACTTAATTTGCCTAATCTTTTATATTCTTTAAATTCACTCTTAATGTAAATTTAAGATTGGGAGGATTTCACGTTTAGCTTACGGCGAGGGTTCCTGAGGGATGCAATATGTAAATCTGCCGAAGATGACCTTATGGTTTTTTGTTTGTTTTTTCTAAAGGGGTATTATTTTTTTGTCTTCCGTGAGAGGGGATTGTCTTTAATGATTCTGGAAGCGTTCTCTGAGCATAATGAGGAGATTATTGAATTCTTTTTTTTTTCGGATGGTTCCTTTCACATTTAGCTTATGGTGATTTTTTTTGTCGTTGTAAAAAAAAAGAGAGAAAAAAAAACCAGTTACGCCGAAAAAAGAGAAAAAAAAAGACAAGACATGAATTTCTAATTAAGAACATTGTTTATTATAATAAATTCGAAAAGTTCGTTAACGTCTTTTTTTTTTCTTCGTGGAAAGAGGTTAAGGAAAAAAAATTGCCCTTAGGATTTTTTTATCGCTTTTTTTTTTTTTTTTAATTTTCTGGGGTGTAGTTCGTTGGTGACAGTTTTTTTTTCATTGGAAAGCTGGATTTCTTTTTACAGGTCCCTGGTCCAAAACAGGTTATGAAAAAAAAAAAAATGCATAAAAGAATGCAATCTAACCCTGATTTTTTTTGAGAAAAATTTTGTTTGCGTAGGTCAGTGTAAAATATTACGTATGCAGCTTAGCAGGATCAGTTGCGCAATATTCCACAATTATGATGTTTTTCATATGAAAAAAGGATTACGTAAATGTAGCGTATACTGGTAGCTTTGTAACAAGGATAAAAGCCAAGTTGTACCCGTACGACTTTGGATTTTTTACAGATAAGAAAAGATTATGAAAGATAATTTTCAATGCTAAATTACAAAGAACAATATTTTATTATTTTACTATTAACTGAGATTGAATTTTCAAAGAATTTGAGAAAAAATCATTTTATAAGAATGCTGAATTAGATATAGATTTCTGGTTGATAGATTTAGTTAATAAGATTTGGCTTTTGGCTGAAATGCGAAAGGAGATGACATAAGCCCATAGTTTGGACAGAGAATAGTAAACCCCAAATTATGCAAAAGGTTGAGACGGTCAACGCAGGCTCGCAGCCAAGGAGGGCTGAGCTCCCCTGGCAGATATTTGGGCCCCCCTGAAAATAAGGGGTCAATTAGAGCCCCTTCTATTAAATTTTGTGCCCCTTTTAAACCTGCTACCTGGCTACGAGCCAGGGCAAAAGATACCAAGGGGGGCAGCCAGTCTCTAGATAGCATTAGCCTCCTTCTCAGGCCAACATTGTTTGAACTTTAGCCCAGCCTAGCTCAAAATGCAGTTTTTTGGCCCCTTAGTTGAACGGGTGAAATTAAAAGATTTAATGGCTCAAGTTCAAAACTTGAAAGCACAGAACTTTGGCTTAAGTCTGGCCCAGCCCGGGAAAGTAGGTCTACTTGCCTACGAATTCTTTGGCTGTAAATTAAATCCAGTAGCGATGGATTTTAGGACTCGATACAAGGAATCCTTCAAATTTTGGATCTCGAAGTAGGAGACACTGTAAAGTCGAATACCGATTTCCTTGAAAATCTTGAGCCATTTGAGGCCTTGCAGTTTTCAGTTAACTCGTTTCTTGTCAGCTTTATTCGAATGTGCATCTCCTGAATCGTTGAGTCAAAAATGGGCCATTCCTTTAATTTTCACAAGAATGCCTTCAATTGAGGTCTAACAAGCGAGTTTACTATCCGGCTTCAAAACCAGTTGATCTAAAGAGAAAAGAAGAATATAAATGTAAAGACAGTATAGTGCGAATATCTTGTTGCTAAAAGGAAAAACCCTTTTTGATGTAGCTGAAAATAAATGCCAAAAAAAACGACGTTATATACGTCTCATACATGCACGTATTAAAAGCACTCGTTATTTTCCGCACGAATTTTTTTACTAACTTCTTTCTTTTTTTTTTTACTCATCCCCAGGGTAAGGCCACACATAATACCTTCTTTCATTAACGTTCCTCCTCTCCCGATCATCATCCTTATAGACAAAGGACTAATTTTTTTTTGTCTCTTTAAGGGTAGATATTTTTTATATTAATTTTGTGCATGGAATTTTAATTAGCGAGGATTGTTTTGAAAAAAATAAAAGAAACGAATATTTTAACGGATTTTTTCTACATACTGATCATGCTAGTTTTTTTTTCTCATATTTTTTTTATCATCAACCGCCAAAAAAAATTTTTTTTTTTTTTGGAAGTTCGGATATAAATATTGATAAAGGTTTTTTTTAGTGAAACTCATGGCTTGTTCGGTGAATCACGTTTGTTTTAAGGGTTCGGGGTGTTATAATAACACCCAAACACCGGAAGTGGTAATAATTACGCTGCACTCCTTGACACACGTAAAAGGTTAGAAACAAAAATAATCAATCGGGTTCAATTATTAACCCAATAAAATCGATAAAAGGAAAACCACAATGATTGTATTTATACGCATGTGCATAATTTAAAACTATTACTGGTGTATAGGATATAAAAGCAAGAAGTATCTATTACCTTTGTCTATTGTAACGTAAGGTTAAGTCAAGTGGGGTACGCCGTGGAGCACAATAGACTGTTTTCATTAAATAAATCGATTGATATCGAAGATATTGTCAAGATCAATAATCAACCCCTTTTCTTAATTTCGTCATCAAGTTTTTTTTAAATATTTTGAGTTGATTTGGGTCGATGGATGAGTGATCAGGTGATTTATACGGGGGCTTATTTTTTTTATGTCTTATTTCCTGTTACGGTTCAAAAATTTTACGATTAAATGCCGAATTTTATTGAGTACTCTTCCCATTTCACCAACTGATTTTTATAGCTTTTTTTTTTTAAAAAAAGCTTTATTTTTAGTCAAGTGCAACACTGAGTTGTAAATATTTCTGTAAATTTTAATTATTTCGTGCTTTCTATGCAAGGAAGGTATTAAATTTTTTTTTCGTTACCAAAAATGAATTACAAATTTACTGTACTGCCAACCTGTGGTTTGTATCAAAAACTAGTGCAGACTGCAGAGTATAGATTATTTAGATGTTAAATATCTCCTTTGTTAACTCATTAGCTAAATCATAAACAGTTAAATTATTATTTTTTCTTTATCGGAGCGTTTTATATCACAATCAGCAATTTCTTCATTCTACCCCTGAAGCAGCTATTTTTTTTTACCTTTAACAGTCAATAATGCCTTTAAACAAGTATTAAAATGACATCTTCTTGATACTTAGTTAACACTAATGGATTAGTAGGCTTCAAGCTCAACAACAATTGCGACTACTATACTACAGTCTTCAAATATTCAGTATGTAATCAAAGCTACAGTCAAATTTACTTTCAAAGTCCAACTTGTGTTATGTGAAAAAAATTGATCATGCCAATACAAAAAACTGCAATCAAATTTAACTAATTCCTCTGTACGGCCCAATTTATGACTTTATTGGTAAAAGCCTTGGTTACTTCAATAAAATCTTCCTATACCTCCCAAAGCAATATTAGCTTCTTATTAGATACCCAAAGCAAATTAAATACACTTACAAAAATCAAAATTTTCTAGTCAGAAGTCAATGTAAAAGTTGATCACAATTCAGCCGTTTTTGATGCCAATCCGCATTATATTTATCGATCTTTGATTTTTACCGGACTGCCTGTAAGTTCAGGCTGTTCGATTCCACCTAAATATTTTAATAACATCACACTTATTTAAAAAAAAGACTCAAATACAAACTAATGAAAAAAATAATCGAATTAATTTTCTTTCTCTTTGTTTGTTTACAAATAAAAATAAAAACATTCATCCTGCGCCTTCTTTGATTGCTACTTGCTAGAACTTCCGACATCCACGTGGTCTTTACATTCTAGTTCCACGATGGACGAACTAGAAGGCTGTGTTGGTCCAGTTTCTGTCTGTTGTCTTTTTTATCTGATCATTTTTCTCTCATTTTTACGGATTTATCCTGCGTTGTTGTGGAATCATTTATATCGTTGATGGATAACGAAACGCAGCCGCCAACATTTTTTCCTAAAAGCACAATGATCGGAAGTAGTTTTGACGGACCACGCCGATCACTCTCTTGTACACTGTTAGATTCTGGTACACAAACGGCCATTTTGACTTCTGACGATGTAAGTAAATTATTTAATGCAGCTTTGCGGAAATTATTTAGGGAAATCTTGACAGACAAAAGAATTAATTTTTGCGTTTATGAAGTAAACATCTCTGTGCTTGAACTGAAAATCCACACGACTGAAATGGATTAAATCCGCCCCTTTTCTTTCCACATTTTTTTTTTTTGAGAAATCCTCTAACATCATTTTTGATAACCTGTTTTCTATTTAAAAAAAGGATTATGATTGCTGCTTATTGCGTTGGGCTTGTTTTAAAAGGAACATTTTTGCTTGATAAATTGAAATAATTCAAAATTTTTTTAGGTGGAAGGAATCAATTTGATAATCGACCATCAGCAAAGAGCTTTACGTTTTTATAGTTAACAATTAGTAAGGAAAACGTTTTTAGTATTATGTGTTTATGCCTGAATTTATGGAACTACTATCTGAAATTGCATAGAAAGTACATATAATGCAATATTATTCAACTGACCAGGGATGTATTAAGGTAAAATAATTCATAGTAGTGTAATTTTTATTGCTATTATAAACTCAGCAATACAGTCCACCATGATTAATAACAGTATTTTAAGCCAAAGGACATGGAATCTGTAATTATCACATGGTGTAAAAGTTTCATTTTAAGTTGCTTATCACAATATTGTTTAAAGATTTTTGTAATGTTGACAGATATTTCAAGATGAAATCGCTGGGGAAATAAAACATACAGCCCATAAGCTTATTCAGGTTTTGCCTCAATTTCATCCTTATAATTTTTATTTCCCAGCTTTAGAATATTACTGTCAAATTTTTTGGGTTTCACGAGGCAATTTTTTGGATTTCAAAATTTTTGGCAAAGGGACATCTCAGAGAGTTTTGGCCACCCCATTTTTTGGTGTCAGATTTTTTCCCCCAATGAGGTTTAAAATCATTCTTAAAAAAATCTGTGGGTGAGTAGTTGTAATATACCTTGTCACTGCACTGCATACATAGAAACTATTTACTCAACCAAAAAGGTCCCAAAGATATTCTAATCCTTTGATTACTTAGTGAAAAGGAAATCTTGCATAAGAGAAGAATATGCCAGAATGTGAGTCTCATCCCAAATTTTAATTCAAACCGTGAAGTGCGTACTTATTTTTTGTTTCAAATCATTCATCTTCTGAAAATAAAAAAAAATAGGGTATTGATAAAAAAATTTGAATTACGTATGACCTTTTGTTTGTTTGGATTCACAGGTAATCGTCGCCTATATTTATCAAATGCGAGCGTCGAATATTAATTAGTAGAATTTAAATATTTCCGAATATCATCTTCATATGCAAATGAGTCATATGTTTAGATTCTGCTTTTAGTTTTAAGGGTTCTTCCTTTGTTCCCAGTGTTTTAAAAGGGTGTTTTTTTTCTCATACCGAAACAAAAGGGATGATGGCTAGAATATTCAATACCTTTTCTGCGGCTTGTCTTACTAATATATTATATCCGTCACGTGAGGTTCGGTTTTTTCGATACCGCGAGTGCATTCCTCCCAAACGCCCCGGAAAAAAAAAAGAAATTCCAAAATCCTTTTTCCCTTCTTTTTTTTAAAGGCTTAAAAATGCTTCGAAGCTCTTGAAACAAGAGCTGATTTTGAAAAATTGTACACAACACGAGGAGGGATGCTTGGAGAGTTTGGGAAGAAGCAGTAGAACGGGGGGTTATTTGGAAAAAAAAAGGGAAAAAAGGGAGAAAGGGTGAGGATCGAAAAAGGAGGGGGAGAGGAAAGCAGGGGGGGATCAACCCGCGCAACCTCCCTCAAATAGACTGGGTCAAACTGTTCGAGATAAACAAGATGCAAAAAAACTTCTATTTTTTTTCCTCTCGTCTCGTTTTCAAGGTTAAAAACCTTTCTCTATTTGTCGGCGGAAAAAAAAGTAGAGTGAAATTCTCTTAAAACTTACCGCTTCTTTAGTTTTCCTCCTCGGAAATAATATAAAAAGAAAAGCACTGTCGATTTTTTTAAGAAGGCTTTGACCTCAACGCGATGTTGCCCAATTTGAGCCAGGAGTTTATCAAGAGGGCTTTATACTGGTTAAACGGGATTTTTGATGCTTAGGGGACCTGTTTAAGAACATTGTTAACATGATTATCGAGTAAATCGGTTGTAATCTTGACAAGAAAATGCATTTTATAAAATTTTATTTTTAAAAAAAAAATTTGCTTCATTTCTTTTTTTTTTTAAACTAATGTGCATTCTTTTGAACATACCGATTATGTGTCAAGATTTTTTTTTTTCTGAACTATTTATTCGTTCCAATGCAGTCAGGTCAGATTCTCAGGTATTTAGACTCTTTTTAAATCAATCCTATCAACAGTTTTCCCTGTAAATATTATTAAGGCAGAGGGCATCAAAAGGTGCCTTAAGTGCTTTCGTATCCTTATGGCCTTTCCCCAAAACTAAAAAGTTAATTTGGGCAAATTATTTGTGCGTTAAACAGGGTTTGAGAATGTGCCTAGGAAATTTTATAAAAAAAATTTTCATACTGAGGTTTTCTGTAGGGGAAAAATTCTCTTGCTCCTTACCCGAAGATTTCATTTCGCATTAGCTAAAATAATTGCTTGATTTTTTTGGTCTCTTCTATAAGGCTGTGTAATGTTTGACCCCTGAAAATTCACTTAAGGTGGCGTTTTTGCTTCGTTGCCTAAAACTCTTTTTGAAACATCTAATCGGCCTTTTGGCCTTGCTCTTAAAAAAATATCACTTTTCAGATTTTTATTAATTACCACTCAAAAATTTTGTGTGGAAAAAAAATACAAACTCAACTTGAAGAAAGGGTAGTTTCGCCTGAATATTTATGATTAGTCGTGCAGCAATACGAAATAATATAAGGGGTTTTTGTGTAATTCTTATTCCGTAGCCGAGGTAAACTAGGGGTGCTAAGAGGGCAAGAGGGAAGTGTGAATTTTTATTTATTGCTTCCATAGATCCTTTTATTGCATCATTTTTCCCTTTTTATATGATTTCGAGCCAGCGCTTAAAAGCTAAGTATTATAAGTTGAATATTGAGCATTTTATAGTTTTGCTATTTAAATTTTTAACTGTAAAATGTTATTTATAATTCAAGATTAGCCCTGCTTTTATGAAGTATTCTTAAGCCGCTTTCTACGGGGTTTTTTTTTTACCGAAATAAAGATGAATAGTTTTTGTAAAATCACGGAGCACTGCTGACCCGAATCTTTCGCTTCCGGGGTACCTTACTGTCGAGTACATTGCTGAATTTTCCTGGCTACCTCACGTTTATTTCTTTTATCTATTTAAAATTTTCGTCCAGCACCAATGATGTTTGTTGAGAATTAATTCACTTTCGCTATTATTTATCTTTAAGGTGGTATGCATATCTGACTTGGCAACGCTATCCAGCAGTGTTGAGAGGTCATCTCAGAGCATGAACGCATCGTCAACAAAGCATAACTTATCGATGATGAATTCATGCTTTAAGCAACTGCTCATTAATATAGGCGACGGATGTGTTTTTCAGAAACGTTATCAACAATGATGAATGGTAAAAAGAAAATCGCGGGTCCGGTTTCAGTGGATTAGACGGTTTTCCGACTCGGAGTCAAAGGAATCATCTAGCATATGTCGGATACCTTTCAGTAAAGGTCCCTCGTGACCACCCCTACTGCACATTCCGCCACAGAGGCAATTCGAGAACGTTGCAGCCCCTTCCAGGAGTTTCAGAGCAGCTGTAGAAACTTGACAAAATGTTATGTGCTACATGGGAATAGAGCCCTACGCCTCGCCAGATCCGACGACCATTTTTTAGTCTTTTTTACCGCCGCAGCGAGTTCTTGAAAAAATTAGAGCTGCCGCTGCCTCTGTGTTATCTTTTTAAGAGGCTCTAGTGACGTCAGACGTTTAGACCTGTGCTTGTACTGGGCCTGTTGGACGGTTATCGAAGACCTAGATCCTTTAAATAGCCCCCGTTGGTGGTGCACACGCAACTTGCCTCACTCTCTACATTCTTCTGCATTTAATCGTACTAGTGATAAAAGGCTGAGAGGAGAGGCTTTTTATTCTCTTGCTCGCCTTTGCATCTGCTAAGAAGATCTATTTGGCTTTAAGTATTCTCCTGAGCACTTTATTTCCAAATAATTTTCATACTGGCCAATTAAACTTACAGGAAAAAATTCCTTGTTTATTAATTAGAATATTTTTTGTTACAATTAAGAAATTATAAAAAAAAAGAAAACTAACGGCGCTACACTTAATTGCTAATCGATGTACTTCAAGTTTTTCAGCTAATCATCATAATAAAGTTTAAATTTCTGCATTTATAATGCAATTCCAGTTCGTTTTATTTAAAAGCTAAAATATATGGTAGAAAGCAAACGGTTACAAACCCGATATTTTTTTCATTTGAAAGTTTATACATGTTTGAATAAGATTGACACGTTTTTTGCTTACAAAAGCATCAGCTAATGCATAAAAAAAGCTATTAAAAATCAAGTATCCATGACATTCCGAATGACTCCATCTCCCCAGCAGACGTCTTGCATCTATGACTTTCTATCACATCGCCCCGCGATGTCTGTGTCCCTCTCGCCCCCCGGGCAGCCCTTATTGATTTTTTATACCATTCACCTCCCCCTTTTTTTTTTTCCTCCTCGCGCCCTTTTTTTTCCACACAGCTTCACTTATGATAGATACAGCTTCAGTCGCATCGTTCCTTCATCCTTCTGGTTGACTTGATTTTCTTTTTTAAACACAGACTTTCCGCGATTTCCTTTTGGTTGTTTATGGGTGTGTTACTTGTAATTGAGCTCAAATGAATTTTTCAATGATCTCGGAGAAGGCTGAGAATAACTCCAGAGGCAATTTAGTTCAGTTTTGTACATTGTGCAACCAGGATAAATTCTTGTGGCTGAATTTTTTTCTTTGCTTCGATGTTTTCCTCATAATATGAAGCTGGGAGTATTTTTCGCGCTTCAAGTGTTTGAAGAACACTTCACTCACATTCTGTTGCTTTGTTTTCGTTGGTAAATTGCGCTCATAGGTTTATGAAGCAGGCCACGTTTTTTAATTGCAGGTTCCCCGATAGGCAGCGCTTTGTCGCCGTCGTCCTCTTCCTGTTCCTGACATCCTGAGGGATTCCGTTTTCCCTGCAGGTCTAAATTACAGCTGGATCTAACAAAGGCTAAATGCCAGCCTGAGAATTTCCTTCCTGAATTAACCTCGAAGAGCCTTGTCGGTTTCAGTGCCAGTCAGCTATGCTTTCTAATACTTCCAGAGATTGAGCTTGGTCCCTATTTCTGGTAAAAGTTTTTTTTTGAAACCAAAGTTCTTTTTTTTTTTGAAAAAGGTCAGTAAAAGTCCCTATTTTCATAAGCCTTGAAAATTTTATGCAGAAGATTTTCTCGGAAAGGAAAATTTATTCCAAATGTTTTAGGTGTCAGAAATCAGTATTATTTTCTAGATTTTTCTTTTGAAAATTTTATTCAAAACTTTTTTGAGCTTGTGTAATTTTTTAAAATTTTTTCTAGGAGATAAATTTGTCTTTTTTGTGCTTTAAAATTTTTTTTCAGTGTTTTTTGTGGTCAAGTGGTCAAGTATCATTTTGGCTAATTTTAATTTGAGGAAATTAACTTTACAAGAATAAATCAAATCAAAACATTTCTTTGACTGACTAGAAGGAACTATCAAAAGATTTGTTCGACTAGAAAAAATCATCAAAAGATTTGTTCGACTAGAAAAAATCATCAAAAGATTTGTTCGACTAGAAAAAATCATCAAAAGATTTGTTCGACTAGAAAAAATCATCAAAAGATTTGTTCGACTAGAAAAAATCATCAAAAGATTTGTTCGACTAGAAAAAATCATCAAAAGATTTGTTCGACTAGAAAAAATCATCAAAAGATTTGTTCGACTAGAAAAAATCATCAAAAGATTTGTTCGACTAGAAAAAATCATCAAAAGATTTGTTCGACTAGAAAAAATCATCAAAAGATTTGTTCGACTAGAAAAAATCATCAAAAGATTTGTTCGACTAGAAAAAATCATCAAAAGATTTGTTCGACTAGAAAAAATCATCAAAAAATTTGTTCGACTAGAAAATATCAAAAGATTTGTTCGACTAGAAAAAATCATCACAAGATTTGTTTGACTAGAAGGAATTATCAAAAGATTTGTTCGACTAGAAAAACCCCATCAAAAAATTTGTTCGACTAGAAAAAATTTTGAAAATGAAATGTATGGCTGAAAATTTCTTTGACATTAATAAGTCCCTTAAAAGTCCTTATTTTTCCTCTCAGAAGATCTTGGAGTCCCAAAAATTTGGAAAGGGAATAAGTTTGATCGTGGTTGTTAAAAAGGGAGCCATGTTAAAGTTTTTGCCCTCGAACACTTTCCACGATTACTGACTCGCGACTTTGTTTTGGCCTTTTCCTTAAACTCTATTTCCTAATTTTGTTTTATCTTGTTTCAGCAATGCGGCGGGCACGGCAAAGATGTAGAATATTGGTCGAGACAGAACATGGTGCCAAAACAAGGATACGAACCAAAAATGAACGAGCAACTACCTCATAATCCGCATAAAGGTAAGAAAGATGTGCACGGCAATAAAAAAAAAACGCGATTGCAGTTCCAGGTGCAGTCGCTCTCTCAGGTCCCATTTTAGTACCTGTTCTTGAAACATGACCAAACGGCCCACATTAAAACTATCTAGAGCTCGGAGGAGTTTATAAATGATCAATTAGAGATAAATAGCCATCGGGTGAAATTTTAGTAATCACTCGAGGCTAATCGCGGATGAGGGGATTATTACAAACGTGCGAATCTCATTTAGATTTTTTTTTTTTTTAGTTCCCTTTCCTGCGGAAGTTGAAAAATCAATATTGGCTGCAGCTAATATTTATATACTCATCAGGATATTTAATTTTTTTTCCAAGGACTTTTTAAAAGGGTCTCTTCCTGGTTCTTCTCGCAACAAGTTTATATATAAACAAGTATCGGCAGGTTCTTTTAGGGATCGAATTAAGACTTTCTGTATTGGAGAAATCGGATTTTTAATTAGTTGTTTTGGTTCTTCCCGTTCATCCCTGTAACTTCGAAAACGACATGACGTTTTTAGGCGGTACGTGGGCAGAGGTAGAAGGTATCGAATCAGAACCGGATCGATCAGTTACCTAATCCTGGACAGTTGACCTTGACAACAAGTAATTTTACATAATTCATTAACATGTCATCCCTTTCTATGAAAAATATGGGAGAGGTGCAATTTCCTTATGCCTCACGCAATCGAGAAAACGACATTCTTTAAATGAAAAAATAGCCTGGAGATGCTGGCTGGAAACACGTCATATGGGTTACGTCAGAAAAGCATGCGGGGACTGGAGAATTATGTCATATTTTTTCGGACTTGCGAAATGAAAAGCTTAGTATGGTGATTAGATCGTTGATGTGGTGATTATCTTAAAAGAGTTGTTTTTGAGATAGGTTTTGTGACGTCATTTTGACGTCAGATTTTTATATTTTCGTAAAGGGTTTTCGGGTTGTTTTCATCAGGATGCATTGGTTTTTTCCCGGTAGGTGTTTCTAGAAGCAGGTAGAAATATTTAAATTGACGCAACTTGATGCGCGAGACGAGGAATATAATTCAGACGCGGGTAACCCTTTCGTTACCAAAAAAAAAAAAAAAAAAAAGGATTCGTTTTATTTTCATAAAGTTGGCACCCTTTTATTATTAAATAATACTATTGTCCGAGGGCGGATTTTAATATAGGCTGAGCTGAGCGCAGCTAGCGAAGGGAAAAGCTGCTTATAAGAATGTTTAAGGGGTTTAATGGGGCATATTAATTTTTAAATTTAAGTTAGTTTTAAAATTTTTTTCCTAATTTTTCTGCCTGTGGGGTTGGTTAGTCATTCAGTCAAACTTTGTAGGTATTTGCCTCTGAATATTTATAAAAAATTGATAAAACACCTGGGTCAGGCTAACAATTTGTCCTCGTGCTTGTGATTGTGGGAAATTATTTTCAATTAACCAAATTTCCTTCAAAATGACTCCAACCATTTTTCCAGTTTGGTTAGATTGGTGCAAAGGGTAGTTGCTTCAAAATTTTTTACAAAAAAATTCAAAAACCCGACGGCTTCAATTTTTATTATTTATTCTTATACAGCCTTTGAGCTTTATGAGATGTATTTGCCGATTTTTTATGGTTTTTCTGGTCTGGGAAAACTTTGCCCCTTTATTCCGAGGGCAAAAGCCTCATTGTTGTGCAAGCAAATTTCTAAGCTGACCGATGCAGATATTGTAAAAGTTTGAACGCGGAAAAAAGCAAAACACGTAAAAAGTGGAAACAATGTTAGTAACCGGCCTAGATCAGCTCTAGGAATTCTTTCTACACTTGAATAGTCCCGATATGAGTCATACAGCTTCCCAAAAAGCTGTGGGAACAATGTTATCTTGATTGCCTTCCAACATCTTCGAACATACCTTCGAAACGCTTCGAAAGTCTTCGGAAACTTTCGATGAAAGTGCTCAGAAATTCTTCCTGCACTTGAGAATTACTCTTGTGACGTCATAAAGTGTCCCAAAAGGCCGTTGAAACACCTTCGAATACCTTCGAAAAGCTTCGAAAGCCTTCGAAAAAATTTTCGGACCAATGTAACCAGTTTTTCGGTCCGAAATTTCGGAGCAATGTAACCGCGGCCTTTACTGAAACGACCCTAGCGCCATCCAGCGATAATTCCTAAAACTAAAACGGCATCAACACTCTTTTTAAATGAAAGCGACCCAGGCACGGACAGGGAATTTTTAGGGCGCGAGCTGTAACCTAAAAAAGGCGCCTTTTTTGCTGCTACCCCCGCCCCCTTTAAGTTTTTAAAGAAATCGTTACCATTTTTGGCCGTTTTGAAGAAAAAGGTTTTTGGAGAGCAGGCTCAATCCTTTTTGGCTCCCTTGTAGTACAAGTTAGTTTTAATGCGCGATATGCGCCTCCTCTTTTTTATCAGGAGCTGATTCAGAGTTAGTCTTTCAAAGTGGCGGACATTTTTTGATCCCTATATTATAACAAATTTGGAACTTGTTGCCCAAATACTACATAGATCGATGTGTAATTATTTGCGAGGCCGAAGGCCGAGTGAAATTTTAGCAAATTTTCACGAAGTGGAAATTCAAGTGGAAAAAAAAGAAAAGTTGATGTTTTTTCCAAAAATTGCTCTCCTTATGAAAGGTGCCCTGATGCAACGCTTCTGTTGCTTACCGCACTGAGCCGGCCCTTTTTCGAATGTTGTAGGCTAAGGATCAAATAATTCCTATTTTACAAGATCTCTTGTGCTTAAATGACAATTGCCGTTAATGTTTTTGATCAGATTTATTAAAATATTTTTCTCCTTTTTATTATACCATTAAAGCGCATCACATTTTTTCGGAAGAAGGGCGCACCGGGCAATACCCGGTTCGGGCCTGAGCGACACTAGTTCTGTCAATAGTCCTTTGTATTGCAAAAAAATGGTTAATTTCCTTTAAAAAAAAATTATCGTTGCTTATTCATGAAAACAACTTTTCTGTTTTTTCCCTCGCCAGTTCCTGAGCTTATTTAGGATTTGCTTTAAAAAAAAAATCAGTTGATTGATTACGTGCCCGAATATAGGCTCTTAGCCTAAATCACCTTGTTAACTAATTTGAATCTAATCCAGGATCCAAATTTCTGATTTTCCCAGACCCAGAAGCATCAAGAAAATTCCCAAACGATTACGTAAAAGTGCCATCCAGTTTTTAAGACGTAAACCCTAAAGATCAAGTTACCATCGGGACCATGTGCTGAGAGGATGAATATACGTCATTACAAATACGCAAAAGAACTTGTTGCCGCGACTATAGCGTTGGTAGATCGGGATGAATCATTTTAATAATAATAATAATTTAACTTTTAATTTGATCTGATTAAATATAATTAAAAATGAAAAATATTTTTAAATAAAAATATGAATTCTTCAGTTGCAGTGCGATCCGAATTGGCGGTATCTTGTTAAAAATATGTTATTTTTTTTTGTGGCCAAATGTTTTGAAAACTCAAAACCTTTATTGAGTTGATCCTTCCGGAACTCAAAAAAATTACCATAATATTGACGTGATTTTTTATCGATTCTCGTATTTATGACGCGATCGACTTTTGTCGAAGGTCAGGTAAACAAGTGCTGAAAGGGTTTAGGAAGGTAGTAAAATAAAATAAAAAATTATAAAAATTTGAATAACAAGGCATATTATTTTGGGTGTTAAGGTTTCCGGCATTTTGAGTAATTGTCCTATGATTTAATGCGTATTTTTATTTATTTTCCTCTGAGGGGGGTGTAAAAACACGGGCATCGTTTTCCGTTTGAGATGGACACCCAAGGATCCTTACCGTTTTTCACATGAATGTATAATTTAACCCTTTCGCTTTTGTAGGGATGTTTTAATGCGTTTGTCCTTGGTTTAAAAAGAGAATAAAAAAAAAAAAAAATTGGACACCACTGATTATTAAGAGCGAGAGTGTATGAAACATATGGTGCGTCGGGATGGGATGATTCTTCAAGGTTGTCTGAGGGATCTTATATTTACTCAAGGCCATTTCCATCATTGTTTCACACCACCCGCTCGTCTGGGTTCGTTTTTTAGCCCTTCAATTTTAGGAAACCGATCTAAAACAAAAGGTCCTTTTCCGTATCCGTAGAAAGGAGGAAAAAAAGATTAGGATGAGTTTCAAGGGTGGGTAAGAAATGTCGTTCGTTCGGTAGTCTTTTTTTTTTATGTCAAACAGAAGGTCAGTTTTTTTTTTAAAGAAAAAAATGTTGAGCATAAAAAAAAACTTTTTTAATAAATTTTTTATACTTACTTTTAATCACGAGCGACTTTCATCAATGGAGCTAATTCTAGTTAGCTGAAACATTTGGTAAATAAGATTTAGGTTTTTGAAGTCGCAGGAGAAGGGGAAGATGGAAAAATTTAGGGCTCTTCGGCTAAGCTCCCAGCGATTTGTTGAACCTTCTTTCTCAAACGATTTTCCTTTCAATAAGATCGGCGTAGCTCTTGGGCTCTTGGTGGCATAACAATGGCTTAGTAGCCCTTTTTCTGCAAGGGATCCATCACAGACAGCCTCCTGCAATTTTTTTTTAAATTAAAGAATGCATGTAACTTTTGTCAAATCCTACTTTTGGCAAAAAAAAATAACAGCGATTTTTCCTGAATCAAAAATTCCACAACAATTTTGGCATAAAAAAATTTTAAAAAATAGTCATGAATAAATCTTTGATGATTATAATGCTCTGTTTTTTCTAGAGGGTTAATTCACAACATGGCTTAGCTTTCCTCGTGGATTAACCTTTCTACTATCCAATTCCTTTCATTTTTTCAATTAAAAACCATTTAGAAATACAAAAAATATTTTGACACTATTGACTGGAAAAACCATAGAACTTTCGGTTTAAAACGAAAATATAGTTAACCAGCATCGTGGATTAACCCTCTAGTGGAGATCGAGTATAGAGAATGTTTTTAAGAAAATTTCTAGCTATAAGAAATGCTACAAATAATTTTTGCCAGTCGCCTGTAAAAAATTTTTTGTGGAATTCAGTGGAAGAAAAAATCTAAAAAAAGGTTTCTTGCCAAAAAAAAAATATCCCCCCCCCCCTTGTCTTTTGGGATTAACCCTCTAGCGGAGACAAAGCATTAACCCCGAAAAATAAAATAAGGAGCTAAAATATTCTAGAAAGAGCTGTTTGTGAAAAAAAACTTTCTAGGAAAATTTTATCGCCCAAAAAAATTCCAAGAAAAAATATGAGAGAAAAATTATTTATGGAAAAATTTTCTGACCGAAAACGAGTCGTGGGAAAAGGTTAAGGGGGATTACAAAAGATGGTTACGCCATAGTTCTTGAGAAAATTTAAAGAAATTAGGCGAAATCACCCTCAGTGATTTTTTTTCAGAATTGTTTTGAAAAAATTCTTTTCGATCCAGAAAATTTTTTTCCACAATTTAGTTTCGGCTTTTTGAGTTTCTGGCTCTACTTTACTTTACAATTGAAAAGTCACTTACAAGAGGTTTGGCCATTTTCTCTGTTTACACATCATGTTCCGAATTCAAATTTAATTACCTCCAAAAAAAAATTTGGCCAGTTCCTATTCCTTATTTCAACGGCATATTAACATTAACATTATAAATGCTAATATGAAATTTTACGATTCGCTTCGTTTAGAAATGACCTATCTCAAGCAATTAAATATTTTATTACCTAGGAAAGGATTATTAAGCTAAACGAAACTTTTTAAAAAAAAAGACGTTACCCTCGACTAAAGCACACCAGCCTAATTGTAAGCAAATCGCTGGAACTATTTTTTCCCATAGACCAGAAGCGATATTATGTGGTTTAAGATTCCACATGAGAATGGATATAAAATATATATATAAAAATTCACAAGGTTAACTAAATCATGTTTAAAGATGAGTATGAGTAAGGAAGGGAGGTTTTAAATATAATTTCATCCGCCTCCTCAACATACAGATAGCTTGATTTTTCCTCGAAATATTTAATCTTATTGCAGGTACATCCGGATCTGATCAGTCATATTTTTTTTTTAGTAATTTATAGGGAAAAAAATAGGTATTTTTGTGGAAAAGTAAAAAGGATGTAGGACATGTTTCCTTTTGATACTGAGTTTTGATGGTTTGGGTGGTGCATAATCAGATAAAATTTGGCGCACTTGGGTGCTTTGTTCTTTTTAATTGTTAAAAAAAGTTGAAGCTAGGTGGTTTGGTTGTTTCTTATGTTTTTTTATCTTTTTCCATCCAATCCTGGACACGTTGTTACTGGTAGAGTCCTGCATCGGGTTGGAAATTTAGGCCCGAGCCCGACCCGTACCCGAAACCCAGAAGGAACCCGAGCCTGAACTCGACAAATGTAGGTCTGAACTCGACCAGAACCCGAAATGTTCGTGCCGAAATTCGGGTTCAAACCCAAACTGAAAACCCGAAATTTTATATTTAAAAAAATTGGAGAACATTGAATAGTCATTGGATTTAAATATATAATTCGGCAGCCTCCAAAGTTAGGATCGGCATGACGATCGCCAATCTCCGACGAGGAGCGGGCATTTAAAGAAGAAGAAGAATAAGAAGTCTGCAGCCAATAAAAATTGGGGTAGCAGGCAAAAAGCTGAAGAAGACACAATAACACCAATAAATCAAACTTTAGTAGACTGGCTTCTCCAACTAATAAACAATTTTTTTGATATCGCTCGAAAAACCCGTTGACTAGTTAATACCATAGATCAATTTTCCTAAACGAGTTCCTTTAAATCCGATTGTTCTTGCCCAACTCCAATTACATGTGAACAATCGGACCTTCTGATAGCGACACTAGCGTCTACTATTATCATCAACTTTCCCTCTCTTCTCCGTACGAAAATTAAAATCTTGACCATAGACACTCGAAATTACATTCGTATCTTCAAATTTCCTTAGGCATGTCGGGACAAGCAATTTAATAATCCCAATCGTAAGCGCGGCAGACACACTTTTCTGATAACTATAGTTACCTAAAAAAAAAATATTCTCTTCACGTCCCCCTAAGGCTTGCATACAAATCTCCACAAAAACCCAAAATTTCTAAATAAGTTATAATAATAGTATTTTCAATTCGTTAAAAAAAAAAATCATTCGCGATGTAAATTAAAAAAAAAAAAATCCTCTCTTAATAATTTATTATTTTCCTGTAAACGCCTATCTAAAACAGATCAAATTGTTTTTTTTGGTTATGTTTCTTCCTCAAAAACCATCTAGGAAGTTAAATTTAAAGGCCCGAAGAGTTAAAAACGAATTTCCTGAGTTAGGACCTGCCAAAAAAAAGGGAACTCGGCGTGCGGCTCACACACACACACATCGACCTTGCCGATACGAAAACGATCGAAAAGCCAAAGTTATGGTAATTATAATGGGGATTGTTCTTGTTGGACCCGCAACCAACCTTGATAGCCCTTGATCATTCGGATCGTGTTTTTAACGATAAAACTGGAAAGACTGCCACTTTTAAAGGACGTTGCACAAACTGCTAATTTTGACTTGTTTTTAATCCCATCAGTTTTACCGCGACTTTCTTTATGATTTGCATGAGTTTTCTTTTTTTTTTTATTGTTGTCACCGTGCTAAAAATTATAG
Source organism: Liposcelis brunnea (assembly GCA_023512825.1). Lineage (NCBI taxonomy): Eukaryota > Metazoa > Arthropoda > Insecta > Psocodea > Liposcelididae > Liposcelis > Liposcelis brunnea. The sequence goes on from CM042067.1 coordinate 10,301,684, forward strand.
TCTATGGTCAGTTCGAATTTTTTTTGCGCGATTTTTTTTTAAATAGGGCGAAACCAGGCACCCGATTGCCTATTGGGAAAATTTAGGCGAAGAAAATTATATAGGAGAGAAAGTTAGATTGACCTATATATAAAAAAAACAAGGAAAAAGAGAAGAGAAAAAAAATCGAGAGTTTGAAAAGGTACGAGGAAAAAAAAAATTAAAAACAAAAATTTTGTTATTTTTTCATCATTGGTTAGGTTTTCTTTCCATCGGAAAAAAAAAACGAGGAAAATTTAAAGAAAATAATTCGAGTTCTTATAGAAGAAATGTATTTTTACCTTATGTGGAAGTCGATTTCTTTGTAATGTATTACACTGAAATGTTTATTTTCCATTAGATTCTGCGTTATCAGGCAGTGGCGGTTAATGCGAAAAAAAAGCTTTTCTTTCCACGGGCTACGAATTTACTGGGAAAAATATTAAAAAAACTGGAAAAAAGATGACACACAAATTTTTAGATTTTTGAATTTTTAGAAATCAAACTTTGTATCTTATTTCCCTAAAAAAATGGTCTAGAATTTTTATTCGTTAAATAGATTATTTTTGTGTTTAGCAAGGAAAATTTATATAGAAATTTTTAGGATTCAGAAATGACTCAATTTTTTTGAAAAAGTTTGTTTGACAAGACTAAATTCTGAAAAAGTTTGTTCGACTAGACTAAATCCTGAAAAAGTTTGTTCCACAAGACTAAATCCTGAAAAAGTTTGTTCGACAAGATTAAATTCTGGAAAAGTTTGTTCGACTAGACTAAATTCTGAAAAAGTTTGTTCGACTAGACTAAATCCTGAAAAAGTTTGTTCGACTAGACTAAATCCTGAAAAAGTTTGTTCGACTAGACTAAATCCTGAAAAAGTTTGTTCGACTAGACTAAATCCTGAAAAAGTTTGTTCGACTAGACTAAATCCTGAAAAAGTTTGTTCAACAAGATTAAATCCTGAAAAAGTTTGTTCAACAAGATTAAATCCTGAAAAAGTTTGTTCAACAAGATTAAATCTTGGAAAAGTTTTTTCGACAAGACAAAACCCTGAAAAAGTTTTTAGTTTGTTTGACAAAACTAAATCCTGAAACATTTGTTTGTAGCCACTTCTTGGAAAAATTTCCTTAACATGTGAAAAAGAACAGAGTTTAACCTTTAAATTTCTCATTGCTCATTTTTCTTTTTCAGGGACCGTTGAAGATCCCAGCGGAGTCTATCAAGCAAACGGTAACGTCCGATCCAATTCCAGTTCAGCATCCAGTAGCCCGACGCTTAATCAAGGCACAATGCTGATCGTGCCGCAGCCCATTAACGCGTCCAAAATGGCGTCTAATAATAACATAACAACCGGTGGCAGGAAATACAACTGCAAAATGTGTCCGCAGGTGAGTTATTTTTATTTTTATTTTTTTGCCGTAACTTCATTCCGATCGTCTTAATTTTTTAACGATACACATAAAGGCGGTTGATCTTGAATAATTATCGAACACAAATATTAAAAATGGCGAACGGTTGTGAATTATTAAAACATTGAATTATGACGTTTTAAATATGATTAAATGCCGGTAGTGTCTGGTAATAAGAATACATCCTGACTCGTTTATTAAATCATTCATTCGGTTTGAGTATGTTGCCTTATTATTAAAACGCACACCTTTGATGTAAGATGGCCAGTTTTTCTGTGGAAAAAAATTAATTACGTAATTTTTTAAGTTACTGCATTGATGGAAAAATAAGAACCGTTATGTGGGGCTTTTTTTTTTTTGCAATCTTACGTAATTCAGGAAAACGCTAGTTTTCACGATGGTTGTTGATGAAGGTAAACAAGAAGCTAATTCTAATTTTTTTTTTTTATTATTTTTAATTTGATTCCACCAGTTCAGGTTTTGGATTTTTTTGTCTTTCTACGGTTTTTATTTAAGGTCGTTCATCTGATTAAAAGAAAATGACCCGTTAATGGTGATTTGGGATTGAGGTTTGGTGGAGTTAGGGAAGGGAATGGTTTTTAGGTTGGAGTTTGCCTTTTCATATTTAGGTATGAGTAGACCGGAGCATTGATTTTATGTAGAAGATTTGGATGTTTATGTTATCAGGCGCTGTAAAAAATTTTGGGATCTATAAAATGTTAAATGGCTCCAGATTTCACGTGAGATTTTTTTGGCATCTTAAGAATCTCTTTGTTTCTTTGTAAGGTTGTTACTGTGGCTGCAAGAAAGCTGAGTCTTAAAATAGTAACTCGAGCAGAACCAGGATTAAAAAAACACTCACGCCATAAATTGTTTTAAAAAAGTTTGTGGAGTTGATTCGCGAAAAAAGCAAAAATTCACGTAGACAACATTGTGCCAAAAGCCATAAAAGATCCTTCCGGAAAAATGGGGAGAATATCCCTTATTTCGTTATTAGCTGAGTCAGGCAAACGAACTGACGAGACAAAAAAGCCCGGGAAAGAACGGGGGGCTTCCTCTTAGAAAGTTCCTTTAAAACCTGTTCTTATCTTTCAACCTGCAACATCTGAGCTCTTACTCTAGAGCAACTGCTGCCTTTTGAAGACCCAACATTCAACTACAACGCTCTCCAGATAGATTCACATGAACTGCTTCCTTAACTTAGAAAAAGTCTGGTGGCAGTGGTCGTAACTCAGGAAATCAATATGGCCGTTCTCTGCTAAGCCAACAATTATAAAACTAACCAGAAAATTAATCTGCGGCTTTCTGATTTTTAACAAAGAATAAATTTTACAATCGCATCTGCTAATTTGTTATTTTTGAGTCCTGTTTTTGGCTCTGCAGCCCATGACTGATCTATTGCTATCTAAATCCTGCTGAAGAAACGGAAATCGATCGCTTTCCAACCAGCAGAGACAGAAAGAAATTTTCAATAACTGCATATTGCTTTGCCATTTTTTTGCTTCCTTTAAAGGTCAACTCTGGCTGCAGAGCAGGTGCTAGAGGCTCAATAATGGCAAATTTTATTAGTTTACGGTAAAGTTCAATGATCAGTCTTTTAACAGTCTTAAGTCTAGCGCTGTAAAAAAATTTTAATTAAAGAGATAGTGAAATGGCAGATTGGCAGGACATTGGAAAAAAACTAGGCGATGAAGTGGAGATTGCGGCTTCTATTCGCTTTTCTTTTAGAATTACAAATAAATACACTTACTAGAGTAAGAGCTCAAATTTAAAGAATAAGAGTTTTTTTTTTCATTATCAATTTATTCTTCATCTTCCATCCTCAAAATTGCAGTGTCCTTAGCCACTTCCTCTTCTCACAATAAAAACCATCAGTAACCTGTCTTCTCTTCCTGAAAATGACTTCAACCCTTTTATTCAAACATCCAGCTTTGATTTTTTTAACGCCTAAAAAAATACACCCGATGCAGATGTTAAGTGGGAAAACTATTACATATTCAAATTTATCATTACTTAGCACAAATTTCCTAATAAAAAAAAATCCAAACAACCCCTAGTCGAACAGATGGGATCAATCTTGAAAAAAAAAACGGAAGAAAAAAAAAGTAGCCTCTTCTTACATATTTAAACAAATATCCTTGTACTACCAAAAAAAATTTTTATACAAATTCGGAAACGTGCGTATAAAAAAAAATTATCAACAAGGGGAAGTTTACAAAAAATATTTAAATGTGATTTTTTTTCTCCCTTCTTTTAAAAAACCGTTTCCGGTATCTTTACGGAAATCTGTTTTTTTTTAAAAGATATATTTTTAAAAATCGTACCAGGTGCAACTTGTATGAATTTTAATGAACTTTTTCCTTATTTTTTTCTTACTTTTTCTTTTTTTTTTTCTTCTCAATTTTTTTGTCTCCAATGGAACGTGTCCTTGTATTTTTTTTGGTTATTAATCGTCCAGATGGTTAATCTAAAAGAGGAGAGATTTTAAAATCTCTTTTTTTGATTTTTTTACACGAGGGTAAGAAATTTATATCCGTAACCGTCTTATGGACTTACTAAGGGAGATTCTGGATGCGCGGTCACAAGCTGAGATTCCTTTTTATTTTTTTTTTAAAGTCACGCGACTCATCGCCACGCAACCTTTTTTTTTATTTAAAGGAATAAAAAAAAAAGGATAGAAAGTGAGAGTTACCCAGTGGACTAGTTATGCCATTTGTATCCTGAATAATTACCGTGCCTGGAGGGATGCCTACTGTACCTCAGATCACTTAACAAATAAAAAAAAAAGAGATAATATTAAAAAAACTTCCTAAAAAAAAGAATTATAATAAAAAAAAAACCAGTCGGCCTTGAGTGCATGTATTTTGAAGGTGACTGTAGAAATGCTAAGATATACCTATTTTTAAACACATTGTATAACTTTTATTAACGTGTAAGATCGATGCCGGGCGTACCACAGACCGCAAGGTACGGAATTAGGACCTTTGGACCTCCTAATGCTAATTATTAGTTTCATTGTTTTTACACTTCTTCCCTGGGCCCAAAGATTCGCATCGTTTGGATTTGCGCTTAAATTGGAGAGAAAATAATAGTTCTGGTGGGCAGGAAAAAAAATATATAAAACGTGCCGTAGACATACAGGAAGCGTCGGTTTTTTTTCTGCTCTATATCTCTGTCTCTGTCTTCTTTTAATCTGTTATGGTGGCAAAACCGCAAGTCGGATGATAGTTATTTGTTTTACTTTTTTTTTTTTTTGCTTGATTATGTCAGGTTCGTCTTTCGGGTTAGATTTCTGCAAAGTTTGAGGTCGGTTTAGATTATTTTTTTTTTTTAATTTGAGAATAATGACTTAATTTTTTTTTTAAAGGACATCAAGCAAATTTCCTAAAATTTTTTGATTGCAAATTTTTACAAAAATTTTGTATATTAATTAAAGGTAATTGAAGGAATTGTAGTTGCTCTTTGTAATGATATTTTTTCGTAAGGATTAAAAAAATCTTTTATTGACAAATCGATATTTTAAATTTTCCATTAGTAAACATTAGTCAAAAAAATGGTCTTAATTAAGGTCTTATTTATAGTGTCCTCCTTGAAAATTTTTTTGAGCAACATTGCAAAAAAAAATGTTTAATATTAGATAAGTGCATTTTTAAAAAAATTATTTGCTGAAGATATGCTAGTTTTCAAATCAAGTCAGAGGTTGCACTAAACCTTCACATTCTAGGGCAAATCAAACCCCAAAAATTATCTGATAAAATCTTGCTTTGGTTTCGATCTCTAATCTTTATTCTAAGCTTTCAACTCTCCAACTAGGATTCGTTCCAGATTGATCCTTCTGCACTGCTTTCTTTAGGAAAAAACCTGGTGGCAGCGGTCATAAGTATTGAAATCAATATGGCCATGCTCTGTTAAAAATTTAGATAAGAGAAAAGGGAGTGATATTTTTATTAATCTGCTGGCTCTAAGCCGAATTCAAAAAGCCGGCGAGCCTAGTGTTCTCCAACCTCGGCCAGACTTCTGCGGTAAATATCTTGCTGCAGTAGAAACTGATAGCCTATTAAAATTTCGAGAAATTAGAGGTGCGCTGGTCGCTGTATCGATCGGTGTTGTAACTATAGCTAGGTTCGCGTCGGAGCCTTCAAAATTAATAAAATTGGCAAAAATCGAATTTTCACCCAAATCTGATCCTTTTTCGAATTCAAACAAAATTAGCTCTAGATTCTGCTGCCTAGACTCTTACCAGACTACATGGTTCTACCCGGCAGGCAAGGTTCGACCATTTAAGGTTTTGAGAGAGTACGAAACTGTACCACCACTTGATGTGGTCCAACGGAGTCGTGGACTTACATACTTAATCTTTCTGCAATCATCTGTTGTCACAGCAACGGTAGCTACGATTAAATATCACTCTAGCAACGGTTAGTATAATTAAAAGTCACCATAGCAACGGATATTACTATTGTACATCATCAAAGCAACGGTTGCTAGGGATCTTTGTTACCTTAGCAACGGTTGCTAGGAATATTTGTTACCATGGCAACGGTTGCTAGGAGTTTTGGGTACCATAGCAACGGTTGCTAGGGATCTTTGTAATCAGAGCAACGCTTGATAAGACAATTTTTTATTAACTGTTGTTAAGAAATTTGTTTTGTTTGTATTTCCCTTCAGATTATTCAGTTTTTAAATTTACTCATTTTTTTACTGGATTTGAAAAAAAGAATAAATAGATAACGGAATCCTTGAAAATGCAACAAGGCGGAGAGCATCTCATTCTACCATCCTAATAATTTTTAAAAATGGGCGTTTCTGACATGCAGCCAATTTACAAACTACGACAAGTTTCCCAAGATTCGCATACTTTTTTTTTTCCTCTGCAACTACTTTCAGCGATAAAGTCAATGTTCATTAAGAAGTTATGCGAGTTCCTATAAACGTGTGTGTCTTCTATAAATGAAAACTCGCCCAGTAAAATGTTATTTTTCCTTCTAAAATCCTGAGCATTAATTTAAACTAATTGTCAGGTCGAATCACTCGAATCAAATCCAGATCTAAATCATTTAGATTTAATTAATTTTTTTTTTTTTTCAAAATTTCGTATTCATCTTGCCGCAACATTAAAAAAGTTAAAGAGGATCGGGAAAAAAAAGAAGGAAAAAAAAAATTAAAATAAATTGCCCAGGTTGAAAGGTCAAAGATTAGCCTAAACGGCTTTAATTAAATAATGATTAAAAACGGCCTTAATATAAAAAAATTGAAATATTAAATTCCACTTCCTCAACATTGTATATGTGAGACAGTTAAGCCTGCTACTCACACCCACTGAAAAACGATCATTATAATAAAAAACTCAATCGAGACTTAGGTCCTTCTCCCTCTAATTATCTAACATACATAAAGGTCTATTTGTAAACATTTATTACTAACAATAACGTAGATTTCAAATGTTTTTTACTGTAAAAAAGGCCTTTAACCTTTTTTTTTTATACGTCGATGTAAAGTTTAAGCAAAAAATTATCATAAATTGTTTAAAGCGAACACGCTCCAGGCACGCGACTTGTTTTTGCGCAATTGCTATTTTTTAAATGTTTTATTGTACTTTTTTTTTTGATTTCATTGATAATGAATTTCGATATATTTATCGGAACGCCCCTTAACGTGAAAAATTTTTTGTTACCGGGGTGACTTTTTTTTTGTTCGATTTGGTTATCTTTAACTTTGGATGATGTCATTGATGACGACGACTTAATTCAATGTTAGACATTGACTTAGGCGAAAATTAATTAATTAATCTTTATTGTTTTTTTGTTGTCGGTTTAATGCCGCGTTTTATTGAAAGATACTTTGATAGTAAAGGGAGTTAATGGAGGAGTTTTTGCGCGCGTGGGATTGTTAAAATGATTTTTTTTTTTTTAAATTAGTGGAAGTTCCGAGTGATGCGCCAAAGAAGGGTTAATTTGTGGCGTCATTTGAAGTATGTTCGGCAGTTATGGCAGTTCCCATAAGATATTCGTCACTTTTCGGCTTTAAGTTTCAGGTATATCTGCACTGGCCAATTCCTCTGGTAGGTTAGGCTAGGCTGGGCTGAGCAGTTTGGGATTTGGCAGTTTCATCACGGACGGCGCCAAGGGGAGGCCAGGTGAGGCAACGACCCCACCTGGAAAAAATTTTGGTTCCGCATATTTGGGAAGAACAATAATATTGCTGTAATGTAACACTGTTTGACTTTAACCCCACATGAAAATTTGTGGCCCATTCTAGGCCCCTTCCAGAATTTTTCTCTGGTGCCGTCACTGCGTTTCACTTTACCGATTTTCATTGGCTACTAATTATATACAGTATATCCATCCCTAACCTAACTTAATCTATACAAATTCTTTTTAAGGACTATGAAAAAAATTAAGAAAAGGAGAGAAAAATTCGCACTAATTTTCTGAGCCAGCACTTGAGTTTTCCATTTGCTCTGATGCCGAGATGCTTTGATGCTTTAGCTGATTAAAGAAAAATTCTTTCTAATACCCGATTGCGATGAAGACTCGAGTAAGTAGATCTGTAGCTCTTGTTAATGGAATCCACATTTTACAAAGACTATACCGCAAGGTCTCTACCGCAAACTTGCATATCCATCACAGCGTAGGTCAAATAATTTTCCATCTCATTTCAATAAAGCGCCGCGTTAGTTTTCGGTCTACATTTCGTTTGCATGTGTACTAATTGCATTTGCTCGGGTATGTAAAGATTAATGGAAGTAATCTTTGGTGCCTTCGCTGGCTCCTGATGCAAATGTCAGAAGTATTCGCGTATTTGGTATTCTTGTATTTGGCATCGATTCATGCTTGCTTGAGATTTACTTCTACCCTTTGGTATAACTGAACTAGTTGGAAAAAAGTGGCCCGAGTCTGACTTAACCGCAACAATGCCGCATCTGTGTCCCGAGCATCAAAAGTTTTGGTTCTATTTTTGGTCTGTAACACCAAACCGAGCCATTTCCAACCTGAGTCGGTCCTTCTAGAAAATGTTTTCCATTTAGAATAGCTGGCAAACAGTTAAATTTTCTGATTATTATAAAAAGTCCAATCGGAGCCAGGCCAGATCCTGGATTGTGTTTTAAATGGCTGATCTGAACTCAAGCCTGGCATTTCGATCTCCCAATCGACCTGCCTGGTGCTCTGATGCTACTGCGTGTACATCAGGTGAGAATCATGGCTGTCTTATATGTAAATCCAAAAGTGAAAACAAGATGGCGTTCACAGCCTTCTGCAATGCTATAATAGTATGCTCGAATAGGAGTCTTTAGGGAGCCTAACAGAGAGTAGACACTTCGATGAGTCTTCTGCTACATAAGGGTACGACATTTTGAAAACTAAAAGCTGCCATAATCTCGAGTTGGGCGGCGGCCATCCTCGAATTGAAAAATCTGCTAATCGCGATGTTCGCTTTTCAATTCGAGAATGGCAGCAGTCAAATTCAAGATTCAGTTTTCAAAATGCCGTACCCCTATGTAACAGACGACTCAAAAAAGGGTACACTTTCTGTGAGACTTTCTTATGGAAACTGGCAGCATTATTATTTGTAAATCTAGTAACGCTGCTTTCATTTTATGATTACCAGACAGGTGTTTTTTTACAATAAAACAACAAAATGGCATCTCTGCGGTCGGCCAAACAGAACTCATCCCGCTTGTAGATATTCTCCCCGTAGATAGGACCTTAGTCATTAGTAGTATGAGGTAGACTAGCGGAAACGCTTCAAAAAAAATCTTTTGCTGCAGCAGCCATTTTGTTGTCATTTAGTGAAAACTTAGTTTACTTTCAACCTGATTGGACCACAACAAAGAGACCAACATTGCTGACGATATTTACTTGTACCTCCTACCGGATGAATTTTCTGTTAGGTTTCCCCATTTAGCGGACGGATATTTTGACGTCCAGTCAGAATGAATAGACACCAATGACCCCAGTGGCAGAAGTTTGCATCTGCGCATTCCCATTCTTCATCTCAACTCAATTAATTTATTAATCTAAACGCACCGATTTTAACACTCAATACTCCAACATTTACTTTCTTATGTTTACATAAATTAACACAATGAAAATGAATTTAAATATTGCCCCTTGAGGGCAAGGATATGCCGCTCATTTGCCGCTCATTTTTATAACATATCTAAATCTCGATAAATCGGACCGGAAATTCTTTTATATACAAACTCCGCGCATTAATGACTCCACACTTCAAAAATGATTTCATACAAGTTTAAAGTGTACTTTTTTATACGTTAGAAAAAGATTTCAGGCATATGATCATTTAAAATAATTAAACGCACAGTAAATTTTTAAAAGCATTCTCTCAAAATGGCTGCCAAATGTTCTTTAATGGCAACTCCTGACAGGCCAGACAAATGATTAAACATGTAGACTTCGGGGAAGAAGGATAGGAGGAAAGGGAAAAAAAAAAAAAGAACTCGAAAGATTAGATTAGATTAGATTGCAAAAATCATTCATAAGTTAGTTTTCACACTGTCCGGTAAATAATCCGATCAATTAATCACATAGCGTTGGCAGAATTGAAAGTGAACAATCGGAAAAAAAGTGACTTTTTTTTGTTGTAACGGGGCGATCTTGAAATGCACTTAGCCGTTGCACTTTTTAATGACGTGCTAATTTTTCTTTTCCTTATTTGTTATTTGTGGTTTTTTTTAATCAGTCCAGTGGATTTTTTTTTTTTTTTTCGAGAAATAAAAAAAGCGAAAGATTTTTGAGATAAAAAAAATTCACTTGTCCCTTGGCGGAGTCACTCTGCATTATAAAAACACGTTGATGATGCTAAAGGAGGCTTCAATATTAGGGGAATTATGAATACACCCTAATTCAAGAATTTTCTTTTTAATATAATGATTTGCATAAAGTACAATGTCGTTTGTGTTGAGGAAAAAAATGACCGTTAGTCGATCTTTTTTTTTTTTAAATTTCTTTGGATGATTAGATACACCCCTTATGAGGCGGACAGTTTAAAAAAAATGTATAGGCATTTTTAGCTGGGTTATTTTTTTGGAAATTTTCATAATTTTATTTAGACTACGAAAAGCCAGAGTAGTTGCCCTAGGAAGGTCGAAAAAATAGGTTTGAAAAGGGTAGTGGGAGTATTTAGGTATTGTTCAGGGCTGCAGGCACCTCTCCGATACGTTTTTCTGCTTCCCAATCTAAAAAGCGAGATGCCAATTTTCCCCAAGCTTCCATCGCCCTTCATTTCTTTTTAAAAAATGTTTGTTGCTTTTCGGAAAACTTCGTTTGCCTTCGGTGATTTTCGTCAATGTTCGAAACTTTTCGTTATCTCTCGTGTTTTTAGGGGGCGCGTTGTGATTCTTCGGAGCTCTTCAGTTCTATTTGAGATTTTTTATTATTTGCCGTTTTAATTGAAAATCTTTGCTGCTTTTCGTGTTTCTTCGTTTTTGCTCAATGTTCCTCGTTGCTTTTTGAAAAACTTTCTAATGAGATTTCTAAATCCTTTGGTTAATGTCTAAGAATTTTATTCCTGCCATTCGTTATTTTTCGCGGACCTTGTATCTTTGTTCGAGAGTTTTCGTCTTTATTCGGAAATTTTCGCTGATGTTCGCTGCTCTTCGTCTTTATTCGGAAATTTTCGCTGATGTTCGCTGCTCTTCGTCTTTATTCGGAAATTTTCGCTGATGTTCGCTGCTCTTCGTCTTTATTCGGAAATTTTCGCTGATGTTCGCTTAAGGTTTTTTTGTTTGGTAATTTCCGTTGATTTTCGGAATCTACTCGAGACTCTTCATGTCTTTGAAAATCTTCAGTCTCGTTCATGGTCTGTCATTATTTTTCAGTTAATTTCGTTCTTTTGCTGGAAACTCTTCCCTCCTAATCGGATATTATATTTCGTTAATGTCAGCTGCTCTCCGTTAGTTCTTATTTCTATTTAAGGTTCTTCTCTGTTTTTCTGAGATCATCGTCAATGGTCGAATATGATTTACCATTCGAAAATTTTAGTCGCTTCTCCGGGTCTCTTAGTTTTTACTCGAAGTTCTTCCTCTTTTTTCGGTAGTATTCATATCTCTCTCAAGGGAAGTCTCTAAGAGAAGCTCTAGTGGGCTCTTTATTATCCCGAACAAAATTAGTTTGCGACGCCTAAGAGGTATAGTCCCAGTTTTTTTGTCTGATTTTTATCCGTACATTTTGAAAAAAAATTGTGTTTTTTGATTTCCTGAAGCCAAAAATTATTAGACTGCTCTGCTCCCACTCTTTCTACATGCGGCTCTGCTGAAGCCCGAATTCAACAAATCTTTTTTGAAAAACCACCCTGGCGTTTAATTTTTTTTTCTCCAAGAAACAAAAAATTTTTGGCGGTCGCCAATTTTTATACAAAAAAAAATCGGATTATTTTTTTTTTTAATGATGAAAAAGGAAATGAAATGAAAACAGATACAGAGTGAGCTCGAAATACGGATATCCGTTTTTTCCTCACTTCATTCGCTTCCTCATATTTCCGATAAGTAAATACAAAGATTTTTTTCTAATAATAAAAAAAAGGAAAAAAAAATGCCGATTATTGAATGGAGATGTTACGTTTTGAAATAGAATATGTGTCAAAACTACCTGCATCCCGAAATTCGTGGGAAAAAAATCGTGAAGTTTTTAAAAGTAAGAATCCTAAGCGGGAATCCTTCACCTTATTAAAATGTAGGGATGATCCGTTTCCTTAGAAAATAGACGCTTACAACCATGGTCGGGGTATATAACGGGCTATTTGTATAGGACATCCTAGCCTTTTTACCCTTGTTTGAAATTTTAACAATTATAAGTCGTCTGTAGTTTTAAATGACGAAATTTTAAACGGTCCTTAAATTTAAATCGGGTCCTGCGTATCGTGCGGGGACTTGTTGCGTAACTTTTGGAGGTCATCTGCAGGATTTTTTCACATTTTTGAAAAAAAAAAGAAAAGAAAAAAATTTGAGGTGGTAAAAAAAATCTACCCCTATTTTATAGGTCTTGATTTAGCGTGGTTGGGCGATTCTTTGAGCACGTGAGGGATTTTTGAAGTTTTGGGGGTGGAAATGTCCGAGATTAGAAGCAGCTTTACGAATTTTTGAAAAATTTTCTGGGGAGACCTGTTTAAAAAAATTGTTGGCAATTTTTGTGTTTGCATCGTGGGAAACTTAAATTTTTTTCTCGGATGTTTTTCCCCATTTTTTTGTGGATTTACCCCAAAAACCATAATATTCAAATTTAAGGAATGTCATCTTATGTATCTTTTCAATTTTTTTTTGTTCGACCCCCATTATAAAGTTGTAAGGACAATATATAATTTGAATAGGGGAAAAAAGAAATCTTTTTTTTTCTCCTAATTTTATGATCGATGGGTTTCGATCGATTTCAACGTGCTAGAAATTTGAATTCAATTTGATTATTTTAAGGTCATCCAGTACAAAAAAATATAACGGCTAATTCAGAAATTGAGGAAATATCCCTATAAAACCTGCGCCGACTGTTGAAAATTGGGGAAAAAAATACTTCAAAAATTTTGCGGATTCCTTTTTTTCTGCCTTGGTTTTTTTTTGTTGTTCGTTTTTTTTATGACATGCGTTCGTGATCCCTATTTTTACGCACGTGCTAATGTCTTTTCCTTTTTTTTTTCTGATCCTTTCCATTTTTGTAAACCCCTATATTCATATTTTATATCTTTTAAAATTCTAACGGTCAACTCTCTGAGAAGCATGAATGGGGGATCTTCATGAATGATTTCATTTTTTTTCTCTTGTTTTTATATTTTTTTGTTGATCCTTAAAAAAATGACAATGATGGATCGATTTTTAAAAACGGAGTCTGACCCATTTTTTCCTTGGTTCCTTTCTTTTTAATGTTTAAATTGCAACAATTAGGGATTTTTTTTCTTAGATGCAAAATCGGTTTAAAAAAATATTGAAAGGGGTGAGCTTGGTTTTTTTATAAATTCATTTAGAGCAGGAATTATAAAGAAAGGAAAAGAAATTTCACTAAAAGAGAAATCTTCATTTGACGCGGTATGAGTATTTAATTCGGGCGAATCATTGTAGGTAGAGCAGAGCCCCCTGAAATAATTAGCCTCCCTTTAAATGTTCATGGATTCCCTGAACATCATTGTAGTTATTTTATTTAAAAACATTTTAATAAATGTGCATATAATAAAATTTTGCATTGGCAAGTAGGCCGCTTTATTCAAAATTTCATCTCCATTTTGTGTCCTTAATGAAAAGTGCTGCTTAAGCGCAGGTGCAGGCAGGATATAAGGATGAACTTGTTTAAAAAATTTTCGAGACTGGTATGACAAAGTTCAGAAGATTTTTTTATTCTGATAGCCGTTCTTTAAGGTTAAAATAGCAAAAATGGTTGCTAATAGCATTTGAAGAACTCAAGACTGACAGAGGCCCGAACTTGCCAAGTAACTTCACGCACAGTTGAAAGGTGTCAGGCTCATGCCCCTCGTTCCGTGAGTTGGGTCAAAGCTCATAGAAACTAAGCTCTCTTTTCCCTCACTTTACTTTCGGTCCATGTACCAACTGCCTCGTTGGTCAACGAAGGTGGCGCCACCTCGAAAAAGGCAAAATAAGATTAAAACCAACGTTTTTTCTAACATTTTTTCGAAAATTTCGAATAAAAACGAAGAGCCCCGATCAGAAAGTCAAGATTCCAGAAAAGGTTACAAACAGCCTCAAGTTAAAACGAAGATTGACGAAGAGCTTAGAACAGTTACGAAAATTACCGAACTGAGACGAAGAGCTCTGATCGGAAAAACGATGATTTTCGAAAAGTAACGAATATTACCGAGTGAAGAAACAAAGACTCTTGAAAATAAAGGTGAGATTAGAAAAGCCACGGATAGCCCGGGAATTATTTTTTCATTTCAAATTAAGGGGAAGGGTGGGGACAAAAAAGTTCTTCTAAAAAGAATAATGTCCTTCCGAGAAGAGAAAGCTCTTCTACTCTTTTAAAATCAAATTATTCTCATTGATTTTTTCTTTTTTTCCGGGAAAAGTTTATGAAATAAAAAACATGCTAGAGAAGATCTGAATGAGCGATCCTCATAAAGATTAGATCAAAACCACCTTTGGCAGAAATTTCATGGCAAATAAAAATTTTTATAGCAGGTTTACCTTATTTGCAAAAATGAGAGCTGATAGGAGCAGTTGGTGAGGACAAAGAAAAAAAACCACTTCTTTTACTTTTTATTATTTTCTGTAATTTCCTCTAGACTTACTTATTATAATTATAACATACGTAATATTTTCTACTTCAATAATTTGTGATAATTCGTACAAGTTTATTCATCTACCGCGTGGCTCATACAAAACACAAAAAAAACTATCAAATTTTTCTCCACATAATTTACCATAAATTATGCACCTTATAAAAAAAATCTACTTTTATACGATTAATTAGAACATCAAAACGGGTACCCCGCGAATCATTTTTCCTTTCCCTTTTTTATTTTTTACAACTTTAACATCGAAACTAATTAAAACAAAAAATTCCCCCCAAAACTAGGTCAGTGAGTCATCGATCCCTTAAATAAAAAACCCTTTTCATCGCAAAAAAATAAGAAATGAAAATAAAACGGGTTGACTTAATGGAAACAAAAAAATTTTGAAAAGAAACCGCGAAAGATGGCATTTTTTTTCCAAACCACTTTTACAGCAAAAAAAAAAAAAGAATCGGATAAAAAAAAATCGTCGCATGTTTTTTAAAATCTTAGTAAGTTTTGTTTACTTTTTGTAAAAAGGTAATAGCGATAAGGGATCTCCTTGCATCTTAGTAAGAAGATGATTAACTTGGTTTTTTTTGTGAGGGTGGATTTTTGTAACGTGACAAAACGTAATAGGGCGTTTAAAATTGAACGTCGAACGCCCTCATCTTACGGTTACGTTCCAAGCCTAAATTGATTTTTTTAAATGAAAGTTTTTACTCCTTTATTTCGCGTTTCTGGAATGATCATTTAATGTTACGTTTTTTTCACTCCTTGGACCCCTTTTTTTTTATAGAACCCTCCTTTTTTTATGTAGGAATGTTTATTTTGATTTTTTTCCTTCCTTTTTTTTTATTAACAAAACTAGAATATTTTTTGGTGTTTTTTAAATACGGTGCGAATTTTTCAAAGGAAAGTTTTAAAAAAAAATGGCGAGGGGAAAAAATCGAAGGAAAGAAAAAAAGCGTTCGCGTCGTGCGTTTTTTTTTTTCATCAACCCGTTCAATGGCCTCAAAATAAAATTACAATTACGCTATCGACGCTTTTCATTCATACAATGAAATTTTATGCAGTTTTACTATCTGAATTTTTTTGCTGCGATTTTTTATGTATAAATATAAAAAAAAATCGACTACCGTAATGTAAAAAACTCGGCGTAAATCAAATTTTTTAGAAGCGAAAAAAAAAATTATTGAATGACGGAGATAGTTCGTTTTGAAATTAGCTTTAGAACTCGGGAATTTTAAAAGATGGGGATGCGTTTTAAAGAAATTCAAGTTTCGACCTGTCTTTTTATGATACGTCAACTCCGGAGAGTTTATAGAACGCACGAAACGTTCGAGGGCATAAGCTAAACATGAAAGGACGCGTCAATTTACGATTCGACAAGTCTGTTCTTGTCGCATTTAAATATGTCGGACCCTTCAGTAAGCTAAACAGGGAAAAATAAATTTTTTTAAATTTAAATTTTTAATTTCATTCATTTACGTAAGGACTTTACATTCAAAAAATGAAAAAATGTAACCAATGTTTGCCTTATGGGGGATTTAAAAAAATCGGATTTTTTTATAGGACTAGGAGAATCTTTCTTGAGAAAAAAATGTTTGATTTTATTTTATTTTTTTTTTTCGGTTTGGGTTTTTTTTGTCGGGACTTAGAGCGCAGGAATAAAATAGTTAGTTTTTGTAGTCTGGCAAGTGAACTTATATTTTTTTTTGTTTTTGTTTTTTATTTTGTTTTTTGATGTTTCAAATGACAAAAAATTGAGAAAAATTTTTGTTTGGGAATTTTATATTCGCAAAGAACGTGTTCGAGTGCCGGTTCTTGAACTTTTTTTCAATTTCTCATTCTCCTTTCTTGTTTTCGGTGGACTTTATTTTAAGTCCCAGCAAGAAAGTCGAGAAGTAGAAAAAGAAATAACAGAATAAGGTGCTTAAAACGCATATTTTGTTTATTTACCATTGTTGTTTTCATCTTGTGGTCATTCCTTTTTGTTGGTTTTCTTTTCTGGATACGAACGTGGAAAGTTTAATTTTTTTTTAAGTTAAAAAAAAGTTGGTGTTATGCAAACGAAGGATGGAGAAAAAAAAATCCATAATCCCGAACAGCGAACGTATATACCGGTGCGTTTTGTTGTGCTCTTGATTTTTTTTTCATCGGGCGTTTCTTTTAAGGGGTGCCCAAAAAATTTCAAGTGGATTACATCGCGTTTTTTTTTCTCTTCTCTTCTACTTCTGACCACGTCGAGCTGTTTCTATTAACATACCTTTCATTTTTTTTTCTTGGTTTGTTTAAAAAGTGGAACGTTGATTCGGTGTGATGTGATGGTGAGCCGGTTTTAAAAAAAATTTATTTTTATAATAGTTGTTGTGTACCTAGGGTTGCCATGAGTTTGTATTCTTTGTGTGTTTGCCTTGGAATTTAGATATGGTATCTCCGGTTATTTTCAAGGGTTGGTTATTCTTCTGTTGAGTTAACAAAGGTTTAAAATGAATATTCAAAACATATTACATTTAAGTCAGTGCTGTTTCTTTGTGCAATCAGTTTTATTAATTTTAAGGTTAGAATTACCTGAAACACTCAAAACTACATAAAATTAATGCCCACATTCGATAAAATGCTTTCTTTATCTTTATTCAGTTCATAAGCGTTAATTTATGTAAACAATGCCATGCAGTTACATTATTTTACTTAAAAATCCTACTCAAATTCATTCGGAAACATGTGACATTCAACCAAAACCACATTCTTGAAAATGTAACATTAAGGACCATCGAGTGCTCATTGACACAAAATCGTAGAAGTAAATTCATATCTGATGATAAGCTTAATTACAGAGATAATGTAGTTATCGTATGATCATGTAAGCTTCATCTCGAAAAAATTGAATTTTTAGATATTTTCAAGAATATGGTTGTCGTTAATGTGAAGAAGCATTATTAACTCCCTGAAATTTTAGTTTTATAAAGTTTTTCAGGATTTATGTTTACTTTTGTAAGTTCTTAATCTTTTAATTATCTAGTTATTCAAAAATTAAACTTTCAACCATGCAAAAAATAAGTTTTTACTTTTGAAAAATACAAAACATTCATCTCGACAAATGACTTTGATAAAAGTTTTGTTTTATAAAGCTTTAAGAAGAGCTTACAGGTGCTAGGTTGTATTTAGAATCGTCAACTTTTCATTTGTTTATGAGGATTAGAATTTAGTTGAGGTTAGGATTAGTAGGGGGTCAGTGGAATTAGTAGTGATGTTTAAGGGCTTAAGCCAAAGTGTCAATATTGAAGGGGGTACTCGAAAAAATAGTTAAATTTTTTTTGCAAGTTAGTTTGAAATTAGTTTGTTGTTTATTCATTTCATTGTCGATATGCATTTTCAGTCAATTTGTTGCCAAAAGGCAGATTTGAGGTTATATTTACTTGCTAGAGACATTAAGCTTGTTGATTTCATGAAGGAGCCAGTAAAGTCGGATCATTTTATAGTTTTATAAGTGAACGTTTTGTTATAAGAATTGATGTAATAGGTGGTTGAAATTCATCATAGCTACTAGGATTAATCGTGTTGGTCAAGTTACTTGAATTTAATAAGCTGCTGAAAATAAGGCAGAGAAACCTTTTTATAATCGAATCTTTTCATTTTCAAATGATTTGGAAATGAGGATGAATTTGAATTTGAATCTGAAATTATCTTGAATGCTTTTGTTGAAACCCTATATGGTCTTCAACTGCCTACTGGAACCTTTCAGCCTTGAGGCACTTAGGCTTATCCTAAGTGCTCCGATGGGCAGTTTGTTTATCCTTGGTATGCACATTAAATTAGCTTTAGTGTTCTGATGGGCACAAGATACTTTGTTAATAGCCCAAATAGCATCACAAAATTAATATTCGAGACCTGATAGGCAGACTGTGAGACCCCAAGCACACTGAATTATTTTGATTGTCCTAAAATCAAGTTAAGGTTTAAGTCAATGTTTGGTGACCTGCTATATTTGGCCATAAATCCAAAAATCCATCAACCAGATTTTTAAAGAGGGAACGAGAAAGACTCCTATTGAATATTTACCTAATTGCTCCAAATTTTCTTACTAAAAAACTCTGAAATGCATCAAAGCAGGTGGCTCATGATTGAAACGCTCCTAAAAACTTTTGCTGTGGGAATGTTTGATGTTAAGATGGGTATATACCACAGTTGTTGAAAGAGGGTGGATTCTATGAATAGGGGAGGCTCTTTTATCAAGTTAAAAAACTGTTTTTTCTTCCCTTTGAGATGCATTCGTCTTGTCTGGTCGGAGCCTGATTAATCGAATCAATCATCTGCTAAAAAAAACAAAAATTATTTAGCAATAATATCCGAAATAAAAATAAAAATGCAATGGGCGATTCCTCCTCGAATTAAAATTTTCACAAAGGTAGTTAATAAATTATTTTGAATTTATATTTAAACGATGACGTTTAATATCAATATAAGGGTTGCCAACCCCATTTCAATAATTCAGTGTTATGCGGGAGAATGGGATGGGGTGTTCGTTAAATTAGATTTTATTTGGTCCGGTTTTTTTTTTAACTAAAAAAAAACGCGGGCGTGTGACTGTGACCTTTTGGCGATATTTTTTTTTTTCTTTTTAAATAAATTCGTCAAAGAAAACTTTTGTTGGAAATAGAGTTGTCGAGTAAATGTTTTTTTGTTAAATACGGCTTCTCTCTCTCTCTTGAGATCAGAGTTAGAGATTCTATCTCTTCTGCAAGAAGTTGGAAATGATCGATCATTTGCTTGTATGACCAGTTTATAGAACTACTGCCTCATCTCGAATTCAAGTATTAAAAAAACAGGTTGAGCAGTTTGAAGGTTTTTAAATCAACTCATAAGACAAGGTCAGGTATATGGAGGTGTACTCCATTTCCGCGCATTAGGATCTAGCGTGTCTCAAATTGTAGCAGCCAAGGTTTCCTCTGCAACTCCCTGCTAGTCAGTTTTGTAGAGTAGCCGTACTGGTTTTCAAGTTCCAGTTCTTTCGGTGTCGAGATGCAACACGGAGAAGAGGCGTGAATCAGGTGCATTTTTATATATTTATTTCGAGATATCTTAGAAAGGTAAAATTTTATTCAACAAAATGGCGGACAAAGGGATTTTAGTGCAGAATTTTATTTATAAGGACTATTTTTAGTTTAATTAAAAAACACGTGCGTTTCTAGGAATCAAACTTTGAGTTTTATGTTTCGTGTGTTAATATTTCATACTTGGAAATTGGGTTAGGCTAGATTTTTTTTTTTTTAAAAAGGTTCGAAAGAAAAAATATATCACACTCCCCTAACATAATAGAATAAAAAGGAAGGATACAATGAAAACAACAATAGCTTGAAAAAAGTACATTATTGTTAGAAGAATAAACAAAAGCCTGAGTTACGTCTTGGGCATTTTATTGTAACCTGTCAAGTTGGCAATTCGTAAAAAGGGTGACTTTTTAAGAATTGACCCGGATCGGCAGTAAAAAAAAAAAAAAATACCCTCCACCAAGTGCGCATGTGTCGTAACGAGATAATTTTCTTTTATATAGTTTAATAATAATAAAAATAAATAAAAATGACTGACATGAGTGACTATCACCGTGAAAATGGATTAAATTTACGCGAAAATGGATTAAGTTTACGCGAAAATGGATTATTACGCGGTGAAAATGGATTACTACGCGAAAATGGATTAAGCTTGCGGGAAAACGGATTGCATATCCCCCGTGAAAACGGATTGCACTTAAGGGAAAATGGACTCATGAGAGAGGATGAATTAAGGGAAAGTAGCGTCGAAAATAATTTAAAACAATTGCGACTTACGAATGGTCATACTAATTATGATATTGCCAGAATTACATCAAACAGACATCCTATATCGAATGGATATAAACACGAATATATAGGAAGCTCGGAGGATGTTAAACATTTCGAGACGTCGAATCCTCCGTCTCCAAATTTGGATCCTCAAAATTCTCCGGATTCAGAACGGAAGGTAAAGGAAAATTTTGTTTTATAATTATTTTATTTTTTTTTTTCACGCGGGAAGTTAATGCCCCTTATTATTGCGTTGGGAGGGAAGGGCATTCATCATTTTGGCAAAATATTCGGTTTAGTTTTAAAAGTGAAAAAGAATGTTGATTTTGTTTACTTGGCAACTAAATGGCGAGCGTTTACAGGTGTTGATGTTTGTCATAGAGTTTGTGTAATCATTTCGGGGGGAGACCGAATTTTTAGATAGTAAATCGAAAATCGTACATCCTGTTTGAATTCTAATTTCATAATTTTAAAACGCAAAAATTTAATTTGAATGTTGTTCGAGAACGAAATATTGATTAGGTAAATTATATTATTTCCTTTATGAATTCGTTTTTTGAAGTTTTATTGATTGTGATATGGTTTGACTGAAATTGATGCCGTTTGGCTTGGATTTCGGTTCGTAATCTTTGAGAGCAATTAGCCATTGAAATTTAAATGTGAAGTTATGAGCTGTGATGGTGGGCAGTTTTTTGTTTAATGAATATAAAAAGAACGGGATAGCCGAACCATTCATAAGATTAATTTGATTAATAATTAGCATTAGCGTAATGCATCGAGATAAGAATAAATTTATATGATTTACATTCATTAGGAGTAAGTTAAACTGACTTCACCTTAGGTAAAAATAAAGTAGATTCAGTTTAAATTTAATGGGGGGGATTAGCCTTTCTAGAAAGCACATTTTTAAAAGTAGGAAATGAAGAGTTAGATAATGAAAATTGAAAAATTGAATGATTTGAAATGTTTGAAAGAAAATCAGTTTGTCCGAAATATGCCTGGATTTAATTTTGTTTAAAGAGTAAATTACAGGCCTAAGAAGCTCAGGTTTTAACTCTTAAGGCTCATGGTTTATGCAATAAGTAGCAGAGACATTGGCGAAGCAAGAAAAGAATTTTAAGGGAGGCTGCATCCTTTGAAAAAAAAATTTTCATCTTTCAAATTTTTTAGTCGTGGCTAAAAATTAAAATTAATCTTTACAGAAAGAGATCTGTTTGCTTTCACATGGGGGACTAACGAGAAGTCTACGGAGGTTAAGGCTTCCAGACCTCCCGTAATGAGTAGAGAGG
Source organism: Liposcelis brunnea (assembly GCA_023512825.1). Lineage (NCBI taxonomy): Eukaryota > Metazoa > Arthropoda > Insecta > Psocodea > Liposcelididae > Liposcelis > Liposcelis brunnea. The sequence continues at coordinate 10,323,449 of CM042067.1, forward strand.
GACTATTAGCTGCTAGCCAAAGATTTTAGTTCTCATTTGATGCATGATGCCTCTTTGATGCCTCTCCTTAACGTTGCTTTAGTGCTTGACCCCCAAAACTAAAATAACTCCTTTAAGGTTGTTACTAACACGGACCCTAAAGGGTTAAGATTGTTGAGTTGAGCTTCTGCATGATCAATTATTTTGGAGAAGGAATGTTTTGCTGCAAAGGAATCTTAAGTTTTCCAATCTGTATTGCATGAAGTTCTTGAATCTTGTCAAATGTTGTTTAAGCTGAAGTTTGTGGGTTTTTGAAGATTTTCGAAAAGAAATCTGTGTGCTCTGTTGACATATTTTTGGAGGAAGATTATTCTTCTTAAATATTAAAAGTCATTCAAGGGCTCAGTCCTGATATGTTTGACTTTCATTCAGGTCTCTTGAGTTAAAGATTTTATGCTTTTTCTTGTATTGATCACACGAGGGCTCTAAAGGGTCAGATCTAGTGCTTAGGTGCTTGTTGCTGTAAGTTCGACTTAAGTGTTGATGTTTCAGAACAGGTGCTATGTTCGAACTTAGCACTACAAAGCATGCGAAATCCAAGCCATTCAAGATGACTAAAAAGAGGTCGACACAGCTTAAGAAGCAACATGGCGCTTGCGGGCTCATGGAGAAATCAATAAAGGCATGATGATGCTGAAATTTAGTAAAGAGAGAGTTTTAGTGAGCTTGAAAATTTTTTTATGCCTGATTCAAATGCAGAAAATGGAAAAGCTAAGGAATTGATGGCCAAGCCAAATAAAGCCTATTCTTTCATCTTTTTTTTTTTATTAGGGCTCCAAAATCTCTTGCATCCTCTTCTTGAGCTTCCACGATTAAAATTTTAAAATTTGCTCTTAAGATATCTCAGATTTCAGCCTAAACTAAAACTTTTTTGAATTATTTCCCTGTGAAAACAACTATGAGGATTTAACTACTAAATCAGCAATTTACCTCCAGCTTTGACCAACTCGCCCCGACCACATGTGATTTTCACGCCTGCCAACCCATCGCAAAAAAAAAAATTGCTATTCAGTTTCCTATTTCATACGATAATCTTTCAAGCAATTAAATAACGAAAATCGTATTTTCATATAATTAACATTGAAATGCGAAAAGGAGATAAATGCGTTCCACGAGCAGGTGAATTTTTAAATTTTTTTTTTATTCCACCAGCTGGAAATCATTGTTATTAAAGAATCATGAGGGAACCACATTTCGCGATTTATGAAGTATACCCTCGAGGTAGATTAGTTTTCTTTTCTAATCGCGAAGCTGGAGACTCCTTATCCCGAAAAGCCTCTCATAATCGTACCAAACCACCTTTCATATAATATTTTCATATCTAAATGACCGTTCCGACAAGTTTTTTTTTTTTTTTAAGAGCCCCAACCATGAGAAAGTCAAGCTAATCTAAAAATAAAATATATAAAAAAATGATATTATTATAAATGATGGAGTGGAACCTAAACCAGCTCATCTTTCTCATAAATCAAGTAATATGAGCAAATCAATAATAATTAACGTTATAGTCATGTATAGCAATCACAATTAGCGGTAAATATTATAAAACTTCTCCGGTGGAATAGTAAAAGAGGATTGGAGCTCCACTAATGACATTCTTTGGAACCTGAACGAATGCGACTTCCGGTTTAAACCGATTACCTTTAATGAGAGGCCAATCCCGCAAGGGACAAAAGAGCGAAAAAAAAGAAGACAAGTGCAAATCGCGGTTATACATTTAGTGACAGCCGAGCAATATACACCCTTCCACTCATTCCCCGTTTCTATGGCAACCGATATGCGATCATATATTTCACTCCTGAGAAATTTTTTTCAACCTGGGCTTATCATACAAAGAGATCAAGTTCCGCTTTTCAAAAATGGTATTATCCTTGAATTTAAAAAATTTCCAACCTACAAATCGGGAAAAAGATGATCAGGGAGTCATTCATAAATAATCATTACATAGGCAAAGTTGTATAGTAATTAAAACGATCAGTTATGCAACTAGGAACACATATACGAGCTAATTGTGCACTTGGCCTTCCCACTTGGACTGTAATTAATGTTGTAGATGCGTCCTTGACAAGTGAGCCTCTTGACGCGCACGTTACATCACGGCGCGAAAATATAGAGTGCGAAAAAAAAATTAATAAGTAACCCCGCCGATGACTTCCATCGAGTCCGAAAAAAAAAAGCTTAAAGGGATTAATTACGCCACTGAGCAAAAGACTACGCAATAAGAAAACTGATGATGAATTTTTTTTTTCTTTCCACTTTTGAGTTCATAATAAACAAAATTTTTAAATTATTAAAAAGTTTGACATTAAAGAGGAAAATCGATGCTTTTTAAATGATTACGTCATTGTTGATTACGCCGAAATTTGAATGGAATAAAATTAATTTTTTAATGTCGGGGAGATTTTTTGGTGGAAATTATCTCCCGGGCCTATTAAAATTTTTTTTAAATAAATAAAATTAAAAGAATTAATGACTTGTTTATGGTTTGAACAACAAAAAGCTCCCTATTACAAATTGATTAATTAGTTAATTAATTAAGAATTATGACATTTAAATTCCTCTATGGTTAAATCATGTAAATTGATTAATTATTAGTCTATATTTTTTTAAATCGATTAAATGATTCGATTAGTCAAGTTAACGCCATTAAAAAAAAGGGCTAATAAAATTATTTCTGGTTTGGGAATTTTTTTAAAAAAATTAGTGGGGTTTGGATTTTAAGGAATTTTTAGTTGAAGTAGAGTTGAATAGGTCTCGAGTCGCGACCAGTTTAAAGATTTTTCTATTTCTTTGGCATAGTTCGAATTTTTCTGGATCAGCAGGATTTGCTAGAAGAGCTTGGCCATTCCTAGTTTGACTTTCTAATTCTTCAGTGCCCTTTTCTGGTCTGATACTTCCTTGAGAGTAGTTTCCGGTTCTTCGGCGACGGATTGAGTTTCAGATTTTTGGCTTCGGTGGGATCTGAGTTCAGCTTTATTTTAATTTAACTCGAGCTTGACTAGGCTGCGAACTGCACCTAATTTAGCCCCCTTGGCGCCACCCTTAATCTTCCGATACTAAAAACAGAGATCAGACTTTGTCTCTTTTTCCCGTAAAAGTCCATTTTTTCACAAAAAAATTTTAAGCAGATTATTTTCTTGAAAAAGTAAATTTATTCAAAATTTTTTAGATTACAAGATGTTTTGTTTTCAATAAATTTTTCCAAAGTTTTTTGTGCTTACAGAAATTCTTCAGATTTGTTTGAAGAAATTTTCCCCCCAAAAAATTGATTCAACAAGAAAAATTTATCAAAAGATTTGTTCAACATGGAAAATTTATCAAAAGATTTGTTCAACATGGAAAATTTATCAAAAGATTTGTTCGACATGAAAAATTCATAAGAAGATTTGTTCGACATGAAAAATTCATCAGAAGATTTGTTTGACATGAAAAATTCTTCAGAAGATTTGTTTGACATGAAAAATTCATAAGAAGATTTGTTCGACATGAAAAATTCTTCAGAAGATTTGTTTGACATGAAAAATTCACCAGAAGATTTGTTTACAAGAAAAAATTATTACAAGATTTGGTCGACAAGAAAAAGTTTATAAAGATGCTGAAAAAATTTGCTCAAAGCCAGAAAATTTGAAAAACAAAAATTATTTTTTTTTACTTCTCCCCTCAAAAGCCCTAAAGTCCCAAAAATTTAGAAAGAAATCCAGCTTGATAACTTTAAAAAATTAACTCGCCAATGTCGGAAGAGTTGAACAAGTATATCTCAAAGGCGTGGAACGTAGGTAGAACGTAAAATCATCAAAGTTAAGTTACCATTCGTCATCAGAACAATTAACCCACTGCTTCCTAGAATTTATCGATTGAACCTGGTTTTAAACTTATCATATCTAAAATCCTGTTGTAGCGTGAGAGTGATAGCGGAAGCTTTATATTATAATTCCTGAGAATCATGCACATATATAAATAGCCGGTATTGAAAGAAATGTTATTGTGTTTTGTTTTTTGCATAATGTAAATAGTTAGATGAGAAAAATTACAACCACGTCGATTCGTTTGGAGGATCATATATATTGGCATTATTTAGGCTAATTAATTGAAACCGAGTTTCAAGGATTCATTTAGGAAAATAATAACACATTTATTTTAACGAATGAAAATACTTCCTGTTGAGGATTTAATTCATTTTATAACTGGGTTTTTGAAGGAATGTTTCTTTTGTAGGAAATATTTTTTTTTTCTTCCTTTTAAGGGTTTTTTTAAAAGTTTATCTCATTGATTTTTGAGTTTTGAGCTGGTGGAATGAAGTGGGAAGGAGGAAAGTCGCGGTTATTGCCCTGATCTTTTGAATTGGAAAAAAAGCTGGATTAGTGTTTAATCGGGTTTTTAATGTAGAGAAAAATCGATATGGAGTAAAGAAATTTTTAGATTGAGGAAAATGGACAGAAAGCACCCAGCACGATTTGATGGGGAAAGTTGGGTTGGTGATATTTAGGCAAAATGATATTTAAGAACAATTTGGTGATGATTTTATTTGCAGATGAAATATTTGAGAGTTCTGCGTTTTTAGGATTATTCCAGTAAGAAACTCTAAAGCTTTGTATGGGTATCAAAATTCCCAATTCCAAGCTTTTAATACCCCTGGTGAGTTCTCAAAATGTGTGTCTGTCCGAAATAAAATTGTCTTCGATCTGGGTAAATCTCACATGTTGCGAACATGCATGCAAAATTTAGCTTATGGAATTTGCAAACCCTAAAATGGCGCCTCTGAGGCAGCTAAGTCTCTCGTGGTAACCCATATAACATCCGATTCGGAAATTCTTGAGCTAAAGGCATATTCTCCCTCGACTACACCGCCATGTTTGCTATCAGCTTTTCCTTGAAATATTAAGATCGGGAGCTCATGTTTCTCAACAGATGACGCATAATGCGGCCTAAATATTTTAGCTTCTTGATTCCCGTCCTTGCCCATATGACTTACTGTATCATATTTCTTAGCTACTGATCTGCAAACGTGTCGTGATCATTCAAAGTTAAGCTGCATGTGTGCAATTAAATCTCTTCGACGCTTGATTCGTAGCTCTAGTAAGTTAGTCTCTCAGAAAGAAAAACAAACCATGCAAAACATAAAAATTTTAGTTGGTCTTGTGACGTTGCTTTTATATTCTTTCCAGGCCATCTCGATCTATCTGCGTCCACTCCTGATAACCCTTTACCAAACTTCCTTACCTTTGACTCTACACAAGTATCAAAGTTCAGTCATTTTTAGACATGACATAGTCTTGCCATCTCTTTGGATGTTTTTCTTTGATGCGCAAGTTTTCCATCTAGCTGCTCGAGACATCAATCTTCCTGACTTTCTCTAGCGACAGGACCTGCCAATTACCATTTAGCAGTGTCTGCACATCGTTCAATATCATCCATACTCTCGTGCGTTTCTAACTTAAAAGGAGATCCCGCCAGCAGCCATCTGCAACACCCACGATGCCCTCTTGATATTCCGTTCCAGGAATTCTGCCCATGGAGACCTCATTTTGATGATGGGACATCCTCCATTAGGCCAAAATTACACACAATTATAGTACGATCCTTGCAGCAATTTCATCTCTTTATTTTGACGCATCATCGTTGTAAGTCCTTCATGACGTTATCAATACGAATCAGGTTGCTTTGTGACGTCACGAATATGAGTAGTTTAGACACCATGTCGTGACTTCGAATGATCTCAAGATATTTTCATCGCCAGAATTCACTGAGATCAGGCTAAATCGCTTTAACTTTTTTTAAATCCTCTTAAAAATGAATTTTTGGCCAGCAGATCATCTGAAATCTTTAATCGATCATTTTGTTTGGGAATAATATTAATCTTAAAAGGAACGTGATTCCCGATTGTTTCATGTGACGACAACTTTAAAAAAATCTTACTTTGAACTTTTGAATTTTAATGCATTTAAATTTTTTTAATTAGCGTCCTTTGAACGTTCCTCTATCTTTCCATAGGCCTCCAGGAACTTTAATAATTTTCCTCCGAGATGAATAAAAATGTTTTGTTTTCGTGACGCCGCGAAATCGGCGGCAAATCGCTCCACCCCCTTTTACCTCGATAAATTGTTGCAGCAACCCGATCATCCAAAGAAAAACCGCTTGCCTTTTATGGTAAAAAAAAAAAAAAATAAGAAACGCGAGAAAAATCCTCGCGGCGATTCCTAGTTGCCATTTATTGAGAACTTTCCGACCTCCGCCCGGAAGTCGCAAGTCAAAGCAAGCTAATTTCAATGACGGGGATTCCGGTTAAAAAACGCAGATATTATATACATATTCTTGTATGATAACAGTGTGGTGTCAATTTTGTAACCAAGACAATGTATAATTTTCATAATAGTTATTCACGAGTCTCAAGGTCATTCACAGCCATAATTCATACTTTGCGATACGCACTTATGCTACTCTTTCACGCTTGAGATCTGATAATTAGACTTTTGTGTATCTTTTTTTTTTTAATTTTTTCATTCAACGTTATAATTCCGGTCGCCTATTTTGCATGAGTTCCAGGTTTTTAGGAAATCCCGAAAAGAGGAAGTTTGTTTTAGGCATTTTTAAGGATTTGGAATAGGATGTGTTTTCGGCATGTGTAAGGATCGAAAAATTCCAGGTAGAGTCCGGTCATACTCTCAGGCTTTGAGCAGAAGCAAAGCTAGACTTGGCCTAGTTAGCTAGACGTTTTCTTCAATTTTTAGGCATGAACCTGAACCCGGGGAGAATTTCAAGCCCCAAGCGCGGCCTGGAAAGGTTGTTAAATTTTTTCCAGCCTAAATTGAAACAGTCCAGGCTAGAGTCCTGCATCGGGTTCAAAGCTCAGGCCTGAACCCGACCCGATTTCAAATTTTAAACCCAAACCTGACCCGAACCCGAAATCCAAAAGGATATGTAAGCCCGAACCTGAGCCAAAATTCGGGTTCAAACCCGAACCGAAACCTCGAAATTTCAGGTTTTTCCTCTATGCAGCTATTTAAATCCAACGATCTTAATTTAGTGGTCACTGCACTGGGTTCATAAAAACTTTAAGAAAAGCAAAAATTCTTTTTTAAAAAAAAGAGGGGGAAATAAGCTTGAAAATTTTAGGCTCTAACCCGACCCAAACCCGACGCTCAATTAAAATTCAAACCCAAACTTGACGCCGCGCCAAAATTAAAGCCCGAACCCGATCCAAAACCCGAGCTCGACCCGAACCCGATAAACAACCCGAGCTCGATCCAAAACCCGAGCTCGACCCGAACCCGATCCAAAACCCGAGCCCGACCCGATGCAGGACTCAAGTCCAGGCTTAAAAATTTTGGCCCAGCCCAGATTGGTCAGACTATCTTCCAGGTCTGTGGAGGCTTAACACATTTTTCTTTATAAAAAAAGAACCCGCGAGTGCAGTGTATTAATAACACTTAATTCATTGATTAAGAGGAGATGGGGAAAAAAAACTTCGAGACAAGTGTGTCATTCTATATACAAGGATGACTCCTCGTCTCAGTTATATTTACACAGAAGCACGTGGACGTATTTTTAAAAGAAATGGGATTCGATTTTTTTTCTTCTTCAAATTTTTTAGGCGCTGTTGAGCTTTTGAGTCTGTTGAAGAATAAAATCTTATCACGTATTCGCGAATCCTGCTTTATGTCTCCGCGGAATCTGAAGAAGCCCCTCTTCAGCCAATCTTCGGCTACTGATGTAATCAAGGCTCCAGTGGTTGGAACGATCCCTCTTTACAGTTTTGATGAGACAAACCGTAGTAGTCGAGCTTTTGGGTTATGTAGGAAAAAATGGTTCAAGGCGATTTGTTTTTTAATGATGATTCGAACTCTGCCTCTTTAAACTCTTCTTGTTGCTTTTTGATCGAGCTAATTGGTCAAGTTCTAGTTATAAATAAATTAGTCTGTCAGTCGTGTCGATTAAATGTTATACAGAAAAAAAAAGGAGTACCCGCAACTTTTACGCGGCCAAACTGCAATCTGGCTTAACCCGCATGGTTTTAAAAATAACGATACAATCTCATTTCCTTTTTCTGCTTTTTTTTTTTCCTTTTAATACATTTCGGGGTCGAAATGAAACCAATCGCATTTTTTATTACTTGATAAACTTGTTTCTTTGCGTGAGGAGTGTGCACGGGATTAATCCCTTTTATTTTTTCAACGGTAATATTGGATTTAAAAAAACGTAAGAATAGCTCAGTGGAATCCGCTATTTTGAGTTGAAGATTTGTAAATTTGAACTTGTAAAACTCCCAGCAGAAAGATTTTTATTTTGAAGAATATTTTGTTTGTTCAAAATGAATTGATGGCGCCAGAAGAAAGAAATTGATATGTATCTAAGACAGTCGATTGACTGGTGGTCAGTTTCAAGGCAAGCCAGATTGCTGAAGACCGACAAGGTTTGACATGAGCTTTGGGGTTTTGGTAGAATAGGTTATTGCAGATTGCACACTGCACACACTTACCAAAGAGATTTAGTAGAAGTTGAGGCCCTATTCATCGAAGTAGAGCAAAAGTTAATTTAAGGTTCATGGGGAAGAATGTAACTTTTACCAAGAGAAATTCTATGGGATAAGGTTGGACCAACGAGAACTTCGTTCACAATTGGTTAATCAGGCCCAAAAAAAAAATTCCTTTGAAATTTTTAAATTTTTTGCGATTCTTTTATTTAATGAAATCGGGTTGAGATAGAAAGGCGTAAGAGTTCTTATTTTGTTTGCGTTTAGGCATAAGATTTTTAATCAAATAGTTTCAATATGCAGGAACGATTTTGCCGCTAACAATTATTCGGATTTAACGGTATTTCGCATGAGCCAAAATTCTCTGCTATTTTTTTCTTGAAAATATTTTTAAATTTTTTTAACAAACTGCTGAAGATGGCGACTGTTTTTTTAGGACCTGATCTCCAGCAATGCCAAGCAAAACAAAAAAAAGTTTTTTTTTTTCATGGTAACAAAAATTTAAAATAAAGTCAACGTCAGCCTTTTGTTGGATTCATTGTCATTTCCTCTGCTAGGATCTTCTTCTTTGGGTATTATGCTCGTTTTTGAGCGTAAGCGACCTCTCTGCATATAGCTGGTTTGTGTGTTTCGAGTTGACACAACTATATGGGACCTACAGTTTAATGCCGGTTCCGAACGGCTAAGTAGAGAAGCTGTTCTAAGCAAGTTGCCACCTGCTAGTTTGCCGTTTCCTTGCAGAAGGGGTGAAACCTACAACACACATTAATCGCTTTTTAGGAATCCCCAAATCCTCGAATTAAGTTCACATGACGCAGATGACATTGTTCAGAGGTGAAATTCGGTCGGAAAAAATCTTAACCGTAGAGTGGAATCGAACGCATAAACTCCCGAGTGTGAGTCGGGCACGCTATCCACTGAGCCACGAGGCTAGGATAATAAGGCCAAAAAGCAGCCTTAACAAAAAATTTTCAGGTTTGATATGTGGGCACCTCATCTGAACTTTCTGAGCTCAAGATTGGTTCGAGCTGAGTCTCACTCAAAGCATTTTTTCCAATTTTTCTTGGGTAATTTGAGCCTTAGAGAAAAGAAGATTTGTCTGAGAGAATAAAATCTACAGAAAGTGCATATCACTTCGGGTGCTCTCGGGTTTTTCCGAAGCTTTCATAAGCCAAGCAAGGAAGGTGTCCACTGACAAACTGTCAGCCATTACGAAAATTGAACGCCATATTAACTATCATGGCGATTTCCACAAGAAGAATATTCGGCAGCCATGATGGTGAACTTGCCCATCCGGATTCATGAAATTAGGAAGTTTCACAGCGATCACGGAGGCTTTCCCTGAGAAATTTCTTTATTAGAAAGCGGTGGATGAATTTCGATTTTTGCGACTTCAACAAAGCCTCCGTGATCGCTGTGAAAATCTCTAGTTTCATGAATCCGGATGGGCAAGTTCACCATCATGGCTGCCGAATATTCTTCTTGTGGAAGTCGCCATGATATTTAATACAGCGTACAATTTTCGTAATGGCTGACAGTTTGCCAGTCTCCTTTTGTCGTCTGCTTCGTGTTTAGTTGGGGTTTTGCTCTCTGCTCTGTAGATTCCATTCTCCAAGAAATTCGCATGATCAATATGGCTCCACCAACGACTTTATCTTTTTATTTCTGACGTCACAGCACTTTGCACCAATAATACAACAGAGGGACTGACATACAGTTGACGTCATCGTCACTTGATCTCAAAAATTGAGCTCTCCCTGATTCAAAAAAAATAAACCGATCAACAACTGATCGTTCCCTGCAAATTACATTTACATCTTAAACCATCTTTTAATATACGTTATCAATTAATCTAAATCGAACTCCCGAAAAACAGAGGCCAAATCTTGCGCCTTAAAGAAGGAAACATTAAGTAAAAAAAAATCAAAATATTAGAAAAAAAAAAAACGGAAGTCGAAAAGACTCATTAATGATGAACAAAATAAAAAAAAAAAGAAAGTTTTTGGCAAGATTTCAGTTCGTCGGGGGAAACGGGAGAATAAATAGTGCTAAGTCGTTTGGTTGTTATGGAATTTGGAGGTCTCTTTTGTTTTCAATGCTGAAAATTTCCCAATTTATAGTGTGTGAGGTCCCAACTGGCTCTGCTCGTTTTCTCGAGGAAAAAAATAAACAGGAAAAAATTGATATGATGACATGAATCGCGTGATTTCTTTTTTTTTTGTATTCTTTCTCCCCTTTTTGTGTTAATTTTAAACGATTTACGCGGCGTCAATTGCGTTGCGCGAGCATTCCGCGTGGTTTTTCTAAATATTTTCTTCAATTCAAAGGATCAATGTTAAATGTTACAGATAACGGAACTTTTAAAGAAAGTTTTAAACGAAATAACTTGCGAACAATTAATTCTACTTGAGATTGACGGCGATTTTAAATAAATTACACCGTAATACGTGCATATCCAAAATGCATAATTGGTTTTTTTTTCTAATCCTGGTCATCAAAGCGTTGTCGTTGTCTTGTTAAATCATTTACTTTCTGCGATTGCGCGTAACGGTTTTTAATTTCGTTCCTGTATAAATGTTTGTTCGTTTTTTTTTTTTGTAACTGGAAGAAGACTCGCTTATGGAGAACAAAAAGGAGTTAATTAAGTTGTCATTTATTTTCTTTTTTTTTTAAACCGGCCATCTTGGATTCGTGTGGTTCGTTTTGTTGAAAGCTTATAGGGGGGATTTATAATGCAATGAGCCTTTGGCAAATTTACTAAATTTATGTATACAAAGTATTATACAGATGCGTCCGGTAAATGAAAATAGCCCATCAGGTCGGCTTGCGTAACTCTTTAATTAGCCTAAGTCATTGAATATCCTAATGTCGATGAACATTTGTTTTTAAAATTTTTTTTTTGTTATGGGGACTATAATTTTGTGTTTAGTCGAAAGCAAAAAGAAGCTGATTTTAAAATCTCGAGGTTTTGATTTTAGTTTCATTTTTAAAAAAAGAAAACATTGTCATCAAAAAATGAAATATTGCAAGATCGATGAAAATTTTTACTGACATGTACAGAATGCTAGTGTCAAATACGATGTATGACGTTTATCCGTTAAACAAATGATGTAATAGCGTTTGGTAAAGATTTTTTAGTCTGAAGAAATAAGTTGAAAGAAAAATATTTTAAGGTCTGAGTTTTATTTCAGGGCTAAGGCTTTGAGAAATAAGGGAAGTTTTTTTGTAAAAAGGGAATAGTTAAACCCATAAGCGTTGAAGAGTCAGTCATTAATAATGTTTAATACAAAATATGAATTTTTGGTGCTTTGAGTTTTTTTCTTCTTCTTAATGTGCCGAACTCGTGTCCGAGCATAGACGACCCCCAAATTTCTCATCTAACCTGAAGGATGTACCGAGGAGAATAAGAGTCAAAAATTACGGCTATTTTAAGATCATATTGCAGTGCTTCCCCTCTTGCTTTCTGCACCGCAGTATTGCAGCCGGTTCAAGTACACTCTTTAGCGCTTGCAAAAGTTTGGAAATTCATGGGCAGTCGAGGAAAACACTTTTACACTCCTCATTCCGATACTGGTGGCTACGGCTGCCCTCCACCAGAGATGTTTAATGTCCTCCCGGTCGAGTGGGAGCTTTTTTGCTTAGTTTTGATTATTGGACTTGAGTAGGCTTTGGCGCAATTGCCATAAGCCAGTAGGCACGGACAGGGGTCTGCATCTTTATTAGTTTGTTGGGTAAAAACTCTACAGCTCAAGAAAGATTAATTGACTTAAAGTTTTAGTGCGAGGATTCGAACGCTTATGGGCAATTTTTGGTTCCCAGATTGATTATTTATGGCACAATGACTTTATGGAAGGAGGGTCATGTTGAGATTAAGCCCCTAATGTCAACAATAAAGTCAGCTTTGTAAAATCGCTTGTGAGCCCTTGAGTTTTGGGAAGACTGTGGAAAACAAAAGTTCGATGGTTGCTCTCTCCTCTCAGTAACATGTAATTTTCAATATTTTCATCACTTTTACTGCCCAAAAATCGAAAAGCATGAAACACTGTCTCTTTAAAAAAATTACTAATGAACTTGGCCTCAGAACGTTTTACTTCTCGATAGGCTTCAAAGAGTAATGAAGTACAAAGCTGTTAAGGCCAAGTCCATTGACAAATAAATTGCAATTTAACAATTTCTATGGATTGAGTAATTTTATCTTCTGAAAATAATTAATTAAAATGCAGTATTTCCAATTTAGGGATTTTTTTTTACTTTTCTCATACTTCTTCGCGTGGGTTCTGCCCTATATAGCGTACAACTTCCTAAAACGTCCCTGAAAAGTCTCTAAAACCAATGTTACATTTTGCAATGTTCTTGAAATTAACCTGAAAAACTTAAGCCTTGGTCAGTTTTCCCTGACAATTTTTTTGGGCGGAAAAATTTAATTAAACTAGCCATCTTTTAATTCTACCAAGCTCGCCCTAGGACTTTTTGGCCCCTTGAAATTTTACAAGAGTTTCCCCTAATCCACCATTTTAACACTAGACATTTCCCAGACAATTTTTTAAACTCTACTATAATTTACCTCTCATTTTAATTTAATCGTCCCATTACAACCTGATCTAGATTCATGCGACTTATTAAACGTTCCGTAATTGCTTACTAAAAACCTTTCAAAGGGGTTTTTAGCATTATTAATCATTAACCTCCACCTCAAGTATATCCAAAGCAAAACCTTTTCCTTATGTCCAATTTGAATAATCTTTTTTAAGATATCAAGTTTTTTTTTAATATTGACATAATTATCAACTTTTCCTCGAAAATTCTGAGGTCAAATTATATCGTAAAATTGATTTAGACCCTTTCATAAGCTTGCAAGAACTCAACCAACAAAGAAGCACACTAAATAAAAAAAAAATTTCCATACGACCCGCCATCTTACATTTTGATAATATTTATGTTCGTATCTAATTTACAGCCTCAAAACTCATAAATTTCAAAACGCATTTTCGCCAAACTACTGTATAAATTCTTCTTTCTACCTTCTTGACTTTTGATATATTTTAACCGGCTAATAATTTTTTCTAGAATTTTTTTGTTGAGAAAAACGGCTTTTCATCCGGTCGAAAAAAAAATCTACCTTAAAATTATTTTAAAATCATGTGCGGTAACCTTTATATGCAAGTCGATAACGCACGAAACGTCATCGATTACTATGTGTATGAAATAGGTTTTTAATAGCCGATACTGTAATTGGAATTACGCACGCATGATATATGATGTTTTCGAATATATTCCGGATTTGGGATGGGTGAGGAATGTACTCAAGGAATCGCCATTTCGAGTGATTCCATTTAATAAGATCACCGATCGAGAAGAAATCTTGCGAGATGTCTTTAAATCACGACTTGGCTCGGCATATCCCGGAAATGAATGGAATGGTTAAATACTCGAGCAGTTTAAGTTAATTTTTACTAGTTTTATAAACGAAGGATAACCGACTAATAAGTGTGATGTGATCGATTATATAAAAGATACCTGAGAGCTACGAGATACCACTGTGTGTTGCTCACCTTGAAGGAACCTTAAATTATATTTCTGCCTTGAACCTCAACTCAATCAAATCTTAATCTTTAATCCGTGCAACAAGGACTTAATAATGTTATCGGGATTCGTTTGCCGCCATCGTCTGTGACGACGGACGTGTTGGTACCAACTTAACAAAGAGAAAATTTTCTTCCTGGCTTGGAGGTTTTTATTGAAAAGATTCTTTCAGCAAATCCTGTGAGGAGTTGCAATGACGTCTTACAAGAAAAATCCTTGCTTCCTGGTTATCAAAAAATGGGGTCGCTGATCTAACTAGAAGCAGTTCTCTGCTTTTGTTGGAAGAGAGAGGGACGATTATTTTACATCCTTTTATATTTATAAATATCAAGAGCAATCGAGGTTCTTAAACTAGGTTCGGTATAAAAATTTACGACCATTAAAATTTTTAAAACAAGCTCAAGTTGAAGGTGTTTTTAAAATGAGAGGGAGTCGTGTTCCATAGACGAACATGTAAATCGGTTAGATTATATAATTGGTAGCTCCGAGTCCCTTAGCTACTTCAGAAAATAAGCCGTAATTGACTGATTTATTTATTTTCGAGGCTTCCTATAAGTCAATGCCTTTCCTTTTTTCTATTCGAGATCAATTTATCTGTTCTGGTTATTTCTTAGTTGGCAACATTGCTTTCTTTCCAAAAGATACCCGATATAAAGATAAGAAAAATGGCGTTTCTTGTCATGCTTATTTCACTTTTACGATTTTTAAGCGTTGTGCCTTTTGTATTGAACTGGAACGTTCTGAGGTGTTTTTCTTGTGTAAAGTTGGTGATTAAAAACTAAATTAAAGATGTGTTTATATAGATAATAAAAGTTATATTGCTTGGCTTATGTTGTGTATAATATGTACAAGAATCGAGTTCTAATTGCTTTATTGCTTATGTTTTTTACATTTTTCGGTTGCATATTGTGTTTTTAAGTATGAGGATACGTTGGTTTAGGATGGGTCAGGATGTAGGAAAGCATTAAAAATAAAATTTAAATCGTATTTAAATAACAAATTTAATTAAAAGAGTTTTGTAGCTGTAATTATAATTATAATACTTGTTCCAATTAAAGCTCTCATGGAAGCTTTTAATGAATTAAATAAGGTTTATAAGACCACAATTAATATTTAATTAGGTGTGTCTTAGAGTTTTGAAGGCAGATATCCCTAGCAGCACGTTCCAAAAAAGTTTCCGAGTAGCATGTTTTTTAGATTTCTGCAGCCTTTCCAACTTAGCTTTAATTGGTTTTTGCCTAAAGTTATCTATACTCAGTCTTGTGGCTTGAAGCCATTTTTACCAACCATAGTTAGCGCTGAAGCCAAAACAAATCAACTGAGTGCCTGGAATTCCGTTCAGTTAGCACAGTATTTGGCAAAGGTTCCTTTGTTCCTTTGTCAGAAATGATTCTTTCTGAACGGAAATCTAGACACTCACTCGATTTGTTTTGGCTTCAAAACCTCCGTAAGATCGTTTGGTCTATTATTAAGGTCTTTGGACTAAAAGGGAGTGGACACTTCGATGAGTCGTCTGCTACCCACTTCTGCTGCCTTGTTTTCGAATTGGCATCCGTAATGATCTCGAGCAGGAAGTCGCCATAATGGCCCAGTAGAAAGCTTATGGGGCAATATGGGGACGTCCATTTCAAGACAAGGCGGATGCCAATTCGAGAACATGGCAGCCCCGTGAGTAGCAGACGTCTTATCAAAGTGCCCATTTTCTGTTAGGCTCCCTAGTCTCATGTAGAAGTCAGGCATTTAGCTACTTGAAGAATAAAATCTAATAAAGAGTGCATTTCACTTCGGGTGTGTTCGGAACTTCCATAAGCTAAGAATGATGGAGTCCGCTTTTGTTTTGACGTCTGCTTCGTGTTTTACAACAAACAACCCATAAAAGAGGTTTTGCTCTCCCTGCAGATTCTATTCTTTAAGTTCTGCCATAAGTCTCGTCTCGATCGTGGAGCTGTCTGTACGGTTAGTTAAGAAATCGACCCTTCACTGAAAATCCAAGATTTCACTGTACATACTCGGACATCCCAAAACACAGGAATTTTTAACACTTGCACAAAAATCAATAATACTAAATTAACATTTCCGAATTGGAATAAAAATACTGATTCACTTTACTCTCGACATTCGATTCATCCACATTTTAGGAACCCTGTGACGACCAGCCAGTCACCATTCTTTTTTTTCTGTTTATATTCCGAATCAGATAAAAGGATTTTGCAATGGTTCAAGCTTTAAAAATAAATTTCCTCTTCAAAAATTTTTATATTAAATTCACATGTAGACATTTACTTAAAATATTCTCCCCCATACATTTCAACAAACCCAGAGTCCCGAAAAAAAAGAAAAAAAGAAAAAAGGCGACAACGAAATTCATTCACCTAAAAATCGACAAAGCGTGTAGCTGGTTAATGCCTTGAAAATAAAAAAAGAAAGAAAAAAAAATAGTCCACCCTCACCTGACGCGAATCTGCGTTTCGTAAATGAATTCATTTGCCAAAGCTCCGCAACGACATCAATCGATAGCGACATGAATTAACTTAGTTCCCGATATCCTCGCAGGTCAGCGCCATCCCAATCCTTGTCAATAATAATAGCGGTTAATTTGACAAGGTTTTATGTGCAAAAATAATAATGGCATCACTCATTCTGAGTTTATCGAGACAAGTTCAAGGTTGCATGCTTACAGCCTCAGGTTATATCTATGAGATTTCGCCTTTTTTTTTTTTTTTTCATTTAAACCCTAAACAAGTCAGGGTTGGCCAAACTGATAAAAAATGATTCCGGTACGGTGGAAATTAACTCAGAGCTCGAAACATTTATCATACTTATTTTAAAAGTCTTAAATAAAAAAAAAAAAGGGCAATAAAAATAAAGTAAAATGAGTAATTAGTTAAAAAGCCTCGTCCAATTTCAAATTGAAAAGCTTCAGAAAAACAAAATTGATTAGAATACGACTTTACACCTTGAAGATATCCAAAGGTTGCTTAAGCTAAACATTAACTCGGTTAATTAAGGCACTGCCCGAAGGTACACTTAAAGAAATTGTTCAAATTACTTAAAAAATAATTGTTTTGATGTTTAGTAAGCTAAAGATGAAGTCCCGAGTTTTTTTAAAAATTTTGATTTACAATTCGCGTGACTACCTGTATTTATATTAAGGATCCCGGAATCAGTGCGAAAAGGTCTCATCTACGTTATCTCATGGAAATCAAATATCTCTCCTCCTGATGGCTTCTCTCTCTTAGGGAATTATTAAAAATATCCGAGGATTGCATGGCGCCCGGCATTTAGGAATCGACCTTGCTAAAATTGATTATCGGTTATTTTTATTTGCGAAATGTTTAACGCGTATGATGATGCTGAAAGGGAAGGACTTTTTTATTTCGCCTAATTTGTTTGGTTGCGCAGATGTTCTTTTTTTTTTTTTTTACTGTATATCTGCAATACGCGAGATTGAGCACGATTTTATTAGGCAGATGGTTTTAATCGATTTTTTTCTCTCTTTCTTTTCTTGGTGGATAATCAAAAGGTTTGAGACGATCGTGCGATTAAAATCTTTATCGGCTTCTCTTTTTAGAATTTCCGGTATGGTTTTTATATTAGTTCGATGAGGAAATGATTAGGCTAAAAAAAGCTCTCGGTTAGGGGTGAGGGGTGTTTGAATGGGGTGGTGCGTGGTAGATTAAGGATGTAAATTTTTTGAGGGTTGTTTATTGGTGCAAAGATTTTTTTAGCAGAGTGTTTTTTCTAAAGCTAGATAGTTTGGTCTGTATTGGTATGTTAGTGGTCTGTCTGATTTGCTGTCTGATTGAAAATGGCTGGAAAGGCTTCCTAACGGCCGGTTGGCTTGATTTTAGTAGTGAGGGATTTTTGTTTGATTAAAGGATGAGTGAATGGTTTTGGCCTTAATAAAGCCAACAGAAAAAGTGTGTTCTGTCTGTAAATAGAGATCCCCACGTTCACTACATTCACAGCAGAAATCGAACTCTGTCGCTATTTATCGTAAAAGCCCCTTACTTGATATTAATTCTTCAAAGGTCTTAATTTTTACTTTATGTCCGTAAATCTTTTTTCACAAGTTGATAAAAAACGTTATTTAAAATAACTGTATTTGTACAACAAGAAATTCTGTATCTCTGAGCTAGATCATCAAACTTGAAAATCTTGAAATAACCGATTTTCACATGGCAAACACTAAAAATCGCCATTTTGAGATTTTCAAATTCGACGTTCTAGCTGAAGTGCAGAATTTAAAAAATTAGATCTGCAAAAGATTTTGCTTGACAAGAAATCTAGAATTTTTATAACAAGAAATTTAAAAAAAATTGTCCAGCTAGAAATTTAAAAGAAAAAAAATTTTCCAACAAAAAATCTAGAAAATTGGTCCAACAAGAAATTTTAAAAAAAATTGATTCAACAAGAAATTTAAAAAAAAATTGATTCAACAAGAAATTTTAAAAAAAATTGATTCAACAAGAAATTTTAAAAAAAATTGATTCAACAAGAAATTTAAAAAAAAATTGGTCCAACAAGAAATTTTAAAAAAAATTGTCCAACAAGAAATTTTAAAAAAAATTGGTTCAACAAGAAATTAAAAAAAAATTGGCCCAACAAGAAATTTAAAAAAAAAATTGGTCCAACAAGAAATTTTAAAAAAAATTGGTCCAACAAGAAATTTAAAAAAAAATTAGTCCAACAAGAAATTTTTAAAATGAAATAATTTGTTTGACGAAAAAATGAAAAACTGCTTTCGATATGCTATAATCCTGAAAAAAATTGCTCCACAAAAAATGGTTTCATATAAAAAGTCCTTAAAAATTTGTTTGACAAGAAAAGAAAAGATATTCAGAAACATTTTGGTGACCATTTCGGATCAAGATTCCATTAGATTTGCTTTGTATCTTGGATCTAAAAATATTTTTTAGAGAGCCTTTATAGATGAAGAGTCGAATAAAATAAACCCATAACGAAGATACTTATTTTTGCATCCTTGGAACACCAATTCTTTTGCAGCAAAGCTTTGCATATTGCATCTTAAAAGCGATAAGAATCTAACTTCGGCGGTCGACTCTCTTCTTCAGTAAAGGCTCTCTAGAAACTTCTGCAGTAAAACTCATCATGCAAAAGCCAAGATTTAGTATCTCCACTATTTCCCCTTGATTTAAAGTCTCCATTCAAATAAACGATTATTGCCCAACCTTAATTTCGATTTTTTAAATCCTTCAAAACACAGTAACTAAATTCTTTTGATAACTGTTTCAGGTTTTTGGATCCAAAGCCGACCTACAGCTCCACACACAAATCCACATGCGGGAAGCAAAACCGTACAAATGCAATCAATGTTCAAAAGCATTTGCGAACAGCAGCTACCTATCACAGCACACTCGGATACACTTAGGAATAAAACCGTACAGGTGCGAGATCTGCCAAAGGAAGTTCACGCAGCTATCACACCTCCAGCAGCACATCCGAACTCACACGGGCGACAAACCCTACCGGTGCAAGTTCAACAGCTGTTCGAAAGCTTTCAGCCAACTCAGCAATCTCCAGTCCCATTCTAGATGTCATCAGCAAGACAAACCGTTTAAATGCAACTCTTGTTATAAATGTTTCATAGACGAAAACTCTCTCCTCGAACATATACCAAAACATAGGGAATCTAAACATTTAAAAACTCATATATGCCCTTATTGCGGTAAGAGTTACACTCAAGAAACGTATTTAACCAAACACATGTCTAAACATTCTGAACGGACCGATAAGCGTTCGCCAATATTAGGAATCGGTTTGAATCGGATAAATCAAGCCGATTACTGGAAAAATTCCGAGACTTTAGTGGAAGCGATCGCGAATCACGATCGATTGACGATCTCCCAGGAAAACCTGCAAAACCTTCAGCATCTCTCGACGTTCGGCGAGCATCACCTTGCCGGCCTGAACAAGCATAACGAATTAAGGGATTCGCCGGATTTGAGGACGCCGCTAGCGGATACGATTCAGCGTTCGCCGACGCTCAAGCCAAACGATATTAACAAAAATTACGAAGAAGAACTACTTAGATCTAACATGCCTAATGATATTCCTAACTACGAAGTTAAAAACAATTTAAGTAATAGTGCGTTTACACCTATTAATCAAATAAATTACAATGCGAGACCATACTTACCTTATGATGCGATTAGTTTCCAAAATAAAGGTTTGCATTTAGACATAAATAAAACTAATGGTAATAACTGTGTGAGTTTTCCGAATAACCTAATCTCTCTACATCAGATCCGGAATTATGCTCACCAGCCCACTAGTTCTGTTATCAATGATCATGTCCCGGGTCTTAAAGACAAATAATATTAGGCTTTTTTTTAGATGAATAATTCTTTTTTTTTTGTACAGTTTATGTTTACCAAACAAAAAATTTTTTTTTGAGGAAAAATGGGCCGAATTCAACGAATTGTTGCTATCAAATTATAATAATACTAAGAAAAATCGTTTCGCGATCAAATTTTTTAAATTGAAAATTCAGTAAAGCTTATAAAATTTAAATAAATAGTTTTAATTTTTTTATGTGAATGAATCAGGAGCAAAACTGGTTAATATAGTACTTTCATCGCGTTGAAATAATAATTAAATCTCCTGCTGAATGCAAATGTGTGTACTTGATAAATAACCAGATTTGTTTTTTTTTTTGCTTTGTTTTTGAAGTTATCAAATTCGTTATAAGTTAATCGTTTAATTTTTTTAAGTTTAAATCATTCAGTTTTGGTGTAAATTTTAGAGCTATTGGCAAGTTGGTTGATACTAAAGCAGTAATATTTGTTTTTTGGGCACTAATTCTAAATAGAGACCTTAATTGAAAGAATGAAAAAAAATTTAAAGTGTTTCAGAAATAATTTTTTTCAATCTTTATCTATGAAAGTGCTCTATAATTTTTTTTTACTGAACTTAGCAGTGTAAGCAAAGTTTTAGCAATGAAATTAATGCAATATATGACTTTATGATCAACCTGATTGAAGCAGAATCATATGCGAAATTATAAAATAATTAATCTATTATTTAGAAAAGGACCCTCTGGTCTCAAATTTATTGTTATTCTTTTGTGCAAATAAAATGATGTTTCAAAAGTGAAGTCACAAAACTGTTTTCTTGTATATTGCTTCACTCGGGTCAAAGAATATCTTATGAAGACTATAAATACAGATTCTAATAATTTATTTTAATCATAGTTGCATTATTATTTATCAGCAATCTTCAGGTCTACGATTGTTTTGCTAACTCGTCGGTTACAGTTGATATTTTCTTGAAAATTCGATCAGATCGATCCGAGACATTTTTATCTACTAATTACAGTTTGTAAAAGCTGATGGCAGATCGATCTGATCGATTTTCCGAAAAATAAATTACATTTTACTTTAACTTTACACTTAATTAATTTTTGAATTAAATTATTTCAAAGACATTTCTTGATTTTTGTTCTTCAATTTTTAATATAAGAAATCCGCCAACATGCTTCTAGCTCTGATTATCAGAATTTAGGCCTGAATCATTCAGGCCAAGAATAAGACTGGAACTGAAAGCTGAAATGCTTGTTAAATTTTTAGTTGAAATAATTTTTTAATTTGTCGCTTAGACAAATCTTATTTTTGTGTCATCATCTTTTTTAAATAATAATATTTTGAATAATGTGTCTGATCTCTTAGACCTTGACATAAAATTATTTCTCAGGTTCGAGGACAAAATAATTCTGAGTTTCGTATATCTGCCGTGTTTACCTTTTTGATTTTCATTTAATAATTTTATCACAATTGATTATCAGTTAAATTCAGCATTTAATTACTTAATATTTTCTACACCGTAATACAATACGGCTCTCATTATATTTCGAGTTTCACGTATCTTGTAGTAATTTTTAAAAACCGTTTAAATAAATAATTCGATTAAATAATTAAAATGAAGATAATTTTGATACAACAGTTATAAAAAAATCTCTTTCAACCAAAAATTTCAGGCATACGATTAATAATTTAAATTAGAAAAAAATTTCTGAACGAAACATATGACTTCGTTATTTCAGTTGGCAAAAAAATTCCCCGCCGTTATGCGCGTTCTGGAATTCGTCATTTTTTGTCATTCCATTCAATATGGCGTACAATAACAATTCGTTGTTTCAGTTTCACATTTGGAATCGCAAACCAATCTTCTTGGTTAGTTTTCAGTTGATCGTGCATAGTTATCTGATAATTATTTGACAAAATAACACAACAAACCGGGAGAAAAATGAATTTTTATGAGTAAACCAGACTGGATACTTAAAATCGTTGCAATATTTACATTCAAATCGGTAAGCGTTCTATTGTTTACATATTCTTCTCTCTACAAAGCAATTACTATCCAAAATTTTTAATGAAACATGGTTTCGAGAAAGCAGTACTATCCTAGCGAGTTTTGCTCTTGATACAGTAATGATTTTGCAAATTGTGATCATGTAAATTTCATAATATAAAATGCAGCTCTTGATTCAAGCATTATAGTATTGAAAATCTTGTTCGATTGGACAAGTTAATGCTTTTCTAAAGTCTAGCAGTGCAGTAAAAAGAATGCCAATTAATCTGGGGGATTGTGATTTTGTGAATGTTGTTTGAGGTGGGATGTGTATTCGATGCAAAAAAATCATTTCAAAATTCATGTTCAAGTTTGTATTTAGCAGCATAATTTTATTGTAGCTAATCAAAGAAGTGAATCAAAGCAAATGATCTCTTTATTATTCATTACACAAAAAAAAGAGCAGACATGGTTGACCAATGTAAAATTGTCGTTAACTTAAAAAATGGTTTAGCTGACATTCGTTGTCCAAAAAATTTTTAACCATCTGTTGAATATTGATATTGCCAAATCATATTCTTTTCTTAAAAAAAATCATTTCATAATAGAATTATTGTTTATAGCTTTTTGATTTATTTAAAATAATAATTACTCAATCATGGGTGACTCATATGATGTTTGGACGTAACCTTTTGAACTGAAGTAAAAATTAAAACTATTTTCATGCTATCAAACGTAAATACATGATTCGTCACACTCACAACATGCATTTAGACAGTTATTTTTGCAAAGCTTCCCCACGTTCGTCGTTTTCGGCTGCATTTTTACATTTAAAAAAAATAGATCCCGGTTGGTCTCGGTGCGTGTTTGTAATTTTTTTTACAAAAGCAATGTTGAATTTTCTGGCAGAGAAAAATCACCTAATGAAAAGGCAAAAATGAAGCTTTACTGATTTAAGAATTTTAACCGACTGATTACAATTGCCGTTATTAGGGTCTCATTGAATACATCGCGGATCACTTTTTTTTCATAAAAATTCTATGTGTAGATTTCCATCTTTTATTTTCATGTGATCCACCATGTATATAAACTTTAAAAATTTTTTGAGAGATTCTTTTATTCGGTTGCAAATTTTTATTAAAAAAAAAAATATGAAAACAGGATCATTAGGTTTCATTCTAAAATCTTTTGTGAACGTTTTTATTGATCTCATTTTTTGCTCAATAAACGAATCTCTGAAAATATTAATTATTTTTTTTCCTGGGATACCATGTAGATAAATGTAGTTGTTAAGAAAAGTTTGTTAACGATTAATCCGCGCTGCCGTCTTTACTTGCCAGTTTATTTTTTTTTCTTTATTAATTAATAAAAAAAAATGACGTTATTTGTATAATTGTATATAGAATTTATTTGCGAGGAAAAAAGGAAAATTGGCAAATTGTGTATTTTTCGTTAATTGAACCCCCCAATGGTGGAGTTGAGGAAGTACCCCCCATCGTATGAATTGATTCAAACTGTTTTTGTATATTGAAATTTAAATAAATATGATCTCGGGATTATCCTGCATAAAAATGGTTTTTGTTTTTCGTTTCTTTTATACAAATCCAGTTGAATCATGGAATGTGTTATGTATCGATTTGGGATCTGATTCAGTGTAGTAAAATTACTATTAACTTTAATATTGATGTATAATAAATAATATTAAAAAAAATTTTAAAAATTCGAAAAAAAAAATAAAACTGATGTAAATATTAGTAATGTAAACCTGAATCTCGGTAATAATTTTTGGAAAAAGGTTGATCGATAAGAGACATTTTAAATAAAAGAATAAAAACAAAAACAAAAAACTTTTTTGCTCAGACATTCATTTGTTTTTGTTATTGTTTAGTACTTAAAAATTGGCGCGCTCTCTATGTTGTTGTTAGTGTTCTTTTTATCTATTTTTTTTTTTTTTAAGTTTTTTTCCTCCCCTAATTTAGCGCCTTTTTTATACAATTTGTTTTGGTGTAGTATAATAAATTGTATGCTCAATTTTTTTTAAATTTATTTTAAAAATAAAAACGAATTAAAGATAGTCAGTTTATATTTTTTATTTTGATTTTTAGTCCTATTTAAAACGAGCGGGATGTTAAATAGAAATCTGCTACGTGCTGCGCTCTATCGCAGAGTAGTGACACTACATCGTGTTTTACCGACGCTTCTAATGGACACGACCGCGCTCTGGCGGTTTTCTCACGGAACTAAAATAACAAGTTCGCGTCCTCGCGTCTTTACAATGTTCCGCCAACGGTAAAAATGACTCATGCAGGTAAATGCCGGTTATTTATCAGTTATTATAATCAATTTCTCACTGAAATGTGAAATGAGATTCGTGAAATGCAATTTCCGTATCGGTTACTTTTAATTAATTTCTTTTCGTCTTCCTTTTCAGGGATTTTCCTCGAACATAACCTAACCTGGAAATCAGTCGGTGAAATGATGAACAACAAAAGGATTTACCTCGAATAATATCAAAGGTGGGTGATTAAGGCATTAAAAAACAAACATCTTTGCACCGAAATTTACTCTGGGTAATTTACCTTGACAGTTAAAGATCGCTTGAAACCATATAATCTAAAACCGCGATGCGTGACAGACATTTAGCTCGTGTGTCCAAAGTGCATGTTAATTACAGACACCGAAGGCATTGTCAAATTCATGAGAAAGTAAAAGGAGCTTCGTGATGGAAAAGGCGACACAGTGAAATTAATTTTCGGTTTTTTGTTTCGGCGAATTTCATTTGGTCTTGAGGCAAAGTAACCATGGACAATCTAGATACTTTAATAAAGGATTTGACATGAAGATGTTAGGATCGTGGAGGTTTGATATCCATAAAAAATTAAGCCCACAATTAATTTATGAATGTGTGTATTAGATGTGTTGTAAAATTAGGAAATGAATTAGATTTATGCCTTGTTTTGTTTTGCAATAGGGATTGCAGGTTTTGTTTTGTTTTTGGTTGAGGAATTGTCTAATGGATTGTTGTTATGATATGAGGCTGATCAGAAGGTTGCGGTGATCAAATTGAAAGCTTGTAGAATGGTTGTGTACAAAATTTTTTTTGTGGAAGTGCTCATCGTTTTCCATTCTTGTAAAATTGAGATTGTTAGCCTCA
This sequence comes from Liposcelis brunnea, assembly GCA_023512825.1. Taxonomy (NCBI): domain Eukaryota; kingdom Metazoa; phylum Arthropoda; class Insecta; order Psocodea; family Liposcelididae; genus Liposcelis; species Liposcelis brunnea. Next base: position 10,349,005 of record CM042067.1, read on the forward strand.
TTTTTTCCAATTTTTTTATTTTCTGCAGTAAAAAATTAGAATTTTGAGACAGAGATTGGGAAAATTGAATGTTTTTAAAGTTGACGATTCCTTGGCAGGGAAATGATGTGTGTAGAAAAAAATATTGGATCAATGGCTGTAGATAACCTTTTTTTGACGTCTAAAGGGATTTGTTTTTAATTAAGATTTCATTCTTGTCGAAATATTTTTTCTGGGCTTGTTGAATGAGATACACTTTATATGAAGAATTTTCTTCAGGTCATTAAAAAGTTAGGTTAAATTAGAAAATTATGACTGCAACATAATTTCTTGAGCTATTTCCCTCTCAAAAAACTAGCCCAAAATCTTCAGACAAAACTTGTTTCAGTTTTTCGAGCATTTAATTTTGATGAGTTTTTCCTGAAATATTTCCAATTTTTTTTAAAAATTTTTTTTAACAAGAGACTTTTCTACATTTCTCTGAGCATGACATGATATCATCTTATGTCCAGCCCATTAGATTACAGTATAGGCAAATTCATGATTCTCAGCGCACTTATTATTCGATTCACTTAATACCGAGTCTATCGACTCCTTTGATTATGCTCCGTCCATTTTTGACGTTTTATAGGAAGCAATCTTATGAGGAAAAAAAATCAGAAACCGGTCGTACATTCCTTTATATCAAAAAATCATGGTAGACCTAACATGAATTCTGAAAAAGTCTTGACCTGCCTAAAGGTGTAACGCAACAATGATGGGTTTGATAATAAAGTCGATGATGATAATGATAATTATCCTAGTGATTGTGAATAGATTAGTATTAGGATTTAGAAAGATAAATCGTTTTCACATCTTCGGTTTTGCAACGCACATTCCATTATAGGGTTTCATAAGGATTATTATACGAGTCTGGGTTATAAAATTCGAATATTTTAGCAAGTCCCCTTCTAGCTTACTTTCAATTTTTCAGTATCGAATTAAAAAAAAAAAAATTAATTGAGGACCGATCGCCACTGTTATAAAACCATAAACCGCTCAGGCATAAATTAAATGTAGATGAGCTGCTAGAAGTGTGTGTTTTGGGAAGTAATGCAGATTCTGGTCCACTTTCAGTCAATTGCAATTAAATCAGTTGGTTATATAACATCCGGTTGATAAGTGTCTTCGGTAAAAGCGCATAAAGTACTATCTCCGCATACCAAATCGTCAAGTGACACTGCAATTTTTTTAATTTTACTTTGATTTCATTATTTAAAATGTTTTAAGCAAGTAAAAAAAATTTCAAGGTCCTTAAATTTTTATTAGCACGGTAATCTATCACAATGATGAAAAAAAAAAACATAATTGCCTTAAGGTTAAAAACTGGTCGATTATTCTCATGTGACCCACTTAAGGAAGTGGCAAAAGGTATATTTTATTACCCCGACAAACTTGATCGATTCATCGATTTTGATAATAAATTGCTATTTTTCATCTTCACCAATTTACAAATCGTCGTTTGGGAAAGTTGAGAGAAAGATTTTGCACTTATAAGTGAATGAACTTCCAGGTATTTTAATTGAACTTTATTTATAAACACTTGATTCTAAAATTAACACTTAATTAATTTAATGAAAGTTCACGGGCAGAATTCGTAAGCAAAAAAAATAAAAAGGTGAATGGCGAAGAAAAAAATGGGGGGAATGATTGTTTATATCATACGTAAAAAGTATTAAATGTTGGGTAAATCCTTTTAAGGATTTGAAATGAAAAATGATTTCGTTTTGAAATTATGTTAGCTAAAGCCAGTAATGAGTTTCATTAGTTATTTTCTGTGTAATAACCCGCGTCATACTCATTTTTTAAAAAAAGTGACATAATAAGTTTAAGGGATTCGACCAAATTACTTTTAAGTAGTTTTTAGAAGCGGAAATGAAGAGTGCAGGTTACCGTTTGACGTATGATTAATTTTTTTTGGAATTTTTTTATAAATAAAAGTAGAGTGGATTTTAAGTTTTTAATATTTTTTTTTGTAGTTGTAGAGAGGGATCTCTAGCCGGGACTAATCATGCGGGAAATACAAAGGTGCTAAATTAAATGGGCAAAAAGTTATAGGCGCTCCATGAGATTAAGTAATAGAAGCTTTAGTATTATTTTTTAAGTATGTCGTTGAGCCTTTGTTTTTGGGATCTTCCTTTGCTTCTGATTGTTGATATCACCAGGTATTCTAATAAGGAGTAGACACCTCTAGACACACGAATCGCCATTTGCAATCCTGGAACCTGCCACAATGGCTAACACTTACTGCACCTTAAGAAGCAAACATGGCGAATCCAATTTTGAGATTTGATGGACCCAAAATTCGGGAATTCAAAAATTCCGACTCCGGCTACTTGCTTGAATTCAGAAAAAGAATTAACAGAATGTAAAATTCTCAACTAAGGCTTAGGAAGAAAAAATTCATCAAAAAATATTTTAACAAAGCCAAAAATTTAATTTTAAATACAAATTTTAAAAAGTCCGCCAAAAACAAGTATACGCCATGTTTGGGCTAATGGCGTCATAAATGAGTTAAACTCTATTATTTCATTGCCTAATTTTCGGGCGCGAAAACTCCACACCAATAACTCCGACTCAGTTGTGACGTCATAATTGCATGGTTTGTTTTTTGGCGGGCTTTTTTAAATTTGAATTTCGATGCAAATTTACTGCATCCTAAAAATTTTTTGCTTAATCTAAGTTATTGATTGAGGAATTAATAATAACAATAAAATTTGTGATTTTAATATTCCGGTCTCTCCTAAGTCTGCAGGATCGGATCAGAAAAGAAACAGTCTGCGAATAGACCCTGACGAAAATGGAGTGTTCAAGATAAATCCAGAAGTGTTCGCTATATGTTAAATAAACATTTGCAAAACACTGAAGAGTGTGTAATTTGCGTAGAATTGAACATTGTCTGAACAACTTCAAAATTTTTACGCTAAAAGAACACTTTTGTACATTCAACGTACAAAGGACACAGTGTTTGAAAAACATTCAGAGAACATTATGCGACTTTGAAATAATAAGGCGTTTGATGCACATTAAGTGAACACTTAAATTTGAACGTAACTGAACAGTTTTCAAACACGAATGAACATTTAGAATTTTTTAACAGAAAAAGAACACTTTTGTACATTCAATGTATACAAAAGTCATAGTGTTTAAAAAACAATCAGAGAACATTATGCGACATTTAAACAGTAAGGTGTTTGATGCACATTTAGTGAACAGATTAAAAGTGATTGAACACTTTTTAAACACGAATGAACATTTAGGATTTTTAACAGAAAAATGTTTTTGTACATTTGTTGAACATTGCAAATACGCTTATAAACTGCTGTTTGGAAAACATTTAAAAAACACTCTGCTTTACAAAGAAAAATGTGCGGCGAACATTTGCTGTACATTTGCTTTGGGCAGAATTGTTATTTATGATTACTATTGAATGAATTGTTCTTTTATTGTTCTATCTGATACTACGCTGCTTTTTTGTTGATAAGACCTTTTTTGAACTTCAAAAGTATCGGCTTGCTTTTGTTAACCATAGACATTATGTAGACGAAATATCATGTTCTTGAACGGTTGAGTCTTTGGCGTGGTTGGCAAAGAGGTCGGAATTGTTGTGGCAATGGTTCGTGTCGAAGGTTTAGGGTTCGAATCTAGGTAGTTGCAAGGATTTTTCTGAGTTGTATCTGGGGCTTATGGTATTAAGGTATATGATGTGCAAAATGGAACGACAACTACCTGTCACTATCACCCGATTGTACATGGGAAAAAAAAAATGATGAATTATAGGATCTAAATTTTTTTTAAATTATTTGGATTAATTTCATAAAATACTTCGAATTGTTTTCCTGTTACGATCAGATTTTTTAACTCATACGTAGAGTACAAGTTACAGTACATACCAATCTCATCAGCTCTGCATTCTTAATATTAATTACCTGCAGGCAAAAAGTAGGTCAGCTAATGGGGTGCCAAAATGGCTTCTTGTTAAAGGGCATCTTACAAAAACAATGAATTAAGGTACGATTGTGCATTTAACATTTTTTTCACACTTTTTACATGGAAAAAAATTTTAACACCCATCGAACACTGCCTTACATTGAAAAAAAAACGAACACTCAACGAACACTTTTTTGTTTCAATCTACAGTCTCAGAACACTCTTAGGATTTTGTTGTGTTTGAAAAATGTTGAATGAACACTTCTCGAACACTTGAAAATAAGAAAAGAAAAAATTGAACTCTTAGTGGGCATTCATGAACACTGATGGAACACTATAAAAGTGTTTGGCTGAACTTTATTGTACATGAATTGAACACCAAGCAAATGTTTCGTTAACATGTACTGAACATTCCATTTTCGTCAGGGGAGAGCCTGAAAGGAGATATTCGCCAACCAAATAGCTGCTTTTTGACTAGCTGTGCTGTGCCCATGCGTAAGTTAATGTACCAAGCAGCAGAAGACGTCTGGCGTCACCACCAATCAACGGAAGCCAATTGAAAACGATTTTGGTCACAGCCAATGAGAAGCCAGGATTCCGATATACAGGGTTGGCGACTCTCTCATTTCAGGCTCTCTAGGCGCTAATGATGACCATATCAAAGCTAGCTACGGAGCTGAAAAAACAACGTGTAGTTTTTGTGCTGGTCTCCTAATCAAAACAGCCACAGCCTTCGACAGCCAATCCAAAAGGTCAATCTCACCAGTTGGTCGCTTACAAGTCGAGCACATTATATTTTTTTTATTGGAGTCCGTGTAGTGTTTTTTTTTTCGGTTTTCTTTTCGATCACAAGTTTGATTTTAAAGATTTCAGAGTTTCAATTTTTTAATCTTCATATTTTCCCTCATAAAACTAAGAAACATCCTTTAGAGTGAAAGGAAACATTTCCGTATGACGTAAAAAAATTTTCGTTCAAAATGACCCTCGATAGTAAAAAATTTCGGGTAATTTTTTATTAAAAAGGAGAACTCTTCACCTCGGGCTGAGTTCAATCAATGTAACATAATCATTTTTGTGTATGGTAGTTTGCTCACTCCGCTGTGAAAAAAAAAGAAATGATTTCGTAACAAAGGAGAGACTGTACAATATTAAAAAAAAATAATGTGTTTGCATTATGTCTATAAGGCTTTAATGTAATCTTACATGAATGAATTTGTTTTTATATACGCTCTATTAGGAAATTTTTAGAGGCCTGTTGAATATATTTCCCCGGAAAGTCATATGCCTAGACATTAACGCCTTTGTTATAATTATATGGCTATTAATGTTGACACTTAACCGGTCAAAAATGGCAAATTCTTATTATAACTTGTTTTTTTTTTTTCATTAAGGTTGCGGCTTTGCGGTACAGGAATTAAGTGAATAATGGATTAATTGGTAGAGAGCGGTAATTGAAAGATGTAGAGCAGAAAAAAGGGAGGATTCATGGGAAATGAATTGAAGTAATTAGTCTTTGGGTGGATTTGGTCGAGAAAATGATGGATTTCAACAGTGAAATTGGAGCAAGAGGAAAGGACGACGGGAGATTGTGGAAAACAACCGTTCAATAACTGTTCATCGGGTCTTGAAGAATCTAGAAAATATCTTCGTGCTGCTGAGTCCACGATGAGATCAGTCTAGATGTTACACGAAGGAAAAAAATTCCAGTAAGTAATTTTTCTTAAAATTTTCTTGTTGGGACTAAAATTTAATGGGGTTTGCAGGGACCTGGCTTCTAGCTTTATAAGCCCCCGAAGAAGGCCGGAATCCTCGTCCAGCGCAGGGCCGCTATCCCCTGATGAGACTGACAGAAAACATTATTCCATACTTCCCCCAGAAAAAAAATATTGCGGAAAACATTTGGCTTCTAATTCGAGACAATGATCCGCTTTAAGGAAAATAAGGTGCGCATGCAAGTAGGCTACGAATCATATGGGAGGGACACCCATTAGAATTCATCTGCAATTACTCCTCTGGATAATATCGACGATTCCGTGGATGGAGCATGTGCCCAGTGGCTGGGTTTGTTCACTAAAATTCTGAAAACTTTTGATGATTATTAATTCAATGTGTAGAAAATTTCCCGGAGAGCCAGAAATCGTAACTAAGTATTAATAAAATCGTAGCACGAAAAGATTACTCCACAGCTAAGTGGAAGTTAAAGAAGGCTTGACCCCCTCTGAGTGTGACCATTTGCCCCCCTGTGAGTTGTGAATTTCTTTTAACGACTGCTCGTTTTTTACTTAGTCTTTGGAAAATTTCGTGGCCCTACTAAACCGTCCTGTTTTTAATAAGGAGACATTAACTGTCAAAAAGAGCTTCCTCTTTTTAAGATAAAATGAGTTACTGCTGGCCTAAAGAATTAACTTCATAGACAAATTGTGACAAATAGTTTCCCAAGATCAATGACAGATCTATTTTATTATGGCGGAAAACATTTACAAGCAAAAAAAAAAGTTGTAAAATTGATTAATATTCGGAGAGAATATAATCTACATTATCGATCAACGTCTCACTCTTGTTGCTTTGAGCAGAAGCCGAAAGAATATTATCTTTTTTTTTTTTTCAAATTAATGTGTGCACAAGAACGATTTCTTATTTGATCAGAGGTAGTTGTAGTATGACGTAACTCTCACAGGGGAGTCTAGAGAGTGTTATTGCTTGTGACTTGAGGGTGAAAGGGGGTTGAGTCGTTTTGTCCTAAAATTATTCCATACTGAATTTAAGATTGAAAGGGATCTGCTGCTGCTGTTGCTTCGGTTGCTGCCTACACTGCACTGTGCTATTCAGGCTTGCCAGAAGCGATAATAAAAACTATGTTTAGCTTGTGCAGAAATTATCGTACCCTATTGCTTACTGGCACCACTGATGCTATTACATAGATTTTATAGAATTTGAAGTTCTGTTGTGATTGCCGCATCGCAGAGAAGTCGCCAAGCAGCCTTTTTTTCAGTTTGCTTTTCTCCAGTCCGGAATTTCAAGCAGACCCGTATTCTTGAAAAAGTTCTTCTTTCAAGGGAACCGCAGCCCGCCCACTGAAATTATTAATAATCTCAAGGATAAACAATCATGCTACAGGGTTGAATTTCAATATGGAGCAGCACACACAGTATCTTCCTGCTTCGTCTTAAGTGCTCCCTTTCTCTTTATCTAAGCTAAGTCATTTTTACCACAATCTTTCAGAGGCCTCGGAAAATTGGGGTTTGTGTTGCGACCCTCATATTATTATATAAAATAGTTCATACTTCTTTAATGGCGATTACAGTATAACATTCTCAGCAGCTCGTTATAACTGAAAGAGTGATGGAAAGAACTATCCTGGGACCCTTTATCCAATGAGGAAATAAGGATGCGGACTAGGGTCGATGATGTCGCACAACACCTTGCAACAGCTAAGCGGCAATGGGCAGGTCATGTCGCCAGGGAGGATCCAGATAGGTGGACAGCAAGAATATTAAGATAGAGATCTTAAGCGTCAAAAAAAGAAGCGTCTTCTTCTTCTTTAAATGCCCGTTCCTCGTCGGAGATTGGCGATCATCATGGCGATCCTAACTTTGGAGGCTGCCGAACGAAAAAGGGATACCGAATTTTGGCCGTACCAGTCTCTTAGATTCTTGAGCCAGGATGTTTTCCTCCGACCCGGTCTACGCCTGCCTTCAATCTTCCCCTCCATCACCAGCTGCAGAAGGTGAGGCCAAGGCTCAGAAAGCGGGAGGCAGAGTTGGATCAATGGTATGGCTCCCGTACTGCGATGTGGAAGATTATGGAAAGTCACCACATTATTTATATTCCTAGTAAAATCATCAATGGTTGAAAACAAAAAAAGCGCACGCCCTCAGTCCCGGGCAGGCCTTAAATGGCCAGAGGGTGGTAAGAATCCACCGGTCAACTATTGAGATGGCAACTTGGAATGTACCAAAGAAGCGTCGGTAGGCCTCAATTGAGGTTGCATGGCCTGAAGTAATTGCAAAGAGCTAAAGACAAGGAAGTGTGGCAACAGTTGGGGAATACCTTCGTTCAGGAGTGGACAGATATAGGTTGAAAGAAGAAGTTAATACTTTGCCGCTTGACGTGCATGTCTTAGTCTGTATTCTTCATGTCGTAGCCAATCTTCGGCAAAACTGTTTGTTGCAGCCGATAACACGTCTGCCCTCTTATTTGGTATTCTGACGATTCTAATGAGTGTATGACCGAGTGATATCAACATTATCATCATGCAATCTTCTTAAATCAAAATTCGCCCAAACCCAAATATAATCCTTTACCATCAAAAAAAAACTTGTAAAATGTTTAATCAAGATGTAAATATCTTTAGCCACATCCATTAACTTGACAAAACAATCCATCACATCCATCTCGATTCATCAATTTATCCCAAAGCCATCTTAAAGTGACTTTACAATCAGTTAACGTCGTATCGATGTCAGGTTCAAATTTTTATCTCCTCGTTCCTGCTCACTGAACAGTAAACAATGGGGAGTCAATTGGGCGGAGCATTTTTCTCCTGCTTAATCAGTACCTAATCATCTCAACTTTTCAGTCTTCCCCCCACTCCTTTCAATGTGACGAAACAATTCCCTCACATCTCAAGTAATAACCTCCAATGAAAATGATGGAAATGCCAGAAAACAAGATTTATTTTTTTTTCTTTAGCAAAACCAAAAATAAATTCGTTAGCTAACTGGTTCGAACATTCGTGATGAATATAAAATATTAATATTGAATCTTGACCGTTCAACATATATGGCAATGTAATGATTTACGAGGAGGAACATCAACCAGTTGATATTTTTTATCTTGAACAGTGAAAGCTAGGAAATCAAAACAGAGAAGGAAAAAAAAAACAAATTCACGCACACTTTTAGTGAAAGACAGACGATGATACCCTTGAGTGAAAAACAATTAGAGAAACACACGAAGTTGAACACACTCCCGAAGTTTTCTTCTTTTTTAATTTGTTTAAAAGGTACCCTAATACAAAAAGATTACGTAATCGTTTCTTCTAAGCGCCTTAAGGAGCGATTCTCACATGAGTCTATAACAAGGAAACGTCCTTAAAAACACTTTAGACCGGTTTTTTCTATATACTATTTACAATTATTAATATTTAATATATGAATAATATGAATGTGTAATTGTCCAGGTTGTATACAGGAGAGTAGTAACATCATCATCATCTTCTTATTATTGCGTGTGTTGGTGTTGATATTGTCATTCATCAACATCGGCTTTTTTTTCTTTCGTTTTTTTTTCTTTTTTTTAGGGTCAGGATGATGACATACCCGTACCAAAAAATGAAATTAAGTATTTGGACATCGGATTCGATAGGAAAAATATTTCAAGGTTTTTTTTATGTAAGGTGAATCGGATGATATATGTTTTGTTTTGGTAACTGTGCGAATCTTCTCGCGAAATTGCGATCGGGGATCGTATCGAGGATAGAGGAACGACCAGACGGATGGAGCCAAATCGTGTGCGCAATTCTGAACAGGGTTTATAATTAATTTTTCATTTTAATTTTCAATTAGTTACTTAATGCAGATATCTAATTATCTGGGTTTCAGGTTTTTCATACAATTAAATATTTAATGGAAACAAGATAATAAGCCGAGATGTTGGTATAAAGCCAAATTAGTTAGAATAAAATGGGTATTTTATGGCTATTGTAGAAAATGTACGTAGAATATCGATGATGTGATTACGTGTGGATTTGGAAATGCGAAAAATGTTGAAAAATTTTGCTTGACCGTCATTATGACTTTATGTTATATGCTTTTCGTGGTTTCTCAAATTTTAGCCATAGGTTTATTTTCGACTAAAAATATCATTTTCTTTAAATGCTGCGCTAGTGATAAACCACAGATGACTATTTTGGTGAAATTAAGCTTTCTTCTGTTCCATCAACTGAGTGTTTCTGCATCTTCACAGCACCGCGAAGACTTCATCATACAGTGCACCGCTCGATTTTTAAGTTAACAGATTAATTTAAAAGGAAAATAAGCCAAATCTAGAGGGTCTGAAAGGAAAGAGTCGCCAACTCAATTAACTTTTTTTTGATTGGCTGTGACCAAACGTAAGTTAAGAACAAAGCAGCAGAAGACGTCTGACGTCAACACCCGATTGTTTGAAACAAATTTGGTCTGAACCAATCAGAAGCCAGAATTCCAATATACCGAGCTGGCGACTCTCTCCTTTCAGGCTCTTTAGCCATATCTGGTCAAAATAAAAGATAAAACTGCAACCAGTGATCATGATCTCGAATCACTGCTTAATAGATTTGTTTTAATTTAGACGTTGTCTATTGTCCCAAATTGAATGCATTATGACACAAACTTCAAACTTCAATAACAAAACCAGCAGCTAAGCTAACCGAGCTGTACCCAACGGACAGGATGTCGATATTGTCTAGTGTTTAGTGCTAGTGCCCTGTGTCTGTTTTTCTATTTATTGCATCCTGTGTGCTGCATCGTTGTTAACATCTGCTTATTTAAAAATTTAGCCAACACGATATGGTCACCTAAACTTATTCCTATTTATTATGTGGTTCGTTAGATGGTCTCTACTAAGTACCTGGGCACGGCTCTTAAAATCTGACATGTTGTTGAGTACTGAGCGGCACTACTGTCTGTACAAGGTAACCTTCTTGTACGTGCATGGATTTGTGATGTTTTGAACTGGGTTTTAAGTCTCATCTCGTCTTGGGCATCTCATATTGATTTTGGATTTTTCGTAGAGTCTTGATCCATGACATCAAGATTTAGCCAATAAATCGTAATGTAGTGACCGTATACTTAATTTCGGAAGAATTGATGTACAACACTCCTCAGTTTCAGCATCGATAAGAACCTGAAAATGACACAAATAATTTTTCGTCTGCAGATTGGTTTGGCCACATATCTAGATGATGTTGTCATTTGTGTTATTTTATGGCTTCTCCGCCATCATGACTCTGTTTCCTTAAAAATGACTGTTCATCTTAATACAAACACAAACCTAACATTTTCATGGGTATGAGAAACAATAAAGAAAGAAATATATACAGCAGAAGGAAGTTGAAATTACCGTGTACGTTAATGATGTGCTAGGATGACACAACGATGGAAAATGATACCTGTCTGACAGTTCGGTTCTAAGTACGACCCACATTACTTTACTTATAAAAAAGTGTCTATCTAATTAACAAGATTATGTGTTCGATATTAATATAGAACGGGGAAAACACATGAAATCATTGGATATTAGCACTTAATGAAAATAAATTTATTATAATAGCGCAAATCCAAACTAGTGCATCCCACTCCTCTGAATAAGATGTTTTTTTATTTTATCTTAATTTTAAATCTTTCAATGCAACTCAAACTTGACCGCGTCTTTATTTATTTTTCTTGAATATCAATAACGTATGGATTATATTTCAATTCACTTATTTTGTAATCATCCTTAACGTCCTTCAGTACTCGCGATTCCGGACGTGATAAGAACAAAGACACCATAGTACCTCAAAAATTAGAAAAAATAACCGACCAAATTAATTTTAATTATTTTTCATAAATCTCATCAAGGTTCCTTTACATTAAATTAAAGAAAATATTCGACACACGTTAATATTGAATATATAAATATTGATATATTGATAAATATCAATGTTTGTTATTGACCTACAGGTCCGGACGCGAGGCATTCCTTTTACCCCGAGGCAACTTTCGTTGCTTCTACTCATTGCATTTAAACAACTTTTCAGGTGCACTTTTATCACGCTCCTTATATCGTTTACCCTTAATTCAAATCTATCACTTTACATTGTCTATATGTAGAAAGTAGCCATTTTGAAGGTTTCGTGAAGGTGTAGCAACATCATAAAGGCTCATCCATTAAATCAATTCAATTCAATCATTAATTAGTCGGACGTTTCGTTTTATAAGAAATAACAATTAACCTGCCTACTCGCTTTTTATGATTGTGTCATCTGCATCAATAATAAATAAACGTTATTTAATGCGTGTTGTCAGGGAGTATCAACGGCGTCGGGATTTCGTTTTGACCGTGGGTGCAAGTAGAGAGTTTAATGGGTAGTGGATACTTTGATAGGTCGTCTTTAGAGAGACTGGAATTAAAGAGCTAGAAGGGTCACATGGTAAACCGAGCCAATGAAATAGAACAAAAAGTGAACCAGACCAATCAGAGAATAAACATGGCGGGAAGTTGGCGACTCTCTGATTACAGTCTCTCTAGGTCGTCTGCTACATAAAGCAACGCCATTTTCTCGAATTTGAAGTTCACTATGATCTCGAAAGGGAAGTCGCTTTTAGAGAGACTAGATAGAAGAGAAGCGACAAGTTGAAAAGCACAGTGTCTGATCCATGGAACGTCTCATAAGCGAAGTACATTGAAGAAAAAAAATGGAGAACAGCACAGTGTGGGATCCACTACCTTATACATGGGCGCAACATATTTAACTCTGACAGCCAATCAGCAGGCGTCCCAAGTTGTCGTCTCTCTAGTCGCCATGAGCTGCTTTCCGCTGCTGATGGGAAGCACCTATGATGGATCATTGGAAAACTTATCAAGTAGGGAGATAAATAGGGAGTGGACACTTTGAGAGTCGTCTGCTACATACGGGGTCACCATTTGTAATCCTAAAAGCTGCTATGTCCGCCATGACTTCTAAATGGAAGTCGCCACGTTTGCTTCGAAAGCTAAATACTAGCCCATCATGGCGACTCCATTTTAAGATTATGACGGCTTTCAGAATTGAAAGTGGCAATCTCCGATGTAGCAGACGACTCATTGTAGTGTCCATTGGGGTCTTTGTTATCAAAAAATCATGGCGATGTCTTTTTCGAGATCATGGTGGACTCCGATTTAAGTACAGTACATAGCAGGTTCCAATTCGAAAATGTCTGTTATATGTAGCAGATGATCCACCGAAGTGTCCACTCCCTATTAGGCTCTCCAGGTGCAGGAAATGTCTTTTGCCAAAACTTTTAACATTTTTTCTTCTGTGGTATTATCAAATTTCGTTTTTTCTTGAGCTTTTAATCCTAAAATCTTGTGCTGAGAACCTTTAAGGGAATATATTTTTGGCTTCTCAATCTTTACTCTCATTTACTTGATAGGTACAAGAGTGATACACATTCTACCCGTACGAAAGTACTAACTTCTGCACAACCAAAATTTTTTGACATTCCAAATACATATCTCGTGATTTATTACCTTACTATTGAAATCTTGACCCTATTCTTGCCAGAAAGGTATACCTCTTTAAGCTATACATTGATCCACTGCGCAATTTCCAAATTTTTACATGTTCAGAAAAAAAATCCATCTGACCTCTTCAAGCAACTATCTCTGCTGGACCCAAAATCTCGACGCCAATGGAAAGGGGGAAACGTTAAATAACATAATCGGGTGACAAGAATGATTCATAGCTCTTTTTTTCTGAAACAAAAAAAAAACGATAACGGATAATAACTAATAACAATAATTACGATGATGGTGTATAATAACTAAAAATCAGGGCAATCAGTGGCGGGCGTTAGGTGAATGTATAATAATAGCTATACTTTCATAGCCAAATACCAATTTGTTTTTTTTTTTCTGTGTTTCAGGTCTGCAGAGATTCGCAATTGACATTTAGCACGCGACTAATGAAGCGCAAAAAATCACAAGTCGCATCGTAAATCAAAAAACAAGACGTCGCCGAACGTTATTGCATCAAAGAAGAAAAGACTGTAGGTAACAAAAAAAATTATGTTGATTTTACTACTTGTCGGTAACAGGGTGTAACGAAAAATCGATTAGGCCGTGACGAATAGGCGACGTAGGTAACTTTATTTATCAATTATTATCAAATTCACACCTTATAGCACGAAAAAACTTAATAGCTAACTTAATTACTTTGGATTCTCTCTTCTTAAGTAAGATATTATCAGTAATTTGCGCCTCATTATTTTTATATTTTCTTCGTGAATAAGTTATCCGGTTGGAAAAGCAAATATGCTTATTGAAGGATGATGTTTTTGTGGGTAAAAAAGGAAAGAAAATTGCATCATTGTATGCCAAGATGAATGTGTATCTGCGCCACTACAATTCATTGGCATATAACAAAATGGTATTAACTTGTTTCCGACATGCTAAGATTTATGGTTCATTATTTTTTGAATAATGATCGAAGTATTTGTGATTTTTTTTTTAAACGGTTAAGTTTTGAGGATTTATTATTTCATGGTGAAAGATGCGGAAAAAGTGTTGTGTGGATATGAGCCATTGCGTGAACTCGAATATATCATTCAAGCGTATTTAGATTTGGAAATTTTAGGCTTGAAAGGTGTTTTAATTTGTTGCGAAGGAGGAAAGTCTAGACGTAAGATCGTATGGTAAAAATGGAAACAAAGGAGTATTCAGATGTCAGTTCTCTCATATTTTAAAAAAAGTATAAGGATCTATTTAGAAGATTTGTTGGTGGATTATTGTAATTTGCGATTTTATAATTTTTTTTTTTCACTTATGTCATATGGGTTGAACATGATGTGTGATTTTTAAATTGGATTGCAGGTTTTTTATTTCCGAGTAAATTGAAAATTTATTTTCTGGCAGTGACAAAATTATGGTTAAGAAATTTGTTTGCTTGTGCTCATAAAAGTTAGGGTGGCCGGTTAGGCATGTTTTGCCTTGCTCAAGGAATGGCGTCCTTGCCCTGTGGTGAGCTCCCTTCTTAGGGTTATGAGTTAGTGGAGGGCAGCAGCTTCTCTAATACTGACCTAGGACTGAAGATGGTAGTAATCGGCAAGGCCTAGGCTCAGATATCGGGAGGCAGAGTTGGATCAATGGTATGGCTCCCGTACTGCGATGTGGAAGATTATGGAAAGTCACCACATTATTTGATATTCCTAGTAAAATATGGTTGAAAACAAAAAAGCGCACGCCCTCAGTTCCGGGCAGGCCTTAAATGGCCAGAGGGTGACAGTGTGTTGCTTCGTTGCTGGGGTGTTTATTGAATGAGAAGTGGGATTACAGCTAGGAAGTCAAGGCTCGAATAGAGCAACCCAGGAGTCCTTTCATGCGAATACTGTGGTCTAAAAAGGCAGGCGTAGACCGGGTCGGAGGAAAACATCCTGGCTCAAGAATCCAAGAGACTGGTACGGCCAAAATTCAGTATCCCTTTTTCGTTCGGCAGCCTCCAAAGTTAGAATCGCCATGGTAATCGCCAATCTCCGACGAGGAGCGGGCATTTAAAGAAGAAGAAGAAGAAGAAGCTCATAAAAGTAGCTGGTAGCAATCGCCTTAAAATAAAAACAGGTGAGTATTTGAATATTGTAGAACAGCCAAATAAGGCAAGACTATGGTCGTTCAAAGTCTTGTTGAGCAAAATGGAGCCTTTTCCGTAGTGAACCTGATTTGCATGTCACGGATGCTTAATGTCATAGTTCTCCAGACGCTGAAAAAACTTAAGGTAATTACCTCTCGGGCCGGGTAGTTAAGAGGTCTGTGAACAATTTTTAAAACTGAATTAGGGGGACGGTTTGATTTTTCAAATGGCTGGCCAGAATCCGCTTCATATTGTCTCAAATAACTAATCGACTTGCGTGTCAAAACGTACGGAGAAATTTGGAAATTTAATGGCAAGCTCTTTATCACAGAGTAGATCCAGTTCAAGAGTCTGCAGTGAGTGGGCTCGGATTAGGTCAAATTTTCTTTTTGATCGCACATCTCCGTCTCGAAGCGGTTACCTAAAGAAAGGTGGCGGATGGAGTGCTAGACTTGAGCCGGATAATGGATCATCCACTTGATGGCTCCCGCCCCTCGTCAGTGCTACAAGAGGGAAAAGTAGATGTGTTACATTAAGCCTCTAATTACTTGAAATCCTGGCTGAGCAGACTTTTTTTTTGATCAGCAAATTCTTGTCGCCAAGGTTGACAATAACGCTTTAATAGCAGATTCATCAAGCAATTAATTACAACCATGAATCATGAGTGCAAAAGTAATAAACCTACTCTTCAAAGAACGAGTGTCTTCTTCCCCCCAATACGTCCGACTGGGATTACATCTAGTTTCCGAGTTCATCATCTAAATCAAATAAAACAACCCGACTAACCGGGTCGATGATAAAAGATGATCTTATCTTACTAGACTAACCTCAAATAGATCTTCACATTACTGGAACTGGCATTAATATTTATTGGTAATAATTTGTACACCTCCGTAATATACTACCTGTCTAAACAGAGCATTACATACACCTGAATTATAACAGCAATGCAAAGTAGTAGTGACAGCTTCACCATCTTTATACCGAAGAGTAGTGGGGCTCATATTACAAAACATTTAGAGATGACAGTGCTGGACTATGTCAAGAAAATAAGACAAATTGAATAATTGAATCGTTAGCTTTTCGTTCGCAACGCTTGAAAATATCATTGTTTTAATTTCGTAAAAATCAGCGAAGAGAACGACGCGACGAGAAAAACTCGTGACGGCATCATCCAAATCATTTCAGTGTGAAGGATTAGGACAACTATAAAAAAAATTAGGCAACTTTAAACAAAACAATCCCGGCAACATCTTATAAATCCAGTATTAAGTATACATGATTGATGTAATTGTGTATAATCTACCATATAAAAATCTCCATTATACTTTATGCAAAAGAGATTTTTAACGCATAATTACGCATTTTTTGTAATTTATTCAACTAGTTAACAATACCCGGGCATTACAAAACGTTTTCTTTCTTTTGCATATCTAAACGCGCGCCATGTACAGTCATCATCATCCTGACCCCTGATCACATGTTTTTTCATACATCTTTAAACTCTTCTTATGTCCACATTTGGAGCATTCGTCCCAGTTTAATTATATTCAAATTCAATCGTGTCAATTGTCAACAATAGGTTTTCAATGAACCTAGAATTAAATTGATGTAAACAAAAGGCACGGCCCAACCTTGAGTGTAACCTTATCAACATTACCTAAGTATTTAATATTTGTTTTAAGGGGGTTTTATTTTTTAGTTTTCTCGAGGCAGGTCCTTGTGCAGCTTGGCCAGGATATGAATGAAGAGGTGTTTTTGTGCTTCTTCAATTACAAGAAGGCTTTTCATTGAGTTTAGTATGAGAAAATGTTGGAGGTACTAGAGCGCAGAGGACTCGACGATCAGGATGTGCGAATCTAAATTCATTGCGGAGGAACCTGCGTGTGCCTCTCGACGCTGCCGTGCTGTATACAGTATACGGTAGCTATTAGATGAAAGACCTCTGGGCAGGCCTCGGCTCTGATGGGATCACGGGTCCCTTACTGGTTGCTGGTCGGCTAGGAGTTCCTGATTGGAGGAGTCAGGATAGAGGATGTAGACAATCCTCCCTATTTTGGGAGGAGACCCTGTCAAAAGTTTTGAATGGATTCGGCAGCTGAATAATCGTCATCAATAATCAATAATGCAGTTAATATGACTTCTATCGTTGAAAATGCTTGCAGTTTCCAAAATTAGTTCAACCGTATAATGCGATCAGCAATGAGTATATCTTGCAAATTAACGTCTGCAAAACAAAGTTAATAACCGTGAGGAAGACATTGTTGACCTTCAGGTATATGTCTTCGGCAACGTTGTCGAGCAAGTGCACGCCTATAAATACCTTAGATGTTAACTAAATGATGCACAGGACTATGGTCAGGAAAAGAGAAGCTCGGATGTCTGACGAAGAGATAGAAGCTCTAATGTTTTGACCATGTACTGCATAGTGGTAAATACTGCCTCCGGTACCTTAATTCAGGGTTGGCAAAAAAAGAATTTTCTGGCTGAAGTATTCGATTAAGGCAGACGACACGGCTTGATCGCAGGAAGTGCAGATGATGTACAAACATTGAGCCGCGCTAATGCGGTCAGCAATCGGTATGATCTCCTAAAAAATGTCCGGAAACGAAGTTCATGATCATTAACAAGGAGGAAATTGACCCTTAGTCGTGAGTAGTCGGCGTTGATGTTGAGCGGGTTTCGTAAGTTCAGTGCTGGCAGAATCATGCGGGAAATCGAAGCTTGTATATAGAGGAAAGTATTTAATGCTTGCGTTGTGCCGGTGATGATGTATGGCCTGGAGACAATGGCGGTTACAGTGAAACATGCTGAGCAGCTCGTTATAACGGAAAGAGCGATGGAAAGATCAATGCTTGGTATCAGCATGCGGACTAGGGTCGATGATGTTGCGCAACGCTTTGCAACAGCTAAATGGCAATGGGCTGGTCATGTCGTTAGGGAAGATGCTGATAGGTGGACGGCACGTGCGGTAAGATGGAGACCTCGAGCGTCGAAAAGAAGCGTCGGTAGGCCACAGAGGAGATGGTACGACGACATTAAGAGGATGGCGGGACTGAAATGGTTGCAAAGAGCCCAAGACAAGAAGGTGTGGCAAGGTTTGAGAGAGACCTTCGTTTAGGAGTGGATGGGTATAGGTTGAGAAAAGAAGAAGAAGAAGAAGAGAAGATATAGTACACCAGAAGAAGTTTCGTAGGTTTGTGAAACCACACAGCTCGAAAATGCAAGGGCTGATTCGACTTAGATTCCTCGTCCTCGTTCTCGGCGGCTTCATTCGAGGTGCGCATAACGATGATGACGCAGAGATGGCACATAAAGAAGAAAAATTATAGCTTAGATTCAGTTTTACATCCAAGTTCCAGGTGGCTGCATCCAAAGTGCTAATTCCTATCATGATCACTGGTTTTCAATCTCTTCATATAAAAAAGACTCTTTATCGTCAGCGGATTAATTAACCAGCTTAAAAAGACTTCTTATTTAATAAAAATCGGTTAGCACCTAAATACCGAAAAAATACACTTTCAGCTATCAGTTTAATGGTTTATAATATCTTCATTTTGGCTAAAATGATAAAAATTACATAAGAGAATCATGAAACCTTGTTTAAAACATAAAACCGTGAAGTATGGCATGTTCGCTATGACTGTCTGAAGATTCTACGGGTGAGAGGGCAAAATGATTTCGCATGATTGATATAATACGGCCGTCAAATAATTATTAGTAATGAATAGTAATTAGCTAAGTAATGACCTAAATTCTCCCGTTGTTTATTTTACAAATCCGAAAAAGAAAAAAAATAATCGGAAGATTTGATTCGCTTTCGAGGGGACTTTTATTACAAGAGAAATGCATTGTCACAGATTCCTGATTCTCTAAAGATTGACGTGAGCATCCCGGCGGAAAAATAATAGAGAAATTGTATCATTAATTTGAATGTAGCGTGAGAAACTTGTTTATACGTATAGGAAATCATAATCGTATAAGAGAAATAAAAATTGAATAAAGAAGATTTAATTTTTTTTTATTGTTTTTATATTTTAGGCTGAAAACGGCACTGATAGATTCAATTTCAAAAAATAATTCTTTTTAATAAAATGGCGGATGAAATGCGTGTCTTTGACGTGCGCGTAACATGATTTTAGAAAGGATGATGATGGGTTGACGATGATGCAAGTTAGGGTCAATGTGTGGTTATCAAATGATCGGTGCCAGTTATACATTCCTTAAGGTATGACCTGTGATGGTTCTTGGAACAGTGGCGTCTCATCTTTTGATAAATTAGCTAACGCGATTTAGGTGATTTAGAAAGTGATCGTATTAGTTTATAAGATGGCGTATGAAATTCAATTTTATAACCGAGTTTACAACATAAATATTTTTAAATTATTGCTGCGGCATTGAATTGTAAAGATTATGAAAGTTAATTATATTGTCAGGCTACTGTGTCTAACAATGGGCAGACAATTAACTTACTGAAAGTGTTGAAGGCTCCGTTTGAGTGTGAGCTGCTGTTTTGTTCTCGCGGTTGCTTTCATCGGAGTTTGTATGAAGTTTTATGCAGATGTTATTTGCACCCAAAAAGATTCTTGCAGCTGATGAAACTCATAGATCTGAAGTTGGGAAAAGATTTTGAAGAACAATTATAGGAAGTTTCTCAGGCACGTTTTACAGTCTGGTAAGCAGACTAATCATTTATCGACTGATGGAAAGGTCAAGACGAGGTGTATGTGCGTATGTGCAGTGTTGGAAGACCCGAAGAAAATTATTGCACGTAAACAACTGATTAGTGGCAAATTGGAAATTGAATAAGGAAAAAATTTTTGCCGAATGGAATCTGGAAAATAAGGCGACAAGGAAAAATATTAAGAGATAAAGCTATTTTGGAAACGATAGCGATTGATTTTTGAGGAGAGATCTTAGAAATATTTTGCCTATGGATTTACATTGGAGTTGCAGTGCTAACACTTCTAATAATGCTGCTGAGCCATTTTTCTTCCACTCGTGATTGATAAACTTGGTCTCCATTATGCTATTTCCAAATCTAACAGCTTTCCTGGTCCGGCCTGTGGCCACACTGCCTACTCATTCACATTTCAACTTTGCAGCGCGTTTCAAAAAATTCATCATTCGAGTCTATATCAGCGGAGAAAAATGACTAATTTTATGCGGGGCATAATGTTGTTGTGTTCCATGTAGTACAGATCAAAATTTTTGGCTGATAGCTTTTTCAGGAAGAATAATAATTGCGCATAATAACAATCGAATCTAAGCATTAACCACATTATGTTTTTTTAAAAAATATTTTCCTTATAATAATAATAATACCAGGAAGGAAGGATAAAAGATATTTTCGCAAAAAAATAAAAATGATATCGTTTTATGACTGCGGGTAGATTTTATTCATAAAAATGGAATTCTCTACTAAATCATACTTTATAATTATTGAGCTGAAGGTAAAAACCTAAAATTATGAAATAATACTCATTTAAAACCCCATTACATTTGAATCTGCAGGCTTTTCCGTAAAGAATTATTATCATTACCTTCTTAGTAGTTAAGACTTGTGTTATGGAAAGATCAGAAGGTTATATCAACGAACTGTTTTGTCCAGACCATGTAGTCTTAAAGCGATCACGTTAAAGCTACAGCTACAGCTACCATTTCCTTCCATTGGACCCAGTTTTTGGTCAGGCTTTGGGGACCTAAAGTTGCTCCCATATCATTTCCTAGGTTTTCCCTAACAAGAGAAAAATCGGTTGTCAACTGTCAACCCCTTTGGGGCCAGGACCACATGTTCAGTTGACTTTAACCATCTCAACTGATTTCACAGCTAAAATTAATGCTGAAACAAAAATATCTAATTTAGGACTTAATAGCTCTAAAATTGGAACTTACAAGTTTTATATTTTTTGATCAAATTCCAATAGCCGCTACTGTTCAAAATAGCATGTTAGAAAGAAGACCGACTACTTTCAACCTCTTCTTTACTGCACTGTTTGTGTCTAGGAATATTAACCAAAACTGGTCTTCGGTACCGGTTGAGAAATAGCGGGTGGTCACACACACTTTAAGGTACGTACGATTATTTGATATTACATAACCAAAAAGGAAAATACTCAAAAAAAAATCTCCTATTAATTTTAAAGCAGCCCCCACAAATAAACACTATTTTACATGTGGGTGGAGTTTCCCTTTCGGCGACTACAATTTATATTTTACAACGAGTTTTTAACATAATTAATAAAGCTATTTTCCTTTTTATTTAATATAATATTTCCCATGCGTATAAAGCAACCCGATAAATCAGCCGCAACCATTCTTTTTAAAAAAAAAAAAAAAAAAAAAAGTATGATGTTGCCAAACATGCAAACAGTAGTTAACAAGTGAAATCAGTACTGTGAATTAATTAAAAAACCGCAGAACAATTAACAGGTTCCGAGGATATTGAGGGCATCGATGAGAGATGCTCTCTATTACTATTTTGTTAGATAATCATAAAAGCCTTAAGCTACGTTTACGTGTTCCAACTTGGAGTTTTTTCCCTGGACGAATTTTGTTGGTGCATGGCAGGTTTTTCAGAAGAGTGGGTGTGCGGGTACCGGATTAAAAATATGGGGCTATAAAATTTTCAGGTTTTTCTATTATTTACGACGATTGAGCAAATTAACCGACGATGTGCATATTTGTTATAAAAATATATATGAACGAGATGCATATCAGGTTTTTAATATCGATGTAAACAAAACAGTTTATTACGTTAGCGAAAAAAATAAAGGGGGAAATAAAATAGAAATCGAGAAATATAATTTGATTTTAATTTTTACGGTCAAAGGTCGAGAAATAATAATGAATTTGGGTTTTCAGCGGTAGCTGAGTTTTTGAAGTTTGGTTGTATGAGAACAAGAATGTCGTTTATTAGAAAATAGAAATTTCTTTGTCGTTTCCTGCTTAACAGGAAGTTTAAGGAAAACATTTTTATGATAAAAATGCGTTTATTTATATATGCGACAATATCTTTAGAGTGTTTGTCGATAATAAACGTGTAAGGTAATGATTTAAAGATTTATGTGCGGTGCTAAGTCCAGATTTTTATCGTAGAAGTAATTACTGAGTTCAATTGGTTTTTCTTGTTTTTTGATAAAAGGGGATGAAGTGAGGCGGCAGAGGAAATTCATAGTAATTTTGTTGATTGACGAGTATGATTAATGGTAACGAGTTCCTGTAAAATTTTTTGGTGTTTTTAGTGAAATTGATGGAAATGTTCTAAAAGATCGAACGTCGGAAGCTCCAATATTTTGGCAATGTGCTGCGAGATGAAATATATCGCCTCTTGCACCGCCTTGTAAATTCTTCTTCTTAGAGTGACGTCATGGCTCGAGAGCTTATTGCGCCGTGAAAGAGATTGTAGCCAAAGCGACTGTCTTGGATCTGGCACAGCAAACCTTCGGACATGATGGCTATACTAGGGAGATTAATGCGGTCGCTTTGACCGAACACTCCCGTACTTAGCACTGAAGCCAAAACAAATCAACTGAGTGTCTGGAATTCCGTTCAGTTAGCACAGTATTTGTCAAAGGTTCTTTTGTTCCTTTGTCAAAAATGATTCTTTCTGAACGGAATTCTAGACACTCACTCGATTTGTTTTGGCTTCAAGACCTCCGTAAGGGCGTTTGGTCTATTATTAAGGTCTTTGATCGCGGCACAGGAGTCATATTGTCATTCCTCGACTCTGCCTCCTGTTTTTTGGACTTAAGCCTAACCAATTTTTACCGTCTTCAGCCTTAAGCTAGTACTGGTAGGACTGCTGCCCCCTACCAGAACCCTTACGAGATTGCTACCTCCCGGATCAGAAGGAATCTGGAGCTCGTCAAGGGCAGGTGCGCCGAACCTGAAGCAGGACCACCAATGTTTCCACCGACTACCTCTTGTAAATTACAAAAGGGAAACTTTTGAAATCAGAAATTTAAGGGACTGGTTAGGATAGATTAGATTCCATTTCCCTTTTCCGAGAGGCTGCGTCCACGGTGCGAATAGTTTTTATGGTTTCCAATCTCCGAGGAGGAGGAGACAAGTAGAGAAGAAGTGAAATTTGAGTGATCAATTGTTATGATAATAAAGGAAGGAAGGAAGGAATATAAGTCGAAAGGCTAGAGATCGAATAATAGCTGCATAAAAAGAACCGAAAGACCAGGTAGGGACTGAAGAAGAGAGGGTAAAAAGGAGTACAGGCTTAATCACTCTAGGGCATGATACTTAAAGAAGTTAGTTAAATCGGGAAAGTCTGACCTCTTGGAGAAAGTCATGAAAAAGCAAGGCCAGCGAGAGGGATTAAACAGGTGCGCTAATAAATCCCGTCCGGTTAGTCCCTGAGAATGAATCGCGAATGTCTTCAAATGCATCTCGAAATGTTTCCGATTTTTTTTTTCCTAAATATTTATTTTCAAACACTTTTGAAAACTGAAAAAAAATTTTCTTTGCCATCACAATGCTTGTTAATAAAAAATGCCAAAGCTGGAGTCCCACCGTTAAATCGGGAAAGGAAAACTAGAGGAGAGTGATGTGCATGAGGAGCCTCTGAAAATCTCTTGCAGCCTCTACAGGACACTTTTTTCAATATCCAAAAATCCCCCAGAATTCTAAGAGGAAAGTCTTCAATGCTTGTGCCTTGTCAGTTCTTACTGATAACCTAAAAACGATGATCCTAGTGACTGAAGAGTAGATTAGCTCTGCGTAGCGCACTGCGCAATGAAGAAATCGATTTTGGGGACAAACCTGCAAAATCGGATTAGAAATGAAATGTGCTGCGGCCGGCGTGATTGGTGGACGTATAGAGCTGAAATGCATTGGGTAGCTGTGTGGGAAGGCAGAATTGGAAGTGGTGGGCAGTGGGGTAAACGCAGTGATCACAACTATCAGCAAGAGGCAGAGGAGATGTCAAAACCGGTGGCGGTGGCATAAAAAAAATTGGAAAACACCTATGTCGACGACTAATACAAAAAAGCTGAAGAAGAAAAAGTACTCAATTTAGCATCGCACTAGTGTTTAGATTTGATTTATTTCTCAAGAAAGGGTGAATAAATTTTCCGCAAGAACTTATTTTTTCATAGTGCGGCCTCTAATTAGTGTTCCCCTCATTTGTCTTCCTAAACTCTGCTTTGTGTTCTTATTCACTCAACCTGGAAAAAAATTTAGCAAGATATTGGAAATCCTGTAAAAATCAACAGAACATCCACTTTCAGCTCCTTGGACGAAAACTTCACACCTGAAGTCATGCTCATCCATGGAAGTTACCTCTTAATTAAAACTTGCAATATTCAGAAAAATCTCTCAGAATTTTAATAATAGAAAATTAAATATCTTAATGCGTACATTACATCAACAAATTTTTCTATGAAAAACTTTTTTAAAAGTTATAATTAACCACTCTTCAACGTGATTATATGTTTTTGCCATAGGAAAATTGATTAAAAATAATTAAAATTTACGTAAATTAGTCTAAGTGCAAAAAATTGACCATTTTGCTCATGCAAATAAATAGACCGACGCAATCCAACAACACCTAATGCATTAAAATTATTATTTTTTTTCTTTCGGAAGAAGAGTAAGAGGATAAAACGAAAACGAATACACAAGTAGCAATAACTTCCGGTGGAGGATTATAAAACAAAAGCCATTAAATGCCGAAAGCGGAGAAAAGAAATGATGAAGTCGAAGAAATAAGAAAAAAGAAAGAATCGGAACATGAGCGAAGAATGGAATTAACTAATCGGATTAACTCTTGAACTCCAGCCTTCAATTCGTTGAAGTTGTTTCTGGCCTCAGGGGAGGTCAGTTCGTCACGGATGTAGTCCATCCTGTCACCTTACTATGAGGGCTCTGCCATGTGCATCTTAGAGGGAGTTCTTCCAAGGACGTCTCCTTTCTCTTCGACTTCTCCTTCTTCCATGCGAAAAACCCGACATTTTTTTTTAGGTGTATTCGACGGGCACGTTTCGGGTCTCTAAATTAGTTTTTAATGTCGCATTCGGAAATTTTCTCGTTACATCCTTTTAAATATGACCTCACTTACACATTGTCACGAGTCATTCCTTTTGATGGGAGACTCGGGATTGGAAAACGTAGAATTCTCCAAGTCCGCCCCCGTTTTGCGGCACATGCGTTGAAGTAGCGCATGCCAGCAAAGAGGATTATGATTTAATGAAGGAAGCCAAAGAAATGTAATATAAGTTTTTTAACGGCACTTAAGATAGTAATAACAACAAAAAGAAAACCGGTGCGTTGTCTGTATTGCTTCTTATGTAATAATCTCCAATAAGATGACACACGGCATGGTCGAAGTCATTTTCAACAAATCATGCTATAATGGTGTAGAAAATATCCGTTTCCAGCGTGTTCAGCCAACGTGTTTATGTATTCATTTTTTATTTTTTGATTTTTAATTGATTTAATTATAAGCTTTGGGTTTCCGTTTTAACACTTTCCTCGTACTCATCTTTTATCGTTAATTCGATTGCTTTGAAAATATATTAATTTATGTGGCATGTGCCATGGGCTTCTTAACCTTTCGATTTATGAGATAAAGGGATCCGTATTATCATTCAGTGGCTACGAAACGTATGAAGAAGGTGAAGGTATCTCGGAGGTATCACGATTTTTTCCTTTTACAATATACGTCTGGCCCTGCCCATATCATATTTTACTAGTTGTTTCGAATATTTTTCGAAATATTTTTTTTTTTTAGCAATCTGAGCATCCTTGACCCTCTCAGTGTTTTGAATATTTTTTTTTTTTAGTTTTTTAACTAATTTCAGGCTCTCTTAAAGGTGCAAGTGTTCATTCCTTGATTTTTGAAATCGGAATTTTTCTTGTTTAAGGAGAGGATTGAGAAGGGATCGAAGTTGTTGGTAATTAACCTTGAAAAAAGAGTTTGACAAGAACTTTTACTTTGAGATCTTATGTGTTTGTACATAAATTTTATTTTTATCTAATTTAAGGAAACAAGGAGGCGTAAAAATTGAGAAACAAAAAATCGACGCGCTTTTGACCAAAAGCAGAAGATAGTGGAAAGAATCCAGCTTTGATTTTTAATTCGAGTATAGCATCAGTGATATTCCACGAACATCGACTTTCGACCAATTTGAAAAAAAACTCGTGCTTTTCGGCAGTTTTTTCAGTTTTCATAGGATTTGAAAAAAATCAATAGTCAGCATACCTTTGTCGTACGGAATCGAGTAAGAAACGATCAACGCGAGTTTTAAGGAGACTAAGAATTTTTTTCGATTCTGAGTCATTTAGTCGAAATCTGTGGAAAAGTGTAAAAACCACCCCTTTTGAGGAGTGCCCGCACCTTGAAAACCCACCCCTAGATTTGGTTGAATTTTTCATAGTCCAGTGTCTAAGGACCAATTTCTGGAATAAAATTCTTCTTCTTCTTCTTCTTCTTCTTAAGTTAGGCCTGACGCCTGTATTTTCCAAATTATTCCTGGGACGTGGAGGTTCAGCTATCGACCCATCTTTTTGGTGGCCTTCCGACGGGCCGGGTGGTATTAGGCTTGTTATCTCCGGCGATGCGAGGGAGCCGGTCATTCCCCATTCGGTCTACATGCTCGTTCCAGCCCCGGAATAAAATTCCTTTGAACAATTATTTCCTTTTTCAGAGACTTTTAAGCATCTAGTGACTGGCCTGTGTTGTACCTATAATACATGATTATTTTATTTGCCAGATTAATCCAAGATTCTTTATGTGCCACACTTGTGACCGAGTATCGGCGACCTCTCTGCACGTATCCGTGTAATGCTCTAATATAATGCACGGTACCTACTATTATAACGCCGAATCTGGGCGGCAAGTTAAAATGGCTGTACTAGACATGTTACCGCTTGCTGGCTCGCCATAACCTTGCAAGAGGGACAAAGTCCAAGCGTCAGCGCAAGAGTCGTTCTAACTCCTCGAATTATGTTCACATGATCAGATAATGATGGTCAGAGGTGAATTTCGGTTCGAATTTTTTAGAACCGAACTGTGGGTTCAACCGCTAGACTCACCGATTGCGAGTCGGGTACGATATCCACCGCGCCACGAGGCTGCCCTCTGCATATGGCAACCCCCAATCTTTTCCACACCGTTCGGTCCTTTACCTCTTTGGAACCAGTCCTTTCCTGCTGTTTGAACTACGTCATCGAGCCACTGCTATTTCAGCCCTTTTGCTATTTCAGCTCTGCAGAGAGCCTTAATCCATCGCTCGAGTCTACCTGCAAGTCGTTTACTTCTGATCCAATCTCAAGGATTTCTTCAGTGCGCGTTCCTCTGCGCGGAGCTGGTAACGCTCTTAAATGTTGGGGTCATAACTTCTAGGCTAAGAAGGACCTATGTTGGGCCTTGTATCATCCTCCTCAGCATGGACATTACTTGGTTGGTTGACTTGTGAAGGATATTACTTGGACGGTTTGGTAAAATATTTTTGTTGTAATGTCTGAAAATTACAGACTACGGCTACGCCATAGGAAGATAGGGGTAGAATTTTTATAGCCATCAAAGTGAAAAGTATACAATCGACCTTAAGTGTTTTATTTTCACTAGCCCATCAGTTTAGTCTCTGGTCCTTGATACCATATGACAATTCCGCAACTAATAACATAAAATCTTCTAACCACTCTTCAGATTGCAAATTTTGGTATCACCTGATACGCCATGTGCTAAATGTTAAACACTTAATAACTTCATTACTATGATTTACCCGTCTTTGCATTTAAAAAAAAAAAGCAATTCGTCATGAAAACAATGATGATACGACGAAGAGGAATGATTCAGCAAATGACTCTTTCATTTTTTGTGCATTCACGTTTATTAAAAAAGCTCATTGCCAAAGTCAGCGACGTTGTAAGGTGTATATACTGAAAGAGCCATTTATATTTAAACTAAAGAGCGCACCGTTAAAAAAATAAAAGGACAATTACCTTCAATTGTGTGAATTACAGACACGATGGCACAGAGAAGAAATATAGGCCGAAAGTTTAATTGTTTTACCTGAACACCGTTGAATCGGTAATGGTTTATATAACCTTATAACGAATTGTTATTCTTACTTTCGTTAGCAAATAACGAGGCTGACACGACTTACCTCGTTAAATCGTGTCTCTTTTTTTCTTGGAAAATGATATCAGTGCTAATATTTTGCGACACAAGCCCAAATGAATGAATGATGAGGCTCCAATCATCGATGGTTTATTTTTTTTGGTAAAAGTGCGGGTGGGATGATGGCTGATGATGATGATTGGCACGTGGCTTTGTGAAGAAATGAGGGAAACGATGAGTTGATGATTACCATTTTGGGAGGAATGAGTTTTACGAGGACAAAAGGGACCAGCGAAAATGCAAATATCTTCTCCAGAAGGATTTGTTTTTTGAATGAGGAGAAGTGAGGGGGGGGGGGGGGCAGGTTGGAGCGTTTTGAGAATTCAGCATTTGTGGTCCAACTACAGTTCTGTTTGTGCCCCTCTTGCCCACTACTAAGGACAACTAATTGTGTTCGGAAGTTCTCAAATTGTCATTTTAGGCCCACTTAGGGTCCCTTGAATGAGGAATTTGCTGCATCTCAAGAGGCTGCTGCTTATCACTCGTGAGATACTGGCAGGTAGTTGCTGCATGCTCCGGAGTACAAGAGAAGCAATAAGCCTTGTATTTAATGTAGTGCCTAGATAACTTCGTATATTGATTTCTAGATAATCGACCCTAGGGCTATGCGCTGACACAGACCCAGACAGATAGGAAACATCCCAAATTTTGCTACGGACATGAACAGAGATTATCTCGCACTGCTGCAAAAATTTCTGCTAAAATTTTGCCTCCTTTCTTGAAAATCCAACTGAGATTTGGCCAAACCGAACCTAACCTAACCTCGCCTAATTTCTTTTTGGATTTTTGCCTCTAGTAGGAAAAATTAATATCCAAACAGTTCAAACTTTGTTATCTTGCTTTGAAAAAAAAAATCAGGCCTCGAAAGTATTGTTGACATATTACGTAGATTTTCTGTTTCAAAAAACTTTAAAATTTTTTTTAATTGTTACAAGTTAACAATGGCTGATTATGTAAATAAGGATTATGACAATAAATCGGACATTTTTTTTTTTTTTTTACTTAAGACGGGTTAGGCATGATTCGTATTTTTTATTTATAAATTTTGGCGAAGATGAAATACCGTGAACGAATGGTAATTCACGGAGTTCAGTAACGATTCCAGATCATGGATACAAGAACAAGGCGATGGCCTAGTTTGTTCTAGCTGCCTCAAAAAATTTAATACCAAATTGTTTTTTATAGGAAATAAAGAGGCAATTTCATAATCGTTTAAAATCGAGTTTTTCTTGTCGATATATCCGATATCCGATTGACGATCCAGTTTTTTTCGTATATATGATCGTTACATCGTGATTGATTTTTAATACTCAAATCAATACACGCCGCACGGGTTAATAGCTTTCTAATAAAAATAATCGATCCCCTCCGAATAATAATAAAATGAAAAAAAAAAAAAAAAAAATGATCGGCACGTGAAGCTAGGCTAGCCCCATTCGAATCATACATTCTCCGTTGAAAAATGGTTTAAACAAATAATCTTCCCATACGCACTCTCCATTTAATGATAGTTATCTATTTTCAGGGCTAACTACTTTTCCTTTAGTCTTATGGGCTTCATTTGAACGTCTTCTGTCGCCCGACTACAATGCCATTGAACCTGAGGCGAAAAAGGGTTTTTAATGTTAAAAAAATATGAAATGGCCTTCGGCTAATAATTTTTAAGGCGCGTAGCTAGGGGCAACGTCTTTTATGTTGTTGTTTGTATATTTTGCAGAAATGTTAGCAAAAATTTTTTTGTCATAGTGTTAGAGAAAATTCCCAGAGGTTGGGAAGGCGGAAAACTTTACTACGAGGAATTGAATAATTTTTAATATCAACGCCAGGATAATCCCACAACAGGTTTGGCAGTAGTACCATTATTAGTTGCTTGAGCTCATAGAAAATGAATCTTCCAGGATTGGAACAATCGGAACTGGTTATAGTGCTGCGCTGTGGAAGGCAACGGAAAACCACCACAGTACTTGTTCCTTGTAAATGATCATGGTGAGAAAAGTAAAAAGAATAGCCCTCAGTCCCCAGCAGGCCTTAAATGGTCAGAGGGTGTTACAGACCGCTAAATGATGATCGTCGATCTTTATAGGAGAGGCAACTGAAGAAGAAGAAGAATGCATGGCCGCATGGAAAATATTGCGCGCTGTAGATGTCCTATTAGATTTTCTTGTCAGCAATGACCGTTTCTCTTCTAGTGGCAGAGTTTGCGTCTAACTATTTCATTGGTTCTCGACCCCGATAATGTCTAATTACGTTACACTTAGGACTTCTCCCGATCGGATTTCCCTTCTGACCATCAAAACGGTGTCATGTAAACTTAATGTGAGGTTTCAGACAAGATTTGTACGCTGGTCTTCGGACTCTGTCTTTTTAAAAGATTCGGACAAGCAAGTCGTAGCTTGCTGCATTCGGATTTGGCGTTATAATAGTTGGTCCATCGTATCAGTGCATCAGAGTCGTGCATTACACAGATATATGCAGAAAGGTCGCAGATTCTCGGTAAGGGGTCTGGCCGAAAGAACAAGATCCTACCCAGACCGTAACTCAACAGTTTGCTGCAAGTTTGCAGCCAGTAAGTGCAAGTTTACACGTCAATTAGTTCCCTTACCTCAAATTTGCAGCAAACTACCTTAAGTGTTCTTGCGGACGTGGTCCTCTAGACTACATTCAAGAATACTGTTAGACTGTGTCCGCAATGAAAACATTAAAAAGCTATGCGGAGTGGAAGATGTCATCAAATGAGGCCGGCAAATAAGAAGAAGATATTGGTGGGACCAAGTGTAGAGAATATTTGCTAATAGTAAAACTCGAGCAGCATTTAGTGGAGAAACCTTAAAGCTCCTGTTTCCTGGTCGCCTAAAAGGTGGAACGTCTAGTGGCAGTCATCATCCTGAGGAGCCGGCTGATCAATGCTTAAGACCAGAAGGTATCAGAAAAGTAAAAGATCAAGATCAAGATCTTTTCCGTTCGTGAGGTCAAAATTAAACTCCTGAAATCGAAAGACTTTACAATTTGCCCTCCAACGGATATTTTAGAAACTAAAGCGGCGCTGCCACCACCTACCATTCTGTCAGTAAAATTTTACTGCTGCCATCTGTAGGGATTTTGGGAAAATAGATCACAGAAAAAGTAGAACGAAATTTGTATTTATAGAGGAATAGAGAATTTAAATTTTTAAAATTTTTGGCCCCGGGCTGAAAATCGCAAAAATATCCATTCCTTTCCCATTTTATAGATGGATAAGCTACATCAAGCGAGCAGGGCGCTATCTGGCTGTGTAATTGGGGAACTAATATCCTCGACTTAAAATCAAGACTCTGTTCTGTTTATTTTAGAATTAAATTTTAGTTCGATGTCCGAAAAAATAAGTAGCACGAAACTGAATACTCGCGTTGTTGGATCTGTGCATGTTCTGTTTACTCTGAGCAGGTTGCCACCTGCTTTTGACTAAGAGTTGAGATAGAGTTTGTACCCACTAATTTTTTGTTTGTTTGAAGGAGTGATATTTTTCTTATCCGAAAATCTACTTTTGCCCCTTTTAGCCACAGGGCAAATTTTTGACTGACTGGCAAAATGTAAATAAGATCAATCACTCAATCTAGGAGGCGATCAAGTTTATTGGCCGCATGCAATCCAGCCTTCCATTAGATAATCAATTATTTTTTTTTATATAAAAAACCCTTTTATATATTTATTTAAGGAGTTTAATTTGCAACCGGAAGTGGGGCAAACAAACAAAATGAATAAGCCACTCGATCTGTTTTTATTATAACCTACTTTATTTTTTTTTTCTGAAGCGTTTTTGACGCCTAGCGGCATCAAACGCCAAAAGGAAAAAAAAAAAACGAGGAGCTATTACACAGACTCCCGGTCGCAAAAAAAAAAAAAAAAACAATGGATGATTAATATCCGTAAACTCCTTTCTCTCTCCATTATTATGTGCATATGAATTTTTTATGAGCCGAAGAAAGATAATGATAATAATTAGATCGTTATCGATGCTACCGAGAAACGAAAACACAGACGATCGGGATAAACGTGGAATTTTTAAAAAAAATAAAAAACTCCCTCTCGATATAGATAAGAAAACCAAAAAAGCAAACATTTTAAAAAATTTTCAAAATCAATTTTATTTTTGGCCCCGGGCTGAAAATCGCAAAAATATCCATTCCTTTCCGGTAGCGTCAATCAATTTTTTTATTTAACGATTAGACTTGGTAATAAAAATTAAAATAAAAAAACCATAAAAATAGAAGAATACCACACTGTTCGCCACTGATACCTTGAGATCCACACTGACCTGTACTCAGGTCACAAGCATAAATCGGAGATAAGGGGATCTGGTCCTGAGCCTCATAAAATGATATATTTTTTAGCTTGGCTATTTGCGTAATACGGAATATAAAAAGTGAAATTACGAGAAAGTAATCATCATTTATCCGTTTTGCTTAGACCCGTTCGTACGTGCGTGCGTTTTTTTTAGTTTTTCGTCTTTTGTTTGTTTATTTATCTTTTTTTTTTTTTTTAAATTGGTGAATATGAGATTGTTAGCGGTAAGTTTTGCGGCTGCGACGCGGTGGATTTTTTTGAACGAGTTTTGGATTACCAATTGTGTGGATTGTTTTTTTTTTTTTTATGATGCGGTTGTGTGTTTGGTTTTTTTTTTCAAGGGAAGCTGTGATTTAATTTGTTAAATTAAAAGGACGATTTACAAAAAATGATTGCGATATCAAAGTTTTTTTTGGTGCTAAAAATAAAAAGTGCATTTTTTTTTTTTTTTTTACGGGTGTAGCAAAATTTTTTATCATCAATTTTTTTTATGAGGACGTGATTTTTAATATTTAAACACAAAAAATGTGTAATCTCTATCATTTTGCGGCAAAATCTACTTATAAAATTTTTTTTTAACCTAACCTGGTTAAAAATTTAAAAAGAGCAATGCCAAATTCTCTTAAATACAACATCTTTCTTGTAAAATTTTGAAGAAACCTGACAAAAAAATCTAATCCTCAAAAAAAAAGTGGACAAAGTTAACAATTTTTTTTTTCACTTAAACAAAGTAATAATTACTTAACACGAATAAATTCTTCGTTAACTCAAAAACCTAATCTCAATTAATTTACTTAAGTTAACGAAGGGTTTTATCTCAAACAACTGAAAATTATTAAAGTCAACTACATTAAAAAAAAAAAATTATTGTCCTTATTCACTCGAGTCATTTAATTTTTCTCAAGTTTTTTCTCGAGAGTGACAGATGTACCTTATTTAATTAGAAGAAGAAGAATTCGGTACATAATAAAATGAAAAGGAATTCTGTGAAGTAATGATGAAATGGCAACAATCTATAATTCTAACCTAACCTCATCACAAACGCCGGGTTATTATTGTTTTTAGATTCATTGTTAAATTTATTACATAATTTTATTTTTTTGTTCATTGATGCGCCTATATTTCGAAAAAAAAAAAAAAAAAAAAGAATTTGATTCGTAATCATTGAAAATTCGTGATTGAATCACAGTTTAGCACTTGAAATTTAATGTTAATTATCAAGCCATTTAAGGGTAATGGTTTTTTATGGAATAAATGTGAATAGTGATTTGGTTTTAGAATGTATATCCAGTTTCGAAGTTTTTGATCGGTTAGAGGTTTTTAGGGATTCACTTTGAAGGATTTAATTTAGCCTTGTATGCAGGACATAGCCCTAAATAAGGGCAAAAGAATTTTGCAAGGGGGGTAAATCTGTCAAAAAAAAATATGGAGTTATTAGAAAAAATAATTTATACACCCTGACAGAAAAATAACTTTGATTGTCATAGTTGAGCCTCTGGTGGCTAAAATGCAAAGAGTAATATTTGTTAAAAATGTTTATTTTAAGCAAGTTGATCATTTTTCTGCAATAAATGTTGCCGGAGTCTTTGCATTATTCATGCTAGTCTTGTAGAAAACAAAAGCTTTAAAAGCTCAGCTTTTTAAAAAATACTTGTAAGAAGTCGGGTGCGGGTACAGGGAGGATAAAGGCCTAGTTGCTAATTGTTTTTTGGTTGTTGCTTTAAATTCATATTCAAGTTCAACGCTGGGCTTCACTTTAAATTTTTAAGACCACTTATCTTAAATTTTACGGCTTCTTGAGAAGGAAAATACATTCTTAACTGAAGTTATTACCAAGAACTATTAAACAGGAAAAATTAAATTGGCAGAGAATTCGAATTTTTGTCAAAAGCTTTCCCCTTAATTTTTTCGCTGCTGCATTTTTTGTGCATGCTTGAACTAAGTGACATCTAAACAGCCATCTAAGATCTGCTCTAACTACTGAAATGCATTTTTGTTGCTTGAACTTTTATAACTGGCAGCTAAAATGCATTTTTTGACATTTCGTGGTTGGGATTTGAAATATTACCTTCTATTTATAGGAAAAAACGCTTTCGGGGATTTGTGTTGTGTGCGGGGGAGAACGTTTAACTTTCTTTTTGTTGATTAGATGATGTAATTGGGGGTCTATTATTTTACAGAAAACCGGATTCAAATTATTTAAGGTCATTTTTTTTCCAAAACCCATAATAAATTTACTAAAGGTGTGTTTACTGTCTCTCCATTTCGACTTACCACGCCAGAGTTGGATAACTGATACACCCGAAGAATCACCGCTATGCTCGACTTTGTGGTTGGTCGACGTCAGAGCTCTTCATATTCCCGCGGATATCCGCTAATATTTATTTTCAGTCTTTAACAAACACATTTTAAAGGTGTAAAAAGGGTTTATGAGAGTAACTTTTTGTATTTACTTTTATGTGAAGATGAAGAAGTCAAAAAATCAGTCGGGTTTATGCCAAATCAAATTATATTTGCGGGAATCAAAGTTTAAGAATATTCAATTGTGTCTTGGGTTTGAAAATCTGGTATTTTTTTGAACTTCAAGATTTTTCTGGGGGTAAAGAGACTGCTCAAGCAAACGGACTTTTTCTTCTAATTTTCTTTTGTTGAAACTTTTCCCCTTATTGTTTTTAGCCAAGACTTTCCGCCTGAAAGGCTTTTTTTATAAATTTTGAATTAATAATTAACTCAAAAAAATTTACCAAAAAATTAATTAAATTAAAAATAAATTTAAAAATTCACCCTAAAAATTTTTTTTTGGTACCAAAAAATTTAATTTGATTTTCATAGTTAAAATTACTTCTTAAAAACGATTTAATTAATCAAATTTTTCTTGCCCATTAATTGAATTTTTGCGCCTAAAAAAAATTGGCCAATTAAATGAAATAATTTAAGTGACTTGTGTCATTAGCTCAAGAATGTGAGGTAGTCGTTTTGTTACAGCTTTCTAGAATGTTCCAACTGAATTTTCCGTTCCACAAAACATTTTGATAAATATTTTCTTGCTAAATCTTCGTTGAGAAACTTCTAATCTAAAAATTTACTATCAGTAACTTTGCTTGGCTGTAGAAAAATCATTAGTGGAAAAAACCTTTTAAAAACTTGAGTCCCCATTGCTAAATCTTTATCGCAAACCCAAAACAAAAAGAACTCGCCTTTAGGTTCAAAATTCGCACAATTATACTCAAATCAATTTTTTCCATGATTGACATACCTGCAGGTGGTATTAATTGGCAGATACGTTTTTCATTAACCTCTTAACCCTTCATAAAAAAGTAACATATCCAGATGTCAGGGTTTTCTTTTTGTTTCAACTCATCCATCGAATAAATTGTAAATAATACCATTGCAAGGTAGACCAGTTGAGGTTATGTAGTATCATACCAGTCCTACATAATAATAATAATCATCATCATCATCAAAAAATAACAAAACGATATAATACCATTACAAAATGTTCTAATTTGCCAAAACGGGGATCCTTCCTCTTATGGAGCAATTTCTTTTCATATATTTATTTTTTTCCCAACACATAACATCTGGCAGGCTGAATACTACATCATATTACTCAGCTCTTTTATTTTTCTTTTTCCTCCCGTGCGATCCTTTAATATCAAAGTAGAACGCGATTTAACAATGGCATCGCGGATAAAGTTCGCTCCTTAGTAATTATCTCATAATGGTGAGTAAACTCAGACATGTGAATAGGAGATTTATTAATTATAATAAATGGTTCAAAATCTTGTCATTAGGTCCCATGCGCCCCGCGTTTGTACAATTACGTAAAGGGAAAAAAAAGATAGAAAAGGAGGTTATGTAATTTTTGTTTTTCATGTATATATTCTGAGTAATCGATTCAATTTATTAAAAGAGATTCGGGTCATGATTCATAAAGGATATGTGCGTTCGTTACATAGGTTGAATCATTGATCTTAATTTCTTTTTATTGAGGAAGTTTGTTTTTTAATTTTTTCATGAATTAGCAAATGGGGAGACTTAGGAAGAAGAGATTGGGAGCAAAGGAATTCGAGTAAATAGAGACCCTATCTTCACAAGCATGGCAGCTTACACTGAGGCCTTTAGATCTTGAAACTGTGACTTCGTTAGTGAATTAGAAGATAGTGAATCTTCACAACAATTAGACAATCATAGCTGCACAATGAGGGACTTTCAGGGCGTTAGTTGATAATTTTGTCAAAAGATGGCGACGCTGAAATTTTAAAGAAAATCTAAATCCACGATTGTTTTGAAAAATACTTATTTCCCTGTAGATTGTTTTTTCCTGTGAAATAAATGAAGCAGATTAGTATGTTTATTTATTTTGAAAGATTTTAAAGAAAATTATTGCAATTTAGAGTTTTCTGGAGTGAAAAAAGAATGGTACAAGATTTTCAAAACATTCGTGGATTTAGATTTTCTTTAAAATTTCAGTGTCGCCATCTCTTGACAAAAGTGTAAACTAACACCCTGAAAGTCCCTCTTAGCTTAACTTTTTTAAATCCATGTTGATTAAAAGTTAAACAAAAAGGATTGTTTATTTTGTGTCGAAATAAATATTTTCCTCCGGATTTTTATCCAGATATATATTTAATTTTAATGTTGGAGGGCGGTGGAGGCGGCTTGTCACCCTAGTAAAAATCTCCATAGTCTAAGGCAAGACTGAACAAGTCACTGCCTTGTTTAATGAATTCTTCAAATTTCGTCTGCTTATTTATTTATTTTCGCAAAATAAAAAATATACAATGAGTCCAAGAAGATTAAAAATGAATCACATCGGTGTAATTTCAAATACGTAACTTAATATAATTTTAATTTTTTGGAGTGTAGTGACGATTAAGAATCCAAATTAAAAGTTAAGAGAAAAAGTGTGGACTCGATTTTAATCCAAAAAGTTTGGACTTTTTCGCGATAATTTTTTTGTGTGTGATCACAAAGGGACCAAGTAGGAAAAAGTCCATTTTTTACGAAGGGGTTTTGGTCACTGGATCGCAGCCGTTGTTTTCTCATTGGTCGCGGTTCCAATTCTAACCATTTGAGGTTAGGGTCGACCATTATGGATAAAGCTGCAGCCATTCACAAACAAGCCAAAGTAGTCGGCGACTTTTTATTATAGCCTTCTTCTAAAAACCTTTCGACAGCGACCAGATAAGGATCTTAAAAGGAAGAGGGCACTTTGATGGATTATCTGTTACAAAGGAAGATGGCATTTTGAAACTGGAAGCTGGAAGCTGTTTCGGCCCTTTTCAAAATTCGGCCCTTTTCAACATTCGGCCCTTTTCATAACTCCCTAAAAAATGGTCACGTGGCTCTCTCAGATTCATAGTTTACCTCTGAGGTACAGATTCAATTTCCAGCTTTAAAAAGTCATATTTTTTTTAAAATGTTAATTCCTTTTTATTTTTTTATATGCCATTAAAGCACTGAGTGCCTTTTGACACGTTACAATGATCATTCCTGAACCGACAAAATAACAAAAAATCTCATCAAAAGATGCTAAATAAATTCTCATTAGATCCTCAAAGAAGATTTTTCTATCTTTTATTAATCAATGTCAATAATGCAGACATTAATTTCCTAAATTTAAATACGGCGGAGCACATATCTTTCTTCTGAATCTCGAGAGCTTCCTAAACTCTCTAGGCTTTCTAAGGAAACTTGGCGCAAAAACTATAAAAAAAAGTCGTCCAGATATGGAGAGTCTTGTGTAATAATCCTGAACCTCACGTTTTATGATGAATCAAGTAGTCTCTCATTAATGAAAGTAATTTCGTTGTATTATCATAAGCGGGTGAAACCATTTCATTCTTTTTTTTCTTGCTTTTTTGCGAAACGATCGATTAGGGCATTGATTCAATTTTTTTTCTTCATTTTAATAATCCCGATTGCGAATTTTACTTTTTATTCAAAAAAAAAAATTTGTAACCTTCTTTTGTTTTACACTTCGACCAAACGAAGGTTAAAAAGGAAATTTCTAAACCGCCACTGAAACTCACGAATTGTTTTCGTTTCCTTAACGAGAAGATCAAGACATAAAAGCATGTAGATCGTGATGCAGTAATTACATCATGTTAAGATGGATTGCATTCGGGGCTTGTAGACAAAAAAGTGAAAACTTGTAGCTTTCCCAACTGTACAGAACCATCTAACCGACAAAAAAAAAGAAAAAGATAAACAAACAGTAAACACTTTAAAAAAAATTAATTTATTTTTAATTTTTTAATTAATTTTTTTCTCTCCCTTTTTCTGAGTTAATTATAGGGATTTATGATAAAGGTGTTTGATTTGTCTCGCGACTAACATTTCGCATAATTACAAACATAGCACGTTTCGAAACTGGATTTGCATAAACGTTAGGATAGTCAAAACGCTTTACTATAATTATTTAATTTAATACCTATATAACGAGTCGTTACGGAAACTTTAAACAGAAGATGAGTAAGAGTAGGAAACGATTTTTTTTTCCACTGATTTTTCGTTTCCTCTCCTATTTTTTTTTCTTAAAGTTTCTTTTCCTTCCACATTCCTTTGCTGGGTTTTGATATGAAAAATTTCCAGAGCGATACCGTATCTTGTAAAATTGCATTTCCTGGTTGTTTTTTTTTTTTTGCTTCTTTTATAAGTTCCGATGATTTAATTTTCCATTGTATGCACTATTCTTATCGATTGGTAGCCATGCGGAAAGACATTTATTTTTTTTTTTAAATCGTATGAACAGGTATGCGGGTTTTCACTTTAATTAATTAGATAATCTTGTTGTTTCAGGTATTGTCATCACTAGTAGTGGTGTGTTCTGCTCGTCCAGAACCCCCAAGTTTCGGTGGATATCCATCTGGGGGCGGTTTAGATAGCTATGCAGCTCCAATTGGAAACACAGGAGGTATGGATCAGAAAAGAGGAATGAAAAAAATATGAATCAAAAAATCCATCAAAAAATATATGAAGGAAGTCGGATACTAGTTCGCTTTTGGTTCTTCAGGACCTGAAGCTTTGTACTCCTCTACGACCGATATCCACTTTCAAAATCCTCCTTCAAACGTGAATCGGGAGTCGGGACTAAGATTTTTCAGTTTTCAACACCCATCTAATATCCTAATGGGTTTCTAGCGTTACACCCGAAAAGAACTGGTTTTTCTCCAAAAGAAAATTTAAAGGAAGAATGCATTTCCTGCATAAAAAATTTTAGAGAAGAATTGCAGTTCCTCCAAAAAAAATGGCGGTTTCTCTAAAAAATTCCAGTTCCTCCAAAAAATTTTTGAATTAAAAATTCCACTTCCTCCAAAGAAAAATTTGGAGGAACTGCCATGTGGCTTATTTGCGTTTCATCCGCATTGCATTTCCTCTGAAATATTTTTGGTGCAAATGCAAAAAGTTAATGTGCTTTTTCTCCTATAAAAAAATTTTGGAGCAAGTGCACACTTTCATTTCATCCTCATTGGAGTTCCTCCACTTTTGTTTTGGTTGAGTCTCAATTTGAGAAAATACAAAACATTGGCTTTGCAATGAGGGACTTTCAGGGCGTTAGTTCATAATTTTGTCAAGAGATGGCGACGCTGAAATTTTAAAGAAAATCTAAATCCACGATTGTTTTGGAAAATAATTTTTTCCTGTAGATCGTTTTTCCTATAAAATAAATGAAGCAGATTAATATGTTTAGTTATTTTGAAAGATTTCAAAAAAATTTTTTGCAATTTAGAGTTTCTTGGAGTGAAAAAACAATGGTAAAAAATTTTCAAAACAATCGTGGATTTAGATTTTCTTTAAAATTTCAGTGTCCCCATCTGTTAGTAAAATTACGAACTAACACCTTCAAAGTCCCTAAACCTGAAAAGTCATCATCTTTTAAAAATATTTCAATTTTGGATGAAATGCAAATGTAATGTTTTGTATTTTCTCCAATTTGCAATTTATCCGAAAGAAAAAAATTAGAGGAATTGCAATTTGGATGAAATGCAAAATATGCTCCATCGCACTTGCTCCAGAATTTTTTTGGATGTAACGCTAGGGACCCCTGTATATTTGACCTGGGAAATCGGTATATGGACCTCCATGGACTCCCGAAGAAATATCGAGACAGTTTAGCCGAGCTTTTCGAAAGCACCCAATATTTTTTGAACTTCGTGGATTTTAAATTCTCTTTTCATTTTTTGATTTCAAGGCTACCCTGCCAATTTTATGGCTTTGGGAGGGCCAAATTTTGAGTTTCCGAAAATTTTTTAGAAAACGGCTTTAACGATTTTCCTTTGTTTTTGCATGAAGATTCCTGGCTCTATTAAGAAAAACTTTTCCCTGTGGCAATTTTTCGTTGAAATTCGCCCTACTCGAAAATGTTTTACTTCTTTGGACAGCCCAGATAAGGAACTCGATTTCAATTAATTACTGGTTAATAATTTTAAATTTTCGTTCCATTTTTTTATTTCAAGTCGAAGTCCTTCCCATTTTGTTTCTAATGAACTCCTCAATGATTCGTTTATGCAAGCCATACCCCGACAGAGCGAGAAAGTGAGACTCCTATTCCCCTAATTTTTGAGCCGCATTTCATCTTTGACTGATCTGTGCGATGAGAACTTAATTCGAAAATTTTACCATTTTGCAAACAAAATAATAAGAAATAACTTTCTCGTACAACCTTTCTGCTTATCCACTAACCGACATTAATCTTTGGTCCTATGTAACTGTGTTAACCGTAAACACACAAATGCTCAGAGGTCGCCTTTGCTCTGACACGAGTATTTAAACCAGAAGCCTCTAGGTACTGTTAATTTTAACGCCATAAATCAACGGAAAATTTTCTCGCCGATAGGAATAATGACAAGACAAATTACGATACACATATGAGCATCTTCAACTACTACTTTTACAAGCTATCAAGCCCGGAAATTCCCCGAACGGAAGAAATATCTAGGCCTAAGTTCACGTTACGAAAGAGTTCCTAATTAATTATTGCGCCAGAGAAAGAGAGAGAGAAATGAGCATCATATGGTTAATATAGACCTAATACCTTCCCATAATTATTCACGGTGGCTTTTATGTATCTGCAACGTTTCATCCGATTACTTTTCTCATCCTTGAAACCGATTATACACATTATTAATTGACCGCATATGACTGTCATCACCAGAAAGTTATACTCCCTTCTGAATTAAATCAAATTACAAACGCGGATGTTACATTACAAAATCATTAAAATTTCCAAAAGAATAAACAAGACATGTTTAACTGATATCAATCTAATTGCTATCCTCTAATAATTATGTGAATCATTCCTGTATTTTTTATTAATTTCCAGGCGGATCTAGCTACGGTGCGCCGGCTCCTCAATACGGTGCCCCAGCACAAGCTCCAGTAGTCCACAAACATGTATACGTTCACATTCCACCACCAGAACCACAAGTGTACAAACCTAGGAAAGTATACCCGCAACCGGTACCTCAAAAACATTACAAAATCGTATTTATCAAGGCGCCGACACCACCCACACCAACTGTACCTGATCTTCCACCAATCGCTCCTCCAGATGAACAGGTATGTTTTTTTAGATTTACCTTTCATTTCTTCGGGAGGATTTCCCCGGAAATGATTAAGTGTTTTAGGGTTAGGCTAAATTGGAATTGGCCCGTACACCTACCAATCCATCTTCTTTGACGATGGCCTTTCGGTAAACGATATGTATTTGTTTTTTTTAATGTTTATTTGTTAATCGTATTTATTAATTTGTTTTTTTTTGTTTTTTTGTGTATTAGAAAACGCTCATCTACGTTTTGGTTAAAAAACCAGAGGAAGCACCAGAAATCAACATTCCAACACCAGCACCAACCAAACCTAGCAAACCAGAAGTTTACTTTATCAGATACAAAACACAGGTAAGGAAAAGGAGAAAAGTGAAAAGAAGTGTTTTGGAAACTGTTAATGTCAAAGTAGAGATACTATTTTTTAGCCTAAATATTGGCAGAGCTTGGCG
The DNA here is from genome assembly GCA_023512825.1 of Liposcelis brunnea. Taxonomy (NCBI): domain Eukaryota; kingdom Metazoa; phylum Arthropoda; class Insecta; order Psocodea; family Liposcelididae; genus Liposcelis; species Liposcelis brunnea. The sequence continues at coordinate 10,391,758 of CM042067.1, forward strand.
ATCAAACTTCGCCGACTGAAAACAGAAAAGACTTTTTAAAAATTTAAGAGGAAAAATTAAAATTAAGCATGATTTTTAAGAATAGTGCTAACGGATTTTGCACTAAAATTTTGTTTGAAATTTTTTTTAAAGAAAATTATATTTATTGAAAGACTCTTAGATAAGGCCTTGCGACGGTAAAATTTTCGCTCCAGCTGTTAGCAGCTAAATTTTTAATTTGGCTGCGGCTTTTCGGTCCTTTTATCGACCCTTTTTTTGTCTAGACATCAATTTTTTTTTAAATTTAAAATTTTGGAAAAATTTTATAATTTTTTTTTTGGGTTAAGGCGCTTTAAAAAAAGTAAAATTTATATTTTCTGGTTAGTTACCAACAAACAAAATAAATATTTTTTCTTAGGGTTCAATTTTTGTCTGGGAACTTAAAGAAAATGTCAAATATTTTATCGGTCAAAAGGTCAAGAATTAATTTTTTTTTTTTTACTATAGACGTGGATGCTTTGAAAAAGAAATCTTTATTTTGTCCTGTCTGGGCATTCATTTTTTTTTCTCCCTGTAACCTGTGCATCTAAAAAGACTTTAAATTTTTTTGCTGGAAAACTAAAAGGAAATCTAATTTCTTTGCTTTTAATAAATTATTCTAAATTTTGTTCCTGGATAGTATTTAGCAAAAAATAGAGCTGGCGAAGAACGAGTAAATTAAAAAGGTCCGGAAATACGCGCTTATATTCTTCGTCATAATTTTCTTCTTACAGTGCAAAAGAATTTCGAGTTAAATTATTTATAATAGGCCAACATTTCATAAATTTTAGAAAAAGCTTAAAGTGACATTAAGAGTAGTTTGATAAACTGTCAGTAGATGGCGTTTGTGGCAAAAAAATATTATTATCGTATTAGAAAATTTTGAATTTTTTTATTCTTTTGGGCGATACTAGCGCTGTTCAATGAATATTTTGCTAATTAGAACGGCACTAGCGCCATCTATCGGCAATTCATAAAACTTCCTCAATCGGACTTTGAAGATCATTCATTAATATTTTTTTATTTATCTTCTTTCAGAAAACCGAAGGCGGATATCCAGACTCAGGAGTCCCAGCTAGCCAATACGGAGCCCCCGCATCTGGCCCATCAGCTCCAAGCAGTAGCTACGGAGCACCAAGCGCAGGAGGTTATTAAATGGACTGGGGTCGACGAAAGCTCAAATTTTAGGACTTTTACATTTACGATTCTATTAATTTTCTTCCCCAAGTTTTTTTTCGTTGCTAATTCTTGTTGATTTTTATTTATTTGGAAAAAATCAGAAACGAGATGTGAGGAACGAAAAAGATCCTAAGAAAATTGCCATATGATTTTTTTACTATAGGATAGGATTTTTTTTTTTTGGAATTATAATTAGGACGACGTTTCTCAGACTTAACTAAAAAATGTATTCGCTTCTTTACTTCTTTTTTTCCTTTTTTATCAAGCAAAAAATTTTTTTTACGGTGGCCAAAAAAAAAACTAATGCTTTTAATTTTAGGGTGCTAAGTCTGAGAAACGTCTACTGCTGAGGGTTAAATGAATCCAAATCATTTAATTCTTAGCCAAAGCAGAAAGGCATTATGTTCGTGCAATATTTTCTTTTTTTATTTATTTAAAATCTAAAAAAAATTAAGTTTGAAGAAACTTAGTAAAAAAAAAGTCATTTTTTTAAGTTATAATTATAACATTTTTTTATGGATAACCTGGATTAAGTTTCGCGTATGAACTTGGATTTGTGAAAAAGGTATTGTGATCTCGATTATGTTTATTCAGGGGAATATAAATTAAAAGTCAATATTTCTTTAATTAAAAAAATAATTGAGGAGAAATAGGGAATCGAAAATGTCAAAAAATGTAACGTTTTTCGTATTTTCGATTCTTTTGCCCCCCTCCCGCCATTTTTTGAAATTTCATGGAACAACCAAGGCGGGATTCGGTTCCCATTTTTGTTTTCTGTTTCGTTGGTTATCATCCCGCTTAGTAGGATCGTATAATCCATTTTAAAGATATACTGACTTTTTTGTTTGTTTTTTTTTTATAATTAAAATATTCGCCTACTTTGTGTTATTTTTTTCCCAGTTTTTGTATAATTTTTTTCTGACATAAAAAATTTAAAAAATCACTGAATTGCATTTTGTTACCAATTATTACTTGTATTGTATATATGCTACGTTTTTTTACGTTTCATCGTAACCAAATATTAAAAAAAAGAAAAAAAATTAAATAAACGTTATTAAAAAAATTTTTTGTTTTTTTTTCTTTGCCTCATCCAATAACAAGAAAAATTAGAAATGGCAATAGAAGAACACTGTTTAAATTTAAAAATCTGTGTTTTTGAAAGTTCATAATGTTAAATTGAAAGCTTCATTTGTAACGGGAAGTAAATTTAACGAAAATAGTGGAAACTATGTTCGGAGGTGTCGCCTCCTTTTTATTGCCGCCTCGGCTATAAAAATTTTTCTAAAATTACGAGCAAACCTTGCCATGTTTTTTAAACCGATTTTTTTACTTATTTCCAAAAGAATTTTCCAGACTTTTCCGACTGATACCTATAGTACTTGATGCCCTCTATCCAGTGGTGCAGTCAGGTTACCGAAATTCCCACGGGAACGGCCTAAAAAACCCAGTTTTAGAAACCGAGCACGATTTGCTCGTGAATACTACGAAAATTTTTCTAAAATTACGAGCAAACCTTGCCATGTTTTTTAAACGGATTTTTTTACTCATTTCCAAAAGCATTTCCCAGACTTTTCCGACTGATACCTATAGTAATTGACGCCCTCTATCCAGTGGTGCAGTCAGATTCCCAAAATTCCCACGGGAACTGCCTGAAAAAAAAGTCTTTAAAAAAGCACGATTTCCTCGTGAATACTACGAAAATATTTCTAAAATTACGAGCAAACCTTGCCATGTTTTTTAAACCGATTTTTTTACTTATTTCCAAAAGAATTTTCCAGACTTTTCCGACTGATACCTATAGTAATTGACACCCTATATCCAGTGCCGTTCCCGTGGGAATTTCGGGAATATAACTGGACCACTGGATAGAGGGCGTCAATTACTATAGGTATCAGTCGGAAAAGTCTGGAAAATTCTTTTGGAAATAAGTAAAAAAATCGGTTTAAAAAACATGGCAAGGTTTGCTCGTAATTTTAGTTTGGTTAGTACCAAAAGATAACAAGTAAAAAGTGGTATGAATGAGGATCACGATCCTCCTCTAGCAACCGAATTTTCGAAAATATTTTAATGGGCAAAACTCATAAAAATCTTAAAGTGCATTTTTGAAGCATTTCCCGTGGGAGTTTCCGGATATTTTTTGTGCCAATCGATAGAGGACGATAAGGTCTACGATATCTATCCTTAAAACTCCCGAAGTTCCTCGTAGGAATTTATGCTCGTAACTGTGGAAAATTGTATTGAAAAAAAAAGAGACTAAAAATGTAACTGAAAATTTCATTTATTTACTTACAAATCCATGGTGTTAATATGGAGTTTCTATAGGACTGTTTACCTACGTACGTACAATCTAACTGGCAGTGTTTGAAAAAACGCCTAACAAAGTGTGATTAGTTTTTTTTTCGCATTCATGTAAGAAAAAAGAATAATCACTATTGTATCACATTCAATAGAATAAAAAGAAAAGAAACAAGTTTAATTGTGAAAATAAGCAGTCGTAAATTAAATTTCAATAAGGTAAAACCCCCAGTTATTGACCAAGCACCAGTCACTGATCAGGCCATAAGCTAAACATGTTTACCTTATATGGATAACATGTTTAGCTTATGGCCGGTCAGTCACTGGTGCTTGGTCAATCACTGGGTGTTTTACCTTAACTGAGTTGCTTACAATTCGAGAAAATTTGAAAATTTACTATCTAAATTTTTCATTCCTAGAAAATAATTTTTTTAAGCTTATAAAATTATGTACGGTTAAAAGGATGCTACCAGTGCCAATGACAACAATTAAAGTTTAATGCGGTTTGCTGCCTGTAATATTTTGTCAATTAACATTATGTACTTTACTGTTTATGCTTTGCAAAATGGAAGAGAATAAACCTCTACATCTACATAACAAAATTAGTGGATCAATATCGAAACCCTCAGTGCGATTACCGCACTTAAATGACAAAAGCTGCTACCTTATTTACTTTTATGAACGAAATATTAATAATAAAACATCGGCTATGAATTCTCATCAAAAACAAATTATTGATCATAATTTAACATAGAGCAATTTCCAAAGTAAATTTCTACTACTACTTTTCTCATTATGCTACTGAAAGCATAGGTGAAGCCTATAAGTCTAATCGTGCCTATGCAATCTATGAAAAAAATATAGAAAAAGAAACGTAAGAATTATCAAACACTCATTTATTTATTTATATCCAATACGAATCATCATGAACAGGCGCATGCTTATGCAGCAATCATGTCATTCAAATATTACATTACAATTTGAACTTTCACTATAAAATTCCCAAGGTACATTACGCAATCAAATATTACTGATTATACGGATGCTCCTGTCCGTTCTGTTTGACATACATTTCACAAAAAAAAGAAGAAAAAAAAAACAGCTTTCAAACAAACCAGCTTTTTGCCTAACCTGCTTTTTTCAATTTATTTCCGAACGCAAAAAAAATCGATTAAAACGACTTCGATAAAATGAGTAGGACGAATCAGGAAAGCAGAAAAAAAATAAAAAAAAAAGATTTTTGTATTTTTTTTGTACACACACATACACAAATACATTATATTAAGTGCCACCGAATTTACAAATGAAATGCACACACAAGGAAGAGAACAAATACAATAATGATTCAATAAAAGACTATTTACAAAAACAATGAAGGAATGGACGTAACAACAAGGCGAAAATTATTTCTGCCATTTGCATCCATCAAATGGCAACATGATTCTCCAATTTTCTTATCTTCTTTAAAAATATGACTCGATTTTGACGTTTTCTTTGTCTTAATAAGGTCCGCTTTGTCCTGGGGGTCCGTATGAGCCAGATGGAGCAGCACTACCGCCGCTGCTGCTTGAGGAACCACCAAATGACCCAGAACTAGCACCACCAGATGAGTAACCGCCAGATCCGCTGGCTCCGAATGATCCACCACCTCCACTGGAGTACCCACCTGATGAACCTGAACAAAAACAATCATTTTTAAATGTTAAATTTTAAGAGATTTGGCTAGGTTAAAAAACTGTTTGCTTACCTCCTGCGTATCCACCACCGCTTTCCTTCTGAGTCTTGTATCTGATAAAGTATACTTCTGGTTTGCTTGGTTGCGTTGGTGCTGGTGTTGGAATATTAATTTCAGGTGCTTCTTCAGGTCGCTTGACGAGAACGTAAATAAGTGTCTTTTGTTCGTCTTGAGCAAATTGAGGTATGACTGGAGCAGTTGGTGTTGGTGGCGTTGGCGCCTTAATGAAAATTATTTTATAATGTTTTTGCGGAGCTGGAGCTGAGAGCTGTGGTCTGCTCGGCCTGTATTGTTCCGGTTCTGGTGGAGGAACGTGAACGTAAATATGCTTTTGAATGGTGGCAGGCTGCGAATAACCGCCTCCGCCGCCGCTTGAGAAACCACCACCGCCTCCGGATGAGAAGCTTCCGGCGCTGCTGAAAGAACTTGAACCACCTCCGAATCCAGAACTACCGAATCCTCCACCGAATCCGCTTCCTCCGAAACCTCCACCTCCGCCACCGCCGCCGCCTCCGTGTCCTCCGCTGAATCCGCCACCGCCACCGCCTCCGTGTCCACCTCCGAATCCGCCGCCGCCGCCTCCTCCTGGAGCTCCATAACTTGAGCTAGGTGCTTGTGGCTGACTGTATGAGTAACCCGCTTCGGGTCTTGCATGTGCTAGCACAGCGAGAGACGATAAGATCTGCAAATAAAAAAAATAAAAATTTTTTTTAAAAAACATGTGTTATGTCAGATGACTCAACGAATGATGCAGACAATGGGCTTCTCATTCATAATAATCCTTATACTACCAACGAAATAACTTTCTCAGGTTAAAGGTCCATTCGCGAATCGTCATACTTTACATGATTGATTAAATTTAAAGATTTTCCTTCGTTTCCTTGGGCTGAGAATTATAAAAAACCGATCAGAGCCAAGCCTTCGAATAAAAAAAAAAATGTCGCAATCTCTTAAAAAATCGTGACGGGATGAGTTAAGAAAAAGCACCGAAACCTTTCTCTTCAATGTCAGGTTCGTTGTTTACATTTTCACTTCACTTTCATTCGTCAAGACGTCCAATTAAAATGGACGACGAGACATAATTGTTTTTGGAAAAGGTCATGCGCGTTATAATCGATAACGTTTATCCACAATTAATCAATTCCTTCTTTTCCCTCATTTTTTTTTTTATTCAAACTTGAAGTTCAAAGGGCCATAATATGATTTTTTTCTCTTTTAGATTTTTACATAAGCGCGTGACATCCTCGAGGAACCACCGTTTTACGTGAAATGCACTGTGACGGATTCAATTTAACGGTCGATCATCGTCGGATGATATTTCGAATTAGAAAGTCGGATCAGGAAAACGAGAGAGAGAGAGAAAAAGAAAGAAAAGAAATATATAAAAAAAAAGTGAATTAAGCGCAGTCATTTTTAATGTCAAATTCGTTACCATATTCACTTTCCATTAAAAGTTGCAATTGCATATCATTGCCGAACATTGTTTGAATTACTTAACCCTGGATATAATACTATTAACTTTTTCTATAATGTTTATTTTAGTTATGGATGGGTTATCTAATCGAACGTGGGATGTTTTTTTTCACATTTTCCAAAACGGAATCAGGCCTAATGACATTACGTTTTTTTTTTTTTTAAAGTCGTGAATTATTTGATTTAAAAATAAGTGCTTTAATTGTTTCCTGCGTCCAAATTTAGCGATTAAAACATCGAGGTAAAGAATTTAAGGAAGGAATGATGGTAACAGCCGTAACTAATTTAAAGTAAAGTGACATTCAAATTAATAAAAAAAAAAAAAGGTTCCGACAAAGTGCATTTCCTTCCTGACGATTTTAATTTTTAACCTAATACATTTTCAAGACTTAAAGTTGTTTTTTCAAAGCAACAAAAAAATGATCTTAGCCTCTTCACGAAAACTTTACTTTCAAAGTGACCAAAATTTTAAGAAATTGTTAAAATCGATAATTTCACTTAAGTGATTGATTTGTTCAATAAATTTTCTTTTAACATCTCATTCAGAACGGGATTCCAGGAGACGTTCTAACATACGAACTTAAATACAAGCGTATTTGAATCATGCAATAGCAGACTTTTTATGTGCCAGAAAGCGAACGTTGGTTCCGCAATTTGAGTAGAAGTGGACTCGAAATATGAGTATTATTACTAATTATTATTGCATTGTATTTCAGTAGCCCAAGTAGCAAAAAACAAAATTCGCATCTTGTAGACAATTTAAGTTCCGCTAAAGTGTGTTTACGGAATCCTTAGACCGAAGTCTTTAGATGTCTTAAAGATCTGCAAGAGGACTTTGTTGTAGACGGACTTCAGAGAAACTGAAATCGTCTAGAAGATGTGAATTTTGGTTTATGGTAAGTTTTACTTTACACACTCGAATAAAATACCGTTTTTAACTATTTCTTCGACTGTACATTAGATGGTAACAATATTATCAAAATCGAAAAATTGTGAACTGATCATAAGCCCAAATCAATGAACTTAAAAGAATCCAATTTTTGGAACGAAAACCAAACAAGCATTTTTAGTAGAAATCCAGAATTTCTGAAGAACTAAAGAAATTAGCGGAATCTGTGAAAATCATGTGAAGAAAACCACGACCCAAAACTTTCCAACAAAACCTTTTCAATCTTTTTAAGCTGTGAAGAGAGTTTTTGCTGAACAACTGTTTGTTACTTTTTGACAAAAAAAAATGAAATTGCTGTCGGGCAATAAAATACTTTGCTTTGAACAAACCGATTTTGCTTAAAGGCAAAATTTAGATAGTAAAAATACTTTCGAGAAGAGGAATTTTCGTGATTTCAATTAAACAGCTTTTCTCTTTAAGGTTTGCTGCCCTAAGACATCCTCACAGATTCGGCAAGCATTCAGTTCCGCGCGAGTCGTCATACCAGAAACAAGGAAATTTCTAAACAAAGAAATTTTCTTGAATCCCTTTCTTCGCTTATGACGATCCCGCACGGAATGAATGCTTGCGGAGTCCGTGCGGATGTCCTAGGGAAGCAAAACCTTTATAACTGGTGAAAAGAGAACCTCGAACAGTAAGAGCTCCCAAATGCGTAGATAGATCTTAACAACATCCGAATATCTTTCATTAATTACATGATTGCACATGATTGCTCGAAATTTCAATATTTGGACTCGGAGAATTTGACCAGTTTTTTCCTTCAGCTCAAACGCTTCGTCTTTTGGTTTTGACTTTTTACATCTTTTTGTCCTGTTTCGCTTTTATCCTCCTGGACTTTTGGTAGGGTGCGTTTGGTTGGTTAAAATAACGTCTCTGAAATAGAGTGGAAGAATCCCTAGCAGACTGAACTACGGCTGTTTAGCTCTTACATATAGAGACGATGGCGGAACAACTACTCCCGCACCTACCCCAAAAATGACTTGCGATTTGGGCTAACCACAAACCTCCGAAAAAAAACTGCAGACATTTTTCCGGGAGACCTTCAAAAAAATTTGCGAAGGGATCCCGAAAATATTACTAAGCCCCCGAGTAAATAAACATTTTCTACCCCAAAAATCAAGAATCAAAGCCCTTTTTCATCTCTTAAAAAATCTAATTATCAATTACACTAAAGAATTAAAATCTTACTTTCGAACCTCGGTCGCAACATTTTCCCTCGACACTACAATTTCAACATCGCTCCCCCATTAACTTGTAAAAGAAAAATCGAAATTCTCAAGCGGAACCGAGATCTCAAAATTTCACCTAACTTTTAATCAGAAACAATCAGATCATTTCAGTCGGGCGAGAAAAAAGTAAACACTTCAAACTGAACTTGATTTTGACATTACAAGATCACCAAAACACTCGTGAAATCACGATTGAAAGCCGATCTCTGCTTTCCATCATGAAGATGCTTCCAAACATTTAATAACATTATTAACAAAAAAAAAAAATTACTTTCTATCTCGACGACAGTTTGCCCGATGCAATTTGACAAACAACCGGAAGAATACACATGCAAAAAAAAAGTTTGCTTAATGCTCAGTTATTAACTTTAATAACGATTTTCTTTTAAAATCAATGCAACCTTAGGCGAATTTTTTTAAAAAAAATTAATAACTCTATTACTTGCGTTGAAATTGTAAATGCACATTACATAAAATGCAAAAAAAAAGTCCCACGCGTATATACTTTTTTTCGTTAAAGACATTCTTTTAATTGGCATCATGTTCGGTTAAATATTTCTAGATTTAAGAATCTTAAAATGCAATTAGCGATTTTTAGTTACTTCCTGATTTTCGGTTTTGCATTATTATTTATTTGTACGAATACAATTGTGAGAACCAGACGTGTTCGAAAGTACTCGTGTCATGATAGTCTCAATCTGTCGCTTCCCCACCTTCCTATTTTTACCCGTTTATCTCTTCACATCCTGCCATTGTCTTCGTTTATCAGATTGATTGACTTTTTTTTTTTTAACATAAAAACTGCTTTTTCATCGAGAAAAAGTGCGAACAATCAAATCGCGATTCGCGTTATTTTTTTTTTTTTAACTCTGCAGCAGAGTCGTCAGGGACGGCTAGGTGAAGCCGTGGCCCCGGCAGGCAAAGATTTGGCTCCATCTAGAGTTGCAAAATTCCCGGGAATTTATTTTCAGGCGAATATTTCCGTTTATATTCCCCGATCCCGGGAATTTTTGAAAAATTGCTGAAGAAGTACTTTTTGCAGAAAAAGATGGTTTTGTTAATGAAATATTCGCCAAAGCTAAAAAAAGAACCCTATTAGAAGGCCTTAATTACTAAAAATCCTAATTAAAGTAAACAATTTTAAGATATTTGACAAAACTGATTTCAGCTGAGACATTTTAGTGGACTGTTTTTGAGTAAAAACACATTCCCATAAGATAAACATAGGCGCAATAAATTTTCAAATTAGGGAATTCATTTTACATCAGGGGAACATTCCCATTCATTCCCGGGAATTAATGTTTTCTTCCCGGGAAATATTTCCCTTTCACAACTCTACCCTAGAATTGTAAAATTCCCCGGAATTTTTAGGAAAATATTTCCACTTATATTTCCGGAAATATTCCCCAAATCCGGGAATTTTTGGGAATTTTGAAAATTTGCTTAAGAAATACTATTTGTAGAAAAAAATTGCTTCGTTAGTGAAATACTCGCCAAAACTCTAAAAAGAATTCTATTAAAAAACCTTAATCGCTAAAAATCATAATTAAAGTAAGAAATTTTACAATATTTGACAAAATCTAGTTTTAGCTTGGACATTTTAGTAAACGGTTTTCGATTAAAAATACATTTCCATAAGCTAAACATAGGCGCAATAAATTCCCAATTACCATCACGGGAATATTCCCATATATTCCCGGGAATTAATTTTTTCTTCCCTGGAAATATTTCCCTTTCACAACTAGAGTTTTCAAATTCCCGGGAATTTATTTTCAGGAAAATATTTCCACTTATATTTCCGGAAATATTCCCCAAATCCGGGAATTTTTGGGAATTTTGAAAATTTGCTTAAGAAATACTATTTGTAGAAAAAAATTGCTCTGTTAGTGAAATACTCGCCAAAACTCTTCCCAATTACCATCAGGGGAGTATTCCCATAAATTCCCGGGAATTAATTTTTTCTTCCCGGGGAATATTCCCGTCTTACAACTCTACCCTTGCCCCATCCAGAATTTTTTTCTAGCGCCGTCAATGCTGATTTTTCCTAACCTAACCTTATAACTTTTTTAAATTATACGTTTTATAAAATTAACGGTTTGCACATACGGAACCTAAACCAAGACGAAAGTAATTGCGTATAAAATGACGGTTATATTCATTAATAATCATTGCCGAAATTGCACATTAGCGGTGAATTTTTTTTTTTATGATGAACGAATGTAAACATTCATGACGCGGACATTCTACTTTTTTTTCTCTTCTTTCTCGTTTAACTTGTCGGGGAAATTGAACTCGTACATCAGTAACATTACATAATTATTAATTTTTAAATAAAGACGACTAACCGGAATGTGGACATTTTTGATTACCAGTTGTAATTAGAAAGAAATGACATGTGTTAATTTTTTTATTTATTCAATATCCGATTGATATTGAAATTTTTTAATCAGGGGGAAGATAATTTTTTAAAAAAAATTATCTAATCGATTACGGCATGATGCTTTTAAAAAATATGCAAATAAACTAGTAAGTGATGTAAAAAAAAAAAAAAAAAATCAATTGCTAATTTTCCTGTCTAGCACTTAAAAGTTTCACTTTAGAGATGTATTCTTGGATAAGCAATGCCGGATTTTAAAACAATGAAATAAGATATAAAAAAGAAGAAGACACGGAAGGTGGAGAGCGCTTGACCTCGGTGAGATACTTTCTTTAAGATTATGATAATAGATAGTGAAGATGAAAGTGACCTTGGGCTCGTCGGGTTTGACCGACCGGTACGTGTCGTGCGAGGGTTCAATTTACTCCACGGATCTTATTTCAATTTTACTTTTCGGGGGGAGAAAAAAAAAACTAAAAGAAAAAATTTCTCTTTTTCACCAAAAAATTTTTTCACCATCACTTTCATCTTCACTTATTTAAAAAAATAAAATCACTGAAACTTAATCCTTCACACGGTATATCCAAAAAAAAACCAAGAGCACCCCCGGAAATTTTTTTTTTTGAAAAAAATAAAAATGAATTTTAATCAACTCACCACGAACGCCCTCATGTTGATTAAAAAATGTGTGTAATCCTGCTGATGGTTGATCAAAAATGATGTTTCAAATTTCTCAACACTCTCTTTTTAAACTCATCCTTCTTCCCCCTACCTGATAAGCCGGCGATGATCTCGTCTCGCGCATGCTTAACTTGCGACTTTCACCATCGAATAAACCTGAGAAATTTTTTTTAAAAAAAATTTCTTCTCGATTTGAATCTTGTTTATGTTTTCGTTGCTAAGCAACCTAATGCAAGTCAATATGGACCGATAAGGAGGAGGATTTTTTTTTCTCCCTAAATGCATTCACTGACAAACGTTTTTTTTAAATAATTCTTTTTAAAAAAAATTGCATAATTTAAACGTAGCCAAATTATTATTCTTCTCATGTCATGCAGTTAAGAAAATAATTTCAGTATGTTCGAGAAAAATTTTCGAGTGGGAAATTCACTCGGTGATATTGTTTTCTGGCAGGGTGGAGAACTTAATCATGGCCGAATTGGTTTTTTTTTTTTTTTCGTTTGTTTTTAGTGAATTTATTAGAAAATTTATTTTTCTTTAAAAATTTTAAGGACCGCGGTTAGAATGTTGGTGACGAGTCAATCGGACGAAGGTAGGAGGTTGTCAATACGGGCTTTCGGCCTTGAAAATGATTGTGAAAAGAACTCATGTATTTTTGGGGCGCAAATGTTTTTCCAATATGGACGGATTTCCAATATTTTCTGTGGGTTAGTTTGCGGTAAATGTAAGGATCCCAATAGCAAAAAATTGGATTTTTTTGCTCGCTAGGGCATAAGAAGAAATATTAGAACTTCTTAGAATTTCTCAAATGTAAAATTATTTTCTGGGTGCTTTTGTTTGTTTGCCAAATTTGTAACCTGGATTTTTAGGGACAAAGGAGAACCGGCTAGCTGGAGGTTCGAGGTTGATTAATTGGGCTTCTGGAAATCTAGGACTTTTTGCCATTCAAATAAAAATACCATCTTTTAATAAATCTCCGTATATTGCACCAGCATGAAAGTAGTCTATCTCGTCGATAGTCATTCAATTAATTAGTCTTTAAATAAAAAAAAATTAATTTAACATTTAATTTAACCGGAACATCAGATATCATTTCAATTCCTGAAGATATGCGTAAAAAAAAAACAATAAAACTCTAAACCTTCTCAAATATGGACTTTGACGCACCTCCACGCCTTTTTGTAACTCATTTCAGAAACGCAAATAAAAGAGCAAAGCTTTCCCTGCAACCGAAATCCTAGACTATTAGGCAACAAGCATATTTCCGACCACGTCAATTCCTCTCGTATTATCTTTTTAAAAAAAAGTATCAATATTTCGTTATTTTACTTTTATCTCTAGCCTTTTAGGCACTATAACTAAATTGTTAGTGAACAATTTTGTTGCTCCCGCGTCGTTTGATTGAATTAATGACTGTTGTGGATTAGCATGGCGCATCCGTAGCATAGATTGGCGGAGCTTTCACCAAATGACAAAACGAAGTTGACAACGAAGACAAGACCAAACCATGTTGACGTCGACGGAAAACAAAAAAAAAACAATCCACTCCAAGAAAAACCCCAACTGAAAAACTGTTTGTTTGATAATGTTTTGATTATTCACCGAATGAATCATTTTGAGTAACAGAATTTTAATTTTTTTTGTTAGAAGTAAATTATTTCGAATTTTACGAAAAACAGCCATTCCTTTATCGCGCTTAGTACAACAAAGACATATGTGAATGCATCCTCCTCTTAAAGGTTTCAGGAACGTTTCAGCAACATATGAAAACGGGATGTGCGGATGGGAGGGAAACGGTTCTTCATTTTTCATAAAGAGGCTGCGGTTTTGCGATTTTGAAATAACTTAATATTTATGCACCGAACACATGACTAAAAACTCACTATCTTAAATTTTAACATCTTCATACCGCGATCCTTACTAATGAGGTAGTTTTACATATTTACGGTAAAATTAAACGATGATTAAATCTAATTACTTATTTCTTCGGAATACCCGTCATAAAAATCATCCTCGTGATTATAATAAATTTTTTTATTACAAATATCTATTTAATTCACAATAATTATTATATTGCTTTTCCCCTTCAAACGACATCAATTGATTTAAAGCCAAAATTTATTTATTTATTTTTTTCTTAAAAAAGAGAAACGGAAAATATTTTTAAGATTTATTGTTTTTTTTCGCAGTTTATAATCACGTCATGAACAACACTTCTAATTCCCTATTTTTTTTTTTCGCGCCCCTTCGTGCAAAACCATTCGTGAACGGCGCAGACATAAAAATGAATAAGAAAAATCAAATAAAAATATTAAAGGAAAAAAAAAAGAATCAGCTGTTATCATTTCCCCGAAGGGTTAACACGCGATTAACTCATAATATCAATATTAACGATGACTGTTATTTATTACATAGGAAGCGATACGCTCGTCCAACTATTTTTTAACCTTTTTAACCTCCTGCATTGTGTTCTCCTTTACTCAGATATATCACTGCATCCTTAAAGGTACTTGAAAAAAAAAACGGATTGTTAATATTCTCAATCATCTCTTCGATACGATGGAAATTAAATATCTTAAACCGAACTACCGGTGAATATTTTCTTATATTACATATGTAATCATGTTGCTATGTTTTCATTATGCAATTTTTTTTCAGGATTCAAGTTGCGACTGGTGAAGAAAAAGAAGATGGAGGATGGAAGGTGTGAAAACTGAAGCAGATTGACTAACAGGAGCTTTAAAGGCTGGGCAGTCTCAAGCCTCCGGTAGTCTCAGTGCAATGCAACGCAGCGAGCAATGCTTAGCTTATGAATGACGTCACCTTATGGACCATTAACTAAACATTACTCATTGCGTTGCGTTGAACTGAGACTACCAGAGGCTTTGCTACAAACCACAAGCGTTCTCTAATGGCACTAAAGCAAGGGAGAGCTGCCAGTTGTTCTGCACCTTCGGCTCCAATGCCTGTCAAGTTGGCCGAAGCCATTTTGGAGTAATAATTTAAAGTGGGCAGCACAAACCTAACAACTTTGTCTGTTGAGCCCATCTCTAAGAATGCAGTCGATATCTCTCCTCTTGTATTCCAAGTTTTTAGATCTGAGATCTGGGGCAGGACTGAAAGGTCATCTTTGAGCGTGCCGAACATTGCATGAAAGACTATCTGTCGGGCAACCTCTGGAGTCATATTCTCCCTCATCTTATAATGCTTCCCTCTGGTCATTTTATATATAAAAAATGCCCCTTTTCCCGAAAGCCCCTTTTCATCTTGTCAGCCGTTCAACTTCGCACCTCTCTCAAAATATTAGCTGATCTATTAATATTAATTACGCTGCGAAACGCTCAAAGAGTTTTTCTCCCCTTATGTGTGGTGATGGATGTGGCGATTCATATCCGACCCCTTCCTCGACAGTCTGAAGGATGACACGCAAGAGATACAGAGCAATAGGGATATGAAGGGAATAATTAGCAATTTAGAAGCCACAAGAGCTAAGGCCATAGAGGAATATAGGAAAACCGGATTCAGGCGACTCATCGGAACAACATCTTGGTTCAAGATGGAAACTCTCCGATTCTTTATTCCGGAATATAAAACTGAGATTCCCCAATGCCGCCCAACCGAGCCTGAACCGAGTCTGAGTTTACGATAACCCGTACAACCACAATTTGTAGCAACGCAACGCAATGAGTAATGTTTCGCTAATGGTCCATAAGGTGACGTCATTCATAAGCTAAGCATTGCTCGCTGCGTTGCATTGCACTGAGACTATCAGAGGCTTGAGACTGCCCGGCCTTTAAAGCTCCTGTTAGTCAATCTGCTTAAGTTTTCACACCTTCCATCCTCCATCTTCTTTTTCTTCACCATAAACGAGAAACAGACATTTGCTAAATTTTAAAATGGCGGAGCACATATCCTTCTTCTGAATCTCGAAAGCTTCCTAAACTATTAATCTAGGCTTTCTAATGGACTCTAAGGAAAAATTACAAAAATGTGAAGATAGTTTCTCCTCAACCCAATGTTTTTCGATCCACCTAATGTTCTCAAAACGAAAAACCCACAAACCTCTTCGCGGTAACGAAAAATAAAATTAATGAAAAAAAATGTTGACTTTTGATCTCAAATACTGGTAGTTACCTCAATGTTAAAAAGTTGGAAGAATGATTTCCAGAAAATATTTCTTTTTAATAAACACACAACGTATTATTTAGCCGTTCTCAAGCCCTTTATGATAAATTAACAAATGCTTCTTGGGATATATGGTTGTTTGGGTGTTCTCATAAATCTATCAAAGCATCTTTGTAATAAAATCTGACAGATTCGATGTGTGGATTTAAAAAAAAAAAATTAATGATTGAGTCATTACAAACGTCCTTGATCGAACACATTTTGATTTATGGAATTTATCCAGACACCGATGAAGAAAGTTTTCATATCTCAGCCTGTTATTTGGTAAATACCCGTAAAGGAGCTAATTTTTGCTTTAACCCAACGCGTAGGCCTCTTTTAAAAAAAAAATACAAATTACAGCCATTTTTGAAGCAATTCTTCGAAATTTTGCTTTTAGCAAGTAGGACGAGATATAATAAATTTCTTTTCAACATAATAAAGCTTCACTTAAGACCATTACGAAATCCACATTTGTAAATTAAAAAATGACAGAAATTCGTTTGACCAGTTAAGGTTAAAGTGTGTACGTTTAAAAAAAAAAAAAATAATAATAACGAAACCAGTTTTTAGATTTGAAATATGCGATAACTGATTAAATCAATCAACTGCGTTAATTCGCTTCCTAAACATTTACAAAAAAATCACGAAACTACTATTGCAATCAAAATAATCCCCTTTTTCCTCTCCCTTCAAGTTTTACAATAAAAATGATAAGCGTAAATTAAACTCCAGTATGACATTCAATCGTGAAGCGCAAGAAAAAAAAAGCTTGTTATCAAGTTAAATCGTCTCGAAAATGGTAAAACTCGATGGACGTGATACTAAAAAGATTAGTGGAACGCTAATTTAATCTTTAAACGTATGAAAGGGGTCCCGAGTCATTGGATTACTCAATCCGCACGCGATTATCGCGGAATATAGTGAATGTGCATCTTCTTCATCGTCATCATCGCGGGACGATGGACTGGAGTAATGGCCAGGGTTATACTTTCCACAACAGATTAACTGACTCTTCACATGAGTCATGATAATATTTAACAAACTATTGTGTTTATAACAAAGAAAACAATCTTTTTTTTCGACAATTACACGTTTCGAAAAGCAAACACCGTATTGCGTTTGCCCGTAAGTGTTGATGTTGTTGTTGTTGTTGGTTGTTATTTCTGTTACGAAATCGGTTCGCGCCGTCTCGTCCTTCACGTTTGATTAAGGTTGATTCCGTTTTCAATAAATTTAACTTCCATAAAGTCCGAGATGATGTCTGTAAAGAAATGAAAGCGATAGAATTGATATTGAAGCTGAATTACGTGATCGAAGATGATGGGGAAGAAAGAAAGAAAGGAAAATAGAAAAATCATCGTTTGTCATTCAATGCTTCAAAACAAGTACCATTAATTCGAAAGGGATCGGTATTTATACGTTTGAAAAGGACGAAGATGAAGTGCAGACAAATGCGAAGACGGGTTTAAACATGTTTGAGAATAGCCCCGCGCCCGTCCCACGATATTCATCATCTTGTTGTTTAAAATGTAATATGCCAACTAATTAGTTCAAACAATAAAGATGTCAAAGGTAAAAAGAAGAAGGATGAATAAAAAAAAAGCATATCATTAGTTGTGAATTATAACAGCCATAATATAACTTGGGTTAATTATCATACCTTCACATTCTAATAACATTATAATCGCGATATGACCTAATAGCTTCTTATCCTTAGATTGTGTGTAAAATTTAGTTTCGAAATTTGTTTTTTTTTCGATTAAGTGAAGGTTTTGAGAGCGAATTTCTTTTTGGAAGAAGAAGAAAGGTGGTAGGAGATGAGGAGCGGATGAATGGATAATGCCGATGTCTGCAGGCGCTAGAGAGGTTTCTTGAATCGGCTGCGGGACTGCGATGCATGGATAGATGGGGGCGGCGCCCCCTTGCCATCCATACATCTCAGTCCGTCGCAGTTAAATAATTGTCTGCTGCAAATTTCTGGTTTTATTTCTCGGGAATTTCATAGAAAAACAAGGCCTGCTACCGAGGAACTCCGGTGTTCCTAATTTGCGGGTCAGGTAAATCCATTGCGGGTCCGGTATTTCCAAGCATTTTTTTCTGCGGGTCAGGCCGGAATCGAGTTCTACTCGTCGAGTACTTCTCAAATATGTAAACAAAATTTCAAAATTTTGCCCCCTTCCCCACCAAAAAAATTAATTTGGTTTTTCCCGTTGCGGGTCAGGTATTTCCAAGTGTTTTTTTCTGCGGGTCAGACCGGATTCGAGTTCTACTCGTCGAGTACTACTAGAATCTGCAAAAAAATTTCTAAATTTTTGCCCCCTTTGTCGCCCCAAAAATATAGATAACTTTCAAAAATTTTTACTCATTTAAGAAGTATTCGTCGAGTAAAACTCGAATCCGGCCTGACCTGCAATGGCTATGGTTGGGATTACCTCAGCCCGCTGGTTCTAAAAATTATTTACAACAAAGGGGGCAAAAATCTAGAAATTTTTTTGCCGATTCTAGTAGTACTCGACGAGTAAAACTCGAATCCGGTCTGACCCGCAGAAAAAAAAAACTTGGAAATACCTGACCCGCAACGGGAAAAACCAAATTAATTTTTTTGGTGGGGAAGGGGGCAAAATTTTGAAATTTTGTTTACATGTTTGAGAAGTACTCGACGAGTAGAACTCGAATCCAGCCTGACCCGCAAAATAGGGACAGCCTTAAAACTCTTTTTGCATGGATGGATGGGGGCCATCCATGCATCGCAGTTTCGCAGCCGGTTCAAGAAACCTCTCTTACAGAAAAATGTAACGATTTTTCCGAAATTTCAATTTTTAAATAAGAATTTTTTACCCGCATTCTAGATCGGGCACTTATGGACTAGCTAATAGTTCATCCCGTTTTCTTAGAGTGTGAGCCGGTTTTTTTAAAATAAATAAAACAGCTCGTCTGGAATTTTTTAGCCAACTGCGCCCTCTGGAAGAGCCACTCCGGGCCTGCAAATCCAAGTCCTGGACTTCGAGCTTGAGACAGACCGGGAAGAGAGCGAGTAATCGTCTTATCGCAAGTACAGGATTGTGGCTGTTGCTAACTCTAACCTCATTCTATAAAATTTTCTTCTCTTCATGTCTTTATCGGAATCGATCAGCCTCGGATTTCTAAATTTTACAGTTCTGAAAATGGCATCTCCTAACCGATTAATTCCCAAGTAATTGGGGCAGGATGACCTGTATGAGTTAAACGTTGGATTCTTTTAAAGGAGATGTTAACTTTGCAGTTTGAGATGAGAGATTGACGTAATAATTCAGAAATTCACAATGACAAGACGATATGATAAAAAAAAAAAAAACAGCGGTCATTTAGAAAGAGTGAAAAGTTACAAGGTCCGACCGTGATATTAAACTAATTCAAAATAATTATTTCTATTAAAAAGCATTTCACATGCAGGCCCAAGTATGCGAATGAACTTACATACCACGCTTATAATATCTTTAATAATATTTCGAAGGTTTTAAAATATTTTATACTTTCAGGAATTATCGAGACATTTTGGATGTTTGACCCTGAAGCTCCCCGTGAGAAAAAATTATCAAACGGTTTTTTTAAAATAACAATTTTTTTTATTAAATCTGAGAAATTTTGGAGACATTTTAAAGATTTTGAAGGATTTACCATTTTTGTTTGAATAACGAGTGTTGACGAATTTGTCGACAGCTTTGTCAATTTATTTGAAGATGTTAGATCTGCCCCACGATTTAAGCCCTGACTGCGCGTTTCATGGGAAGAAAACATTTTGTCTAGTTTCTTTTAATTGCAAAAATTGTAATCTTGAAAATTAGATTTGATTGCTTTTGGATAAATACAAAGGCAACCCGAACAAGAAATTCGTTTCGGGATTCTTTATTTATAAAGTTTTGAAGTGTAAATTGTAGGATTAACATGTGTTGAAATTATTTATGAGCTTCATAAAAATTAATATTTGGAGGAAAAACAAAACATTTCTAGAATGAAATGCTCATAACTTGAATTAATAATAAGAATGAAAGAAATTAAACGACAAAAACTGGTCTGTGATGAAATTTTAGTTATTGTATTCACTAGTTATATTAAATTAAATTCCCATTTACTTAAATAATACGATCATAAATATTAAAAACTTTTGTAAGTTGCGGTTTTTAAGAAAATAAACAGAACAATTAATCTGCATTTTTTATACCTTGTTAAATTTTATTTCTTTTTAATAGTTCCTAATATTTCAACAATCTTTAACGTCCGAAAGTTTTTCAAAAGTGAGGGAGGAAAAAGGCTTGGTGTGTTTTAGTTTGTGGGATCATAGGCAACGATGAAGAGGCTGGATGATTATGTCGGAAGAATAGGAAACGACATCAGACTTCCTTCGATTGCTCAATTCAGTCCAAACTACCAAAGCAATGGGGCTTGGCCCCGAAGAAATTGAGAAATTTCAAGAAAACCCCTCTTTTCTTGATAGGACAGACGCCACTTTTATTCAAGTAATCCTTTTTTCATGTTTTTATAAATCTAGAAAAGAAGAAAGTAGCTATGATACGGACTACACGGGTAGTCGGTGCAGTTGTACTTAGCAACAATCTTATTCAGGGTTTGGCAAGCCTCCTATTTAGGGTGATGAGCTAGAGGAGGCAGTGGCGTAACAATTTTTCGGGGCCCCCCCGCAGATTCAATAAGTGAGGCCCCCGTTAAAGATTTATGAAATTTCTTGGGGGCCCCCCGCAAGAGGGAACTAGCGGGCCCGGTTGTTACGCCACTGAGAGGAGGGCAGCAGTAGCTACTAGGACGGAAATGGGGGGGTCCAAAACGTTTCCTGGTAGCCGATGTCTGCAGGCGCTAAAAAATTCACCAATACCGCTTTGTTTTAATTTGTAGGGGGATAAAAATATTGACATTGGTTGCAGCAAATGAAGTCGCGTGACTTTTTTACTAGTAGCACAGATAACCCAAACACAGATGCAACATTAGCCACAATGATATTCAATCCTTTCCCACATGGAACAAATTTCGTGGCTGTAGATGTAAATAAGACATATCATCGTTTGCATAAATTTAACAATAAGTCTTGTTTATCTTTCTAACCACAAGATTTTGTTTTACAAGAATATAAAATATACTTGTAACCCAAGCAATCCAATAGTTCATCCATGTTACAACGATGAACATGAAATAATAAAAAATTGTACATGTTGAATCAATGACGCAAAAAAAAAAAAAAAATATTTTCATGCATTGTCTGATTACTCAGACATCGAAAGCAAAATACGTAATCGCTAAGTGAAGTCACTTAATGTCAACTTAGAATATAATTTTTCTTTTTCTGGTTTTTGATTTATTAGATTTTATCTTTCCAATAACGTTTATAACCGCATGCAATCTTGTAAGAAAACATTCTGCCTACGATAATATTGTGCATTTTCGTTCCGTTTCACTTCACGGAAATGAATAAAAAGGCGTTTAAATTGAACAATGCGATGGAATCATAAAAGCTCGTAAGGGCGAAACCCCGCGTTTCTTCTTCAGGCAACCTTTTTGTATAAGGCTCGGATTCCTCCGGGTACGTCAAAAATGATTGAAGTACCCTTGCCAAAATAACGGAAAGAACATACAAATTAATAACAAGACCTCGGCTAAATCGTGTAACTTTATAAAACGTTCCACCATCTCCAATAAAAGCATGTAATTTAGGACGTTACAAAGATGACAATGCATTTTTTTGTTTTCGAGTGAAAATATCGTGACTGCCTCTCATAACGCAGACAAGGTTGGAGATTTCACTGCTGCAATATACTGACCAGGGGGCAAATTCATACGGTCAAATAAAATAAACAGCGGAGGAGGAACCGTCTAATTGAAACAATATTAAGTGCCACGGTGAAAGAATCGTGGGAGGGCATTCTTAACGATTAACCCCCTAATTCCGTTGATTATGCAAAAAAATGTTTCTTTTCGCCGGCCGGAAGTTACTACTTTTGACTTGGAACGAATCAAAAACTCAACATGTAAGATATAATGACCAGTCCTAGATAATAACACATTCGAGATCCATCAGGGATCGAATAAATTATTGGTGGTCAAGTGATTTCGTCGATTAGTGACGTTGTTTCGTCCGAAGCCAAATGGGCAAAATAAATTGTAGTAGGTGTGGAATTCTTATGTTTTTTAATGGATAAATCGGCGGACTTTTTCTCATTACGTCAGCCACAAACGGTAGCAAAAAAAAAAAAAACACTTCTTGTCTACACATTCTCTTCACCTACGCTGCCATAAAATGTCGTCGCACCTATTTTCCCTCGGCTTTTAAAACCACGAAAGTGACTATTGTGGATGATGAATCGATTTTAATGGTTTTGAATGAGCATGGATATATTAGAGGCTTTTGCGGTAGGTGTTTAATTACCGGTAATTAATGAGCAATTAAATAAAAATAGCTCCCGCAAAGAAATATTAAAAGAAAAAAAAGAGTCGAAAGATCTATCACGGTTTGATATGAGACGCTCACGACAATCAAACACAATAGAAAATGATGCTACCGGCCGATTATTCTCCACTTTCACTGTTTCATTGATTCGGGTTCTTTTAAACATCCTTGACCTAAACCATTCGGCGACGGACTTTTTTTTTAACTAATTGATTATGGCCCGCGGTTGGAAAATGTTGTCAAGTATTTCTTCTTGTGTCTTTCCGGCAAATTCTTTTCGCCTTCTTATTGTTTTGTAGGTCTTAAGCTTCAAACAGGCCTCAGCTCTCACGGTATCCACCCATCAGGGCCGCGGCCTACCTTAAGAGCAGTGGCGTAACAACCGGGCCCGCTAGTTCCCTCTTGCGGGGGGGCCCCCGGCATAATTCATTCTTCATGGGGGCCCCCAAGAAATTTTCTATATCTTTAACGGGGGCCCCAATTATTAAATCTGCGGGGGGGGGGGGGGGGGCCGAAAATATTGTTACGCCACTGCAAGACTTGTCGGTCTTGGGACTATCTATTCGTGGCAGTCTGCAGCAGTGACCATTTATCAATGGCAGTCTGTGGGAAAGACCTCTAACTAGTCTCAGTCTGCAACAGCCTTCCATTAGCCGCAGATCAATCAGCCTGTTTTGCCAACAACTTCCATGCGCACTAGTTTCTAAGCCTTTGCGACCTCAAGGAAGGCCGCAGCTCCGATGGGAGGATAGCGTGCTAAATAAGCGGAGGAGCGGCTTGGAGTTCTTGATTGGAAGTAGTCTAGCCAGGACAGGACCGCCCGGCGAGCTACATGCAATAGAGCTACAAGCTCTCTAAAGGCCAAAGTTAATTAGCACATCTTCTTCTTTGAGTGCCCTGCTAGCACACGAGCTTAGGCAATCGATCCGACGAACTCCTGGAACCTTTCACGATCGGTGGCCATGTCGAATAACTCCTCTACGGTTCTTCTTCTTCTTTCCACCTACGTCCGACCACTCCTGAACGAAGGTCTCTCTCAAACTTTGCCACACTTCCTTGCCTTATGGGCTCTTTGCAACCATTTCAGTCCCGCCACTCTCTTTTATATCATCGTACCATCTCTTTTGTGGCCTACCGACGCTTCTTTTCGACGCTCGAGGTCTTCATCTTACCATCTTCATCTCATCCTGCCTAGGCCACTTAGCTGTTGCAAGGCATTGCGCAACATCATCGACCCTAGTCCGCATCCTTATATCCTCATTGCGAAAGCGGTCCCGCTTTCCCGATCCTCTACAATTCTTCTTCTTTAAATGTCCGCTCCTCGTCGGAGATTGGCGATCATCATGGCCAACCATTGATGATTTTACTAGGAATATCAAATAATGAGGTGACTTTCCATAATCTTCCACATCGCAGTACGGGAGCCATACCATTGATCCAACTCTGTCTCCCGGTATCTGAGCCTAGGCCTTGCCGATTACTACCATCTTCAGCCCTAGGTCAGGCCTCTACAATTAACCCGTTCCAATTCTGGATACTCAGCAACCAGGAGAAATTCTTACGTTTCAGTCTTCTTTTGCCCTCGACCTTGCCCTGCATGATAGTCTGCAGCAGCCTGTACTTGAGTCCCAGCAACATATGCCCGATGTACTCCAACTTCCTGCGTTTTATGGTCGCAAGTGGTCCACGGTCCTTGTGCAACCGATACTCCTTATTGGCACATCACCTGAATTCAAAGATCGATCGACCAAACAATTGAAACAGTTCAACTGGAAAAATATTACTTTGAAATTTTTTCAACTACTCAAACCAACTTAAAATTTAGGGCAAAACGATCATTTGCCAGGTGGGCCAGGCCGAGACTATAATTCGGCTACTGAACGTCATATCAAGGAACTGAAAAGGTTGCTTACATTCGATTTGACCGAGCAGTCACGCTTATTGAGAATAATTATATTTTAATGTGTTTTTGTGTATATTTAACATTTACAATTTTTCTTAAATCTGTTCCTGAAAGAACATAAAAATCCTATATAATGGGAATATGCGCGGATGATTAGTATCTCGAATTTGGGTCTTCAGATAATTAAGTAATAATACAAGGAAACATGATTAGGTTTTTTTTTCCGGTCCTAAGATTAAGATCTCATGCATATTATGTATATGTGTTTATTTTGGGATAACACAATAGTTTTGATTTTGCGAATCTTTGAAAAGAGGCTCCTGACCAGGTAAGAACGGTAATTGTACATTCGTGGAAGTTGTATAAAAAAAATCGTGACGGGCGCAAAAGGAAAAATAAAAATGATGGTTGAAGTGTGACTTAGAGTAATATACAACGATTTATACTCCAGACGATATCATGATAGAATAAAAATTAATCTACTGACATGATTCACACCCGAGATAAGGCACTAAGGGCAATAAAGTTCTAGTTTAATTGTAGAGTTTGATATTGATATGGTAACAAACGACGGAAGCAAAGTTACGTAGACGGTCGAGAAAATCAAATTGTAGGCGGTAGATGACTTTTTTAATCGTTTAATCATGATTTAGGTAGTAGAGCTGCTTTCATATTTTTTTTTAAAACCAATTGTTTAATTCCTAAAGCCTGAAAAATTGTTTTTCTTTACAACGATAATGGAAACGTTGTATTTGTTTTGTGGCCACGGATCTTGCTTTGTCTGTGAGAAATTTGAACATCAGGGCGAAGGAGAGGTTGTTGGAATGTAGAAAGTCTGGTGACCAGGCATTTAAGGTTCGCTTCAGTGAGATTTAAAAGCTCAGTAAGCAACCTTGGATCATCGGTGAGGACGCCGGATTCAATGGGCGGGGGTATGTAGCATGTGTGCCTCCGTAGCTAATAGTGAGGCAGGTTCTGGATGAACATCTAAGAGTCACTGACCTCTGGAAAGACCGTAACTTAGACGTTGTTAAAGAAAAATTCTAAGGTTGCCTATCAGCCATCTCAACAAATTTCTTTGTTTTTGATTAATTTCGTTATTCAAAATTGCAGGGGAGACTACCCAGTCGGCGTTGCAAATACCGACTGGGAAGTCTTTGGTGTTAGTTTTATTTTGATTTATTTTGCTTGTACAACTTCGAGGAGCAATGGAACAGGACATAAAGTCCTTAGAGGAAAAACTAACTTACCTTAAAAACAAAAATTGCAGGGCGAACAAAGTTCCTAACATGCGGTCACCTGCCAGGATAGTCTGCTACAAGACATATAAATGCTACGGACTGATTGGTAGTAAGCGTTAGTAGGCAGTGTCAGAAAGATTTCAGTAAGGAATACGGAAAGAGTTATTTAAGCGAAGGGAAGAAAGTTAGGGATCTCTTTGCAAAATATTTTAGCAAACTAGAGGGGAGGTTGTCATGCCCCTGGCAGATCAAAAAGGAAGTAGCTATAAGTTATGATATTTTATAAAAACACCATTTTTATTAAGATTTAACTGAAAAAGCTTCTCAATGTAGAGAGTTCCATCTCCAATGCTCAGGTTGACCCCAGCTAGTCAAAAGCTAAACGTACAATCTTGATGTCAACCTGCGCAGTGGAGATGGAACCCTGTAACACTGAGGTCGCGAAATGCTACTACCGCTCAATACCGTTTACTACCAATCTTTAACCGGTATTCAACTAGGGTAGGGTGGGGTAAAAATGAGACAGGGGTAAAAATGAGACAACAGCATTTTTGAAGAGACCTCAGTCTAGAAACTCCGAAAAAGAGTGTCTCATTTTTACCCCCGTCTCATTTTTACCCCACCCTACCCTATCAATCCAACTTATCCCTCAGTCAAGCAAATTGCAAGTCCCACGCAACTGCAGCTGGCTCACACGAATCGTACAGGATTAGCTACCATGGCCGAAAAGAATTTAACGATACTTTTTAACTAACACTTCTGAAGGTAAAGAACCTGCGAACATATGTCGAAGGAAATAAAATATGAGGCAAAGAATAATAAAAGTTGGAGAAATCCAAACAAATGACCAAGCAATAGTGTGTTTGATTAGGTCATCGGCTTCTTTCTTAACAATCAAAAACCCTAGGACACATCAACATTTAAAATATAGTCTGCTGCTTTTAGTAAAATTTCAAGGCACAAACAATAATTCTGACGAAATATAATTCAGAGAGCAATCAAAAATCATTTCCACCACTTAGCACTTTCCTAATCGTTAAAATAATTATCCTCATCATAACATCCTCTAAAATGTCATATAACAATTGGGATGAGGATCAGCAAAAACAGGTGAAGACACGAATAATGACCATGACATGAACTAGAAAAGGCTGCAATTTTCCTGCAAACAGATCATGGAGAGCTTTATTTTCGTTCTCTTTCTGCCAAAAGTGAAAACATAAGATTCTTTATGTACAGACTCAATACTTAAATACTGTATTTTCTATCATTTTTCAATGCAACATTCCATCTACAGGTAGGCAGAGACCTTGTCAGATAAATCCATCTCGTTAGACAATTGATTGATTTAAAAAATTGGCTAAGGGTGGAAGTCACGCCTTGAAAATCTAAATCCACTTGTGCAACATTAGTTTTCCATTAATTGCATTATGCATCCTGCAAACACAAAAAAAATGAACGAATTAACGCTTAGTTGAAAGTGAAGACACAGGTCGATTGCATGTCATAGGTCAAGATTCACGGTTTAAGAATATTTCTTTCCTATGGATCTGTTTTCAGAAACGCTACACAAACCACAACACCTTTCCGTCTTCCAGCAGTCTCAAAACCAAAAAAAAGAAAACAAACAGTAATCAAGTAATTAAGTTAGCAAAATCTAGAATTCACACGAATAGTGTTCATCTTAATCGGCGTTATTTAATCCATTCGGAACGTTTGAAAAGGAAAATATCGCACGAAAACCGACTCCAAACAGAATCAAGCTAAAGTAAAGATATAAAAAAAAAAAAAAAACGAATCACGATCTCGATCGATCTTAACCATCACGAATTAATTCATTTATTAAATAAAAATCAGTAAATATTGTTTCCTAGTATTTCGTGAATAGTTGAAAGTGAAGATATGGGTCGGTAATGTCATAGGTCTAGATGCTCACCTTTTGATCCCAGTACTACATGTATACAAGTATACGCCGGCTGTCTTTACTTTCTCTCTTATTTCCGACTTCGGTTTCGATAACTCGTTAATAATATATGCAACTAATTAAACGCGTTTTGTATTGTCTGATCATTTTTTTTTCTTATTTAAAAAAAAAAAAAATGTGGGTGGGAAATTTCGTATTGCGTTTTTCGTGTACTTTATTAGGCAAGATCCCATTTGGACCATCATAAGAGTGACGATCGCACGTCCATTTGCGCACTAATGATTTCTTTTAATGTCCTACACTTTAATAATAATCTCAGGTAGGTGTCGGAAATTAGGTCACATAACTAAAATGAAATAAATGACTGTGCAAAAGTCCGTCGTAATGTTATTTCGCAGCAAAATGCATTTAATAATGTTTCCGTCGACGATATTTCAAATGAGAAACAAGATCTCGGGCGAAATCTCACTACTAAGGATATAAAATAAAAATTGACGACACTACGCGATGATCTGTTCGGCGGTAAAAATTCGCTTTACGACTCATCAAGCTGATTATTTTATCATTAAGAGGTGACAGTTACATGTTTCATAATAAAAACCGATTCAAAAGGGAATGAAAAATCACCCTGCGGAGGAGGAGAATATCGATGACCGGTAGATGTGAAAGCAGCCTCATGTATACAATATTTCCTGGCCTACTTAATTATTTTTTTTTTCTTTCCCCATTGGGTCTCATCAGTCATGACTTAATGGTCATCGTATCCTTTTAATTGAAAACAAGTCTCACACACACCTCTTCTCGTATATATGAATCCTCTCTTCACCTCCCATAACCACAAAAACTCCTACAATATTTCAGTTGTTTCATTGTTGTTTGACGTTAATATGTGGCTTTATTACATAAATTATAAAACAAACGTTTATCAAGATTCCCAAATGATTATTCATTATTAGTAAAAGTAAATATAAAAAGTTATTTTATAGGTTTAATAGAAAGATTGTTACAATGTCACTGAGGACGATTTTAATGAACTACTGTTAGCTTTAATCAAGGATTTTTAGAAAAGTGACAGTGACTCGTGTGCATTTATCACGTCTAGCGGTAATTTTTTTTAAATTTATGCCGGGAGCTAATCACTTAATAAGAGTCTACATGTGAGACAGCCTACGTGTATTGGTGCTTAGATAGCTATCCTTACCCGGTTGACTGATACCATTCAGTTTCCTAAAAAATACCAAATTTATTTCTCGTTGCTAAGATTAAAACCCCCTTCTGGACCCTCAAAAACAGAAAAAAGTAAACAACCTTTTCAATTTCGGCCCTTTTCATTTTTGGCCCTTTCCAATTTTTTAATTTTTTTTCGGCCCTTTTCATTTTCGGCCCTTTTTATTTTCGACCCTTTCCAATTTTTTAATTTTTTTCGGCTCTTTTCATTTTCGGCCCTTTAAATTTTTTGATTTTTTCGGCCCTTTTCATTTTCGACCCTTTTCAATTTCGGCCCTTTCCAATTTTTTAATTTTTTTCGGCCCTTTCCAATTTCGGCCCTTTTCATTTTCGGCTCTTTTCATTTTCGGCCCTTTCCAATTTTTTGATTTTTTTCGGCCCTTTCCAATTTTTTAATTTTTTTTCGGCTCTTTTCATTTTCGGCCCTTTCCAATTTTTTAATTTTTTTCGGCCCTTTCCAATTTTTTAATTTTTTTTCGGCCCTTTCCAATTTTGGCCCTTTTCATTTTCGGCCCTTTCCAATTTTTTAATTTTTTTCGGCCCTTTTTATTTTCGGCCCTTTTCAACTTCGGCCCTTTCCAATTTTTAAATTTTTTTCAGCCCTTTTCATTTTCGGCCCTTTTTATTTTCGACCCTTTTCATTGTCGGCCTTTCCAATTTTTTAATTTTTTTTCGGCCCTTTCCAATTTCGGCCCTTTTCATTTTCGACCCTTTTCATTTTCGGCCCTTTCCAATTTTTTTATGTTTTCTGCCACCTGGTAACTTCCAAACTGGACGAATTTTTCCGTACCAAAAATGTCCGACTTAAAAAAGTTTTACTTTAATTACTGTTTGCGTTATCAGACACATTTTCACACATCTACGACCGACAACTAATTCCCAAACATTCGCCTATGATTTGACTTCTTTACTATCAGACGATGCGACTCCAGCCAAGGACTTGGCAATCGCGTCGAAGTGACAAGTTGACAGTTTGCATCTCACATTATCTTCGGATGTCAGGAATAAATCAGGAAATCCAAATATAAGGTAAAAACGATTACGATTCAATCTTTTTACAACCATCTACTCATTTTTTAAATAACCCATGCCGTGTTTTTTTTTATTCGGAAAAAAAAAAAAAAATAAGTGAAAGTGCATAAAAGTATAGAAGTCTCCATGGTTCCAGGCAACTTTTATAACAAACATGTCGCTTTGTTGTCTGGCTATGCTCTTCGTTTTCAATTTTTTAAAGCAATTATACATGTCTTTCAATGCCTTAGTCCTTTTACTTATAAATGTTACGCAACATCAAAAAAAAAAAAAAAGTAAGAACTATTCCTCGTGCCACTTGATTTTCGTTAAGAGTTGCATGATTGCACTTTTATCTATTATTAGGAGCAATGTTAAATTACTAATAGCCGTAAGTGCATCAAAAGGCTGGAATATAATAAGATGAGTATGGGATATAGTTGAGATCGATTTGCGATGCGTGAGGATAAGTAGACCGATGAAAGCCTAACAAGACAGGTGAATATGATAAATTGCGACCGGATCGATAATGGTCATCTTAATGTCTGTTATGTCGGCATTTAAAATTCAATAGACGTCAACCGTTTCAAACTGGAAGTGGTTAACGTAAAAATTTATTGTTGTTTTGGTGGTCCGCTAATGTGTTTCACGTTGAAGCTTTTGAAGTAAAATTATTATTAATAAATTCAAAGGAGTCGCCTTTTTTTCGTACGGCTGACGAACTAAGGCCATCAATCCGCCAACAACCGACTCTTCGAAGAGTCACTTTTCAACTGTAGCTAATACACTTCAACAGATGCTGTACATCTTCTTCTTCTTTAAATGCCCGCTCCTCGTCGGAGATTGGCGATCATCATGGCGATCCTAACTTTGGAGGCTGCCGAACGAAAAAAGGATACTGAATTTTGGCCGTACCAGTCTCTTAGATTCTTGAGCCAGAATGTTTTCCTCCGACCCGGTCTACGCCTGCCCTCAATCTTCCCCTCCATCACCAGCTGCAGAAGGCGATACTTTCCGTGCTGCACATAATAGAGTCAAATAGTGTTTGTTTGCTGGTGGCCTGGTTCCCAATTCCTGATAGATCCTAGCAGACGCCGCTATCGTAATTTTTAGCTAAAACCGTCATCTCTGTTTGAGTTTACTTCAACTCAACGGATGTAGATGAATTCCTCTCGGTATTGTGCAATGCAACTAGCAATGAACGTGATAGAATTTTGATGACAGTACAATCTTGATCGGCACCGCATTTGATTGGCAAGTGGTAGAATTGATAGCTGTCATGTGTTTGTATGATAACCGACTGACTCGAAGAAACGTTTCTGAAGTACCGAACACTGGTATTGTCTAATAAAATTGATTGAAGTGCTTCGATTAGCTTCTAATTGAAAAATCTTATCAAAAGATCATTGCGAAATTAATTACTCCACACAGCGAAGGAGTTTAAAGTACACCTTGGGTGTCACAATACCCGCCTCGGAAACAAGAAGCGGTATTTTTTATTGCGTAGCACAAAGCTAAATTACTGGAGCTTTCGCCTCTTAATCTCGTAGAACAAGGGAAGGCCCCACCTATTTCGGAAGAACAGTAATCTCGCTGCTATGTACCACAATTGGTCCCATCCAGAATTTTTTTCTGGCGCCAACACTGCGTACAACTCCAGCTATTGGTCTGTGGAATGCGCAGAATGCGGTGGCACAGTTGCATCTTAAATACCGCCAACAGAAAAGAACTGACCACAATTTCCTTCCAGTATTTAAGTCAACAATGACCATTGCCTTGAAATTTTAAAATCTTTCATAACTCATCAAAAATTATAAGCATTTTTCAAGCATTAAAAATAAAATCTTTCTTTACTCAACATGCTTTTCTAATAATTGCGCAAATATGACTTGTGTTTCAAGTAAACACAACGCATGTTTTGCACTATTAGCTCTAAACATCAGCAAACACTTTAATTTGCTTTAACCGCTAAGATGACGATTTCTTACAATGTTTAAAACATGCAAAACAAATCTCTCTTCTTGTCCACTTCATCCTAAATAGCCCGATTAATTCAAACGCAAAATTATAGCACAGGGACAATTACAGCACATTAAAATGCCAAATTACATTAAATTATAATACCCTCCAGCAAGTTCATACTTGCAATGCTAAAATTCCCCCTTAAGCAAACATAATTCAAGTTTTATCCCCCTCAAAAAAAAAAAAACTTCCAATGAACTTTACCCTAAACCCGATTACATTTAAATAAATGCACTTTCAATCTCCAAACACAATCTTAGCAACACTCCTAAAACACAAAATCAACATCCCATAAGCTAAACATTGCTCCGCCGATTTAAAACATTAAAAAAAATTATTCATCTCGCAATTTAATCGCACATATTTAAAACAAGTTAAATATATCATTTTTAAGAATCAAATTTTCATCAAAAAAAAATTTGCCACTAGTTAAGAGGTCGGATCTTTTTAAGAAAAATAATAATAAAATCGCAACAGTGCAGGCATAAGGTGAGATACAAAATGTAATTTGCATGTCGTAATCACATGATGATTAGTCAAACAAGGAAGATAGTAGCCTATAGAAGCGAAAGCAAGTTACAGGAATCTAAGAAGGGTCTAATAATCGAGGACGTATACCAACAACAAGATCTTTATTAGTCTTAAGAAACATTCAGCAAGTCCAATGATCTCTGACCATTGCCAAGCTGTGTTACAGACCCATTGTTCTTTGCCTTACATCACTTATGTCACAGAGATGATTGTACATCTCTTTACAACACCGATAATAAAGCAAAAAAAAAAATAATATTAGTTTATCTGATCTCGGACCTGTCTTTCGACTATATTTATAATGACAGATTATGAAAGAATTTATTTGACCGTTTTAGGCATTTCAAAAGGGACCATTTTACCCAGAGGTTAATGGAAAGAGATGGTGTCAGTGGATTTGTAAGAGATATATTGTTTTGAGAGACATGGAACCAAAAGAAAAAGGAATAATTCATTCGCCGAAAAACAAAATTCGTATTAGCAATGATTACACGTTTGATGGAATTGTAGGTAATTTAAACCAATTAGAACCAACTAAAATATTTTGATTATCAATGGATTATTATTAAATCGAAATGATGAGATATCCGTGTTTCGATGACAGCAGACAGGTAATGTTTTGATTGTTATGTAATAAGAGAAAAAAAGCATACGGGTTTGTAAGAAGAATATTAAAACATTTTAAAAAAAATTTTTTGTTTATAAAATTTGAAAAGTGGCTTTCACTTTAAATTATTTACTTATCTTAGCACTATAAGGTTTTAAGCCATATTAACACATCACAAACGCACCGCCAGGTAGATTTACCCAAAGCCACTGAGCTTCAACTCCGCAACATCAGCAGACTTTCATTTACCAAAACCAATGGGGTTGCCCCATCTCTGCAGACTCTCCAATTGAGGAGGGGCCTCTAACTTGGGTCATCCCACAAGGGATGCCAAGTTTAAAACTCAAACGTTGCATCGTGGCAATAAAAATTTAGTTACAATTTCGAGGGCGGCGTAGGCCTCAAAACCCGACTTCTACCTCCCCGTGGTGAAGCCTGGTAACCATGGGGCTCCATAACCCCGTGGGCTAAAGGGGCAACGGTGCACGGAAGACAAGGTGTGTGGGATATCGTGCTGAAGTCTGAATGGCGGAACGTGTCTAAACCCACCGCCTCAAGCGATGTTCCCCCTGGGGGCACCAGGCGACACCCCCTTGTATTGAATACCTTGTGCTCGTATTGGGGGGCATCGACTTACTTCCCCCCTACTCGTGGGAATTATGCCCACTGGGGCACTTCCAGGTGAAGCAACCCCATCCCAAAAACCTCCGTCAGAAAGCCAAGGGGGAGATCCAGTAGATCGAACCCCTACTTAAAAGCTGAGGGTACAGCTCGGGAAGAGGCAGGGGCCGAAAAACCCCGACTCAGGACCGAGTGACCAGACAAAAATACCATCGAACTCTTCTTCGGCGGAGCAGATGGAAATAGATGTTCGACAGGCGGCATCAATAGGCTACACCGTTCAGGAAAACCTAAAGTGTCAGGAGCCCAAAGGAGGAAAAATAGCCACCGCGCGGGCAAGAGAACGTGGGGAACCTATAAGACCCAAAAAGAAACCTGCAACTGGCAAGAAATCGGACCAAGCTGCTGGGAACACTGTTCCCTCAAACAAGCTAAGCAGAAGGCTACAATAAGCTTATAGCTTTCGTGTCGGGCTCACTAACCCTCTTCTGCTTATCGTAAAAAAAAAGAGGGCGGGCAGAAAAAATGGAGGACGCCATTTCTAGTCGTCTGCTCTTTGCGCTAGGGAGCCTAGTTTGGAGTGGACTTCGATGAGTCTTCTGCTACACATGAGGCTGCCATGTTCTCGAAGTCGACGTCGCCATACTACTACTACTATGGCTTTACAGGGCCTGTAGCCCTATCGCCGCATCGTAAATATTTTTCCACACCGATCTATTGGCAGGTGGCTCACCAATCGGGGACTCCTAACCGACCCGCATCTCTAAATATGTTGTCTTCCCAACGAAGCCGCGGTCTGCCCTGAGGTCTTGGGCTTGTAGGGCGTTCATCAAGTATCTGTCTTATAGTCCGCGTCGGGGGTGCCCGTGCTACATGCTTGGCCCACTGAAGCCGACGAGCCTTGATCATACTACTGATCAGCGGTTGTCCCGTGAGCCTCTGGATCTCCTCATTCGAACGCATTCCAGAAACCCCGTCACCGAATCTCTCTTAGGTCACAATATTCGACGTAGCCATATTAACTCACTCCCAGTTCGAGAACATGGCAGCCCCGTGACGTAGCAGACGACTCGTCGAAGTGCCCACTCCCTACTACGCTCCCTACTTTGCGCTCCTCGTAGTCAGTGCCTAAATCTCAAATCCATTCGTTCTTGCAGAAAGGATGAAGGCATCATAGACCTTTTCGTTAAAGGTAGACGATTCTGCTTATTTCGCAGCGTGTGCCTCAGTTTCCCGAAGACCGTTCACATAACCCCAAAGTTCAATTGCATCAAAGGTTTCACTTCACATTGACTGCCTCAAATAATAAATCATAACGATCAAGCTCGGTCCAAAAATGACAACATCCCAAATTAAAGAAGGGGAATGCGTTTATAAAGTTCAATCGAACAATTAATATGACTTTTCTGACACGTTATATTAATATTCTCCAGTTCAATAATCAAAAGGCCATAATTAAATATCTGTCACCGTATATAATTATCCGTTTAGGTTTAACATCAATTAAATGCGTACGGGATAATTCGGAGTTTAAAATGATTAGCTATTCTTCTATTTCATATTCATATCAAAGGTTGAGGAAAACAAGAGAAATTATACTTGACAGCGTGTGAAAATTTAAAAAAAAAATGTTGAGAAATTGGACGATGGGACACGTGGCTTAGCACCTAAAATTCTGGAAAAAAAGTGGTTTTGACAATAGTGAAATGTATAAGTAATTATGCCAAAATTTATTCGAATTAACGAATGTGAGGGTGGATAATACTTGATTTAAAGAAGTTGCATATGAAAGGTGGCGATCTCGAGACTGCGTGAGGTGTCCGGGTACTCATAATGCCAAGTCTGAAAAACTGGGCGGATTTAATCAGGAAGTTTTTAATCAAAGGCGAAGTCATCAACGAAATGTGAGAAATATGAAATGAATAAATCTTCCGTGTTTTTTAAGCTTTATAGCTTAATCCTTCCACTTAAGATTTGATTTGAGTTTTGACTGTCCCATCGATTTTTTTTTTTTTGGGAGGGACAGGTAGACAGTGTCAAGTTCAGTTACTTCCTCATCTATTGTCTCGGGTTCGGAGGCTGGTAATTATTATATAAATTCTCACCATGCAGACCGCTAAGCGAAACGGGCACCAGATCTACACGAAACCAGTCTTTAGCAAAGAGGTCTTCCTACGCCTTGGTTTGCACCGCCCATTTGCTTTGAC
This sequence comes from Liposcelis brunnea, assembly GCA_023512825.1. Lineage (NCBI taxonomy): Eukaryota > Metazoa > Arthropoda > Insecta > Psocodea > Liposcelididae > Liposcelis > Liposcelis brunnea. Next base: position 10,427,588 of record CM042067.1, read on the forward strand.
TATTACCTGTGAGTGAGAAGTGAAATTGCAGTCAATATTTTGGGAGTCTCCTTAATGAAATGTCGCCCAACACCTCCATTTTTCTGCTTAAACACAACCCAGCCGTTATGGTATTTCTCAATCAGTTGGTTCGTGATTGGAGTATGTGGTGCAAGTCACATCTTGAACGATGTCGAATTTCCCAGCCGATATCCAAGAGATGTTTTTAAGAATCAAAATAGAGAAGAAGACGAGAACTCTGGTTTCTATGGAGGGAAGAAAAAAGAGATAAAAGCACCAGAGGAATTGGTTATGCAGTCGATGATTTTGGAGCGTATGTCCTCCGGCTTGTGCGATGCTCGTCATCCGAAAGAACAAAGACTAATTCAAAATGACTTGGTTAGAAATTCTGGAAGGAAAGTAGCCAACTAAATGGCTGCATTTTGATTGGCTTTGATTAAACGTAAGTTAAGAACTGAGCAGCAGCAGACGTATGACGTCACCACCAATCAACGGAAGTCGTTGGAAACGATTTCAGTCACAGCCAATGAGACTCTCCCCTTTCAGGTTTTCTAGTTTTGGTCCAGGAAAAGCAGAAGAGCACGATTATCCAATAAAAACAGGCCTCGGACCGACTTATATCAAAAAGGTTTTCTTTTCTAAATTACATAGACAAAATCCTAGGCAACCGTATACAAAATAATGAGATCTGCAGCAGTGTCTAGCAGAAGATGGGTGAAGTAAATGGCTCGTGACTGGTGCAGTCTCTCCCGAAAGTAAGTGGCACTTTCCTTTTGGTTTATTACGAAAAAAATTTTTATTTGGCTGCCGTTCCCAGAGAATAGCATTCCAAAAAGCCAATCAGACCACAAAGTCTTAAAAGAAATAAAAGAACAACTAACAGCAATCTTTTTTTTTCTTCTTCTGGTTCTTCCTCCCAAATCTTTAGCTATTAGTTCCAAGATATAAACCTCCCCCACCCCCAACTTCTTCCATGTTAAACGGTCTTCGGAACTATATCACTTCCTACAGTTTTAATTACACGAAGTCACTTCTTCTACTGTCTTTTGCTCTTTTCACCATCCACTAATTTCCTCGCCCCAAGGCCACAATCTCTTGTCATTTTCGCTCTACAGCGCACTTCAACATCTAGCATTCACACCTGACTGTGAATCAATTATCTCTTCTAATCCCATCATGAATATTTTTCCCAAAAATGGATTTCTCGATTGCAAGTTACTCAACTGTAAGCCGCAAGAACTAAGCCGCACTCTTGGCCATCGTTCAGTCACTCCTGATCCACATCGACTTTTAAAAAACATTGGAAAACATTATCGATGATGAAAAGCAAAAAATATTTCAAAAGAAAAGAGGATACCAGACAATTATACAGACCTCAATACAGAGGAAATGACTTTACAACTTGACAATAACCAAAGTGAAATTATGCAATCCGTTCAAACCACGATCCCAAGCCTATAATTACTAGAAAATGTAAAACACCGCGACGGTTAATTGGAAAAGACTGCAGCGAACAACAATAGGAAACTACAAAACAAGTCTTGTCTCACATCCTTCTCACTCAGTTGTCTAGTCTCATGCTCATGTGCTAAAAAAAGTTTCTTGTTTCGTCCCAGACAATGAATTTCACTTTCCATCCAAAACCATACCCAGACCTTTCCAATAACCTTCAAAATTCCCAACCATACATCCCATTCATCAAATCAATACATATTCAGTACAAGTTACCATCAACAATTAACATTTATCGGGATTTATAAGCCCCCCAAAGACAAAAACGTTAAATCGTCTATCCATATATATTTTGGAAAGTAGTTTCCTTAATAAGAGACAGCCCGTAACTAGTTGGAGGTCATCTTCTTTCTTTTTACGTGTAATTGTTAGTTATCGTCAAAAAGATTCCTTTTTTATATTGATTAGTTCACAATGTTTATCACTTATGAATTTCTTAAATATCACTTCCGGATGCTATTGAAAGGTAAAAGATTTTTTTTTTTTTTAACTACGGTCCTATACGAAATTGAAAGGAGCTCAAACAAAGCGATTGTGTAATAAAAATATGTACACGACACTTAAATCCACAACCACGTTTTTAATTTCATCTTCAAAAAAAAAAAAAATTTTTTTTCCTTCTAAACGGGCGGAAAAAAATTATCTCATACAGTACTTTGCATAAGAAAAAGTCATAAACCTAACAGTATAAATATCAAGTACTTATAAAGAATTAGACCTATAAATATAAATTATTACACTGACTCATTCTTGTGCGGCTTGTATGTAAATATTTCATTTAGGATACATTTCGAGTGCTTTATCTTATCAATATTTGGCCGTGTCCTTTTCATCTTAATTATTTACACGATTTAAAAAATAAAAAATAAAAAAATCCGAACGAAACGTTCCCACGAAACGTTCAGAAATCTGATAAATATATGCGTGTGCTTTGACCCCGCCAACGCATTTTTAATTAAAACCTATTGTTTAATAACTTAATAACAAAAAATATTAATTAGATGTTATTAATTAACACATTTTTGGGCAGAGTCACGTTTGTTTGGCTAAGGGATATTTCAAAATGATAACTTTATCGGAATGGAGAAAGTTTTTTATTTTTGTTCACAACTTGTAACTAGGGGAATAGCAGTCCGGGGAGGACTACTCACTTTCTCGCTCAGTCGGGGTGTAGCTTCATTCTATTAAGGCATCATTGGGGACTTGGGAGGTCGGGGGGTGGCTAGAAATCAGGAAACGGACCGAAAATTGAAAATCCCTAACTATTAATTAGTAGAAATCGAGTCCCATATCACAGCTTTTTATTAAATTTCAAAATTTTCGGTTTTTCAGGATTTTTCGGAAAGGCCGAATTTTTACGAAAAATTGCTAAAGGAAAACATTGTTCCTTATAGGGTCAGGTATCTTCACACAAAAAATAAAAAAAATCGTTTGAGCCGTTTTCGAAAAAATTCTCGAAATGTCTAAATTCGGCCTTATTTGGCCCTGCCAAAACTGCGAATTTGTTCTAAACTTGGCAGAGTTGCCTTCAAATTACAAAATGGACCGAAAATTTTGAATTCCCCGACCATTTTTCAGTCGAAATCGAGTCCCATGTCGGCACTGACGGTAAAACTTAAAAATTTTCAGTTTTTCCGGATTTTCCGGTGAGGGCGACTTTTCACAGAAAAATGCCAAAGGGAAAAGTTGTTTCTTATAGGGTCAGGTATCTCATCACAAAAAATGAAAAAAATCGTTTGAGCCGTTTTCGAGAAAATTCCCAGAAACTCTAAATTTGGCCTTATTTGGCCCTGTCAAAGCCGTAAATTTGGCCGGATGGTTTTGATGATGGAATAAAAATTTTCCCTGTTCCTGAGGAAGGCGGTTGCCAATTTTCGTTGCGCTGGTTCTTTTGGTTTCGGAAACACAGGCGGAAAACGAAAGTGCACAAACAGACCGACGGACATCAGCCCAAAAACCATTTTTACGGTTATTTCTCGCCATTTCACGGCAAAATACGCAGTTTGGCGAAATTTCATTTTTGACACGACCTCACTCAAGGGAGCTCGAAAGTAAAAATGGGGGTTTCCCCTAACGGATTCATATCTTTATTTTTAAATAAAATCGTTTAACTCTCCGCCAATGGTGGCTGAGCTAAAATGAAATAATAATTACCAGTCGTAAAAATGACTATGATCGTAATATAATAATTACAAGTTATTATAAAGTCAGGCGGCGGTTTGCAATTACAAATAATCGATCTCTTGCAAGCATTTCACTGATTAGTATAGGTCATCATTAATAGTCACATCACGGTTAAAAAAAAAATACGGTGAGCCATGGCAAAGATGTAACTTCCAATACATTTTGGAAAGTAATCATTATAATGGGACCTTTGCTATGAGTCATTTTCGAGGTCAGCAACTTGAAAAGCGATACTTTTTTTTTTAAAGCTAAAATGAGCTGGAGCGAGTGCGGTTTTATTGGATGAGAGTCGTGTTTCACATGTTGGTAGGCTTAATATCTGTTAACAGGTATTCTTAATGTTCTAAGAAAACAAGGATTTCAAAATTAAGGAGATTGACCGTTAAGTGTATTTAAATGATACAAGGAATTAATATGCTAAATGGGAATTTAAAAAATTTTAAAGAGCGAAAGATTAATGTTTTTTTTAGCCTTGATCTAGCTATTGGAAAAGGTTTAAGACCTATTAAGGACAAGGGCTGCACTTAATTGAGGACTTATGCAAGTACTGAGTAGTGACTTTTGCAGAAAGACAACAGCAAAGGACGAAAACAAGATTTCAGCAGGATCTTAGGAGGAGAGCGAAGGCGGGAATGGTACCTTCAACTTGATGGCGCAGCAACAGTTTTTACCTTCTCTCAATGGCGGGGCCTCTAAATCTACAGGGTCTTCTTGCAGCTCCTAACCTTGTATCTGGAATAAGGTATATATTAAAAGCCGGTTAGGCTCAAGGAATGGCGTCCTTGCCCTGTGGTGAGCTCCCTTCTCAGGGTTATGAGTTAGTGGAGGGCAGCAGCTTCGCTAGTATTGACCTAGGACTGAAGATGTTAGTAATCGGCAAGGCCTAGGCTCAGATAATCGGGAGGCAGAGTTGGATCAATGGTACGGCTCCCGTACTGCGATGTGGAAGATTATGGAAAGTTATTACATTATTTGATATTCCTAGTAAAATCATCAATGGTTGAAAACAAAAAAGCTCACGCCCTCAGTTCCGGACAGGCCTTAAATGGAAGAAAGGCCTTTTTTCCACATTAAAAGGTATAATTCGCCAATGAATACTATATTAGCAACTTTCAATGAGTTTCATGAGCTTGATCTTAGTGCTAATTTTGGTACCTTCTTAAAAGAAGCCTTTACTGCGGTTAATACTGGGCGCAAAAATGCTGGCTTACAGAATTCTTAATATTAAATTTAGTTAAGCTCTCTAGGTTTAAAACAACACTGTAAAAGGCTACTGTAGGGCTGTTGTGTTTGTAAATAAATAAATAAATAAATAAATAAATAAATGGCCAGAGGGTCTTAGCGTGTTGCTTCGTATAAATATCTGGGATGTTTATTGAATGAGAAGTGGGATTACAGCCAGGAAGTCAAGGCTCGAATAGAGCAAGCCAGGAGTGCTTTCATGCGAAACCTGTTGTTTAAGAAGGCAGGCGTAGACCGGGTCGGAAGAAAACATCCTGTATCAAGAATCTAAGAGACTGGTATGGCCAAAATTTAGTATCCCTTTTTTGTTCGACAGCCTCCAAAGTTAGGATCGCCATGATGATCGCCAATCTCCGACGAGGAGCGGGCATTCAAAGAAGAAGATAAATTAAAAGTTTTTACTAATAACGTCTCAAAGTTCATATTGGATAGGCATTTGCAATAAATGAATCGATTTATTTTCCTAACTACTTCTTCATCCTCGAACAGAGACGTTAAGAAAAACAAATTATCAGGTTCAGAAGAATAAACTCTAATAGCTTACTACGTAATACAGGATCTCATCTTAAGATACTAAGCTGGAACGTTCACGGCTTCAATAATCTTCTCAAAGCTGACTCGGAGCAAATAACCTTTCTCCAAGGATGCCCAATAATCTGTCTACAAGAAACATGGTGCTGGAAAGAATCTCCTAAGCCTCCATTCTTCTTAAAGGATTACGACTGTATCTCTCAAGTTGCTTCGAAAGAGAAAGAGCTCGGGAGAGGAATTGGTGGGTTAACTATCTTTGTATCGAAAGTGCTCAAAGGTGTGCTGGTGGACAAAAGTAACCTCTGGATTGTCTTGAACGTTAAGCTTGATAGAATTGATTTATATTTGATTTTTGGTGCTAGGCCATTCATCCATGGGTGCAATATCCTTCTTCTTCTTCTTCTTCTTCTTCTTTAAATGCCCGCTCCTAGTCAGAGATTGGCGATCATCATGGCGATCCTAACTTTGGAGGCTGCCGAACGAAAAAGGGATACCGAATTTTGGCCGTACCAGTCTCTTAGATTCTTGAGCCAGGATGTTTTCCTCCGACCCGGTCTACGCCAGCCCTCAATCTTCCCCTCCATCACCAGCTGCAGAAGGCGATACTTTCCGTTACTAATAATATGGCCGAAATATTCAAGCCTTCGCCTCTTGATCTCGAAGAGCAATATCCAGCGGACATTAATACACCAGGAATTTATCCACAAGGGAAAGTATCCAATGGGAAAACATCCACCTGTAATTTAGCCATTGGCAAATTTATCCATTAGGAAAACTATCCAGCAGTTATTCATCCATGAGACATTCATCCAAGAAAAAAATATCCACGAAAAAAATCATATCAATTTTTTAAAAAAAACTTTACCTTTGTTTCAACTAGTCAAAGGCACCAGTTGAGATAGCTACTGGAATTTGTCAGACTTTGTCAATGCATCGTAGAATAACCAGCTCTGAAGTCAAGTGCATGTAAATTTGATTTTACTATCTGCTATTATCGGATTAAACTTTCACTGTATATTCCAGAAAATTTAAATTTCCTTTGCGACACAAAATATGTTAGAAATAACAAACGAATGTAGGAAACTAAACATGGACGATGTTTACAATTAACAAAACATGGACAATTTATCAAACGAAAAATATTTTATTAAAATTCTAGGAAACATGGACGAGATTACGATGAGATTATTTTTATACTGACAATTAAAAAAACATGGACAATTTATCAAAAAAAAAAATATTTTATTAAAATTAGAGATGGATGCGGTAAGTTACATAGAAAATATTATTTTTTTCTTAGACTTTTGTTCGAGGATTTTTATTTTTTTAAGAAAAGAGTACTGAAATCGGTAGCGGTGAAAGCGAAGATGATCATAAGGGAGGCGTAAGCGAAAGCGAAAGCGATGGACACAATGATCTGAGATGCCCAAACTGTTTTTTATTTTTTTCAAATAAACAAAATCTAAAACGTCATATAATTAACATCCATAGAACGAAAAACCCCAAGAGGAAATGGCCCTGTGAAAATTGTAGCTGCACTTTTTACAAGGCAAAAGACCTAAAAGGACACAGGAAAAATAAACACCAATCAAAAATTTCAACAGCGATTTTTTTTTTCAATTCTTATCAAGATTTTCTGAAATGGAAAGAAAGGGAAGAGGAATGTACAAAAAAAACCCCTTTTTAAAAGTAGAACTGATAAAGAGCTCAGATTTTTCGCTAAAAACAGTTTATTTTTACATCAAATTGTTTGTAAACAAAATCTCCATTTATAATAATTCCTTTGATTATTCCGGAATATACAGTAATTGAATCCAATAATAGCCGTTAGGAAGATCTCTGTAAATTTGTTAACCTTCAGGTATTGTTTATTCCCTCTGTAATCTTAGCATATTTTCTATTCCCTAACAGTTATCCTAAAACATGAGTATTTTTTGGGGCAATCGCAATCTTAATTGCTTCAATATCTGCCACCTTATTTAACACTGGGACTCATTACTTCACATCACTTTTGAAATCCTCAAACACCACTTCGAACCTATTTCTATCTTTCAAATTAGTTGATGACATATGTGCCAAACCCAGTCCGACCTTTTTTTTGCAACAATCCTGGCAAATACGAACTTAAAAAATCCATACCTTTGCAATATGTATCTACTAACGCGAGACGTAAATATAAACATCAACACAAAGAGAGCATCCCGTAACAAGAAGAACAAAATGTTGAATATGTATATAGAAATAATTATAAAACTACTGTTTGACAACCCAGATAAGGAAACGCCATGGGTCAATATTTGGTTTACAATCGAACAATGCAAATGTTAAGTTTAATATAATAATGACTTGTTCAATCTTTTTTTTCTTCTACTTTACTTTCCCTTTTACGAGTTAAATCGTTTTGTCATTAAACCTGTGAATTAAGCAGTTTCGGATGTCTGTTAGTAAAGAAAAAAAAAACATCCAATTTTTGGATCGTAACATTTGATTAAACTAGAAAAAAAAATGCACCTATGATCATACAAGTGTTACATGCTTTAAAACACGAATAGATACTAGTTCTGTGTTCGCCGTTCATTTATTATTTTATAAGTCATCGCAAACCATTTAAAGATACGTGTTACGCCCCCCAATCGTACCGAAATAGTTATCTATTAAATAACCGCCTGAATTCTTAATTAAATATCGTTGCTGCTTTTTTTTCTCTCTCTTTATATTAATTAGTAATTAATTCTCGTTATACTGATGACGGATATGATTCATCGGGTCTATAAAATCAAGGTTTGGTAAATAAATCAAATATCGATTTAAAATAATTGCAAATGTTTTAAGAAAGTGGAGGAATAGACCTTGATTAAAAATTAGTCGGATATTTTGGTAATTAGTGGGCTAAGGTGAGAACGTAATGTAAATCTAAACCCCGGTCCTACCTGTCGGGTCTGCAAGCCTGCTGGCTTATCTTTTTCTTCAAGTGCCTCTCCTGTAAAGTTTAACGATCATCGGATCAATTTGAACATCTTATTCTGACCATTTAAAACCTGCGGGAAGCTGGAGGGATATATTTTTTTTTGTCCGCTAAAAGAAGTACCACAGTGGTTTTCTGTTGCTTTCTGCAGCGCAGTCCTATAGCCACCTAGGTCCTGTAGGTTCCAGTCCTGCTAGTTGAATTTATTTGGCTTAGTCAGCACTCGCTGCCTACGTTTGCCAAACTAGCCACCTGCTTGGTGCAAATAAAGCAAATAAAATAATCATGCAAAAAAATTTAACTCTATCTTAGTCTCGAACCTTAAAACTCCCGATTGCGAATCGAATCTGGCAGATGAGCAAACGAGCCGTAAATCCTCATAAAGATCCATCTTTAAACGCCGGTTAAATGATTGATGAAACATCAACCAATTTGCTTAGAACCATGTAATTGGACACGATAATAGCAAAAGAAACAAGGAAAAGTAAAAAATATTCTTGGCGGATGTTATTTTTATTCCCTAATTATTAAATGCTACACCCTTTTTCGCATAATGAACCGTAACTTCCATTATACCGATTACTCGGCAAGAAAATCCCCTTTATATTAAAAGCGACAAGTAGTTTAAAAAAATGAAATGAAATAATAGCGTAAATTAACACTGTTATAATTATTAATAAACATGCGAACTTAATTGACATGTCTTCTTTAATTAATTGTTAACGTACACAATAGTTTATTGGAGTTAAAAACCACATTGTTGTCCGAATATCAATAAATCATGTTTTAAAATTTTTGTTATGACGAACTTCCGCATTAGATAATGGACATCGGTAATTACAGAGAATCACCAATAAGCCTATGCGACTTATAAGGAGGATCTTTGACCGTTTTGATTATGTAAAATTGATTATGTTTATGCTGGATGATTTCCTTCCTACTATGTTGAGGTTTGATTTGTTTTGTAGGTGGACGTCATATTTTCCTTTTATTGTTTTGATTAGGTGAATCGGAAATGAGTGAAAAGGTCGCGTCGGTAAATGCAAATGCAAAAAGGAAGGTCATGTGGAAGCGAAAAGAAAATATCGAGAGTGTTGGCATCTTGCGCTATCGAAGACCACAAAACTATAAATCACGGTTCTGTCTGCTGGAGAATGTCAACCGGTCACTTTTTCTCTTTTGAATTGAGAGACGCATCTTTTCGATGGGAGAATATTTTGAAGCTCGAAAAAACGAAAATGATTAAGAGGGCGTTGCAGAATCGCCACATGCCTAAATTGCTTTTATGACCTAGAAGAATCATGCGAGTAATGCAATTTTTTTTTGCTTCAACGTTAATTAAAAACGATACTTATTATAATGCAACGTGGTTGAGCTTGCTATATTAGATTTCGAGCAAAAAAAAAATATTAATGTGGTAATCGTTTAGCTAAAAGCAAAAAGTTAAGATATGAATGTTGAACGGCAAGTATAGGTTTAGCTTCTTTTTCATATAGAAATTTTCCACAGAGCTGCAATGTTGCGATTGAGAATTGTGGAGATGTTAGCACAGATTAGTGGCAAGCGTTTGCTCTAATAAGAAGAGTAAAGCTTTGATGGTGCTCATCTAGTTTAGCTTCAGCCTTCGAGAATAATTTTAAAATTGTTAAAAAAATGTCTTTCGAGGGTTTGAAACAAGATGTAGGGTTAACCCGGACAAGATGTGGGTTTTCAAGAAATTTAGAACATTTACTGAAAGCAAAAAATCCTAAATAATTTCTAATTTTAAAACTAAAAAATATTTGTAAAAAAAATTTTTGAAAAAAAAATGTTGTCACAGAAATTTTTGAAAAAAAAGTTTGTCGAAAAAATTTTTGAAAAAAAAATCTTGTCAAAGAAATTTTTAAAGAAAAATTTTGTCAGAAATTTTTGAAAAAAAAATTTTGTCAAAAAAATTTTGACAAAGAAATTTTTGAAAAAAGAATTTTGTCAAAGAAATTTTTGAAAAAAGAATTTTGTCAAAGAAATTTTTAAAAAAAAAATTTGTCAAAGAAATTTTTAAAAAAAAATTTTTTTAAAGAAATTTTTGAAAAAAAATTTTGTCAAAGAAATTTTTGAAAAAAAAATTTTGTCAAAGAAATTTTTAAAAAAAAAATTTTGTCAAAGAAATTTTTGAAAAAAAAATTTTGTCAAAGAAATTTTTGAAAAAAAAATTTTGTCAAAGAAATTTTTGAAAAAAAAATTTTGTCAAAGAAATTTTTGAAAAAAAAATTTTGTCAAAGAAATTTTTGAAAAAAAAATTTTGTCAAAGAAATTTTTGAAAAAAAAATTTTGTCAAAGAAATTTTTGAAAAAAAAATTTTATCAAAGAAATTTTTGAAAAAAAAATTTTGTCAAAGAAATTTTTGAAAGAAAATTTTAACTTTTATGTTTTTGAGTTTTAAAGTTTTTTAAAAATTTTCCTTTGACCCAAAAATTTTTTCCTGAACTTCTTAAGTAGCTATCTAAATATTTTTTGTATATTTTTTTTTTCAGTCTCAACATTCAGTTTAAAAGTTTATTTTTTTAAATATATTTTGGTTTTGAAAATTTTTCTAAAACTTCATTTGCATTCAAAAATTCCTACTTAACTTTCCTATTCCAAGATAATTCCTAAATTTTTTCAAAGGCTTCTTTTACAGCTAAGGTTTTTAACAAGCTTGACCCAAGCTTTCAGCTCAAGTCCTTAAATAACGACCCTGGCCAAATTAACTTCTGTCTACAATAGTGGCTTGATGAAGCCCCTTCTAATGGGGCTAAAAAAATAGCTAACCCAAACCTTAAACAGCGGTCACTCCCTTGTGGCATTCGGTCCTCAAATTCTGCTTCAACGATTTAGATCGAAATCGTTTTGAGGCTTCCACTATATCATTTAGCTAGCCTGGCTCCAAAAAAAATTTCTTAGTTACGCTAATGGCTTTAAGTAATCATCCTACACTTTTGCAATAAACTGACCCTTATCCAATCGAGTTAAAGGAGCAAATGAAGGAAGTTAAAAGGAACAAAAAAAAAAAAAATAAATAAAATGTGGGGCAAAGATTACATGACACGGTAGAACCTTTGACGATTCAAATATTTGTCGTGATTTTACTTGGTCATCCGTTACTTATCACGATCTATCACCGTGATTCTTATTGAAGAAAAAAATCCAAAATGCGTGAGGTTGTTTCATTGTTGATAATTGGTCAGAAGCGGCATAATTTCGGGCGTTTTCTCTTTTTTTTTTAATTTCGGAAAGGGCATTAAGATAACGCATAAAGTGCACAGACGCATTAAGAAAATAATTTACAACTTTCGGATCGATTTCTTGGCGCACAATTTTTTTCTATTCATAATGTTAGGAAGAAAATTTTGGTGAAAAAAAATGGGTCTGTTTAAAATTTGGCAATACGTTTCCTTTAAAATAACGAGGAGATGAAATCTGTGGCAAATTGTAAGTCATTTCAGTTGCCGATGTCCGCGTTTTATCTTTTAAAATTTGCATTCGTGTTAGCTTCGGGTATTTTTTCTTTGGAAGACGTCAAGTAGAATTACGATTATGGACGTTGTTGTTACATCATTTAGAAGATATTTAATGAAAGACTAGCGCATTAGGGTGTACCTTGGGCGAGCATAGTAAGAAACTCGCCGCAAATTAAAATTGTCTAGTAACAAAGACCTCGATTGATCGATTTTTAAATTGCAGTTGTTTTTCTGGTTTAGGGTAAGGTATATTTGGTTGTTACATTATCATAGAACATCCTGATTCAAAGATAAACAACTGCACAAAACAATTATGGTATTGACTCCATTATCCATGAATATTGATTCAAAATTATTTTAAACAGGCTTTACAGCAAGCTGCAGCGATTTTTCCCGTAACCGTAAAAACAAAAGCAACTATTCCAAAACTACTGCACTGCCACTAAAAAATTTACGGAAACACAAATAACTTGGGTAATCCATTAATTAAAACATCAGGTGTGAACAATGCCTCAGCAACTTAAAACTAATTTAGTGTGGTATAGTGAAATTCAATAATGAATATCAACACATGTCACCTTGTCATGAAGTTAAAAAATGAAATCATAAAATATGATTAATGCACAGAAATTAAAATTTTTTTAGCTCCTTGCAATAATATTACTTGCATTAATGAACCCCCATGAGATTATCACATTAGTTTGGCTTTCGATGACATGTCTTCACAAATTTCATTCTTAATCATCGTCCATATGATTTAAGCTTATAAAGCCAACCACTGCCATCAACAAAACCAAACTTCAAAAAAATTCAATCACCGCCACATTTAAAAAAACTATTCACCACTTTAGTGCAAGTTACTGCCATGCATACAATTTCTCATAATTCATTCGATTTAAGTTTGCCATATTCAGGACTTTAAAAACAACCCCACAGTTTTATTCTTGCTCTTTAATCTGATTATCTGCCCTTAACTTATCAGAAAAACACCTTCGTAGGAAGGGAATTCTTTAAATCCCAAAAATTATCTTGAGTAAGCTAATCTATTCGAAATCGAAATAATCGTAATTACCTCAAACAAATCCAGCGAAACGACAAAATCACAAATAAAATTTTGTTAAAACGGTCATGAAGGTCATTGCTCTAATACTTTATCCTTTCCGAGATCACTTTACCATAAAAAATCAACTTCTGGACCTGCTTGTATATTTTTCCAAAATTCATTCACATCCATAAAATTCTGCTGTAAAGCTTTAAAAAAAAAAATACCAAAACCTAAGCTGGAATCATAGGCAAAAATTTATTTATAAATTTAATTTAAACCAAACAGGACATTGAAAAAAAAGGTCATAAAGGAAACAATATTAGATCAAGGTACCTTTTGCCTATAGACTATAAACTATAGGGAAAAAAATGTAAACAACACTAGTCCCATGCTTCTCTCAAATTTTTGGACTCATGATTTTCACCTTTTTTCATAATTAAATCAACTAATTGACTACAAAATAACATTTTATAAGATTTACTTACATTGCCCCTTAAGACTTCCGTTAATTCATCCACATTCATCCAGGATCAACCACTATCGTATCGTTAGCATCATACCGGCATGGGTACTTGATGCACATCTTTTCCACTTTGTAAATGAACACTCGAACCGAACTATTTTTAGCCGCACATGGATCACAATACATAATTAAGATAAATTAATCACAAATTAATAAAAAATCGCGGATATTTCCAATAAAACCTAAAATAAAAGGGTTATTTCGCATCCCGGACCACGCACTGTACTCACGCTTCGCATTTGTCTGTGACGTCATCACGATGAAAGGATCAAAATGGACGCCATGCGGAAATTTATCCAGAAATATATTGCACTTAAATAACATTTTTCGTCCAAAGCATGATTAGTTATGATAAAAATTGGGTGAGTATGAAGATTTTTCTTCTAATTTTTTAAAATTGTTAACATTTAAAAATAAAATCAAAAACCAGAAAGTTTTATTGCATAAGTTTCAGGATATTTATACGGTAAATATACAACTTGATATCCAGTGGCGGAAAAAAACTTCTTACAGCACCAAAATAACTATTTGTGTCAATTTAATCTGAAAAACGGCATCAACGTCAATAAAGTGAGAATTTGAGAGTTCCAGAGTTTCCACAGTTTTTATTTAATGGGCGTTTGAGACAGGATTCGGTTAAGGTTGCACTGCAAGTCTACCCTTTATTTAAGCTGCACCACGACCATGAGCTGCACGAATCCATTTTCCTATCATTCGGACACGTCAAATGTAATTGAAACTTCAAGCTCATTTTTCGATATACTAAAACCCCAGGTATATTTGCCCTACACAACAAAAATCTAAAATGTTGCCTCTAAAAATTTTTCTACAGGAAAAAATGCATCAACGTCTTAATTTAAGGTTTATAAGTAAAGAGAAAGAATAAAATATGCTAAAAAAATTAAAACAATCGATCTATTTTTAAAACAACGAATAAACATTTATAATGTATAAATTAATTAATGCAGACTGGAGCTTTAGGAGAGTATGGGCAATCCTTGAAATTCTTGTGATTTATTTTTCTCTGGGGTTTTTATTTCTTCCTTCGTTATTAAATACATCTCTTCATTATCCTTAAAACGTGAGTAAAATTTAAATTAGTTAAAAATTCCCAAAACTTTTACAAAATTTTAATGAGAAAACTTACGATATTATTCGTCGAAGAAACGTGATTCTGATCATCAGCAGTATAATCATCACCAGCCATGAATGTCATAATTGTTCCGAAAGCTCCATAATCACTCCCATTGCTGTTCGTATCTTCCTCGTACATATCTTTGTTTGATTTGTTGAATATCTTCTTCGCTTCGTCTATGCTTAGCAACTGCAAAATAAAAAATAACAAGAAAAAAAAATAATTAAAAACTCGGAAATGTATAAAGTAGGTGGATAGTAGAAGAATGCTTAAAGTTCGTACTTGAACATTACTGGTGTCTATGGGAGGTAACAATAATTCTTGCCCAAATTCATTTTCGGATTCCATGGGCTCGCAGTAAATTTCTGTGGCAGAAAAATCGAGATTAGGAAAAGTGAAAGAATAGAATGACAGCTTAGGAAGAAAAAAAATAGCGCACCTGGTTCGATTTGCTGCTTGTTGATTTTGCTGCTATCTTTTTGAAGTTCGTTGTTTTGATTTTCTAATTCTGGGCCGGGTGGCTCGACTTCTATTTGCATTTTACCCATTTCATCAAATGATTGAATTACAGTGGCGACTACAGGAACCTAAAAGTAGATTTAATTTAGATTGTAATTAATTTATTGTTTTTTCAAAATTTTGCATGCCTCAAAATTTTAATTATTACCTTAATTTGAACTGTTTTAACACTAGCGGTTTCTGAATTAGGAGCTACAGTGATTTTTCCAGCTAATTTTAAATCATCAGGAGTTGCTGGGACTAACATATGTTGAGTGTCTCCATTAGCGTTCAGCACCTAAAAAAATTAATCAAACTTTCAGTAAAAAAATTTTTCTCATCTACGAAATTTTTTATTCATGCAAACTAACCTTGACTAGGACTGGAATTCCCGAGGACGGCTTGAAGAGTGCAAAGGGAGTCTGACCATTCTGTTTTGCAGTTTCCATGGCTTTCGTTTTTATGAGATCTATAACGATGCCTACACACATACTCTGCAAAAAAAATTGAACTTTTTAATTTTACAATTTTCTTAAAATTTAAATCGATCTTTAAAATAAAATTTACCTTTTCAGTAACCACGCCTCTTTCAGTAATGTAAGTCTTAGTAATTTTCAGTCTTTGCAGCGGATTCCTATTTGCTGGTAATTGCTTTCCTGAATTAGAAAATTGATCACCGTTTTTATCTTCGTTTTGAAGTTGAATGACTCTGATATTTTTTCTATAAGTAAATACAATATTTAAAAACGAATAATTTGAAAAACAAAAAAATGGATTAATAAAAAGAAAATTACTTGTCGTCAGTGTTAACTTCTCTAGTGGGATATTTGATTCCATGTACGTATTCTTCGTGAGTTCGAAGAGAAAAGCGTTTATTAAACACTTGTCCGCATCTAAGGCAAGGATACATTCCTTTTTCCGAATGTGTATGAGCCTTATGGCACATCAAATTTGACATTTGATTAAAACCTTTCGAACATATATCACATTTATACGGCCTTTCATTGGTGTGCGTAAATATGTGATTCCTAAGATTACCTAAAAAAAAAAAATGAAAAAGATGTGAATTAATTTAAATATATAAAATTGTTAGACTAATCGTGAATAGAAAAACCACAGCCCAATTGACAGAGAAACTGGTCTTAGCTTTAAATTAGAGGCCGAAATTCATTCAAAAAGAATCCGGACACTCAAACCCAAGTCAATTATATGGCTTTCCTTTGTGCTATGGCTTTCCTTTCCCCAGCCAAACCTTCAGGCCAAATATTCGGCCGATAAAATCCCCTTGGGGTCTTTTGAGTAAAAAAATTAGCTTATAAACAAAAAATTAAAATTACCCTTTTGATGAAATGCTTTCCCACATAAATGACATTTATGAGGCTTATAATCACTATGTGTTTTTTTATGAGAAATGAGCGTAGAGACTCTATTGAATGTTTTCCGACAAAACTCGCAGACATACGGCCTTGCATCAGAATGAATAGCTCGATGCTGACTTAATGTTGACATCTAAAACAAAAAAAAAAGATAATATATTTCCACCCAAAATTTTAATAATCAAAAAAATATTTTAAAAAATTTCATACTTGACGAAATGCTTTTCCGCAAGTTTCGCATTTGTAATTCCTTTCGTCTGTATGTGTAGGAAGATGCCTTGTTAATGTATACTGATGTCTAAAATCCTTCCCACCTAAAACAAAAAAAAACATAATTTAATATTTTCAGTAAATTTATATAACAGCAAAAAATAAAGGGAAAATATAGGAAAAGGATATACAGAGGATAAAGGATAGACACTTACATACTCCACACTGCCAAATTTTAATACTTCTATCCCCGAGATGCTGATATCTTACATAGTGTAAATTATTTTCTTTGTTGCAATCGACTACGCGTTTGTTGGAATATTTAAAATCGAATGATTTGCTATAATCGTCGTCATCGTCATCGTTTAAATCTCCTATGCTCTTTTTAGAATCCAATGAGATTTTTTTACCGAGCTTCGAAGTGGGCATACATCTTTCTGTAATGGAAAACATGGTGGATACACTCAAAAAATAAGTAGAGGCATTTCAGATCAATTAGAATTTTTTTCACGATCAAAAATACAAAATCAAAGCGTGCACAAAATTGGAAATTAATTCGATTCGATCTGAAATACTTCAACTTAATATGAATGCAATAAGAATTATTTTACCTTCGTTATTTTCATAAGCAAGATTCTTACTTAAATTTAAATCAATGTCCGTTAAACAACTATTTTCTTCGAAATTCAATTCTTGACTGCTACTCTTATCAACAATACCCCTACACCCAGAATCAAAATTTTCAAAATTTTTCTCTTCCATAAAACAATACGAATTATCTCCATAACTTAAACTTAATGTCGTGCAATTCCCAAAATTATAATCATCTCCTTTCCCACCACCAGCTCTAAGATTCGGGAAATTTTTATTCACATACATGGAATTATTAGAAAAATCTAAATTCAAAACTTGATCCGTTATTAAATTTGCATTGGCTTCACTTAACTGCTTTGTGGTCATTAAATTAGAACTTGTTAAAAAATCACTGTCATTTAAAATGAAATCATTACTAAACCGATTGTCATTCAACATTTTCTCATTATCATTTTTATCCGCCATGTTGTAATTTCTTACTACAAAATTATCAGGCAGACCAACAACAACATCAATGGGTTTATCAACTGCAATTCCATTTAAATCAATTTTCGGGTAATTATCGTTAAGCATTGAAACCATATTCAAATAACTATCATCATGCATTTTAAAATCACTTCCTTCATTAGTGGTATCATCAACTTTATCTTGCTTGCTACTGGTTGGGTTATTGAAACTCAGAAATTCATCCATTGGGTTAGTTAGCTTTTTAGATTCGTAGGAAAGTTCATCATTCAAACTTGGCATGCGTGGAAACATTATTTCAGATTGCTTGTAGCTAGGATTTGTAGGAACTGATTCGTTAGTTGTGAAATTGGGGAATGACTGTGACACTGATTCAGGTTTTAGGTCAGATCCATCAAAAAGCATAGGTTGATTTTTCTTTTCACCTGTTAATTCCGTATCTGAAGAATTCAAAGCCTAAAAAAAAATCAGATGAATTAAATTGTTGTAAAATGTAAATAATTTTCATAAACTCAACAGGTAAGGCATAGATTATGAATTTAGGACTTACATCGAATAAATCATCACCTAAAGCACTATGATGCTGAAAGTCTTCCTCCATATTTGAGTCGTCGTCTTCGTCTTCGTCTTCTTCTTCTTCTTCTTCTTCTTCTTCTTCTTCAGCATACGCTATTTCTTCCTGTTTTTTCTGGTAGCTTTTACGTAGGATAGCTGCTACGTGTTTTCTTTTCACAGATTTATATCCCACTGCCTGGCTTTTGTTAATAATTTCATAACTATCATCTAAAAATATTCAAATAAATTATATGCTTTACCCTGGAGAAAACTCTACACTGACAATTTAATAATTAACCTAACTTATGAAGAATGAAATGGTGAAAATCAAAGCTCTGTAGCATGTATTTAATTGCTAATTTACCTAAAACATGTCCCAAGCGTCTCGAATATTTTGCCTAAAATGGCGTATGTGGAGTTCATTGTTGCGAAATATGTTCGATTTTTCCACATTTGAAAAAAAATCAAAGTAATTTTAAACGGTTCTCGTTGACAAATCGATTTTTAAATCATTTTGTAATGCACGTCCATTCCGTATTTACAAATTAAAGAGCGACATTTTTAATTATAAAAAAAGACGACGTAAAATAATCGTGCTGCTTTTATTAACAAAAAAATATCCGAGCGAGCATTCATTCATCTATTAACATTTGATATTCGGAAAAAACAAAAACTCCGGCCATTTTGGACAAAGTGTTTTAGGCAAAGTAATGCATTCCGAGGAAAATACGGTTACAGTAGTTTTTTAAAAACGATAAACTTACCCTCTGAGCTTGACATCTTGATTTCAATTGATTAAATCCGAATAAATAAAACTCTGTAGAAGTAAAATTGATTTAAAGAAGATTAACAGATTTTGGATGATTCAAGATAAACATGTCAGTCGCCATATTGCCATTTCTATCAACCTGCAGTTAGGTAAAGAAGGGACTAACTCAAATAATTTTTGAATTTCAACATTTTAACTATACGAAGAATATTTTCAAGCATAAGCAAAAGTTTATAGCTTATATAAAATAAAGTTTGAACACGCTTCAGTGAGTTGTGGGATTTTTCATTACGTAGCTGCCGATTCAAATTTCTGATACCCCGGAATTTTTTTAAGGACCTATTAAGTAAAATGTTAGCCACAAAGTTTACATCATAAATGTGAAAGATGCAAATTTTACCTGTTTTTAAACTTAACAGTTCTGCAGCTGAAAACACATTTTTATTTTAAGTGAAAAGAATTCACTTCTTCAACTCCATTTAATAACCCAGGTAAGGCGCCTCTTATCAAGACGTATTCAAGAAAAAATGAAGATGAAGAAGACGTCTTAAAGATCGCTAATGCCCCACTCTAAAGACCTATTATAGACACAAGATGCCTTTAAGATGTCTTAAAGATGAAGGTCTTAAAGACATCTCGTGTCTTGAATACGTCTTTAGGGTGGGGCATTAGCGATCTTTAAGACATATTTAAGATGTCTTTATCTTCATTTTATCTTGAATACGCCTTAATAATAGGCGCCTTCCCTGGGAAGGCTTCTAAAATACAAAGGCCCCAATCCTTCCAACATCCAACCTAATCCTCTTTTTTTTTATTCAAGAACATTTTGCATAAACATAACTGGGAGCCGATAGGTTCTTAATCTTGTAAGGAGGCTCGATTAATGTACTGAAGCCACCGGTGTCGGTTTGAAAATAGGAAAAGATTCTACTTGCTTCTAAAATAAGAAATAAAACACAAATCAAATTAACTAATTTTTTAAAAATATTCATCTGGATTTTCTAGAAAAAAAAGTATAGACAATAATTGCAAAAAATAGTACAGTATCACAAAAAATCAGACAAGTCATAACATGTCTTGATGAACCGATAAATTGTTCAATATTCAAGAAGCATGCCTTTAGCAACTTCCTTTGCTTTTTCCTTTCCAAGTAAATTTTCAACTATAGCTAAAGCAAAATCAAAAGCAGTCCCTGGTCCTCGACTGGTAATAAGATTACCTGTAAAAGAAAAATTACTTTTTTATTAACTGCACTGAAAAATTTACAAGAAAAGTAACACATTTTAATACTGACCATCAAATACGACTTTATCTTGCAGATAGGTATATTTTCCTCCCTCTACCATGTTTTTCTCCATACTAGGATAAGATGTTACTTTTTTCCCTTCCGCAATGCCATGAGCTTTAAGAGCAGTAGGAGCTGCACAAATTGCTGCTATTAATCTTCCATTTTTTTCTTGGTCTTTCAGTAGATCACCTACAACTTTCGACTGAAATCATAATCACAAATATAAATTTATTTTAATTTTATAATCAATTAAGTGAAAATTGTGTCAGCAGTCCTTGTAATTTACCTCAGCAAACAACTGAGATCCTTTTAATCCTCCTGGCAATACGACAACATCATATGGTGCTTTTGCAACAGCTTCTTCCAAACTTAAGTCAGGTTGAATTTTAACTTGTCTTGAACATTCATGTGGCTTATTGCCTTGTAAACCAGCTACAGTTACTTGAACCTGAAAATTTTAAACAAAACGTCAAGTTTTTAATGATAAGTCAAAGTCAAGGTGAAGAAGTAGGGTTAAGATTCACAGATACAAAAAGCCGGTCGATCTATTAAAACTTACACCTCCTCGTCTTAATACGTCAGCTGAAATCACGAATTCCATTTCTTCGCTTCCTTCTGAAACTAAAACAACAGCGGATTTGCCAGTCATTTTGCTATTTAAATATCTTGAAAAACTTGTAAAAGTTGACTTCAACTGTATCCTTCGCAGATGAGAAAACATAGCAGCACTACTTGGCAGTGTTGTCGTTAACAGAGACCAATAGGATAATTTCGGGTAATATCTATCAGAAAGGTAGACAACGTGTGTTCGAAAATTTTTTTCGATATTTGCGCCATCTGTATCCGGCGAAACCTCGCATTGAGGCAGATAGATTGTTTTTGCACTGCACAGCAGAATTTTGACAATTATGATTTGTTTTTAATTCTTTTTTTAAAGGAAATCAAGGCAGAATTAAAGAGCACCAACGAAGGAAGTGTCCCTTCATCTGCATTCCCTTCACCAAAGGGAGATTCAAAATCAGATGGTGCAGAAAAATGTTTGTTTCCATGTAATTCAGCATGACAATCAAAAGTGTCGAGTTGTAACTAAGATTGTTTACAAAAGGTAATGGCATATTGTTATTTATTGGAAATTTGCCTGGTTGAATTTTTAATTCATTTTTTCCAGGTTCAACTTTTTTTAAAAAAAATTATGACCCTTCAATCGAATTGATGACAACACTGGAGCAAAGTTTTATAAGTGCACAAGCTATATAATTACAATTTATGATCAATTGGAGCATCAATTTCACCCTTTTCTAAGCATTAAAGAATATATTAATGAAAATATTTTCCTAAGTGATAAGATATCTTATTTTTATTGTTAAATGTTAATATTACTTAATTTTTTAACTTGCATTCCACATGTAAATAACATTTTCTATTTTTAAGATTTTATATAAAACTGTGCCTTGCATTCTGAATTACTATCGGCTAACATTTTCTTAGCCTAAAAATACAAAATACACAAACTGGAAATGGATCATTTCAATTTAATATTTGAACTAAAATAAAATTTTAAAATCGCTTATTTTTTTTATTCATTAATCTTATTACTATGTCCTAAACAAAAAACCAACTTTTAATTCACTTTTTTTCAGGTTCAACTTTTTTTTAAAAAAATTATGACCCTTCACCGGAATTGATGATGACAACATTGCAACAAAGATTTGCAAGTGCCCAAGCAATGGTTACAATTTGATCAATTCGAGCATCAAATTCACCCTTTCTAAGCATTAAAGTCTCATCAGGAAGTATACTTTGCAAGATGTGATATTTGTTTCTTACAAGACTAAAAGTCTCTCTATTAGGGCAAGAAATAAAACATCGTAATTTGTCTGACATGATAGGAAGCCATTTAGACAAATATCTACTGATAGTTGATTGATCAACACAAAACCTGTAGGCCAGATCTTGCTCAAACAAATTCAGTCTCAACTTCATCAATATTATTATGAATTCCTGAAACAGAGTTAAAGAATTATGCAGAGATGGTTTCATATCATTTGCCACTAATTCAAACACCGATTTCAAAACAGAAAATGATGGAAGACCAGTATAAAACTTTACTTTATCGTCATCCTGTTCTAAAGTCTTCTCATTAACAACACAATAATTTAATCGATGAGATTTTAACATTTGTATTTTAGATCTTAAATGCATGTTATCTTTGCGAATCACATCTAATTCCTTTTTCAAACTTTCAATTTCAGATTTCATTTTTTCCATGTCTTCAACAGGAACATCTGTCCTATAGACATCCTCAGATTCATGTTCATCCAAATTAATATATCTATGATTCAATGTCACTTCATTCTCAAAAGTCTCATCATTTTCAGATGCTGTGTTACTTTCCTTTAAGTCAGCATGAGCAGCATTCACAGGTGTGAGCATCTTTTCTGATCGAATTTGATTTTCCTCTAGCTTATTTTTTTTCCTTTGTTTCTGTCTTAAATATCTGTCAATAGCTGCAGCTTTATTTTTATGATTGTCATGACCCAAAGCAATGGAAGGAGCCCAATCTGGAGACAGGTTGTCAAAAAGTTTCGAAGGCCGCCCTGCCAAAAAAAAAAGTTTATTGCAATAATGCTGAGTGTAATGGAAATCCATTATCTTTATTAAACAAAAATTACCCGATATAAAATGGCGATCACAAACTTTTTTATCTTTTGTAATATCCTTATCCTGTAAATTTTTCCTACAAATTCTTGCTAACCATAATCGACGCCTTTCTATCGACAACTCCTTTGTTCTATTACATTGGTTTTTAATTACTGCCGGGATTGAAAAGAATCGCACTTTATCTCGACCTGCCTTATGGTAACAACCGAAGACAACACAATAAACCATTTTTTATTGAATAATCGATTTCAAAACCAAAAAAAATGCGACAAAACACCCTAAATTTCACGTCTCTATTTATAAGCTCGAATGTTGTGTTCTCATCATTCCTGGTACTAAGATGGCCGACTCGCATTAAGTTTTCTGCTAGTGATACCATCTATGAACAATGATGGCGGCTGCGCATACCCATAGATTATGAGATCTCGTGGTCATAGAGTACATCTCTTTCCGGTACATCGAGCAATAGGCTTCTGCAGCAAAGCGGCAAGGTTTATATTTCTAATCATCGATCTCTTCTTTCGTTAATTTCTCTTTACTCCGGAAGCGATTTCTGCGATATCAAATAAAACGGTTTTCAAAGGAAACGCAAACATATAAGTCGGTGAAAAATTCGGGGGAGAAAATTACCAGTCTTCTGCTGTGCAGTGCAAAAACAATCTATCTGTCTCAATGCGAGTTTCGCAACCGCCAAACCGGATACAGATGGCGCACGTGCCTGTACGTTTTTTGAACATACGTTGTCCACCTTTCTGATATTACCGGAGACTTCCAATGGGAATTTTAGAAGCATAACCAGAAATGAGCGCCAAATTTAAAAAAATTAACTAATAATAATATCTAAAATTTTATGTTTTTATTTGTTTTGGTTGTTATATTTAACTTTATGGACCGATTCTGTCAAATATCGCGTTTCTCTCAATTTAGCCTTCAATGGAAAACACGAGATGAAAGGGTTCACGTTCACTGCCTCCTTAATTTTTCTAAAAGTTAAGCATAGGAAAGGATTTTGGTGGCAGCGAAGAGTCAGAAAATCGATGCGGCTTTATAAAACTGTTATCTATTTACCGCGGTAACCATATCCCGAAACTTAATTGAAAGAAACTAAAGTGAAACTTATCAACTAAAAGTCATTTGAATTCGGCGGTGGTGGCGGCTGAAGGTAACCTAACTATCACAGACAGTGGTGCAGAAATTACCCCCACGGTTCCAACCATCGTAGAAGGACAAGACCTTGAGTCAAAAAAAGGCTTTAGAAGACCAATTTCCAAAATTTAAATAAAGATAACTGAGATATGAAGAAATTATTGGAATACTGGATGGAGACTAGGTACTATTTAAAGGGTTTCGGGAAAAATTTTACGTGGGACCTCACCTCGAGTTAAGTAACAGTGGCATAACTAAGGTTTGGTGGACCCGCCCACAAAACGGTTTTTGGGCCCTCCTTGCCTGCAGAAACAATGCTATTTTTCTTTTTTTTTTGTTAGCCGCTTTTTTTGGTTCTTGGGCCCCTAAAGACTGGTGAGCCCGCCCATGTCGCGGATCCTACGGGCCCGTTAGCTGATCTTTTATTACTAACATTAGGGGCGCGGCAATGATTAGATCTTGTTACAGAATTCAGGAAAAATTATTTCTTTTAAAAAAAGATTCAACTGTGCAAAGAAAAACTAGAAAGGCAACAACAGCCCTACATCTTAAGCTACCAAAGTATATAAAACAGAAACATCTCAACCAAGGGCGGTTGATTAAATTAATCTCGCAAAATAGTAAAACAAATTGCTTTTACTAAACGTAATACTTTTAATGTAATGCTTTTCCAGTAAGCAACTCTTTATTAAGTTTGCCTTCCTTTTGTCTCTTAACAAAGTGATGAGAAACTAAGAAATAAAACAAAAGCGCGTAAAAAAAATAAGGTTTGAAAAGGTTTCTTTTCGTCACTTGATTATTCCCTCTTTAATCCCATCGGCAAAATAACGTACATAACTAAAGGCAAGACCACTTCACTTGTACTCCATAAGGAGGACATCATTTGCGACTACATGTATCATTCGGGAATTCTTCCTTAGGGATTTGCCCGTAAATTGTGGAACGAGATAAAATAATCCGCCAATGCTTAACATACAACCGTATCGAGTAACTGTTTATACGTAAACCTCTCTAATGGCCTCTAATGACTGCTATTATCAGTCAAACAGTTCCTTCCCTGGGGAAAATCTTGAATTTTATATTCACCGACTTTTTTTCGCCCAACTTTTCTTTCATCTACACGTTTAGATTCTAGAAAAAAGGGATTTTATTTTTATAATTTTTTTTTTTTTAGATGAGCGAATCACTGGATTCTCTGAAGTTTTATTAGGTTAGGGATCGGACGTGTCCGTGCGGGGAAAGGAGGGGGTCGTGATCGGGTCAGACGGAAAAATTGAAAAAATATACTGACCTTTGACCGAAACGCTCAACCGTGTACACATACAGGGTTGTTAACAAATTTTCCGCCCTGCGATTTTTTTCGCCAGGAAGATAAAAAAAAACCGATAAACGGGAAAGTCACCGATATCCGCCATTAAATAATTAAAATAAAAAAAAAGGGGGGATAATGGTCGTGCTCATCCAACCCGGCTTCGGAATTGGGTCAAAACGGATCTTTATGTGACTTAACCTTCTAGGAGAAAAGGCGAGAAGGCTAAAAGTTTACAAGATAAAGTGAAGAACAAGGGGGAGAACACACGGACACGCAGACAACCTCTTTTTTTCATTACATAAATAGGGTAAAAAGAGAACTCCCTCGGGATTAAAATTTTCCGTATTTAATTTCTCAAATAGGAAGTGGAAAATAATAATCGGATATGTTCGGGAAAACTCGGTAAAGCTCGGAGTTTTGTCCAGGGTTTCTATGGAAAATTTTTTTTCTAAAAATTAATAAGAACTTTGATGGCAGCGCGGATTCCGTTAGAAGTTTCGTCTTCTTGCGATAACGCAACCCCCCGATCTCCTTAAGATAAGATGAAAGGCAAACGGGGTTGATTGATTAACTTGCCGGGTTGTTTTTAGGATGGCTACGTGATCGCCGGTGCTGAAATTCAAAATCGGATAAGTTACTTTTTTCCGAGAAGCCGGTTTATCCGACGACGATCTTTCCAGGAGCAATATTCTGATAAAATGTAGCCGTTAATAAAGCCGTGTCTTTTCACAAAAAGGAAACTGTAAAGGATAATCAGTGGCGGACTGTCTACAAATTAAAACGGATAATTAACGACTGCTGACACGTCTTTCGGATTTTAGCCGTGAGAAAAAATATAAGGTTAAATCCGACTGACAGCGTCGGGGATTTTTTTTCTTCCTTTTTTTTTTTCTTCTTTTCATTTTTAGATATTTTTTTTTCCTTTTTATAAGTTGCTTTTGTTCGATCGATTTTTGAAATTTTTGTTGCTATTTTTGAGCTTTACATGTTTCCGGGATGAGTCGTATGGGTCCCCCGACAAAGCAATAACCTGACTTACCTTTTTTCTTTGGTGTATCCCGATTTATTTTTAGACCTGATTTTTTTTTCCTCTCTCTCCCTTTAAATTTTCGGTCGGTCAATCTATAGATGATTCTTAGGAAATCTCATTTCTGGAAAAAATAAAAAGTTTTATGATTAGATTTTCCAGAAAAACTCGTTAAGGAGTCTTAAATTGCATTTTTGACTCCTTGAAAATAAAATTTCTTACTTCTCACTTTTTCTTTTCCTCCCTCAAATTGCATAAACTTTTTTTTTCTCTCTCTCTCTCTCTTTCGCGACCGTTCAATCGACTGGAAAAATGATTTCCATGTTAAAAAAAAATTCTGCTATTTACAGAACAAATATTTTCGCAGCAGCTTAAAAAGTATACTTTTAAACTGATTGATGTGAAAGAGGAGAAATAAAACGAGAGAGAGATTATGAAAGTTTTCCCTTAAAGCTATTAATTCGAAAATTAAAGGTTTTTGAGTTTTTACCTCTTCTTCGCATGTGTTGGGTAAACCGTTTATGCCATAAAAGAAACCAAAAGAACCCCATTAAATCATATTAAATTAAAAAACACTACGGAAAAATCGCTTTTATATAAGAGGTTACGGTTGGAAAATAAATAATTATTTACAAACGCGGGTATAATTGCAAAAGAAATATTGCGAAGTTTAGAATTTTTATTTATAATCCACATAAAAAGCATGAAGGAAAAATCGCTAAAAGCTCTCATAAATTTTTTTATTTTATTTATTAAAACAAATAAAAATTCAATTAGCTAATTTATAGTTATTTGGATAACTTAATTAATAAGGTTTCGCTAATCAATATCAGTAAATATTGGTTTTTCTTTTTTCCTCGTATTTTCAAAATCTAAAAATTTAACCGAAAAATAAGGGAACTTTAAGAACTCTGTCTTTATGCTCAAAAAAAAGCGTTATTAGGGGAGGAAGAAGAGTTTTAGATTTTATTCTATGATTTTTCTGCCCGTCAAGGTCAAGAGTTTTTGCCCCGCCTATGCCTTTTTTGGAGCGGCTGAAAAAACAAGGGAAAGGTGAAGCGCCGTTAGCTGCCCAAGAAACAAAGCGACATCTACTGCCGCGGCAAAATTAGCCTTCTTTAAGCAGCGGGGAATGCGGCCGAATTTACGGCTTTGGAAGGGCCAAAAAAAGCCAAATTTAGAGTTTCCAAGAATTTCTTCGAAAACTGCTCCGACGCTTTTTTTTATTTTTTGTGCAAAGATACCTAACCTCATATGGAACAACTTTTCCCTTTAGTATTTTTTTGTAAAATTTCGTCCTCCCGGAAAATTTTGGAGAAACCGAAAATTTTCAAGTTTTACCAACAACGCCGACATGGGAATCGACTTCGACTGAATAATGGTCGGGGATTTTAAATTTTCGGTTCATATTAGGAGAGCTTCTATTTATCAGCCAGCTAAAACTATACAAAGAGAGCTCGACCGAACGACAACGTGCTTCGGTTTTGGCTTTGGCATACGGCACTGCAGGAAAAAAACCGATCCGGTCCACTTTTTTCAATTTAATAATTTGGGAATCATTCGTCCCTCACCGTTCTCACTCACTCGCACATTCACTACCCTAATAAACCCTAAAATCGAAAAATTCTCATCTCAATATTAAAAACAAAAAATAATCTACACATGCTGAAATATTTGCATTCAAATCGATTCAACTTTATTTTGCAACGACCCAATTACTTTTCCAGCGAATAATTTTTAAAATTTTATGCATTTTTTTTTTAAAGCTCACTCAACTGATCCGAAAAAAAATTAGAATTTTTAAAATTAATTTTTACGGTTTAATTACGATTATTTTTTAAATGGATACCAAAATTTTAATTGGGTTTAATTATTTTTCTCAAGAAAGAAAAACAAAGTTTTAAAGTTGGGATTTAAATAATTTCACATTTAAGGTAAAACTTAGCGAGTAGTTAAATCGATTAAATATCGTGTCGAGTGCCAAGTTTTAAAATAAAAAATGTTAGGGTTAATTGAAGAAGGTGAATAAAGTGATAATTATTATTTTAATTCCTTTTCACCAAGCGAGTATAATTAAATTTAAAATTATAATTACTTCATTTTAGTTCGGCAAAAAAACATCCCCGGAGTTTTTTTTTTCCGATTCATACGCACATGGGTTTTGTAAACATGGAATTCCAGAAAATGTAAAAACTTTCCCATCTCCCCCCAGACAAAAAGGGTTTTCGGGTTGAAAAAGTGATCTATTTCAATCCTTTATACGCGCACTCTGTCTTTCTCTTTCCATCCTCTCTCTTAAAAACTCTCCGAATGAGAGATTTCAACTATACTCACATTTCCCTATTCATAAAACTAAAGAGCCAAAATACCAACAATAAATTCAAAAAGTAAAAAGGACTCTCCATTTTCTTAATCACAAACCGGTTCTGAGACCATTCCGACGAAATGAAATTTCGAGTCCTCTAAAAATTTATAGAACCATTATTTTAATCTTGATGTTGTCTAGCAAAGATCCCGAAAAAAAAAGGGGGAAAAAAATAATTTGTAACCGCCTCCTGCAGCCGTTAATAGCAACCTTTCGAAGAAAAAATTAGAAAGAGAAAGGGGAAAAAAGAAGGAAGGAAAACAAAAAAAAAAAAAAGAAAAAGACCTTTCATTGGCAAGATTTCCAGAGCATATTGACCGTATCCTCATTTAACAAAAAAAGAAGAAAAAAAAAAAGACACTTTCAAACTCTATTATTTAAAATATATGTTACGAGAAAAAACTCTGTTCTATAGGAAAGTACTAGCAGACTGACTGCAGGACTAGTTCACAGTAAAAACAGGCTGTTGTTATTAAGGTTAAAAACCAAGAGATAGGTGTTGGGTTTGGCCTCCTCCATTTGCCCCCCCCCCCCACCCTTAGAGGAGAATACGCCACCGACCTTCTAGGCTTTCCGATTCAACTATGAGTGAGCAGACAGCGGCTCCGATGTCGGCTGCGGCAAGTAGGGAGGCAAGGAAACTTTGTCACGTCAGTAGTAACTATGACAAATCACTGAAATTTCTTAGCTTGTGCTATGAGCGCCCTGAAGGGCGGAGAAAGTAGTGGGCAAATCTCTGAAGACCAAGTCATGTGCTAGCGAAAAACATGTGAGGAAAAAAAATTGTTATCAAAAAATACCTCTCGTTTTCTATAGTAGATGGCATAATCTATCTATCTATAAGGGTAACCGGTGAGGCATTTTTTGTCTTGCTCAAGGAATGGCGTCCTTGCCCTGTGGTGAGCTCCCTTCTCAGGGTTATGAGTTAGTGCAGGGCAGCAGCTTCGCTAATACTGACCTAGGGCTGAAGATGGTAGTAATCGGCAAGGCCTAGGCTCAGATACCGGGAGGCAGAGTTGGATCAATGGTATGGCGATGTGGAAGATTATGGAAAGTCACCACACTATTTGATATTCCTAGTAAAATCATCAATGGTTGGCCATGATGATCGCCAATCTCGACTCTCACGAGGAGAGGGCATTTAAAGAACAAGAAGATCTATCTATGGCTTAACTGAGCCTAAAGCTCTATCAAGATTCCCTTCCAGACGCTTCTATCCCAACAAGTGGACCGCTAGTCAGGGACTCCTAATCGACCCGCATTCTTCGATGACGTTGTCCTCCCAACGAAGCCGAGTTTTACCCTGAAGTTTTGGTCTTGTAGGGCGTCCATACAGAACAGATTTAGAGATGTCAGACCATATAGGTTTTACTGTACTAGTGATCAGCGGCTGCCCCGTAACCTACGGACCTCTTCATTCACACATCTTTTCTCTTCAAAAACCTTGTCATACGGATCTCTCTTTGTCCCAAAATTCAACGCAACACCTTCCTTTCTAAGACCAACAACTTCTCCTGGGTGCGGACGATCAGATTCCATAATTCACAGCCATAAGTGACCGTTAGGCGTATGAATGCGTTATAAACGGCAAGAAGAATGCGAAGAATATGGCCCAAAGAAAATAGACAACGGTCTCCACTCTGACTCCGGGCAGCGACGTCCTTGTTGACCTCCATCGGCGCTCGTGACGAGAGATCCGAGATACCGAAATCATATATACATGGCATAATGGGCCAGTAATAAAATGACTACTGTAGTGTTCAGCATAAGGTCTCAGGTAGACAGCAGCTGCGTTGGAAGAACAACATATCTGGGATGCAGGTCGATTAAAGAAGTCCCCAACTGCCGGGCCATTTACTAATAGAGAGCCGTCTGCGATTGTTCGATAAAGCTTCAGGCCCTGTAAAGCCATAGATAGTTAGATAAAGTATAAGCCAAAAATTTAATAATAGCTACCCAGGTAAGGCGCCTCTTAATACGTAGACATCATATGAAGACATCTTAAAGATGTCGTCATCTTCATTTTATCTTGAATACGTCTTGATAAGAGGCGTCTTATCTGGGTAAAATCGTTATTGAAAATACCTAGAAACAAAACCCTACCATCAATTTTTAGCTACTCCTTTCTTCACTATATAAATAAGAACTACTTACAGGGCTTGTAAATGATGAGCTGGAGAGAAAGCTCACTGCCAAATTTTGCTGGATATGCCGACTGATCTCAACACTTAAAACCTCCCCGAGTCTGAGCCGTTTAATTCTTTTATACCCTGCAAAAAGAGCGACTAGGGATTTAAATCTACATTTAAACCAAATATGGTTAAGTCTTTCGAAAAATAAAAAAAAAAAGAGAGGAGAATAAAGAATTCAGGACCGGGCTCCTTTTCCTTCTAAAAACCGAGAATATGTCAGTTAATTTCAGAAAATGGGCAGAGGATTAAAAAGGTACATAATTTTATAAGAACCTCGAGCTTTACATCCACACGGGTCTATAAAGCTTCCGCGTGTAATAACACAAAAGGCTGACGTTTAAAAGCAGAATATTAAAAAAAATAAAACCTGTTGCACGGGCGAATTTATCTACATCACAGCAAGGAAGGACAGATTACAGTAGGAGAAAAAAAAAGGAATTAAAACTTTTTTGTCAAATGAAACACACGCTCCGGGGGCAATTTTCTTACTAAATAAAAACCAGGTAAGGGATGAAATGGACGGGACCATTATCTAGAACGAGTCCTTTTTGCGGACGTATTAAAAAAAAATTGATTTTCAGTTTAAAAGTTCAACAAAGGGTTTTGAAATTTAAAAAATAAAATTGAAACGGTTTTCCCCTTCTTTTTCTTATTATCAATCTTTTTTTTTCCTCCCTGGGAAATTTTGAAAGCGAACGTTAGCTAAGCACACATAAGGAAAAATTTTTTTCTCCTCCCGCGAAAATGGAATACTCTTTCTATTTATTTTATACCTCAAATAAAAAGAATGATAATTAATTGACGGTCTTTTCTCGTCCGTTGGGAACGGGGAAAAAGGACCCAGGACTGTCCCCCACGAGCTTTTTTATTAAACTTGTGGAAATAAAAATTTACTCGTGCAAAAACTTTTTTATATATATTGAATCTGTATTTGGTTTGGTTATACAGGATAGAAAAATGCAATGAGTCGGAAATTTTTCGGAAGCACGGCCATTTTTATTTTTTTTTTTTTTACAGAAACTAACGAACGGAAGGAGTGCTCTTCAATTTTTATGTAAAAGGATCGAATTCGTTACGCGACTTCTCAGGAGAGAGGTAACGAAATCCTTTTTCGAAAAATTTTCGATAAGGTGTTTTTTTTTTGTATAAAAAATTCAAATTTATGCAGAAGTATAACAACTATCACAGCGCCTCGGTGTCGAGTAGGCGTTTCGAAACGATCATTTCCTTTTTTTTCTTTTTATTTCCATCGATAATCATGTAAAAAATGAAATAAGTCGATTTAATTTCCCGCATAGCAATTTGAATCCCATTTTAAATTCTATATTGTGACACGAATTTTCCTACAGGTGTGCGCGTTAAGAAAATTCCGGGGGTGAGAAATATTCACCCCCTGCGAACTTACGTTTATTTTCAAATCGTTTCATCGCATGTAAGGTTTTTCCGAAGCTTCGCCTGAGGGAGTGAACATATACATTGGATAGAATCGATCTTCCGATTTTATAAACATCTATATTTTCACACGGAAAACTTTCACGATCCTCTCGGATGTTGGGATGGAATTCGTTTTGAGACCATAAAGTAGTAAAGCGATGTACGGGGAGAGGTAAAAAAGTTTTGTTAGAAAATAAGTTTCAAGGTAGCGAGTTTAAGAAAACCTTGACTTAGTTCAAGAAAAGCTTAAGAGGGTTCTTAATATTTTTTTTTATTATGATTAGTACAGCTTAGTGTCAGTGACGGCGCCAGAAAAAAATTATGGATGGGGCCACAAATTTTTATGTGGGGCCAAAGTCGAGTAATGTTACATTACAGCAATGTTGCTGTTCTTCCCAAATAGGAGGGGCCAAATTTTTTTCAGCTGGGGCAATGCACCCCCCCCCCCCCCTTGGCGCCGTCCCTGCTTAGTGTCGATTTTGTTAGATTTCGCTGTTTAAGCAGTTTTTATTCCAAGTGCACTTAAAAAAATATCATTAAGAAGAATCGGAATAAGAGAATTTTTTTCAAACGATAGAAATATTTTCTTCATCTTTGTTTGGGTTTTTACTTTCGAGCTCCCTAGAGCGAGGAAATATTCCGGTCGCCTCAAAAATGGGATTTGGCCAAACTGCGTATTTTGCCGGGAAATGACGAGAAATAACCGTAAATATGGTTTTAGGACTGACATCAGCCTGTTTGTGCACTTTAGTTTTTCGGCTGTATTTTCGAAACCGAAAAAGCCAGCAAAGTGAAAATTGGCATTCGCCTTCTTCAGGCAAGGAAAAAGCTGTTATTTCATAGTCAAGACCATCCGGCCAAATTTACGGCTTTGACAGGGCCAAAGAAGGCCAAATTTAGACTTTTCGAGAATTTTCTCGAAAACGGCTCGAAGGAGTTTTTTCATTTTTTTGTGTGGAGGTGCCAGACTCTATTAGGAACAAATTTTCCCTTTGGCATTTTTTCATGAAAAATGACCCTCCCCGGAAAATCCGGAAAAACCGAAAATTTCTAGGTTTTACCGACAACACCGATATGGGACTCGACTTCGACTGAAAAATGGTCGGGGATTTCAAGTGTTCGGTCCATTTTGTGATTTGAAGGCAGCCCTGCCGAGTTGAACTTTGGCAGGACCAAAAAAGGCCAAACAACGAATTTTCAAAGATTTTCTCGAAAACGTCTTCACGATTTTTCTTATTTTTTGTGTGAAGATCCCTAACTCTAAAAAGAACAACTTTTCCCTTTGGCATTTTTTTGTTTAAAATAGCCCTCCCCGAGAAATTCGGAAAAACAAAAAATTTGAAAGTTTACGGATAGCGCTGATATGGGATTCGATTTCGACTAATTAATGGTAGCGAATTTTAAATTTTCGGTCCATTTTTTGATTTCAGGCCAACCCCCCACCCCCTTATTTTGTTTCTAATGAAGTCCCCAGTGATGCCGTAATCGAACGAAGCTACACCCCGTCAGATCGAAAAATTCCCCTAGTTTGCGTATTTATTTGAGAAAAAAAATATTTTTTTGATAGCAAACGAGTTGATCTTATAAGCAACAATAAATTCCTTGTTTAAGTAACAAAAACTTTGCCGACAAATAAAATAAATAAAATTAAGCTCCGAATTCTGGCTTAAGCCAAATTTAAGAGTTTCAAAAAGTTAAAACATTATTTTAAAAAAGTGCAACATTTTTCCAAAAAAAAGAAAAAAAGCAAAACCAACGTGATAATATTAAGTAAAGTTATTTGTGTCGTTAATTCCACTGCGAATTTTAAAACCGACATGACTCAAGGGACATCAAGCTTCCTTTTTTTTTTTAAAATTGTATTCTTCCAATTTATTATTAAGAAAAGTCACCTACAAATTATTTTCAACTTTTCATCCCTTGCATCGAGAATAAAATTCTCTTATTTTCAAATTCCCGTATAATTTTAAAAGATCCCGGGGAGAAGAGACGTGAGAACGAACTTATCAAAATATAAAACGTTTCAGTTGACAAATTAAAAGCACAAAATAGATGACTAAGCCTGAGAACAAACTCAACGGGATTTAGAAAAAGTTTTATATATACGAAAGAGAGAGAGAGAGAGAAAAGGCAACTGTTGGGAGGAAAAATACAACTCGGAACTAAAGAAAAAGGGAGAGAGAGATTAGAAAACCAAAAATTGTCATTCCAAACGGGGGAAAATAGGGGGGGGAACAAGTTATCTAAAACAAATCATCTGGCCAACCGCCCATTTTTTATTTTCAAGAATTGGATCAGACGACAAAAAAAGCGGAAAATCCGTCACGCTGATTTTCCTTATCGCAGTAATAAACGGTTCGAATGTTACATTTTCCCCTCGCGCCCGAGAATCCGTTTTTCAATGTTCGTGGTGCTAAACGCTTACGGCTCCGTATAGGAAGTTTATTCTACGAGCTTGGTTAAAATGAGGGAAACCGAAAAATAAAATAAATAAAATATCTTTTGGAAAAAGTGAGATTTAAATCTCAATTTCGAAAAACAAGATTTAGATATCGAAAAATGTAAATTTTTAGCGATTTGGGAGTTTCTTGTTTATTTTTTTTGTTAAGGATTTAAACGAAAACGAATTTTCCGATCAACGCAAAAAAAAATTAAAAACTGATTAAGCAGTTAAGAAGGGAAACGAAGATAATAATAAAAAATGAAAGCGAAAATTTTGAAAATTTCCTTCTGACAAAAAATATCGTAACGTCGAAATGAAACATGGCAGTTTCCCTTTAAAAAAATGACTGAACCAGGACGAGCCGATATATTTGATAATCATCCCTTCGAAATAATCAAAAGAGTCAACCGGAGTAATCTCGTAAAAGGGAATAAACCGAGAGCGCTATAAGAAAAAGTGCTTTAGTCGTTTCGTTTATAACAGATACTTTGTTTTAAGGAAATAGGGCAATAAAGTTTTTCTTTCTTTTTTTTTTTTTTGATTTGAAGATCCGAATATGTGTTAAGCGAAAATGGATAAACGGGGGGAATCTTTCCGTCTAATATTCGATAATGGTATCTGATTTTCCCCCTTAAATGTCTGAGTTTGGTAATTTCTTCACGATTTTCGATATCCATTTTAAAGTTGCGTAATTTCGGCAGTACAACTTTACAATTTGCTGCCCTTTGTTCGGGAATAGTTGGTAATTTGAGAAGTTTTTTGAACATGGGTTCCTATTTTGGTTTATAAAAGTTTTATTAATTTAATTATTAATTGAAAATCGGATTGAAAACTGCTTTTGGAATAAAACAAAACTATTTAATCAAGATAACCTATTTATGAGTTTTTTATTAGAAAAAAATTTATCGGGAAATTTCGAAAAGTTCGGATTTTTCGGCTCGTCATTAACTATATTAATAAGGGTTTTAATCCTAATTCAGATAAACTCCCTCTGAATTTAAATTTTAACCCGTTTAAAAATCGTTTGGGTGATGATGCGAAAGTTTAACGAACCTTTTCTACTTGGCTTTTTACCCCAGGAAATTTTAGCATGAACGGAAGAATTAATCTCTCGCTAAAGGAAGCAAAACTTGTTGATCCACGATGGGGAAAAAAAAACTTTAGCACAACTAAATAACGATATTTTCCCATTGAGAAAATGTGGGAGCAAGTTTTAACAGAAAACCCGAAACAACAAGAAGGAAAATATAATAACTATTAGTTATTATTTCATTTTTTTTGTTAGTTTGTACGATAAGACTCAACATGTTACGCCGGGGGAAAAAATATGAAGAAAAATGTGAAACAAAGTGGCGACATTAAATTTAAAAGAACAAAAAGTTGGGACTAATCGTTATTTTTCAAAACAAAGCAAAAACAAAAAGCAAGGAATTTAGAGAGTTTGAGTTTTATCAGAAAATATCGAGCAATAAGCTCCTTCTTCCGACTGGGTAGGCAAAAACAATTCTGGCCCGCTCACCTATTCTTAAATAATGCAGAAACAAATCAAGGCGCGGGTTATGCAAAATCAACTTTAAGGCCAAGTTAAATTTAGGTTTTAGATTCGTGCAGCTACCTGAAGACCGTTTTTTGCTTGAAGTCTAAAATTTTTCTAGTGGAAAAAGGGCGCACAATCGCTCCATGTGGCGGGGGGAGGGGTACAAAGGGCTTGCCCCGGCCCTAAAGAATTTCTTGTAATCATCGAATTTTTTGGTTCTACCTCCATTGTTGAGATAATCTATTTAACCATCTATACCTACCTTTTTTCATTGGCTTCTTATTGGCCTCTTTTAAGGACGGTTGATTTCCGAAAAAAAAACCATGGATTTGTCCTTAGAGCTCTATAGAAATCAAGCTTTTAGCACAATTTTCCTTCTGCCTACGCCGTCAAGTATTTCCTCCTGAAATAAAAAAAAAAGGTTATACTAAATCGAAATTTCTAATTTCAATAAATCGCGTCGAAAACTTCCTCTCCCAAAATTGATCGACCCAAAAAGATCAAAGATAATCTATATCTCTCTAAGTGAAAAAAAAATTCCCGGTGACAATTTAAATTGTGGAAAAATTTTATAAAACTCATTTCTCAACTCAAAAAGCACAAAAAACGACTTTCCCAATAAAGCACCTGTCTTTTTGTGACCCACATCTTGTTTCAATCATTTTTTTTAAACGAATCTAAAGAAAAAGTTAAAAAAAAAAAGAAAAGAAAAAAAAAGAAGAAAAGGAAAAATATTTCTACAAGGGATTTAATAGCTGCAAAGACGATTCTATACAAAACCCATATTGTAAAAGATCATTCGCTAGCAATTTTTTATTCCACAATACGAACCTGTCAATGCGATATAAAAAATTGACAACTTCTTGAAAATTCCCGAATGATATTGTTCAGTTTGCTCCCTTGTTCTTATCAACTTTTATCCTCTTTCTAGTTATTTGCTCCCGCTTCCTGAAAATCGGAAAAAGATTGCAATGGATGATAATAAAATTGGAAGAGGAACAAACAACAATGAAGATGCAAACGATTTCCTCAAAAGAAAAGAAAATAAAAAAAAAAATGAAGAAAGAAGAAGAAGAAAAATTCAAACCGAAAAATAAACAATCCCATTCCTTCCACGTCGTAAACTTGTTTCCCCATTGTATGACAATCGTCGCGCCGAAATTAATTCCTGAACGCCTTCAAAGGAGTCGTTCCTCCATTCGTTAAATTTAACGCGCCATGAATTATGGGAACAATCAACCAATAATGTACAATTCCTTTAAAAGATATTGAATAAAATGGAACATTCCCCAGTTCCTCCTGTAATATTTCAACTTGCTGTCAAAGTACAAACTTGTTATTTTTATAGAACACACACTGTAAAACTATACTTTTTCCCCTTTTATTTTCCCCGAAAAAAAAAAATAAAAAAATAAAAAAGGAAAGTTTTTCTAACTGATTTTCCTTGCATTAAACTTCAACAATGACAAATTCACGTACCGGAAAATTCGGAGACAAGTAAGGAAAAAAGGAAAATTGGAAAAGGTCCAACTAAGTCGTTCTACATTGCAAGTGATTTATAAAACGTGAATTTCCGGCGGAATCTCGACACGGATCTCCTCTTTCTTCGATTATAATCTCCCTTCTCGTATGATTCCACGTATGAGAAACTAATATTTCGTGAAAGGAATTCTCAAATAATATCCACCCGCGAAAAGAGAAAAAAAATGGACGGTGTTATCCTCATATTTCTTGAGAAAATTTTTTTTTTTCTCGCCCTTGATATAACCGCACTGCGCCGTGTTCTTGTTATTAGAAAAAAAAAAATTAAAGGTAATCGATGTCAGAAACAAGCACGAGAAGTTAGATACCTGAATTTTTTATATCAGCACAAAAGCCGGAGAAGGGATCTAAGAAGAAGAGAAAGTGAGAGAGAAAGTTTCGTTTTGCTTATTTTGTTCTCTCGCGTTTTCGTCGACCCTCCGGGAGTGTTTCCGCTAAATAAAGCTCCTTGCCAAGCGACCTGCAGAAATTCTTATACGAGGTCGTTTCAGCCTGATTCTGACTTAAAGGATAAACTTCGAATTTTTTTTTTCTTCTTTTTTCCTCCTCTTTCCCTCTCGCCCCTCAGCGGCGGTTTCAATCCTGTGAAAAAAAATTAATTATCCGATTCGAAGGGGGAGGATTAAAATTATAAATATTATTTTTGAACACGAACCAGGATTTATTTTTCTTTCTCGAGAGAGAGGAAAAGAAGAAAAGGAGAGGGTAGGGAAAAAAAAGGCCATTAATTTTCCGAGAGCTTTTCTCCTCCCGGAAATATTAATTTATTAATATAACCCTTTTACGGCACTGACAACAATGTTCAATGCACACAAAAAAATCCTAAGAATTAAGAGGGAGGTTGGGGAGGGGGGGAGGAAGAAGTAAGAAAAAAACAATCTTTTTCTTCAAGACTGTAATAAATTTCACGATGGGTGAAAATTATGAAGCGGACCCCTTTCACGGGTCGTGGGCGGTCGGGAATTGTCGTTTATCCCGTTTTGGAATTCAGATGCGCGGGAGAGGGAAACCCAGTTCTAACAAGAATTTGGAGCAGTTTCTCTGACACATATACACACGCACACATCACACGTCATGAAATTTGGAAAATATTCGGGGTTTTCTGTTGAAAAATATATTAAAATGTAACTGAAAAAAGTTAACGTGAGAAATTTATAATAGTTACAACATAATGGGATACAAATGGCCAACACAGGTTTGTAAAATATTTTATTTGAAAAAAAAAAAAAAATTTCTCTTATACTTCATCCCGTGTATAACGATTTTATTATCAACCCGTGTTTTTCTTCTCGTTTTTTTTTTATTATTTTTTATTTTTCCACCATTCATTCATTTGTCTCTTGAGATTTTATTTTTATCATATTAGCAATTTTTTTCGCCGGGGTGAAAAAATTTAAAAAAAAAATTTCATTTTGAATAATTCAGTGAACTGATGAGTAAAAATATTTCCTTCACACATTTTAAATTCATTAACCTCTGAGCTTTCATCGTTCACTCAACGGTAAAACCCGGTTTTACAAAATCT
The DNA here is from genome assembly GCA_023512825.1 of Liposcelis brunnea. Classification (NCBI taxonomy): domain Eukaryota; kingdom Metazoa; phylum Arthropoda; class Insecta; order Psocodea; family Liposcelididae; genus Liposcelis; species Liposcelis brunnea. The sequence continues at coordinate 10,467,143 of CM042067.1, forward strand.
GCACATGCCGTGGGATATTAATGGACGTCATTGTTTTATGTATGGAAGGAAATATAACTTGAGCGAATTGTTTTTGTTTTTAATTCAAGGTAGTCAAGTGGAAAAGTAAAATATAATGTCATATATCGCCCGCTACATCCTTTTCCCTCCTTCCCCCCCCCCCCCCCCCCCCCTCACTGTTTGTTTACACGGGGCACACACACACACACACATCCGTTTAAATATTCATATAAAATATACGAAGCCTGTATATATATCTCTTTGATGTTTTGTGAAAATTACATTAGAGATATTCTAGCTTAATAAGATTTGTATAATGCATATTATGCAAAATGTTAATGTTTTACGCAAAGAGGGTTTATAGATTAAACCCTTGTATTGGGGTTATATCGTTGGGAAAAGCTTAAAATTGTCGATTTTCTCCGAAAGTTTTCTTTTCAATTTCATAAGAAAAAAAATATCCGCGGGGACGCTTAAATCAAGGAATTTTAGCATTTTCGTAAAGCCAGCTATAACCTACATTCTTTTCTTCTCCCTCCTCCCCCTTTGGTTTTTTTTTTCCTATTCTCAGTCACGTTTCTTTAGAGCGATTTAATCTGAATGTTTCACCAGGAAGAAGCTATGGGGGGAAGATTCTGCGATATCCTTTATCTCCTATGTGTTTAGGTTTTTATTCGGTCACATGATTACTAGGGCAATCGTTTCGAATGATTTAGTTTCTTTTATTCTTTTTTTTGTCGTTGTCGTGTCGTCGATGGGATTCCTCTCGGGGATATTTTTCACAATTTTCAAGGATCGACGGATCTCAAAAAAAAAAAAAGAAGAAGAAAAATTTGTAACATAAATATTTGTGTAGCAGACAGTTGTTTAGTATTATTGAAGGGAAATAAAAAAATTTATATCTTTCACTTTAAATCAAAATATAACATTGGCATGGTTTTATCCGGAGGAATCGGAGAAATGTTTGAATAGGAAATGTAAGGGGATATTTAGGCTACGTCGTAGATTTATGAATAAGATTCATTAACAAATCGATATCGGAGTTATTCAAATACGAAATTGAAATTCAAACAAAATGAGTTTGTCAATTTCTATAATTTTCCCTTCTACTGCAGATGAAAATGTATTTTATGGCATACTTGAACCCTTAATCATTTTTTCAAACATTCATAAGTCCTTCAATGGACTAAACCGATATTGAATTTAGAGGTCAACCCATTATGAATGTTACTGTGAGTTTACCTTTTTAGCGAAACACTTTTAATGTTTTCAGCAAAGAACTTTAGGAACTTTTTTAAAAATCCTGGATGTAAAAAAAAAAATTGTCACTTTTCTTGAAAGATTTAAAAAAAGGAAATTAAAAATCTTTCGCTTTTTGATTCGAAAGCTGTCTTAAGCAGACTGCAATGGGATGATATTTCGTTAGCTTCATGCGGCAAGGTCATCCCATGACATCTCATCTGCTTAATGGAAACAAACCTTAAGCTAGGCGACTAGGATTTGAAATAGTCAGCTTATACATCGTTAAGCAAGCGAGATTCATGAAGGGATTGCGAAGGAGTAAATCGTGCGATGCTTAGCTATGATGTGATTTTTAGATTCTTTAAGAACAGATGAAGAGCGGTTTCATAGGATTTATGGTCGTTTTAGCTGTCGTAGCTTCGAGATTAGATCCCGTCAACTTGGTGACTAAATCAACCCTGTGCGGGTAGATGAACGCTTGGCTTTAGTCTATCTTGAAGTATGAAGTTATCTACGACATTAAATATGGGGCTAAAAAAACAGAAGGATACATTTTTTTGAGCAGGTTGAACCTTGTTCAATCCTAAAGTCACCATCGTGGCTTGGTGGATAACATTCCCGACTTACACTCAAGAGCTAAGCGGTCGTTTACACTCTAAAGCCCACGTTTTTTTGACCAAACTTTATATCTCACCGTTGTCATCTGGGTTTAATGAACTTAATTCAAGGATTCGAGCATACGCATACGAGTCTTAACTTGAAAAAATAGCGGTGCTCATTTTGAAGCCCAGGAAGAACTGCAGCATCCTTTGCTTCACATCCTAAAATCATCAATTTGTCAACGATCGCCAGGATGGATGATCCAGGTTTCGAAAGCACCGATGAAAAAATCCCCTTCGAGATGATTCCTCCGAAATTTTTTGAATTGAATTTGAAGACCAAGTACAATACACATGCATTCATCTTCTTACTTTTAATACTAATTTAAATGGCCCATTGAAGAGATTAGACTGACCTTCATTTTCGTTGTGGCGGCCGACAATCCCAATATTAGTTTTCTTGCCATTAATTTTGAGGCAGTAGTCGAGGCTCACTTCCTCCGGTTTCCTCAGCAATTCTCGGAGGTTATTTGCCACAAGAAGCGTGACATTCGGGAAACGAAGATTAGAAATGTACTTGCCGCCGGTCTTTACACTTCTATTCAATTTGTCAAGCGTACGCTACATTAATAACTCGCTTTAGGCATATTATAAAGCCGTGGAGAGAGAGAACGTAACCCTTCCACATTTTGCATTTACTAGCTTTCAAATTTTCACAGAGGCATTTGTTGCCTCGTCAAGAATTTTTGGCAAAGCTTCTTTGATGAAGATCGGCAATTATCAGAGACGTCTGCACCTAAAAAACTTTAGCTCGGAATAAATACCAGAAGCTTTTTCTCTTTCGTTTTGCAATGTCTAGATTAGAGGCGCCCCTGGCGGAGTGGTAAATTCTCTGACTCCGAAAAGAATGGTCAAGGGAGTCGAGGTTCGATCTTGAGTACATGTGAATATTAAACAGAAGTCCTCACACGGTTCGAATGTGTCTAAATGTAGTAGGTCCCGCTCTAGTTCGTGCAGTTGCTGTGCGGCATGATTGAACCTGACGTCAAGCTGGCCACTTGACACATTCAAGGTAATTTTCTTGCATTGCAAGGGTAAAACGGCTTCCAGCTGTGTCAATCATTATTGCTGAACATAGGCCTCCCTCAATTCATGCCATCCGCCTCGGTTTTCCGCCGCTCTCACCCAATGTAACCCCTCAGCCTTCTTTACATCATCATACCACCTAGTTATCGGTTTTCCCCTGCTTTGGTGTCGAGTCCATGATCTCCACTGTAGAATTCTCCTGCTCTACCTACCATCCTTTATCTTCGCAAGATGTCCTATGCGTAATCCCACTTAAGCCGAGCTGTTCTATCAATCACATCAACACTTTTGGTTGGAGTACTCAGCCCAAAAAGAAGAAAAGAGCCAGAAAGGAGAGTTGCCAACTAAACTGCTGCTTTTTGATTGGCTGCGACCAAACGTACGTTAAGTACCGAGCAGCAGAAGACGTATGACGTCACCACCAATCAATGGAAGTCAGATGAAAACGTTTTTGGTCACAACCAATGAGAAGCAAGGATTTTGATATACAGAGTTGGCGGCTCTATCGTTTTAGACTCTCTAGTCTAGTGTCCTGTTGTCGGATGGCTGGTGATCCTCCATCCGCCAGTTCAAAATTACTTTGTACTTTACAATGAAACTTGAGACTGATAACCAGGTTAATGGGTACATTTATTTCCCGTCTTGCCCAAAGTTTTGACCACCAGGTATTTTCAAAAGTCTGAGGCAGTCAAAAATCCCGCTTGTTGTTCTCAGAAAAATTACATGTCCGCAAATCTCGGATGGAGAGTTTAATAAGACCCTTTTACAAGTAAGGTCACGCTGTGGGTCGATCGCCCACTCCGCCAACCCTCAAACCCCACAAAAAAGTCCCACTTTTCAAAACCAATCTAAAAAAATTTAAATCAGCCAATTAAAAAATGAGCTAAAACCTCCACGCCAACCAGTAAAAGAAAAATGGAACGTGAAAAAAAAAACGATATAACTTTTAAAAAGTAATTAAATAGGATATGCTTTACACTGGATAAAAAAATGTGATCGTTATTAATAAAGCGACCCTCTTTATATAAATTTTATTCAATTATTTGTTGTTAATGAATAAAAACTTTAAAAGAGAAATAATATATTTTCCTCGAATCGAGCTTAATTAGAAAAAGGTGTTGGCCAAGTGGTTCTGCTCATTTTGTTAAAACGCGATATTTTCATCCCCGTGCCGCAAAAAACTTATATGGACTAAACCTTTTTTTTTTTAGAAACGAGGATGACAGAAGTCTAGCCAAATTACGTTTCATTAAAGCATTGAATAATTAAAAGAGCATGTGGTGTATGTAGCAAAAAGCTCAATTAATTTCTACGTGAGGGATATTAAAACGGAAAACCATCGAGAGGAGGCATCTTTGAGCTGACAGATAATTTGAAAAGGGATGGGATGGATTTATAAGAATTAACCGGGAATAAATCGGGGATGAAAAATTTTTTCAAAAAAAAAAAAATAAAGCTGTTGCAACAGGTTAGAATCCCCAGCTGGTGTACTTTATAAAATTGAAAATTCATGGGAAAAAAGAATTTCATTAACATGACTAAAAGGTAACCTCAACTTTTTAACCCGGATGAACTGAAACCTGAACCGGGAAACTTTTGCTGCAGAGATTTAGAGCCTCCAGTTACTAACTGTAGTCTAGCAAATAAACATTGAAAGTTCAAAGTCCAAAGTCAAGTAAGATCATGTATGTACGGGTTAAGTTACAAAAGAACTCTCTAAGGGTCGCAACGGCGGATTTGTCGCCCAGAGCAAGAATATAAAAAAAAAAGAGAAGTTAAAAAGACAAGTCTTGTATGTTACAAGAAAATTGCGCTTTTTTCCCACAAAAGGAAAAAAATTTTCTTTCTGCTTTTCATGTTCCAGGTCAAGTTGTTGGCTTCCAAATTAAAAGCACGATTACAGTCGAACGAAACTTCTAAACTTTTTTGAGGGATTGTAAATCAAAAAGAGAAAAGGAAAAAGAAAATCTCTTGTTTGCCAATCTGATGTTTCTTTTCTTTGACTTTGAAAAGACGAGGAAAAACGTTGGTCTATTAGTTTAAGGTCTAGCCGAAGGAAAGCTAAGCGGGCGGTGTTTAAAAAGCGTAATTTACTAGCATAGTTCTTTCATAATTTAGTAAGACTGATTTTGTAAAGGAAAGGAACGGGAGCTAAAAGATTAGAAATCTTAAAAAAAAGGTTGGCTGTGGAAAGAACGTTAAAGAGTTATTTCTACATCCTAGTCATTACTTTATTTGGTTCCGCTGTTTCAGTTCACGTTCTTAAATAAAGGATTTCTATTGGCTGAGCAAAGTTGAATCGAATCAAGCGGAACCGGATATCAGAAAATGGCAAAGAGTTTATAAAATTTCAAAAAATACGGAAATGGCTCGTGGCCAGTTTTCTTCCAAAACATTTTTGTAAATAAAAAAGTTTAGAATCTATTGCTGAAGGGGCGAAAATGGGAGGATAAAGAACCTTCAAGGTCAAAATTCTTTTAGCCTCAAGCGGAAAAATTAAAATAACCCAACCGCAGCAGTCTTGTACAGCTCAAACGTTTATAAGATCCCGTTGGATGTCGTAAACAACGTTTCGTTATTTTTTTTTTCAAAGCCTGGCTGAGTTTATCTTTTGAAAATAATAGGGATTTTTAAATTTTTTTTCCGTATATAACGGAGTCTTTGGGGTATAAAAAATCACAAGCTGTGATTTTGTTTTCGAATTTCGAAATTAAGAAGCGTAAGATTTAAATAAACTCGAAGATTTCGGTTAAGTGTTCTGTAAATAGGGTTTTTTCACGTATTTTTTTTAGGCATTCAATCCTGCCTCAGGATAAATTTTAAGTTCTTAACTATCATTTCATGTTAAAATTTGATCGATTTTTTGCGATTTTGCACCCTTTTTTCTTGGAACAAAAAGCTCAAAAATTTAGTGTTAAGTTAGTGAAAAGAAAGAAATGGTACTACATAACTAGAGCCGACCGCAGTCCTAGAATTTTTTTAAATAAGACGCTGAAATATTATGTACTTAATAAGCCGAATTCGACCAGTCGTGGGCCTCAATGTAGTTAAAGTTCCATTTGACTCTTCTCGAAATTTTCGGCTTCTATTTATTTGAAGCCATTTTTTCATGTGTCAAAACGTATATTTTCTTGCCTAAGCTTTTAAAATTTCTGCCCAGCCAGAGTTTGGAGTTCACCTTTCCGTGATTTTTTATATACCTTCCAGTTTTCCTATTTCAAACTAACCATTTAATAAACAGATTTCACAACTCTAATCTTCATAATACTCCACACCCGACTCCGTTTTCAAATCGTTAAAACTTCCGCATAAAAACCCGCTATTCATCCTCGAGCCGACTTACACAAATGTTATTCCTAACTTTACAAAGAGTTTCTACCCGCATTCAAACTCAAACATTACCGCACGAAGTATTTCTCAATGCAACTTCAATCTCTCCATTGGATTATCCAAAATGCACCGATCAAAACGTTGAAATTGTATACACTGCTCCTAACGTTCTCCCAGATCCGTTTTATGCACAAACTTTGACAAGTGACAGATCCGTTAGATAAGTATATGGACTTGTCACTTGTCAACTCCCATGAAAAGGATATTTCATGAGTAAAATTTCCCAAGCTCTTAACGCATTACATCCCATAAATAGGAATTAAAATCTCAAAAATCAGCTTAAGAAATTTCATTTTGTATTTCAGCTGCGACATTCCCTCAAAAAACAAATTAAATAACAAAAAAAAAAAAAGGACGAAAAAAACAATTTCATTCTCCATGTCGTCTATTCATCAACCCCCGGACCAACAAAAAATCAAAATCATCAAGCTTTGATTTCAAATGACAATCCTATGTCTTAACTCTTAAATGCTTGTTTCCTCTAACAAACCCCATTTAATCCTAAAACGCCATGGCGCCTTAAATCCTCCCGCTTGCTAATCCCAATTTCTGTCCGAGCGAGAGTCTCACGTTATCTGTCAATAATTTTAATGGTCGTAATCCTGATAAGATACTTTCCCGGATTAGATAAACTCAACACATGGAATCTGTCACGGGTTTTCCTCCCTTGCGAAGCGATGAAGCAAATCAGTACGAAAAACAGAGAGAAGAGATTTTTACGAAATTGATTTTCAAGCTTTTTAATCCGAAAAGAAACTAAAAGAAGGAAAAAAAGAAGGATCAACTTCAAGTTTAAATGTTTCGAGGAAATTAGTAAAACCCGAGACAAATAGTGGTAAAAGCAAAAAGGGGGGATTGAGTTCTTTAAATTGAATGAATGGTTGAATAGTATTACATTCTTGCTGTTGGGTTAGAGAAAAAAGCGAAGGCGCAATAACTTTTTTTTTTAAAGTAACAATTTAAAGAACTCCATAAAGCAATCCTTTCTCTCCCTCTACTTCTTCTTTCTTACTCGTTTTCCTCCGGTCATTCGTTCCAATAATGCTCTCGCAACGTATTTCAACTTATATAAAGTGTCTCACAATTCCTGTTGATTCTCAATCTTCTTTCAGGGCTTGTAATAAGTACCTTAAAGTTTCCTTTTAATAAGATTCTTTGTTAAGGAAGAGTTTGCAGAAGGCTCTCAAGACGAAAACTTTCAAAAAGGACA